>OY728158.1:151119501-152369501 GCA_963277665.1 Viscum album | reverse complement strand
TTGGTTCTCACCCTAGGTGTTTGGAGAAGAAATTAAGAGGAAATTAGGGTAAATCATATAAATTTTGGGAGGGAATAGTGGTAAATTACCAAATTTTAATGAGGCGCACAATTAGTTCACACAGTTTTCCAAACTGTGTGCTAACCGTGTGGTCTCTTTTATCCAAAGGGAAACTGAGTTTCACTGTTTGATGGGGAACCAAAACATTTTGATAAACTGTATGAAATATGTATGAATAGATCTGTATAGCCTCACACTATTTCTAGGGCACCCCTTTTATGATTTACAAACTGTGCCCCCCATTCTCCATGCCGCACAGTCATGGAACACAGTTAGTACTAACCGTGCGCCATGGACTGTATGTCCCTTTTTACCTCATTTTCATGTCTCAAACCCTATGGGAACTCCCAATACCTTCTAAACTCTCATAAAACATTAAAAAAATACATTTAAAAGGAGTTTAACCAAAATTTAAATATAAATGTGCCTCTTCAAAGGATCGAGATCTTACAACCTTTTCATCTTATAACAAATCATCCTTAAACTCCTCTCCAAAGCATCACTAAGCCTCTAAGGTAAAATATTAGGCCACTAGGACATCAAATCAGCTTACCTATCTCAAGTTTACTCCTAAAAATGTCCATGATTCCACAACACTCAGACCAAAGGCACAATCTTACCCCAAAAAACACTCTCACTGGGATCCACAACATGAATCAAATAATCCTGAAAGGATGCATCAGTATCATGCACAATATTATCAGTGTTGATCACATGAGAAGGGTCAGGATGATACTATTGAAGATTTGACAAATGAAAATTATCATACATAACACTATACCACCATGGAAGAGCCTGTTGATACACTAGTAGACCAATCATCTCTACAATCTTGAATGGACCAACATACATGGGAACAGAATTTCCTTGTTTCTGAATCTGATGGTGACCTAATATCGGTGACATACAAAAGAACACATGGTCACTCAATAAAAACTCAAGAGTTTGATGATACCAATTAGCATATGACTTCTGTCTACTCTAGGCCATATCCATATGCTTCAAGATCAACTAAACATGCTCTGATTTCTCATGCACAAGACTTAGCCCCCACAACCCTGATTATAATACTTCCATCCAACATAATTGTGATCAACATGGACTACCATATAGTGCTTCATATGGTTCCATATGAATAGTCATTTGATAATTTTTTTGTAGGATAACTCAAAAAGTGCTAGGTTCTTTTACCATATCCCACCAAAATCTAGGATGCATACTCTTATCATGTCCTCTAACATAAAATATTATGTTCTGACTACCTGTTTGTCTATGGGTGTAAGGATATACTAAAAAACACCTGAGTACCAAGACCCTTCTTAAAAACTTTCCATAATAACAAAATAAAACGTGGATCATGGTCTAAAATGATACTCTGAGGCATCCCATGAAAATTCACTATCTCTCAAACATATAAGCCACCCAACTGATCAATGTTGAAAGTCTCCCGAATTGGTAATAAATGTGCCACCTTTTCCAACTAGTATGAAATCACACATATCTTATCATTATTTCAAGGATTACTTATAAAAATCACTAAAAAGTCCTTGGTAACATCATCCCACTTCCATTTTAGAATGGGAAATAGTTTTAACAGAATAGTAGGCCGCTAATGCCCAGCCTTCACCTACTAATAGGTGTAGCATCACATCACAAAACCTGCAATCTATTTTATCATTCCTGACTACCAATACTATCTATAAATATCATGATATATTTTGGTCAAACTAGGGAACACCACCCACTTTGAAGCATGAAAACCACACACCAGATATTCCCACATACAAGTAGGCACATTAACACAACCATGAATGTGGATAATCTCATTGTTATTGATAGTACAACTAGGAGGTATCTCCCCTCCATAAAAGTTATTCCTCAATGCCAAAAACTCTAGATCCTCATACTGCCTCTTCTTGATCTGGTTTATAAGAGAGGGATTAATGAAAAAAGACAAGAGGGTCATCTGTTCCCAAACCTCATGAACACTTATATGCATCTTAGTGAACAAGGACATCATCTTCCACTCGAAACTAGACTCTTGTACTACCTGAGCCTATGTATTTCAGATCAAAGTGTTAAAAACACTATTCCATTTTCCCAATGTATAAGCTATATCGAATTCAAAAGATTGAATATACTCAGCCCACCTCTTCTTTCATAGATTTAAATCCCACTGATAAAATATATATTTCAGGATCTTATGATCATTATTAATAATAGACCTCCCACCTAGAAGATAATACCTACAAAATTTTATGGCATAAACCATTGCAGCCAACTTGAGATCATTCATATGATAATCCTATTCATGTGGCCTCAACTACTGTGATCTATATTCCATGAATCAATCTCCCTGCATCAATATTTCCCCAAGTTCGATCTTGAATGCATCACAAAAAAGAGTATACTCCTTACCAAGATGAGTAAGAACAAAATAGATATTGTGATCAAATGATTCTTTATCTCATGAAAGGAATTCTCATATTCCTCAAACTACTCAAACTCCATACCATTCTTGGTCAGGCCTAAGAGTAGTTCCACCAAGTGAGAAAAGTCTTTGATGAACCTTCAATAGTAAACCACTGAACCCAAAAATATTTGGATATCAAAAAAATTCTTGGAATGATACTAAGAAACATCTGCTTTAATTTTATTAGGGTCTATTTACACACCATCCTAAGATATTATTTGACCCAAGAAATGTACCTTGTCGATCCAGAAATGACACTCAGATAGAATGGCATATAGCTGATGCTCTCTCAGTGTACTCAGGATGTTGTCAAGATATTTTACATGATTTTAATGAGTCTAGGGGTACACTAAGATGTCATCAATAAAAATAACCACAAACTGATCCAATTATGGGTGAAAGATTCAGTTCATCAAGGCCATAAACACATCAAGAGTGGTCATAAATCCAAATGACATCACGATGAACTCATACAAACCACACCTTCTTCAGAAAGTGGTTCATGGTATATCAGAAGGTCTCACCCTGAGCTGATGATACCCTGGTCTCAAATCAATTTTGGAAGATATAATGGCATCCCAAAATTGGTCAAAAATATCATCAATACGTAGAAGGGGATATTGTTTCTTAATCATTATCTGATTCAACTTCTTATAGTAAACAAAAAATGCAACATTATGTTAGCCTTATTGATGAATAAAACTAGAGATCCCTAAGGTAACATAATTGGATGTATAAATACTTTATCCTCCAACTCCTCTAACTGAGTCTTAATCTCTTGAAGCTCTGAAAGTTCCATTCTATAAGGTGGAATAGAAACTAGCTCAATTCTAGGAACCAACTAATTGTAAACTCAATTTCCTTCTTTGGTGGAGACCCTACAAACTCCTCAAGAAACACTTCTTGAAACCAATCCACTATAGGAGGAAATACATCATGATTTATCCTCTCATAATCAAGCATAAGACTTTCCACCCGAGTTGTAAGCTCTCCCAATCGTTGATGAACTGGCCTTACATGACCGACCTGGATATCCCACTCTATAGGATAAACATAAACACCACCCTCATGAGATGTGAATGTTACCCTTATATAGTAACAATAAATGTGGTCTTGATATGAATTTAACTATTTTATTCCTCATATCAGGTCAAAACTTGGCATCTCAAGCATGAACAAGTTTCAAAGGAGACAATACCCACCAATATTGAGGGAACACTCTTTGCATCGATGGATACCCTTCGATCTCACCCCTAAAAACATGTTTATTTACATAAAACCATACATAAACTCCAACATTAGACCCAAATCATTCAAAAATTAAGCAAATATAAAGGAATGTGAAGCTCTAGTATCAAATAAATCACTAATAAGTGTAGAAGAAACAAGAATCGTACCTTGGACTATCGATGGTCCAACCTCACTACCATCCAGAGCAGGTTGAACTACATGTAAATGAATTGTTCCGCTACCCTAATATCCTGTATGAGTCCCGTTAATTTCACTTACCTACCTATAATATCTAGATATTTTAAAATAAAGACTATGTTCAATAGCATATAAGATACACAACACCAAGCTAAGAACCATAAAATATTATGACCATCAAAACCTAATCGTTAAATTAATAAGGATTAAATAATTTATGAAATATATATAAAGGTCCTAATCAATATAAATTTATTGATTAATTCTTAGGAAATAAACACTTAATTTTTATTAAATTCATTTTATGCTACAAAAATACATTTTCTTCAAAAATATTTTATTGCTTTTTATGAGAAAATATTATAATTAATTTATGAAACTTTTAAAAAAATTATTTTATTTTTGAAATAAACATATCAAAATTATATTAAGGTGAAATTTTGAGAATTTTTTGAAAAGTTTGATTTTTCAATGAATAGTGAAAAATATTGATTTTTATTAAAAAATGTATTTTTTTCGATTATTTACAAGGTCAAATTATATTTTGAATTATTTTTAAAATTTAATTAGTTAATTTTGATTTAAAATAATCCAATTATGGTTTTTGATATAAATTTTATACTTTAATTTAGTATAAAAATATTTTATACTTAAAAGGGAATTTTTATGAAAAACTGTTTTCACCACATTTTTCTAGTTTAATTTTAAATTAAATTATGTCACTTTTGTGTTTTAAATTTTAAAAAATGGATTCCATATTTGGAATTGGGAGATAAAAATTTGGTAAATATTTTTCTTTTATTTTTGGTCAATATAAATAGTAACCTTGGTACTTTTTTACCATGATAAAGGGTATATTAGGTAATTAAAGTTGAAGATAAAATGATGAGGACTAAAAAATTATCCTAACACTTGAATTAATTTTATTTTATGAATATATATCATCCATAATAATTTAAAAGTCTAATATATGTCCTTTTGTTTCTATTTGGACATGATTTTGACCTTTGTATTATTTAAGTGAATATAAAGCCAAAAATGTCACACACTTACTTTTAATAACTATAATATTTTTAACAGTGGGATAAAAATAGAATATGCTTGATTATAAATATTCAATTTAAAGATAAATAAAATTTTTATCATGTTAATTTATTTTTAATTTTTAGTGAAGAGATAATTACCTTAAAATCTTACGCAATGGTGACGCAGTAATTATTCAATTAATAGAAAAATAAAATAAAAAAAATAAAAAAAATTAAAATTAATATAATTTAAATTAATTTTTTCTTACATGTTTTTTAGATAAAACGATATATTATATTGGTTTTAATTTATTATATTCAAATTCCTTGGTTGTTTTGATGTTATTAAAGTCAAAGTAAATGAATAGTTCTAAAATTGACATTAATGATATTTTATAATAAATAATATTTTATAATAAATAATATTTTATTAAATGATTTAAAATTACTAAAATCCTATATTTTTCCAAGTTATTGGGATATGGTTTAAAATATTAACCATAATCCATTTATGGTTCGTTGTTTCTTTTATAGTAACTATATTGACCCCTAAAGAGTAAAAAACTTTGTTATCACGGTAATCATTAAAAGGGTTATTAGAGGTTTGAAAAAAATATAATGGTGAAACCATTAACTAAATGTGTCCAAATTTTATTGGATGAGATTATTTAGAACAATAATAATCCTATACTTAAAATAAATTATTTTCGATCCATTTGGACATAAAAATTAATTTATATTAATTTAATATTTTAACAAAATCCAAGAGTGCCCATCCCCTCTCTTATAAAAGGGAATCACTTATTCTCATTTATTCACCTTTCAAAATCCATTTGATTAATAAAAAATATACCCAAATACCTTTCTAACATACCTAAACACATTTTATAGGTCTTATTTTGGACATAATACCATCCTTATATGGATTAAGGTGTAAAACAAAGGAGGTTGTCTGAATAAGAGGTATAGTTCTTAACCGAGAATTTTAGTTTTATTTCTTATTTAACCTCATTAAAAAATTCTTAAAACATTAAAAAATAATAAAAATAGTATATTAAATATACTGAGATGTTTTTATGTTAATATTATAATATATATCCATATTTTCTTCCATCAAATGGGAAATGAAAACGTCATTCTTGTGTACGATGGACTACCACCTCGCGAACCAATGTAATTCGTTTTCCATAACCATATCTCAAAGATGATTATAATTATATATTTAATGTATATATATATATTATATTAATGAAATATTTATCATTAATAAAATATAATATATAATTTAATTTTTTACCTTTCCATTCATTGAAAAATGATAACATCATTCGTGCGTTCATGTGGACTACCACCTCTACGAAGCGATGTAATTTATTTTTCATCACCAAATCACATGGATAATATATATAAGTATATTTAAAGAAATAATATGGTATTTATGATATAATTATCATTCTATAAAGATAAAATAATACTTACCTTCTTTCTATAGTGATCGTTGAAAAATAGAAACGTTACTCATGCGTACGTACGACCTACCGTCTCTATGATTGTAACATAGTTCATTTTTCATAACCATATATCACGATTGAGTTTAAAATTATAATTTATGTATAAAAATTATAATTATTTTTTGAATATTATTCTGGATATTATGGAATAATGACCCCTTTGACCATAGTCAACCTATCAAAGTCATTTTGGACATATAAGTCGAATATCGTCAAAACATACAACGTGAACTTAATTGATAAAGTAATTGAATATAAAATGATAATGAATAAAATAAAAGGAATAATAAACATGAAAAAGTTTCTTAATGAAGTACATAATTAAAATAAGTTTATTATCCTAGAATATAAATAACGTATTTGATGATTCTGACTCAAGGTAAGGGACTTCGTCTTAATTTTTGTTTATTGAGGCATATTTTATTGTTACAAACCTAATTTATTTTATATGGTGTATATACTACCCATTTAAATGTTATATCATGAATCCTTTATACTGAATGGTATTTTAAGTTTCAATTGAAAATATTTCATCCAAAGGGATTTGACATGAAAGTTACTAATGATTTATTAACTCAATTTCCTTTCGTTGGGTTATAACTCATATTCATTGACTTTTTTATACCATGATTATGTGTGATATTACCTTAGTTTTATTTATGTTGTATTTATAATTTAATTTTTAAAAAACCAAAGTAATTATATAATAAATCATTTTACTATTTATTACCATTCCTAAAGTTTGTAGTTAAATTCATTATAAATACATTAAATAATTATTAAAATAAAAAAGGAAATGGTTTTATTAAACTCATTTCTTATAATATTTTATTTAAAAGTTTAATTTTTAAATTATAGAATTTTAATTTGAAAAAATTAATTTTTTTAAATTCATCATGTAAAAATTATCTTAGGATGAATTATTGAGAATTTTCTAAAAATATTGATTTTTCAAGGAATAGTGAAAATTACTGATTTTTATTGAAAACTTGATTTTATTTACATGGTAAAATTCTGTTAGTTTTAAATTTTAATCATTTAATTTTGATTTAAAACAATCCAATTATGGTTTTTTAAATTGATTTTATACTTTAAATTAATTTTAAAACATTTTATATTATAAAAGGGCATTTTTCCAAAAAATAGTTTTTTCGTTGTGTTTTTCTTGTTTAATTTTAATTTAAATTCTACCACTTTTGTATTTTCAATTTTTTAAAATTTATTACATATTTTTAATCAGTGGGTCCAAATTTAGTAAATATCTCCCTTTTATTTTTGTTCAATATGAATATTAAACTTAGTAATTTTATTACCATGGTAAAGGGTAAATCGAGCTATTTAAGTCAAAAATAAAATGATAAGAACTATTAAATGACTCAAAAACTTGCCTAAATATTATTAGAATAGAATATATCAACCATAATCATACAATTATCTAATTTATAATCTTTTGGGGCCACTTGGATGAAATTATGAATTTTATAGGATTTTATTTAAAGAAATGTCAATCATGTCACACTCTTGTTTTTAATAAGTGTAATATTTTTAATATAGAGTTATCTAGAGAATATTTCAGAATATAAATATTATTTTTAAATATAAAATATTTATCTTCTTCATAGTAATTTATTTTTAATTTTTTTTAATAAATAATTACCTTAAATATTTACACAACGCTGATGTAGTAAATATTTAATGAATGAAAAAAATCAAATAAATAATATTAAAAATATTAAAATAAATATAATTTGTGATAAATAATGTTATAAATGAATTTTATATATTAAAATTACATTATATGGATATAATAATTTTTTTAAATTTATATTTTTTCTTGATATTATTAAAGTCAACATAATGGATAACTCTAAAAATTGACATTATAGATATTCTATAATAAATAATATTTTATTAAATGATATAAAATTCATAAAAATATTAAATTTGACCAAAGTATTAGAATAAGGTTTAAAATATTAACCATTCCCCATTTATGGGTCTTTTTTCATTTTATACTAATTATATTGATCCCCAAAGAGTAAAAATCCGTGTTGGCACAGTAAGAGTTAAAAGGGTTAAAATAAAAAGATAAGGGTAGAAATATAGTAAAAAACTTTATAATTTTTATTTTCTGATGGTATTTAGACACAAACTCATATTATATTATAAATAAGTAATGTTAGATCCATTTTGAGTGGAAAATTAATTTATATTAATTTAATATTTTGAGAAATTCCAAGAGTGCCCATCCCCTCTATTATAAAATGGAACCTATTATTCTCAATACTCAACCCTTAAAAACCTATTTGGGTTGACAAATAACCACTAAAATACCTTTATATAATCCATACACACATTTTATAGGTATTTTTAGGCATAATATCAATCTTAAAGGTCTTAAGGAATTAATTAAAGGAGGTTTTCCAAAGAAGAGGTATAGTTTTTATCTACATATTTTAGTCTTGTTTCTTCTTTCACATCCATAAATCATTATTAAACCATTATTATATAATAAAAAAGTATCTTAAATATAATAATGTGTTTTTATGTTAATGACAAAACTTATATCCATATCCTCTTCCATCAAATGAGAAATTAATTCATCATTTGTGTTAATGCGGACTACCACCTCACGAACTGAAGTAATTCGTTTTCCATCACAATCTATCAAGATATGTTATAATGATGGAATTAATATTTATATATGATATTAGTGAAATATTTATTTTTTATAAAAGACAACATATCATTTACATTCTTACCTTTCTATGAACATAAAAATGATAACATCATTCATGCATACGTGTGGACTACCATCTCCACGAAGTGATGTGATTCGTTTTTCATCACAAAATCACATGGATTATATATATAAGTATATTTAAAAAATTAATATGATATATATGATATGATTATAATTATTTAAATATAAAATAATACTTATCTTCTTTTCATAATGATCTTTGAAAAATGGAAATGTCACACATGTGTACGTAGGACCTACCGTCTCCATGATTGTAGCGTAGTTCATTTTTCATAACCATATTTAATGGTTGGATTTAAAAAGTATAATTGATATATAAAAATGGTAATTATTTCATTAATATTATTCTATATATGATGAAATTCTGATCTCTTTGACCATAATCAACCTACTGAATTCATTCTGAACTTATAAACCGAATATCGTCAAAACATCCAACGTGAACTTAAAAGATTAAGTAATTGTATATAACATGATAATAAGTAATATAAAAGGAATAATAAAATTGAAAAAGGTTATTAATCAAGTATAAATTAACTTAAGTTTATTATTCAGGAATATAAATGATGTATGTGATGAGTCAGACTCAAGGTAAGTGACTTTATTTTAAAAATTATCCTTTAAATATTCCCTTAAAACTCACATTTTATTCCCTTTCCATACTTTATAAAAATGTTTTAAAAAAGGTTTTTACTCTACTATTATGATTTTTAAATTCATTTTTACCCATTTTTTACTTTTTAAAAAATGATTTGAAAGGAATCTTTTTATCATTTTATAAATGAGGTACTTTGTGATTTTTCTAAAAAAAATACAGAAGGAATGTTTTTTAACTTATACGGCCTAAGAATATTTTACCACCTTCATGAATAATATTTTATTCAAAGATTAATTTATAAGTTTCTATGGTTCTTTTCAATGATTTTTTTCTATTATAATTGTTCTGTTTTTAAAATAAGTTTTTTTAAAATGGAAATGTTATTTTCCTCAAGAATGTTTTTAATGATATTTTATTAAAAGAAAAACCCTCTTTACCTTATTTTGGGTATTTTGGTATTGAAAATGGGTTTTTAAGAAAAAATGTAATTTTATATTTGAAATTATTTTTCATATGGATTTTAAAGAGTTTTTTAAAGGTTTTATAATGAAAAGTTCAAGCATAAAATGTTTATTCATGATATGGTAATCATGCATTATATGTGGAATGGGTGATCCTGATATAAATTATATGAAGGGTTGGTCCCCATTATAGGTCACGGGTGAGACTAATATATCTTATACATTGGGTGAACCCAGATAGTGTTAGGTAAGCCCGTTATATCTTTTTGTGTACCTAGACAACGCTCCAATGAATTGAGTAATATATATTGCCTTTTAAGGAAATAAAGAGGGAGTTACTGAAGGTTTTCTCCAATAGATTTAATTAGGATCTAGTTATTTATAACATCAGTTTAAAATAGGTTATTAAAGTGATGATCTATATTTCCAAAAAGATCTTTATTTTCTTTCTACGGGTTTTAAAGGTCTTCGTTTAGAAAAAAGTGTGTGAGTTTTTCATAAGGAAATGTTTTATTTAATACGATCAAATAAATTTGAAGATAAAGGTAAAAATTATATGGATTTTCATGTTTTTCATTGGAATAATGATTTAATTTATTTTTTATATCCCTTACTAATCTTTTTGTGCTCATCCCACATTTTTAAAATGTTTTCCACATGTTTTAAAGATGTGTAAGAAAAAGGAAAAAGTCAAGTTGAAAGTTATAAAGTTTTGTTATGAAAAGAAATAATGTTTAAATTTTGAAGAGTTTTTTATGGAAAAAATGGATACTAAGTAGAATGTTCCACTTATAATGTATGAGACTATTATGTAAGATTTTGTCCTAATTATCTAAAACTCAAAACCAAAAAGATATTTTGGACAATAAAGTTAATTCTAGTTTAAAATCACTAGAATATGTAATGTTTAAGGCTGTTTCCTTATAGTTGGTATTAGTGGAGGGTTTATATATATTTAGAGATTAAGATGTTTTCAGGTATAGTAATCTGAAGAGTTACGAATACCATCAAGGGTTTAAAAGTTTAAGGTTGATCTTAAGTTCAAAGTCTCAGACACCCATTTTCATGTTTTAAGTGGTGGATGACTAAGACGATTAAGAGTATTTTTGAGAGACATTTATGGTAATGAAACCCTTAGGTTTAGTATATATTCTATCGAAAATGTTATTTAATGAATAATTCCTTTAATTTTAGTGGACATATGTTTAGAGGTATTTATGAGATCCTGACCTTTCATGGAGGTATTCCCTTGTTTAAATTTTTATTAAACTCCCTTTATTATGGTTAACAAAGTGGTTCTTGGGTGTATGGAAAGTTTTGAGGGTGTTTTTAGGGTTCGAGTAATGGTAAAGGAGTAAAAGAGGCTAATCTATATTGAGATCATGGTTAGTAGTAATTATACACCATAACCATGCAACCTGTAGAAGGGGGTACACAGTTAAGGAAACAATGTGAGATACCTTCAAGAAACTGTATGGATTTGGGACCCTTCAGACAGTGGTGAGTACACAAAAACCACATGGTTTGTCAAACTGTGTGGGTGGTAAGACAAATCATGTGGATTAGTTTCATCTTGGATAGAGGGAACCACGCGGTTGGTGCATGGTTTGGAAAACCATGCAACCAAATCTTACACCACCTAAAAAGTGGGTTTTTACCGTTTCCCCTCAACAATATTTATTTATACCCCTATTTTTCACCATATTCACCCCCTACAACAATGGCGATGAACCAGAAACCTCCTCTTCCTCTACAGGCAATTCTCTTTCAATTATTGTCCATATGGAGAGCGTTTGGGTGAAAATCAAAGATCCAGGTGAGTTTAACACCCCTCCTTTATCTATTTTTTGAATTAGGGATTATAGAATCTCTCTACTTCTTATAAAACCCTAAAACCCTCACTTTTACAATATATTATAGGTTGGGTATTTAAATTTGGTTTGTTTTCGAATCAAAGGCTAAGGTCAAGCATGCTGTTGTCTCTGGACATGAGTTACACTACTAGAAAAACGACCTATACCCATGGTTCAAAACCATGGGTATAGCCCCCAAAACCGAGGGCTGGAACGACGTCAGAATAGGGGTCTTAACCTATACCCATGGTTTTGTAGAACCATGGGTATAGGTTTTTCACACTGCAACACATTGGTGTAAAGCATGACAGGGAACTTATCCCACGGTTTTTAAACCGTGGGAAATTTAAAATTTTCAAAAATTGTGGGTAGCAGGTTTCGAACCCGCACCATCCGCATGGAGGCTCCGCCATGCAACTAAGCGGACCAACCGAGCTGTCTTACTTTTGATTTATATAAGGATAATTTTATTATAATATATTAATAACAATGTTGTTATCTAAAAAATTGCAACCAGCGGGTTACGAACCAGCGTTGTACGCAAGGAATCAGCGCTGCAACACAGTAGTGGACCAACCGAGCAGGGTTATATATCAGTTAAATATTCATCTATCTACCTATATATATTAATATTGCGTATTTAAATTCAAAAAAACCTCTCGTGAGGTTTCGATCCCGCGACTTGTGAGGATTCTCGCGGCTCGACCACCGCCAACAGACCAACCAACCTATAATTTTTATCTATTATATATTCATATATCGGAATATATATATATATATATATATATTAATATATGAAAAAATGTCTACCCACCAAATTTTTTGTGTCCCGCCTAAGTTTTGTTCCCTGCCATAACGCGGGAAAGCTATACCCACGGTTCTGGAGAACCGTGGGTATAGGTCTTCAAAAAAAAAAACCGCAATACCTACGGTTTCCAAAAACCGTCGGTATAAGTCTTCGGAAAATACCCTATACCCACGGTTTTCTCCAAAAATGTGGGTATAGGTCTTAAATGAGAACTATACCCACAGTTTTTGGCATAACCGTGGGTATAGGTGGCCTATACCCACGGTTCTGGAAAACCGTGGGTATAGGTTCTCCTACTATCCCTATACCCACAGTTTGGTTCAAAACCGTGGGTATTGACCTATTTTACAGTAGTGGTAGCTAGTCTCAAAGCTCTTTCCCATATTCTTGATGTTTTATATGTGTATGTAGTTGTTCCAATGTATTTACTTGTCATATTTTAATGTTTTTCATCAGGGAAAGTGATTTGGGCTTTATATTGAGGTATAAAACCCTTCACATACCCCATTGGGTTAATTAGTGAAGTGAGACCAAACCCAGGGCTACCCATGAGGTATGAAAAATCTTATAAATGGTGAATAAATTGGTAAACATTGGGATAAGGGAATTAAGAGAGAGAATGGGGTTTAAAAGTGTAATTGGGTGTGTGGTCATGGTTAATGGGTTAATTGAAACAATTATAAGTTATTTTTTCATGAAATTCTTAAGAGTTTTTTAAATGGTTTAAAAGGTGTCTTTTGGGGCTTTGACCTGGTTATAGTTTCTTTGAAAGAAAATGATGTTTGAAAGTGATAAATGCATTGAAAGGAGGTGTTGAACTTAAAGTAATTTAAAAAGGTATTTTCACAAGATATTTAAAATGATTATTGAATTGAGGTAATGGATCCCCTTTTTATTAAAATGGTTATTTTGAATGTTGTAAATGGAAATGAAAACATTGGGGAATGTTTTAGTTTTCAAAGGGGAAGACCTGAGTTTAAAGGGTGGATTTAAGATGATTTTTAAATGAGTATTTTGATTGGTGTGTCATCATGGGCTATGAAATTAATTTAGTGTTGAATGTTTCCTAGTTTAATATAGAATAAGGGGGTGTTTGACATAATGATATATGTGTTAATGGGATAATAATTTTAAATAAGATTGTTCTAATGAGTTATGTTGTAAAAAATTATTGTATTTAATGGTTATCGTTTGTGTTTGGTAAATTTTTTTTGGTTAAAGAATCATGTTCACATGGATTTATGGTAGTTTGGTATATTTTACATGAGGATCTACACCCACTGGTCAGGTTATACTGAGGCTATAAACCCCACCCCTATAATTCACGGGTTTGGGAGTCAGACTAAGGCTTTATGCCCCTAAAAGTTTCATAGGATGAGACTATATAGATCGATGTTCCAAGGTTAGTGTTATGTATTATCAAGTTGAGATGTTAGACTAAGGCTCTATGTTTCCCAATGTATGGTCATGGCATGAGTTTGGATTTCAGACTGAGGCTAAATGCTTCCCAAACATGTGTACATGACTTGATTACTAGACTGAGAATCCAGGGTATGTTGATAAACTATGATTAGTAAATAACACCTTGTGTTTTAAAAGTGTGCAACCCCTTATTCTATGTATTAGGCTCCTAGTGCATCTAGAGCTAGTTATTTGGTTGGTTGACCCTAAAGAAATTGATGGATAAAATGGTTAATTAGAAATTATTTAATTGTGACACCTATTTCTTGATAAAACTTGGTTAAATGCGTAATGGTTTAAATGCAAAGCATGTTCTTTTCTTACCATATTTATTTATGGAACTTGTTTTCACATCATACACTATTGTACAAATTGGTTATTTCTTTATACACTGTTAGTGGTGTCCTACTGAGTTGTACTCACACCCTTCTCGAGTCACTATGTAACTTGGGTACCTGAGAAGATGTCACTTGTGTTTAGATATAGGTTCAGGGTAGGGACCTGGTGTTTGGTTCAGGCATGGGCTATTTGGTTAGAGCATGGGATATCGAGACTGAGTTAGGACTCAGGTCCATTCCAGGGATCTATTGGTAGTTTGGTTTTGGGAATTTATTTGTATGACTACTTGACTTACAGTGTATTCATCATATTATTATAACATGTGTTATTTGGTTACTTGTTGACATTTGCTGCATGCTGTCTATTTATTTGTTCCTGTTGGTTATTATATTTGTTGATATTGTTTCTTTTATGGTTTTACTATGATAAGTGGGTATAGTCTCTTCACTTCACCATTATAGACTTGAGCTGCTGGTCGGTAGCCTCTGGTGTATGAGGAGGTCGCCTGAGGTTATGCGATGGCCCGACTCGGGGCATCAACTATAGTGACCACTAGGTTAGGCACGTTACAAAGTGGTATCATAGTCATGTGTCTTTTATTACTATTTGGGGCATGGTAGAAAATATACTAGTATCTTTACAAGGCCTGGTAATGTGTATATTCCAGGGTGCCATTAACCTTACATATGTTGGAAAATCCAAGTTTCCAGGGGTGAGAATTGATGTTTGGTTTTGTAATTTTACAGTTGATTGTTATTTCCACCTCGATTGGTACACTTGGATGTGATGTGATTGATTTATGTGGTTTTATATCTTGTCCTGATATGATAAGAGAGGGTGAGTGAGTTCATGCATCATGATAGTCACATAGGATTGATAAGTTATCTGCATGTTTCTTATGATTGATAGTTCCTTTGGATTCATATGCCAATAGTGTACCTTTCTTCTTTTAAATTTTTTCTGTTGATTTTAACTTGAAATTTTTGATAAATAAAATGCTTTAAAATGTGAATTTGAATATATCTTGAATTTTTAAAATGTTGGTTTAAAAAAAGAAGTTTTTTAAGGTGTGAATTCTTGGGTTTTTGAAAATGGAAAATTTTGAAATGTGAAACCATGGGTTGCAATGGTAAAGTATAATTAGAAGGGAAATGGGAAATTATGGGACTTTTAGGGATACCAGTGGTGGGTAACCCTTATATTGGTTGCTGACCCTTTGTATGGGTGGTTTGGGCTATGATAATACCTTAGTTTTGATACCTTGGGTTATGGGATGTGAGGCCTTGATGGGTTTGGATGTGCTAGTTAATGGGACATTTATTATTATGTCCTTGGTTAGGTTATGACCTTGAAGTTGTGAAATGAAATCTATTAATGTGGTTGTGGTAATCCTTGTGGTTTTTCATCATACAAGTTGTGCTTTGGACCCTAGAGTGGGTTTTTGAATTGTGGTGATTATGTACGTGTGTGAGTATCTTTGGTATGAAGCCTAGAGTAAATGGTTTCTTGGTGCGTTAGACGCAGTGGGTTTGTAACGGGGGTAGGATTACTGCTTGTGAGTAGTGGGTTATTTGAGATTTTATGTGTATGAATTAGAGGTATATCCAATGACCTTTTTAGGTGTGAATCTGGTTTGGATAGTTAGTATCATTTGACTTTCATGGTAATCTGAGAGAGGGGTTGATCAGGGTTTCTAGTGCTTTTGGTTGCGTATAGAACAAGTGGATGTTTTGGACTTTGGAGTTGGAACATGGAGGGCATTTCCTAGTGTGGGTTTGTCCTAGAGGGCTAAGTGGGAAGGTTGATGGTTTGGTTAGGTGACTCAAGTTATAGTAATGAGTTGGAAGTCTTGGAAAATCGAGGGTAACCTCAAGAGAGGATGACCTTGTGTTGTAGGTTCCATGGAATGTGAGACACAAGTGGTTGCTTTAGAGGTGGAATTTATACATGGTTGGTGTTGTCGAGTGTGGTAAAGGTTCGTGGTTATTCCTTGGTTCCTTCCTCAAGGAGGTATCTGAGTGCTTGTGGTTGGTTGTAAGGTTAGTTTTGGTAAGTAGCATGGTCATGAGGAACCTTTCTCTGTGGCTTTGATGGTGTTAGATGTGGGAGTTGATATTGATTTTGGGAGAATAGACAAGGGTGACCAAAGCATGGATGAATGATTTTTTTATGGAAGTGAAACCTAGGGCAAGGGATGGTCATGTAGTTGGGATAAGTTGTAAAAATGGTTTGGTTATTGGGTAAGACGTTGAGTAATCCTTGAGTTCGATGAGGATAACTAATTAGGTGTCATGGTCAGTTTTGTGAGAGGGCATTTAGGCCTAGATATAGTAATACACAACTCATGTGATTTTGAGTTGGGTCAAGTGTATGATCATAGGAAAGTGTGAGACATTTAGGGATTTGGGGAGGTCTAGATGCGAACATGTGTTGGTAAGGTATGATGCCGTATAGGATGGGTGAACATATGGATTGGGAGAAAGGCTTATCATAATTTGGTGTTATCGTAGGGGGAAGCATAGGTTATGCATGGGAAAGTTGGGTTGTGGATTTGTGTAGTGGTCGTTGTGTTTTCGTTTATAGAAGAACTCAAGTGGGGTAATGGAAGTGGTGCTAAAGGGAATGTTGGGTTGTGACCACTTGACAAAGGGTTGTGAAGTGGTAGTGAGTCTTGGTTGGAAATCCCATTCGAGTTGTGGTGATTGAGCATTGTTGAGATGTTGTTAGAAATTAAATCCAAAATTTTTGGAAGGTTAAGGTGTCCCCATGGTGTGAGGTGGAATCGATGATAGATAGTTCATGGTGGCATTATTTGAAGAATTCTTAGCGTACTTTTAGCTAGTGGTGATCATGTCTAATATCTTGACATCATCATGGGTGTGCTGAGAAAGATATAACTTTACACCTAGCTACCTGAATGTGTTTTGGTTGGGAATTAATCCTCTTAGATGATGTTCTCATGGATAAGTATGTGTATGGGAGCTGTATGGTGGGGGAGTACACCATCGATCAGTTACATAATAGGTCTTTAGGATGGACCAGATGCCGACGAATGCCATGGGTGCTATTATCTAAAGTCGGTAAAAAGTAATGGGTGATGTTTTTATTTTTTTATCAGTGGAAGTTTGGAGACAACATCCGAGTTTTGGGGTTCATCTAGTGATGGGAGCGTGATTTGCAGTGGATAAAATTGCTTGATGAAAGTAGTGACAATGACACTCCTAAGGTGGGGAGAATTATGTTAGACATAAATGTGTGCAGAAAACTGAGGAGTGGATTGGTGGCATCAAGGTTCTGAAGATAAACCTGCGAGGGACATGTTTGGGTTCCTTGTAGAAGGCTAGGTGGGCCTTAGATGTGTCAGGTTGATCGAGCCAAGTGTTGGCTTTAGGCTCGAGGCAGTTCAGATAAAAATCCGAGATGCCTATGTTAGAGTCGTCGATGAGCAAGATAAGTAATGACAACGATTGATGGTAATAGATATTGGGTGTTATAACCTAAATTGGAGTTAGACTTGGACATAGACATGCGTTTTTAGGTGATTTGAGAATGTCCTTAAGTGTGAATACATTTTGGGTCATATGGAGTAGTGGTGTTCCAACATTGAAGCTGGGTGTGTATCTATAATGGAAATGGGTGTTAAGGAATAATGAAGTTGACATTAGTTGAGATATGGATGAGGAAAGTGTCAAAAATCTTGGTAGTTTCAATGAAAATGATGAATTCTAGATTTGGTTGGAGTTCTCATGGATGTTGGGAGTGGTGAGTTGGGAGACACGTTGGTAAGTTACAAAGTTGAGATGAAGTTCGTTTGGTCTCTTTTCAATGGTGGATGTTCCCAACACTGAGTGTTGGGGGTGGAGAGATAAAGTGTATGGTGGGGAGTACCATAAAAAGGAAGTGGTTGGTTGATGACATGAGTAGTAGTACGGTCTGGATGGGATCAGATGGGTGTCGTCTTTGTGTTTTGATTTTGGTAATAATCATCAGTTCGGGCTCTAACTAGTTGAGTACCTTAAGGTAAAGGTTATTCTTGGGTTGTGATATGGGTGTTCAGATATGGTGAGATGCCATTAGGACTCAAATTTTGGGTTATTTAGGTTAATAAATGTGGTTGGAATCTATATGGTCCTTTTGGGGATGTCCATCTTGGGTCACCGTTAGAACTTTGAAAGAATTGGGTGAGATAACGCCAAGTGATGTGGGTCATGAATCTTAGAGAGGATTGGACCAAGGGTGTTCTGGTTGGATCTCATAGGGAAATTTAGTTCCTTGTTAGCATTCTTTTGTATGGTGGTTTAATGGTGTTACCCAGATCTTTATCTTGTGTTTGATGTTGGTTATGATGAGTTTGAGGTAGACGTGTCCTCGAGGAGCATCAGGATAGTGATTGTAGAACACAGTGGGGGAAATGTTTTTAGGGTAGGACTGTCTCCTTAGTCTGAGTGTTGTTACGACATGACTGAGTTCAGGGAGAACTTGGGAGATGAAAGTTGTTTGGACTTGAATTTTTAGAGATGCTTGGGAAGTACGGCTCAGGGATAAGCTGTTATCAGGTGGGGAGGTTGTAAGATCCCAACCTTTCATGGAGGTACTTGTTTAAATTTTGTCCAAACTCCATTTTTTATGGTTAATTAAGGTTTTTTTGGATGTATGGGAAGTTTTAGGGGTGTTCTAGGGGTTCAGGGCATGATAAAGGAGGAAAAGAGGCCAATCTATACTAAGAGCATGGTTGGCGCATAGTTAGTAGTAACCATGTGCCATAACTGCGAGGCTTGAAGAAGGGGGTGAATGGTTAAGAAAATTGTGTGGGATGCCTCTAGGAAACTGTATATCTTGGGGACCCTTTGGACAATGGCGAGTGCATGGTCATGATTTTTCAAACTATGTGGGTAATAAGACAAACCATGTGGCTTGGTTTCTTATTAGACAGATGGGAATACATGGTTGACACATAGTTTGGAAAACTATGCGATCAAACTGTGCACCACTTAAAAAGTGGGTTTTTACCATTTTACCTCCCTAAACCTATTTCTTTCTTCCTCTATTTTTCACCACATTAAACCCCTTAAAGAAAGGGTGATGAACCAGTAGCCTCCTCCTCCTCCATGGGTGATTCTCCTTTGATTCTTGGTGGTTTGGTGAGCGTTTGGGTGTGAATCAAAGATCCAGGTGAGTCTAACACTCCTTGCTCTATTTTCTGTATTAGGGATTGTAGAATCTCTCATATTCTTCCAAAACCCTAAACCACTCACTTTTCAAGTAGATTCTAGGTTGGGGCTTTAAAGGTGGTTTGTTTCCAAATCAAAGGCTAAGTCCAAGCATGAAGTTGTCTCGAAACATGAGGTATGTGGTATCAAAGCTCTTTCCCATAGTCCTGATGTTTTATACCTATATGTAGTTTTTACAATGTATTGACTTGATTCATTTCAATGTTTTTGATTAGGGAATGTGATTTGGGACTTGGATTGAGATGAGAAACCATTCATGGATCCCGTTGGGTTCATTAAAGTGAGACCGAACCTAGGGCTACCCATGAGGTATGCCGAACCTTGTAAATGGTGAATAAATTGGTAAAAATTGGGGTAAAGTAATTATGAGAGAAATTGTGTAGTAAAAGTATAATTGGGTTGGGTGTGTGGGCATGGTTAATGGGTTAATTGAAACAATTATAAGTTGGTTTTTGTGAAATTACTATGAGGTTTTTAAATTGTTTAAAAGGTGTGTTTTGGGGATTTGAACCGGTTATAGTTTCTTTGAAAGAAAATGATAATTAGAAGAGAGTAATGATTTAAAAGGATGTGTCGACCTCAAAGTGATTTAAAAAAGGATTTTCACAAGATATTTCAAATGATTATTGAATTGAGGGAATGACTCCCCTTTTTATGAAAATGGTTTAATAGTTATTTTGAATGTTGGAAATGTAAATGAAATCCTTGGGGCATATTTTAGCTTTGAAAGGGGAAGTCATGAGTTTAAAGGGTGGCTTCAAGATGATTTTTAAATGAGTATTTTTATTTGTGTGTCATCATGGGTTGTGAAATGGATTTGATGCTAAATTTTTCCAATTTTAATATATCATAATAGGGTGTTTGGCATAATGATATATGTGTTAATAGGTTAAGCCTTGTAAATGATATTTTCTAATGAGTTATATTATAAATGATGATTGTGTTTAATGGTTATAGTTTGTGTTTGGTAAATGTGTTATGATTAAAGAAGCATGTGAACATGGATTTATGGTAGTGTGGGGTATTGGACATGATGATATACACCCGCAGTTCATGTTATACCACTCTAAACCCCACCCCTATAATGCATGGGCTAGGGAGTCAGACTGAATCTCTACGATCCTAACAGTTTCATAGGATGAGACTACTTAGAATAAGGTTCCAATGTTACTGTTATGTATTATCAAGTTGGGATGTCGGACTGAGGCTCTATGATTCCCAATGTATGGTCATATCATGGGTTGGTATGTTGGAATGAGGCTCTATGCTTCCCAAACATGTGGACATGACTTGATTACTAGACTGAGGATCTGAGGTATGTTGATAAACTGTGATTAATGAATTCCCACTTGTGTTTTAAAAGTGTGTAACCCATTATTCTATGTATTAGGCTCCCAATGTGTCCAGATATAGTTAGTTGGTTGGTTGATCCTAAATAACTTTATGGATAAAATGGTTAATTAGTATTTTTTTAATTGTGACACCTATTTCTTGATAAAATTTAGTTAAATGGGTAATGGTTTAAATGTGAAAAATGTTCATTTATTAACATGTTTATTTATTTTACTTGTTTCCCCAGTATAAAATGTTTTATAGACTGATTATTTATTTAGACACCATTGGTGGTGGCCTATTGATTTATACTCACACCATGCTCAGGTTTCCATGGCACTTTGGTGAGCATATGTCACTTGTGTTCAGGTATAGGTTCAGGACAAGGACCTGGTGTTTGGTTCATGCATGGGCTGTCTAGTTGGAGCATGGGATTTCATGACTAGGTTAGGAATCAGGTCCTTTATTAGGATATTTTGGTAGTTTGGTTTTGGGTCTTTATTTGTATGACTTCTTAACATGTAGTGTATTCATCATATTGTTATAGCATGTTCTGCTTGTATACTTGTTAAAATTTGTTAAATATTGTCCATTTATTTGTTCTTGTTGGTTATTATATTTTTTATATTGTTTATGTTGTGGTTTTAATCTGATAGGTGGGTATAGTCTCTTCATGGCACCATTATAGGCCCGCACTATTGGTCGGTAGCCTCTAGAATACATGGAGGAGTGCCTGAGGTCACGTGACAACCCGACTTTGAGCACTGGATATAGTGGCCACTGGGTCAGGGATGCTATAGTATCAGTAGCCTTTAAGGTTTATAACATCTTTTATTTTGAGCTAATTATGGGTTATTACATTTTGGGATGAAAAATGAAAGGTATGAGATAACCATTGAGGTTAAAACATTTCTTTAAATGTTGAATACATTAAGGTTATTTTTGAGGATGTTTATCACATTTTTTAAAATTTATAAGGATTATATTAATATAGTTTTAGAGAAAGGACAACCCAAAGGATGACTAATAACTTGTTATGTTCTTCAAGGATGTGAGGATTGAACCTAAAACTAAAGGGAGATAAGGGTGCATCGCCTACCACTGGCCTATGTAAAGTCCCAGTTAGTATGAAATTTTCTTTTTAGTTAAATAATCTAACGGACAAAGTCTAAATTTATTTTGGGAATATATGTTTTATCAAATATATAACCATGAGACTGGAAAATGTTATAGTGATTTAGGGATTAGTGTTATTTTGGAAGACATTCACTATTTTGGGAACTGTATATGATTAAGTTAAATAGAATACTATGGTATTTTATTTGAAGAATAAAGGTTGAATTATATTTCAGAAGAATATATGATTTTATTGTGAATTTATGGTGATTTAGGTTATTTATGTTAATGGTTAGCATATCTTGTAGATTATGCAATTTATGTAATTACATTTTTGGTATGAGACTTTATGAGTGATTGATGTTATTTGAGATAAATATTAAAATTTATCTTGGAAGAATATGTGATAAAATCCTTTTGATTTTTTGTTTCAATATTATTCTAGAATATTTTTTAGTAATTTTAAGGATAGTTATTTATTGAATGATTTATGTTTAACTTTGGGTATTACTATTGAATTTTAAAGATTAAAGTACTTTTTCATCATATGAAGGTTTATTATTTTTTGAGAATTATCTTATCTTGTACTAACCATTTTGTTTTTGGTTAATGTTTAAAGACATGAGGAATATATAGTTATTATTTTGTTTATTCTTTGACCCATAGAAGTTGATTCTAGTGCTTTAGACATGAAAAATTCATCTTGAAGACTCGTAATTTGGAGAAAAAGATGAGTTTATGGTAGGAATTTATTAAATGATAAAATTATACTTTTCATGTAAGTATGTTTTCTTATGTTCATAGTCTAGGTAGTAAAAGAATTCCTAAAATTTATGAAAAGTATTTTGAAATAGAAACGTTATATATTTACTATTATTTCTGAGAAATCAATGTCATTTTAAACAATAACATATTTATGATTTTTTAATGCTTAAATTTCTCATGACCATGTTCTCTATCACTCTCTATCAATACTTGGGAGTTAGTTTTCTATTTAATATCCATGTTTTCACTTCACACCAAAGTCATCATACATGTAAACCTACTATGTGTTATTCTATATGACCTTAATACTCCCTTTTCACTCTTTTCAAGCGGAAGTTTTATTGATCGTTTTTACGATGTGGGATTTCAATAAAGGTATTTTGAAAAGTCAAACCCTAGTTACCAAGCCCTAGTTCAAAATTTCAAGGATTCAATTTCCAAAGAAGGGGGGGGGATAATTTAAGAACCTAGGTAATGATAGAATAAATCATTTTTATATTTATTAGTATTCCTGAATCATGTATTTATATTCATTATAAATATATTAAGCAATTCTTAAAATAAAAAAGGAAATGGTTTTATTAAATTCATTTCTTATAATATTTTATTTTAAATTTTAATTTTAAAATTATAGAATTTTAATTTTACAAAACTAATTTCATTTTCTAAATTCATCATGTCAAAATTATCTTAGGAATAATTTTTGAGAATTTTCTAAAAATATTAAATTTTCAAGGAATAGTGAAAAATAATGATTTTTATTGAAAATTGTATTTTATTTACAAGGTAAAATTATGTTAGTTTTAAAATTAAATTAGTTTATTTTGATTTAAAATAATAAAATAATGGTTTTTTAAAATAATTTTATTTTTTAATTTAATATAAAAACATTTTATATTTTAAAAAAGTGATTTTTTTGAAAATCTATTTTTTGTTGTGTTTTTCCTGTTTAATTTTAATTTTAATTCTTCCACTTTTTTTGTTTTGAATTTTTAAAAATGGATTACATGTTTTGAATAAATGGTTAAAAATTTATTAAATATTTTCCTTTTATTTTTGGTCAATATTAATAGTAAACTTAATAATTTTATTACCACAATAATGGGTAAATCAGGTAATTTAAGTTAAAAATAAAATGATAAGAAATATTAAATGACCAAAAAACTTACCTAAATCTCATTGAATAAGTATATCTAGAACATAATCATCCAAGGGTCTAATTTATAACCTTTTTGGGCCACTTGGATGAGATTAGGACCATTATAGTATTTTATTTAAAGAAATGTCAATAATGTCACCCTCTTGTTTTTAATAAGTGTAATTTTTTAATATGGTGTTATATAGAGTATATGTTAAACCATAAATATTATTTTTAAATATAAAATCTTTATATTTATGATGGTATATTTTTTAAATTTTAGTGAATAAATAATTACCTTAAATTTTTACACAACGCTGATATAATAAATATTCAATTAATGAAAAATCGAATAAATGATATAAAAAATATTAAAATAAATATAATTTGAGATTAATAATGAGATAAATGAATTTTATATATGACCATGATATTTTAGGGATATAATATTTTTTTTAAATTTTATATGTTTTCTTGATATTATTAAAGGTAAAGTGGTGAATAGTCTAAAAATTGACATTATGGATATTTTATAGTGAATAATATTTTATTAAATGATATAAAATTCATAAAAAATATTAAATTGGTAAAATTGATTAGGATAAGGTTTATAATATAAAAAATGTACCATTTATATATTTCTTGTCATCTTTTAGCAAATATATTGACCCTCAGAGAGTAAAAATCCATGTTTTCATAGTAAGAGTTAAAATGGTTAAATAGGGGTTAAAATCAAAAGAAAAGGGTATAAATATAGTCAAAACATGTATAATTTTTATTATATGAGGGTATTTAGACCCATAATAATATTATCTTATAAATAAATCACTTTTTTCCATTTATAGTTGAAAATTAATTTATATTAATTTAATATTTTGAGAAATGCAAAGAGTGCCCCTACCCTCTCTTATAAAAGAGCGCCTATTCTTATCAGTCCTACACCCTTAAAAATATATTTGTTTATGAAGATAACCCTCAAATACATTTATAGAATCCATAAAAACATTTTAGAGGAATTTTTTAGGTATAATACCAATCTTAAAGGTCTTAAGGTGTTAAGTAAATGAGATTTTCCAAAGAAGAGGTATAGTTTTTATCTACATATTTTAGTTTTATTTCTTCTTACACATCAATAAATACTTATTAAACTATGATTATATAATAAAAAAAGTATCTTAAATATAATAAGGAATTTTTATGTTAATTATACAACCAATATCCATCTCCTCTTCTATCAATTGGGAAAAAAAATCTTTATTCGTGTGTATGGCGGACTACCGTCTTACGAACCGATGTAATTCGTTTTCATCACCATCTCTCAAGAAAGTTTATAATGATGAAAATAATGTTTATATATAATATTAATTACATATTTATCTTTCTAAAAATATAATATATTATTTAATTTCTTAACTTTCTATGAACAAAAAAATGATAACATCATTCGTGTGTACGTGTTGACTACCACCTCCACGAAGTGATGTGATTTGTTTTTCATCGCGACATAACATGTATGATATATATAATTATATTTAAAGAATTAATATTATATATATTATATGATTATCATTATTTAAATATAAAATAATACTTATATTCTTTCCATAATGATCATTAAAAAATGAAAACATTACTCATGCATACATACGACCTACCACCTCCATGATTGTAACGTAGTTAATTTTTCATAACAATATTTAATGGTTGGATTTAAATATATAATTTATATATAAAAATGGTACACTACTGGAAAAGAAGGTTATACCAATGGTTAAAAACCATTGGTATAGGCTCGAAAACCGTTGGTATACCCTATACCAACGGTTTTCCAAACCGTTGGCTAGTAAGCCGTGAGGAAAGCCTTATACCAACAGTTTGATCCAAACCGTTGGTATATGGGTTATATAAATTTAACCCAATGTATACCAACGATTTATAACCGTTGGTAATGAATTTGAGGAAGTATTATACCAACGGTTTAAAACCATTGGTAATGTGATTTTCAGGAAAACCTATACCAACGGTTTAGAACCGTTGGTATTGGTTTTCCAGCAACACCTATACCAACGGTTATAAACCGTTGGTATTGGATTTCCAAAAATCTAGACACCTATACCAATGGTTTAAAACTGTTGGTATAGGTTATTCCAGAAATACAGAACACCTATAACAACGGTTTAAAACTGTTGGTATAGTGTTTTTCCAAAATCCCAGCACCCTTATACCAACGGTTTATAACCGTTGGTATAGAGTTTTTCCAGAACTGCACACAGCAGCCCCCCTCCCTCCAGTAGCCCCTCCACTGTACACCTGCATACAGACTTTAAACAGACTTGAAAATGGATTTTTCAGCTCATGTAAATGAAAAATCCATTTTTATGAAAACCCATTACAAAACCATCTCATGTTATGAAATTACATGAAAATGGATTTTTCAGCTCTCCCATGCACCAACATTTTCAAAACCAAAATGAACATGCTGTATTATCAATGCAAACTAATTTTAAAACCCAACTCACTAAACTAAATGACAATGTAGAAACACACAACATCCAATATCTTATCACCTCAATAATACTCCTTAGCATGAAATATTGTATAAAATAATTTTAATGTAATATTAATAAGTAATGATATATTGAATGTGAAAAACTAATTGATACAAGAAATAAAAGTTGGAACAAATAATTTACACATTATTAAAGATATTAACCTTCAGTTGAGGTCATTAGTAATGAGAAAATCTATAATCAAATGCATTATGAAGCTGAATAAAACCTGAATGTGTGAATATTATAATGTGGACTGAATAAAACATGATAAAAAATCATTAGTTAGAGATTCCAAGCCAAATAATGACCAAAAAGAGAGAAATAAACAAATTTTTCTTGCTTCAGATCTATCATTGATCCGTTACATGGGGCCGATGAAACATATGACTTTATTAAGATCATAATGTGATATTATACCACTAGATTGAAGAAACCAATGATTTTGGTGCTTGGTTGAGATAGAAACAAGATCTATGGTGTGATAATTAAACTGTAAGAACCCAATTCCCCATTTCCATGTATGGATTTTGTATTCGGGTTGCTTTGAGGAAAATGTAAAATTGGGGAATTTTGATGTACAAGATATGTACTTCAGTGTACACACCATGAACATTGATGTCCTTTCTAAACCACGTACAGGTCGTGTCTCAGCCATGTACACGTCACAAATGACCCATGGATCGTTTTCCTAAAGTTTCAACAGAATCCGAATGCGTTTAGTCGGTTTTCCGTATGCCGGTAGTTGTTTTCACTTAAAATCCTGTCCATTTCAAATAAAAGTGAGACAGTTTGAGTGGTATCGGCCACACTGTGCCTCAGATTGAGGAGGGGTTGACTCATACACAACACAAATGACCCATGTATACTTGTCCTAAAGTATCAACAAAATCCGAATGCGTTTGGTCCATTTCCCGTATGTCAATTGTTGTTTTTACTTAAACTGTTGTCCATTTCAAAGAAAAGTGAGACACTTTGAGTGCTGCCGGCCACACCGTGCATCATATTGAGGCGGGGTTGACTCGTACATGTCATAAATTACCCATGGATCGTTTTCCTAAAGTTTCAATAGAATCCGAATGCGTTTGGTCGGTTTTCCGTATGCCGGTAGTTGTTTTCACTTAAAATCCTGTCCATTTCAAATAAAAGTGAGACAGTTTGGGTGGTACCGGCCACACCATGCCTCAAATTGAGGCAGGGTTGACTCATACACGACACAAATGACCCATGGATACTTTTCCTAAAGTATCAACAGAATCCGAATGCATTTGGTCTGTTTCTCGTATGTCAGTTGTTGTTTTTACTTAAACTGTTGTCCATTTCAAAGAAAAGTGAGACACTTTGAGTGGTGTCGGCCACACCGGCCCTCGGATTGAGGAGGGGTTGACTCGTACACGTCACAAATGACCCATGTATCATTTTCCTAAAGTTTCAACAGAATCCGAACGCATTTGGTCGGTTTTCCGTATGCCATTTATTTTAATTAAAAGAGCATCCATTTTAAACAAAAGAAAGACACTTTTAGTGGTACCGGCCACACCAGCCCTCGGATTGAGGCAGGGTTGACTCGTATACATCACAAATGAAAATATAAGAATTTCTCAAAATTAATCATTTTAGTACATATAAATATTATAAGTAATTGGATATTTTTTGTTTGTAAATTATATTCCTAATCAATGAAAATATATAAAATAGAGAATAAAAATGTTAAAAATAAATTTTTTAACCAAAGAAATTAACCAATATTTCATTATCATTAAAATCCATTTATCAAAATAAAAAAGACACACACTTATTTATATTTTTTAACCAAGGGAATTCATCACCTAATAAATCATTTTCCACCTCAAAAACCCTCATTTTATTATTTTTAAAATGAACCCCCAATATTACCCATGGATCTAAAACACATAATTTTTCATGTCATGTCCTTAGGCCCTAAATCTTACTTATGGATGACCATATGTCCTTAAGCCCTAGAACACCCATGACCCGACCGACCTGACCCGACCCATGGACACCCCTAATTTCGAGTGATTGTTTTTGAATATTAAGATGTCCATATTAACTTATCAAACCAGATATCATACAGGGAATCACAATACCAAGGAATACTAAAGGTCTAGGTAGTATACTAATCATACAATAAGAATCAAGTGCAAAAAAGAGATCTGATAACAACATCCCTATGAAGCAGAGGAAAACCCCAGAGTGGAAAACCAGGTTCAAAAATAAAGAGTTATACAGAATTCAAAAATGAAATGGATCAATCTTCCCCTGATCACCATCATCATCACCAATATCATCATTGGCCTCATCCTCTCCGCCATCTCTATCCTTGTCATCATCCTCGTCATCGTCCCCATGCTCATCGTCAGCCTCATCCTCTTCCTCAGCCCCATCCTCACCCTCGGCATCCTCGCCCTCATCCCCATCCTCACCCTCATCCTCATCCTCATCCTCGCCCTCGTCCTCTTCAGCATCCTATTCATCGCCAGGAACGTCATGATCTCGATCGCCACCAGAGCTATCGCCTGGTGCATTGGATAATGCACCCATCGACGACATAAATATCTGACAAGCCGCGCTAGCCTCTGGTGGAAGTGATGAAGATAAAGCTTTCACCAGTTTTATAAATTCTTTGTCCCTCGTTTGAACTTGTACTTCCAACTCTGTGACCCTTTTATCAGATTTTCTTGCTTTCTCTTTGACCTGTTCCAACTCAGTCATACTATAATGGATACCTGGAGAGGACCAATACCTCTTCGGGACTATATTCTTACCAGGTCGGCAGCGTACTCGACCAGAGTGCTCCTCTCCCAAAACCGGATATAAATGATCGTGTGGCCCAAAATTGTCAGGCTCCTGGGCATCAAGAGCCTCTAAAGCAGCCTGTTAAAAATATTAATAGATTAATAAATTTAAAAATAGATATTAAACTTTGAAATAAACAAATTAAAACTTACAATCTTTTCTTGGGTTGATTCATTTACCGCAGTTCCATATTTTTTTCTTCTACTTGAGCAAAAAAATTTTGCTCGAGGGATACGTCCTTCAATATTGAATTTGTGCTTATATAATGACATTGAAACAATATAAAGTGCAACTATAATCATATATTCAATATTCAATAAATCACATAATTTAAGTAGGAAATAATAAAAAGGGAAAGTCCTAAAGAAAAATTATAAACAACTGTATCGTACCAGCTGTCTCTCATGATCTGACATAGTTGTGTGGCCCAAAGTGTGGAGGTATTCCTTTGAATCAATGTTTTTTTTTGTTTTTCTCATAAGATTCCTAAATAATGTTTAATAATAAATAAGATTATATTAATGAAAAATATGAAAACTCTGATTTAAATACCTCAAATGAGATTAATACCTTAAATTTGGCAATCGTCCAATGGATAATCATTTGGTGATATTGCTCTATCGGGCAGTCATCCATGATAGGTAAAGTCTCTAAATCTGTGCCCACCCTCTCACACCAGCCAACATACAGGTCATGCTTATAAGCTCTCCAAAGCTCTCCCAACTTTTTTAAACACGCTGGTCGTGTACCTTCGCCATCAGGGAAGTTAAACCGAAGCTGAAACCCAATAGATTAGTTCATATAAATACAAAAAAATACTACATTAAATCTAATAGATTTTTTACCCATATTTGTGCCCACACATTATCTTTGAATTCGTGTGGCAGTTGTCTCCAAGAGAGAGGGCTGACCGGAATGATATCAGAGTATTTGGCTAGCGTCTCCAAAAAACCTCGACATTCCTGCCCAGATTTCTCAATCATTTGTCCATCAACATTATATTCAACCATCAACTGTGTCTGGTGGTTCCATACCACACGCAAGCGAGTACGCCCCCTCCCCCTCCTCCTATCTGTAGATGAATCTACTATTAGAGAAAAATAATATCAGTACAAGTTATAATAAAATAAATTTTGGTATAAAAATTTGATAGAGTCAGATAAATATACCTGTGGTAGTCGGATCAATGGGCGTCACTGGATGTGCAGAAGATGAAGGAATATCCTGTACAGGTAGAGTGTCCCTCAGTGTACACTCCTCAGCTGCATACTGTGTCGCATCAGGAGTCGAAGAAGGTGGAATATAATAGCTCGGGGATAATGAACCAGAAGAAAAAGATGATGGCATAGATGTCTAGCCAACTGGTAGTGTAAACATCGGAGGTCTAAATATCCCGTGTGTCCCTAGAGATACACCAGGATCAAAATGGGGTGAATAAGATACGTCTGTGGTGGTGGATCATCTAACTCTCTCCCCATGAGCTCTCGTGCCACCGGCCTCAGTACCGGGCCCACTAGATGATCGTCCATCTCTGACACCACCCCCCTCTTACCACTAGCCACTCTACTGGGAGAAATATCAGGCTCCTCGTCAGATATATCTCGTCTAGGGGGTCGATCCTAATTTTTTTTAACACATAAGTAAACACATGATATTATAAGTTATTGAAATATTTATATTTTAAATAAAATACTCACAACAGGGATGAGTGGAGGAACACCCATCTGTATCATGTGATAATTATTATCTGTCATCTTTTTCTGTCGCCTCTCTTCAATGGGTGTCATTTCCTACAATGAAAACAAATATAAAAGTAATTAAAAATAAATAACTAATGTGTAACCCAAAAAAATATATAGAAAAACCATTCTGATAAAAAACATAAATTAAAAGAAGATTTATGGTGGTTTGAAGGTAAGTACAAGGATACACACTCTGAATGATGTAGGTGAAACATGTAGGTGAGAACACGACTGTATGATTCTATATATTTCCCACCACAACTTTAGGTTCACAATCAACTCTGGAAATTGAGTTATTGGCGTCATCATAAGTAATAAACGGATTTCTTCCAATTGCAGTAGGGATAGTGTCAACTTCATCATCACCATCATCAAAAACATGTCTGGGATTTACTTCAATAATTACACCGAATTTATGGTGACGATGATCTTTTACATAAAAAACTTGTTTCACCATTGATGCCAATATATATGGTTCATCGGTGGCAAGAGTGTGAGTCATGTCAATAACTCGAAATACACAATCATCAATAAAGGTGCCTTACCTCGTCATTGAATCAAACCATTGACATTTCATCATCATGACTCGACCATGTGAGTAATAATCTAAAATTATTATTTTCTCCACGACTCCATAATAAGCAACATTTTCAGAACGAGGTCTAGTATCCGATGAACTGGCATAACAGTCTGTTGTGGCAGTTAGCATAACACCATTATGATGTGTTCTCATGTTTCTTGCTCGTTCAGTGATAATAAATTTGTATCCATTGATCAAAAGTGATTTACAAGCACGAACCATGGTATTAGGACCAAAATCCAAAGCTCTTGTTTCCTCAGAAATAGAGTCAGCAGGAAAACTCGATACCTAAAATATAAACAAATAGTAAACTTAATTAAATATTATTTTTATTTAGTTATTACAGAAATATTTTTACCTTCAATTTCAACCAAGCAGAAAACCCTTTTCTATGCAAAGTCTCTTTCCTTATCAAAGATAAAGAATGATGCTTTCTATATATCAATTCTTTATGTTCTCTATAGATAAAAATAATAATAGTTTAACAAATATTTAAAATTATAAGAGATAAGATAAGAGATAAATGTATAATATACTTACTTGATATACTAATCGAACAAATCACAATTGAACAACACTATGTGATGTGCCATCTCTCGCTCTTCAAGGATTAATGTCGTCAATGTATATGATCCTGGAATTCCTCCTGTCTAAGGAAGTAATGGAAAACTGGGTTCAATTTGCCCATACTATTCTTCTTCATTTCTCATTGGTCTGTTTACTCTCGTAGTAAGATCAGAAAAATACATTGCGCAGAAATCCATAAATTCTTGAGCCAAGTAACCGTTCACAATAGAACCTTCGGGATAATTCCTGTTTTGAACATATGATTTCAATGTGCACATGTTTCTTTCAGTTGGATACATCCAATGGAAAGCAATGGGTCCTCCAAGAAGTATTTCTGTCGGAAGATGGATAGTCAGATGCAACATGCATGTAAAAAATGATGGAGGGAATATTTTCTCTAACTCGCACAAAATTAATGGTGTCTCTGCCAACAGTTTTTGCAAGAAGGATTTGGATAGCCTCTTAGCACAAAGATCTCTAAACAAATAGCACAACCGAATAACTGAGACTCTAACATTATTGGACAAGAGATGACAGATTGCTATTGGAATCAACTCATGCAAAAGGACGTGATAATCATGAGTCTTCAAAGATTTCAACTTCAACTCTTTTCTGTTGACACATTTTGATATATTTCTTGAATAGCCATTATGAACTTTAATAGTCTCTAGCACTTCCAGAAATTGATTTTTTTCAGCAGGTTTCATCACATAAGAAGCACATGGAACTTGCCATTTATTTTCACTGATACAGACAGGATGCAATTCTGGTCTGATCCCCCAATCTACCAAGTCATGCCGAGATCGTAAATCATCTTTTGTCTTCCCCTTGACATTTATAAGAATCGAAAGCAACATTTCACATATATTCTTTTCAATGTGCATTACGTCTAAAAAATGACGTAACAAGTTGGTTGACCAATACGGTAACTCAAAGAATATACTTTTCTTCTACCAATTGTAACAAGTATCATTGGAAACATTTTCCCTCTTTCTAGATTTCATTACACCCTTCCCAAATGAATAACTGAAATCTTTCAATTCATTAAGCACATCAGTTCCAGACATAGGCTGAGGTGGAGCATCATTCTCTATAGTATTGTCAAATCTTCGATGATTGTTTCTATATGGATGGTTCATTGGCAAGAATCATTGATGTCCCATAAAACTAAAACTACGATGATATTTCAGTATTCTCGATCGAGTATTCTTCATACAAACAGGACATGACAATTTTCCTTTAGTGCTCTATCCAGACATCATTGTATAAGCAGGAAAATCATTGATCGTCCACATAAGCGCAACACGCATCTGAAATATGTCTTTCGAACATGCATCGTATGTGGGCACACCCACATCCCAAAGAAGTTTCAACTATTTTATTAATGGTTGCATGTATATATCTATATCATTGCCGGGATCAGAAGTGCTAGATATCAGTATACTTGTACTCCCTGCTTGGGTCCGTGTCCTTTTCTAGATGTACACAACGTGTATATAAAGTACACGCCGTGTAGTTTCAAAATTTTCACAAACTTCCCTTGATCCGTGTATTAATCCAGAAAGCTCCTGCAAGTAAACAGATTCATCAAAATCAAAGAATATGTTCATGAAACCACATATATCTGCTGAAAACATGCTTTTATCTTCAATTATATATGAGGAAATGTATACATAAATTGGGTGCATCAATACTCAATAAAGTTTAAGGCTTTTTCATACACAACCAAGGGGGAAGGTTATAAATGTGTATGAAAACCGGCCATGTGCTGTGCGAAGTAAGCATCTACCCAAATGGATTACAACCATCACATGAAAGACCCAGTCTCACATTACGCATGTTGGATGAAAATTCAGGATATCAAGCATCAAATCTCTGCCAAGAAAATCCATTTGCAGGGTGAACCAACTCTTCATTATTCTTTTTTCTCTCGGTGTCATGCCATCACATTTTTTTGGATATTTCATCAGACATGAAAAGGTTTTGTAATCTAGGTATCAATGGAAAGTGCCACATTACTTTTTGTGGCACACGATATGGTGATCCATCATCTTTTGGCTTCCATCAGGAGGTTCTACATTTGATACAATCATTTCTTTTAGCAGTTTCCTCCCAAAATAAGCTACAATCATTCGAGAAAGCATGATTTTTTTTGAGAATCCAAGTTCATCAACTAACTTCCATGCCATATAGTGGTTTGAGGGAATATCTGCATCATCTAGAAGTAAGTCCTTCAAGAAGGTAAGAATTTAATCAATTTGAGTATTTGAAATCCCATACATAGTTTTCCCATGAAACAATCGGATTAAAAATTCCAACTTTTTCATTTTACCACATTGCCGATATACTGGAGTCATCGCAACATCATTCAATTTTTTTACCCTATCAACATCATCATTTTCATTGGACGCATCATGTGTTCTTGTATCGAAATCTTGTTGGCTGGACATCCTTTCCTTCTCATGATGCCGAATAAATGGAAACCGATCATATATCAAACTCTCCAATTCAGTCTTATCATTTGGATCATCAACATTTTGAGATTCCATTTTCTCTCCACTGTGATACCACACATAATAGTTTGTTTGGAAACCATATTTGGTTATATGATAGCTAACTGCGTCATGACTCAACCAAGGTCTTCTAACATAATTAAAACATGGGTAGTGTATGTGACCACTATCTGAAGCCTTGTAAAATGCAAAATCTAGAAAGATTTTCAAATTATTTTGAAAATCGGTTGAAATCTGATCAGTTTCATACATCCAACTTCTGTCCATTTTGTAGAAAAACTGCAATAATTAATTTCAAAGTAATTCAATAATATTGAAGTATAATCAAAAAAATATTTAGGTAAATGACAACTATTTACTTTATATAAAAGCATAACTGACACATTACTCTATATGAGAATCATATTAAGAAATACAACAAAATATAATGTATATAAGAAAATAAGATACATAATTTATAATGCCTATATTCAAGGATTGCCCAGTAAGGGGTGCGGGGTGTCTAGGGGGGTTGGGGCCGTCCGGGGGGTCGGAGGTGTCCTGGGGGTCGGGGGGTGTCTAGGGGGGTCGGGGTGTACAGATGGGCGGGCTGTCCGCGGGGGTGGTCAGGCTGTCCAATGGGGTAGGGGGAGTCCAGGGGGGTGGGTGGGCTGTCCAAGGAGGTGAGCGGGGTGTCCAGGGGTTGGGTGGGGCTGTCCGGGTGGGGGGGGGGGGGGGGTACAGGGTGTCTAGGGGGTGGGCTGTCCAAGGAGGTGAGCGGGCTGTCCGGGGGGGGGGGGGGGGTGTCCAAGGAGGTGAGTGGGCTGTCCAGGGGGGGTACAGGGTGTCCAAGGGGGTGCGGGGTGTCCAGGGGGTGGGCGGGCTATCCAAGGAGGTGAGAGGGGTGTCCAAGGGGTGGGTGGGGCTGTCCAAGGAGGTGAGCGGGGTGTCCAGGGGGTGGGCTATCCAAGGAGGTGAGCGGGCTGTCCGGGGGGGGGGGGGGGCTGTCCAAGGAGGTGAGCGGGCTGTCCGGGGGGGGGGGGGGGCGGTATAGGGTGTCCAAGGGGGGTGCGGGGTGTCTAGGGGGGTGGGCGGGCTGTCCAAGGAGGGTGCGGGGTGTCCAGGGGGGTGGGCGGGCTATCCAAGGAGGTGAGCGGGGTGTCCAGGGGGTGGGTGGGGCTTTCCGGGGGGGGGGGGGGGGTACATGGTGTCTGGTTGCGCCCAAATTTACCCTACCGATAAAAGCAGTCTTTGAAGTACAAGTAGGGATCAAATCCACAGGGACCGAAGAAGAAACCTTGAGACACTAAGATTGGATACGAGATTGGCTATGCAGTGGCCAACTTTGGATTGAATTGATTTGAAGAATTATTGATTTAATTTAAAGAAAAAAACAAATAAAATTACTTGAATTAAAACAACTAATTAAGGTGAGTCGATCCTAGATTGTCTCTTGGGCTTTATTGGATGTATTTGTTTTTCATTTGATTTTCTGTTCATCGGTTCAAGAGGTATCCATTAAATGAAATAATTGCTCAATATCATTCTCCGATTTAATCCATACACAATTTCAAGGCTAATCACCAATTCACTTAGAGGATCAATTAAATGAGCACTCCAAGGAATTGGATCATACTAGCACTCAAAATGTGTCGTCGTTAAATTCGGTGAAGACAAAGAAGAAGATAAATCAAAGAAAGGAACTCTTAAAATAAAGAACAAATTTAAGAATTTAAGAACATCAAATAACATTCAATCCAACTCATGCAACTCCCTAGGATCAACCCATAAAAGGTTAGCCCTCCATTTATATTATTCTATCAATGGAAGCGGGTAATTGACTTAAAGAAGCAGGATTGAATAAGAAAGAAAAAAAAAACATTAATCCAAATGAACACTCCACCGTTGTGTGATGAATTCACAAGTGCGGGTGTGAATAAATTCACACTACGATTAAATGGTATCAACGTGTAAAAAAAAGGAAAAATAAAAGTGAAGAAGAAGAAATTTTATTAAAATACTAAACGTGAATGAAAAACTTACATTAGAGAAATTGACGATGCCATTACAAAACGAAAGCGGGAAATTACAATTGAAAGAAAAACTTGGATTCAAAGGAAAATGTTAAATCCTTATTCCCTTCACCACCAGCTCCTTATATAGGAATATTAGGAGCCTTATGTCCACCCCCAACAATAAATTCACCCCCCAACAATTAAGAGAGTCAAAAGGAGGGTGAAGAATCAAAAGGAAATTAACGTTACAAAGTTGACCACAAAACCAGCCAGATTCATCCTCCATTTTGACGTGTGCGTTTGACAATTAATACGGCCGAATACAGAGGTGTAATAAATAGAACATATCTTAGTCCATGTGAATTCTAGAAGATCTCAAAATTTCAGGAAATTTGGCTTAGCCTTTTGGAAGTTATGATCAAAATGGTGGGACGGATTTATGTACATTAATGTCGGGTCCACCATTTAAATCTAAACTTCAGATCCCTTTATCATCATGAAAAAAACAGAATTAGCTCTGGCCAAAGTTTAATAAAATGATCCTCATATTTCTATCTTTCTACTGTATAAATTTCATCTTCATTGGGCTTGGTTTCTGGGCCCCACATTTGTTTGATGGGCCTTAGGCCCATTATGCTTTTTCCAGCAAGTTTCTGCCTTCAGGCACAAAATTCTCCATCTTCCTTTGGGATTCATCCATCGGACCTAAAAGATAAAATTTTCCAAACAAAGTGATAAATGATATCCCAAAATTTCAAATTCAGAAATTGAATATAATATTGTCAACAAAAAAATGAATGATTGGGACCAAATTTGCATTTTAAACATGAATTGCATTTAAGATGATAAATGAAGTTCTATTTATGTAATGAACTAAAAACAATGTTTATGGACTTTGGAACAATGAATATAAAGATATTAACAATTAATATTAGCCACTTTCAGTGACTAATCACACCCCCCAACTTAAGTTTTGCTAGTCCCGAGCAAAATAAATTACAAATATGAAATTTAAATCCCCTTTTCCAAAAACATTTAAACACACATTGCTCACCCAAAGACATCATACCAAAAAATTATGGAACCCATAAAAATCATTTAAAACAAGCTAGATCCATATGCATATCCCAAGCCCAAGCCCATTCCTTTTTTCAAATTCATCGCCACATTTCATCCAATTTCAATTAAGCATGATAAAGTGTTGTGCATCACAAAAGATATGGGGCCCATTTTATTGTTCAAGGGGAATAAATGGAAGCACTAGGTGGGAATCACATTAAACCTTAATATGAGTATCCATTTTTTTTTTGATTTTTTTGATGATTTTTTTATCCACAATAGATATGAAAAGACTAACTCTGGGAAAGACAACTATGGAGTCACGATCCCCAAGTGCCGGACGCCACACATATTGTCAATTTCATGCTCTAGAATAGAGATATAAAGCCTAAATCTGGGCAAGACAACTATGGAGTCACGATCCTGAAGTGCCGGACGCCACACATTTGGACAAAACATTGTTCTATGTGGTCATTATTTTTTCAATTTTTTTTGTTTTTTTTGTTTTCTTTTTGTTTTTTTGTTTTTGGATACTCAAATTAAACTAAAAGTGACCCCAGAACCCTATGCTATAATGAAAGGGACCCAAGAACTCAAATTTACACCCACAATCCAGTAGACGTGAATTGTGGCATTTTTATTAAGAGGATGAAAATGTAAACTTTGAAAAATCACATCGGACAACCGCACTTTCCAAAAACTATACTCATGAACTTAAACTTTCATGAAAATAAGAATCAAGGAATACAAAATTATTTGATATCCAATTTTATAGTTTTCAATGTGTGTTATCATGTTCAAGGTTAATGGAATTTTTCTTTTCATGTATGTTTTTATTCACAACAAAAAAAATCATTTTTTATCTCCCCCCAACTTAGAATAACACTGTCCCCAGTGTTTAAAGAAAAGAAAAGTTAGAAGGGGGTAGGAGAGGAGTTCAAAGAAGAAATTTAAAATGAAAATCATGGAATGAAGTCACCTGGTGGTTGATGATGATAGTTCATGCCATAGTCTCCCTTCAATCCTGGATTTGAGTCTCAGCGGCTTGGATAGTGGTGAATGGATTTTCCTTATGGATTAAGACATGTCCTTTTATTTTTTTAACCTATAAAAACATAAAAACAAAACAAAACAAAATAAACTGATGATACATTGTCTTCTTTATATTTTCTGGGTAAGGTATTACTCAGAGATCACACCATGTGACACGGATGAATATGGCTCTCCCCTTTCATACCCATCCTTACTCATAAAATAAGAACAGGTCAACAACTTATGGTAATTTATTATATGAAAAATAAAATGATTCAAAATGATTGGAAACAAGAAAACCATGGGTTGCCTCCCATGCAGCGCTTTTGTTTAACGTCATTAGCTCGACTTGTACCCCCCAATTTATCCAATTCAAATTTTCAAAATTTTAATTAACCCATCTTTCTCCACTTCAACAAGATTGAGATTGATTGTTTTTTTGAAATTTTTTTCGTATGAAATCCTATTTTCTACAATGATTGGTAAAATCCAAGGAATATCTAAAATGGTTGATTGTGTTTTATCTGGATTATTTCCTATGATTTCAAGGTTCATTCCTAAATGGTGAGATTCTGGATGAAAAGTGATGATAATTGAATGGTCTTGGTTATCATAAATAGATGCATTATTGAGTAGGGAAGGAAGTATTAAAACATCGAGTTCAGTTTGATTTAATTTTCCTAAAGAAGAATGATAATTTGAATCAAAAATTGTTTCTTCTTTAAAAAAATTTGAAAGAATTGGTTCCTTTTGAAAAGATGATTCATCCACAAAATTTTCAATTTGAATTTCATGAGTGGGTATATACACAATATTAGTCATATCTCCCAATGGTTCAATGATTGGTGATTCTAAAAAATTGTTATTGGAGCAATATTCCGAACACTCAATCCATGAAGACAAATTTTCCCCTTGTGAATCCAAAAAATTAATTTCATCCTGATTTAAATACCCTTCAACATTTCTTTGATCTTGTTCAGTTATCCCATATCCAAAGGTTAGTTCTTTTTTCAATTCATGGGAGGTTTTTGGGATAAAATAGTCATCTATCAATGATGAGGAAAGAACATCTTGAGTGGGAACGGGTTCCTCAAAAGTCTTAAAGCTTTGTAGTTCTAATATGAAAGATGAAACTTCTGAATTCATTTTATCCATTTGTTCACACAATTGTTCAAGAATTTTTTCAGGATTAGGGTTGATATATGTTTGTACATCATGGACTTCCTCATTATTTATCTTTTCAATCATTCTTGATAGTTATGGAAATTGATCTTTTAAACATTCAACATCCCATTGATTGTACATCTCATCTGGTGTGGTGTATTCAATTAAGGATTGATCAATGAAATTCCCTATGTGAGGTGTTTACCAATATTGATTTCCGAATTGATTATAACATTGATTTATGAAGGGGTATTTTGGAGGATAATCCATTGGAATTTATTGAAAATTAGTTTTGGGGTTTTTTTGGACACACAGAAATAGAAAGGGGAAAAGATAAGAGAAATTAGGGTGAGAATAGAGAATTTGGGGTGAGAAAAGATGATTTGGGTCTAAGGTATTTACTTGGGTCCCCGGCAACGGCGCCAAAATTTGGTTGCTCCAAAATTTACCCTACTGGTAAAAGCGGTCGTTGAAGTACAAGTAGGTATTGAATCCACAGGGACCGAAGAAGAAACCTTGAGACACTAAGATTGGATACGTGATTGGCTATGAAGTGGACAACTTTGGATTGAATTGATTTGAAGAAATATTGATTTAATTTAAAGAACAAAACAAATAAAATTACTTGAATTAAAACAACTAATTAGGGTGAGTCTATCCTAGGTTTTCTCTTGGGCTTTATTGGATGTATTTGTTTTTCATTTGATTTTCTGTTCATCGGTTCAAGAGGTATCCATTAAATGAAATAATTCCTCAATATCATTCTCCGATTTAATCCATACAAAATTTCAAGTCTAATCACCAATTCACTTATAGGATCAATTAAATGATAACTCCAAGGAATTGGATCATACTAGCACTCAAAATGTGTCATCGTTAAATTCGGTGAAGACAAAGAAGAAGATAAATCAAAGAAAGGAAATCTTAAAATAAAGAACAAATTTAAGAATTTAAGAACATAAAATAACATTCAATCCAACTCATAAAACTCCCTAGGATCAACCCATAAAATTTTAGCCCTCCATTTATGTTATTCTATCAATGGAAGCGGGTAATTGACTTAAAGAAGCAGGATTGAAGAAGAAAGAAAAAAAACATTAATCAAAATGAACACTCCACCGTTGTGTGATGAATTCACAAGTGCGGGTGTGAATAAATTCACACTATGATTCAACGGTATCAATGTGTAAAAAAAAGGAAAAATAAAAGTGAAGAAGAAGAAATTTTATTAAAATACTAAACATGAATGAAAAACTTACATTAGAGAAATTGACGATGCCATTACAAAACGAAAGCGGGAAATTACAATTGAAAGAAAAACTTGGATTCAAAGGAAAATGTTAGATCCTTATTCCCTTCACCATAAGCTCCTTATATAGGCATATTAGGAGCCTTATGTCCACCCCAACAATAAATTCACCCCCCAACAATTAAGAGAGTCAAAAGGAGGGTGAAGAATCAAAAGGAAATTAACGTTACAAAGTTGACCACAAAACCAGCCAGATTCATCCTCCATTTTGACGTGTGCGTTTGACACTTCATACCGCCGAATAAAAAAGTGTCATAAATATAACATATCTTCTTCCATGTGTCTTCTAGAATCTCTCAAAATTTCAGGAAATTTGGATCAGCCGTTTGGAAGTTATGGTCGAAATGGTGGGACGGATTTATGTGCATTAATGTCGGGTCCACCATTTAAATCTCAACTTTAGATCCCTTTATCATCATGAAAACATCAGAATTAGCTTTGGCCACAGTTGAATAAAATGATACTAATATTTTTATCTTTCTACTTTATAAATTTTAGCTTCATTGGGCTTGGTTTCTGGGCCCCACATTTGTTTGATTGGCCTTAGGCCCATTATGATTTTTCCAGCAAGTTTCTGCCTTCAGGCGCAAAATTCTCCATCTTCCTTTGGGATTCATCCATCAGACCTAAAAGATAAAATGTTAAAAACAAAGTGATAAATGATATCCCAAAAATTCAAATTCAGAAATTGAATATAATATTGTCAACAAACAAATGAATGATTGGGCCCAAATTTGCATTTTAAACATGAATTGCATTTAAGATGAGAAATGAAGTTCTATTTATGTAATGCACTAAAAACAATGTTTATGGACTTTGGAACAATGAATATAAAGATATTAACAATTAATATTAGCCACTTTCAGTGACTAATCAGTGTCCAGGGGGTGGGTTGTCCAAGGAGGTGAGCTGTCCGGGGGTGGGCGGGCTGTCCAAAGAGGTGAGCGGGCTGTCCGGGGGCGGTACAGGGTGTCCAAGGGGGGTGCGGGGTGTCCAGGGGGGGGGGTGCAGGGTGTCTAGGGGGTGGTGGGGCCGTCCGGGGGGTTGGAGGTGTCCAGGGGGTCGGGGGGTGTCTAGGGGGGTCGGGGTGTCCAGGTGGGCGGGCTGTCCGCGGGGGTGGTCAGGCTGTCCAATGGGGTAGGGGGAGTCCAGGGGGGTGGGTGGGCTGTCCAAGGAGGTGAGCGGTGTGTCCAGGGGGTGGGGTCCCATTTAAATATAAATTTAGTGAAATATTAGTAGAAACATTTAAAATTAATTATGAAATATGATTTAAAGTGTATAAGTTAAAATGAAATATCAAATAAAAACAAATTAAATTTGAATATTGAATGTTTAAATTAAGTATCGACCCAGATTAATAGTTTTAGTGGGAAAAAAGAAGTGTCACTAGTTGTTTTTATGATTATATTCCATTACATCTCTAGTTTTTGGAGAAGTTTGTGTTTAATGACTTGGTTTAAATTTTGAATGAAATATCCTATAATTTTGAGATACAAACTATGATATTTTTCACCAATGTACATTTTTGATGAGATATTGTGAGAGAGACACTTTAAGGGAAGTCATTGAAATGTTGTGTGATCCATGGATGACATGTTAATATTGACCTATAATACTGAAATTATGAAGCAGACACTATTTATATATTAGAAGCTGAGGGAGGTCATGGGCGAATAGGATAGAATTATAGACTATTGAACTATTATACCGACATCATGTGGTAGGATTTTTTTGGGGATTCCTATGAGATGAGTAACGGTCATGATTGAAGTACTGGTTTCTCAGTTTTCCTACAACAGTGTGGAAGAGGGGGCATTAAGAACATTTCATGTGATCATGACCCAATAGAGTCTCAACCATGTGGAAGGATAGTCAACATGAAGTGTTTCTGCTGGAGCATCCCTCTACCAGTGACTTTTGATAGACATATTCGAAAACAAGTTTTGGAATTGTTTTAATAGATCAATATCATAAATGAAGATATATAAGTGATGTTTTATCATGTTGTGGATGTGGTGGTTGTGGCTGTGTCATCCATGCCATAATTACACTGAGAAATCAGTGTATTCCTATTCCAAACAATGAGGTTTTATTACATGTCCATGGTTCATGAAATATCTATTATGTAAAAACTACCCACATGGAGAAGGGTGGAATATGATCTATAGTGAGAGGTAAGATCAAAGTAGCCTCTAATAGTAAATCCTCTCATTTTAATACTGATGCATCACATGGATTCATATCCTCACATGTGGTGAAAATCCTATGTCTCATTATACTGTCTTCAATGAGTGTAATGATTCTAGAAATCTAAAAACTGAAATATTAGATAAAGAATAAGAGGAACCTGAAGGAGGTCGAAGATCCAAACTGGTCCGACAGAAGGAGCTCCAAAATCGCCTAAATCGGCTGCTGCTGCTCCCATTTAGGGTTATGTATCTGAATGGGGGAGAGGACGCGCGACTGGAAATTTGGGGGAAACTTGTGCCAATGGTTTTTAAAAACCGTTGGTATATGGAAAACCTATACCAACGGTTCTAAAGAACCATTGGGAAAAAGCTCCCCAACCACACCTATACCAACGGTTTAATAAACCGTTGGTAAAAACCTCCCCCAGCCACATTTTTTCCAACGGTTCTCATTGAACCGTTGGTAAAAATTACCTTAAACACATCATTACCAACGGTTTACTATAACCGTTGGTAAAACCTTCTATAAACCATCCTTTACCAACGGTTCTATGAAACCATTGGTATGTAAGTGTGGGAAAAAACCCACATTCCAGTAGTGGTAATTATTTAATTAATATTATTCTAGAGATGATAGAATTATTATCTCTTTGACCATAGCCAACCTATCAAAGTCATTCTAGACTTATGAACCGAATATCGTCCAAACATATGAAGTAAACTTAAATGATTAAGTAATTGTATTTAATATTATAATAAGTGATATAAAAGAAATAATAAACTTGAAAAATGGTTTAAAGAAACTATAAATCAACCTAATTTTATTATTCAGGAAGACAAAGAACGTACGTGATGAGTCAAACTCAAGGTAAGAAACCTTCTTTTAAAAATTATCCTTTAAAGATTCCCTTAAAACTCTATTTTTCTTATATATATATATATATTTTATAAAAAAAATTTAAATAAGGTTTTTAATATTATATTATTATTGTTTAAATTCATTTTTAACCATGTTTTAATTTTTACAAAATGGGTTGAAAGGAATGTTTTTATCATTTTACAAATGAGGTACTTTGTGATTTTTATGACAAAAATATAGAATAAAAGTTTTTTAAATTATATAACATGAGTGGATTTTCCCACCTTGATGAATAATATTTGACTTAAATATCCCTTTACAAGTTTATATGGTTCTTTCTAATGAAAATTTTTTCCTTTATAATTGCATTGTTTTTAAAAAAGTGTTTTCAAAATAGAAATGTTATTTTCCTCAAAAATGTTTTTAACGATATTTTATTCAAAGAAAAACCATCTTTAACTTATTCTAGGTATTTTGGTATTTAAAATTGTTTTAAAAGAAAATATTATTTTTATATCAAAGAGTTTTTTACATATGAGGTTTAAAGAGTTTTCACAGGTTTTATGATGAAAAGTGAAAGCATAAAATGTTTTATTCATGATATGGTATGTGAGCATTATATATGGAAAGGGTGATCCTAATAAAACTTATACGAATGGTTGGTCCCCATTATAGTTCACGGGTGAGACTGATATATATTATATATTGGGTACACCTAGATAGTGCCATGTGAGCTTGTTATAGCTTTGGGTGTGCCCAAATAGCACTCCAATACATTAGGTACTGTACCTTGTATTTTGAGGCAAGAAGGAGGGAGTTACTGAAGGGTTTATCTTATATATTTAACTGGGCTCTAGTTATTCATGACACGGGTTTAAAACGAGTCATGAAAGTGAATATCTATATTTTCAAAAGGGTTTTTATTTTCTTTCTATGGGGTTTAAAGGTTTTATTTGAGAAAAAAGTGTGAGTTTTTCATGAGGAAATGTTTTATTAAACACGCTCAAATAAATTTGAAGATATAGGTAACCATTACATGGATTTTCATGTTTTTCACTAGATTAATTATTTTATTTATTTTTATGTCCCTTACTGAGATTTTTACGCTCATCCCACATTTTTAAAATGTTTTTCATAGGTTTTAAGGATAGGTGAGAAAAAGGAATAATTCAAGTTGAAATTCATGAGGTTTTGTCATGAAAATAAATAATGTTTAATTTTTAATGAGTTTTTTATTGAAAAAATGTACAATGAGTAGAAGTTTCCACTTTTAATGAATGAGATTACTGTATAATATTTTTTCTTAATTATATAAAACTCAAAACCTAAAATATCTTTGGGAATATAAAGTGAATTCTAGTTTAAAATAACTATAATATGTAATGTTTAAGGTTAGGTCCTTAAATATTGTGTATATTTACATTTATTACACATAATATCTCTATTAATCAACTCTTAATTAAATGATATGATATTTTTGAGGATTATTTATCTCAAATTCCCTTTCCTTGGGACATACGTTTATGATATGCACCTATCTTCTTTTATGAGGTGTAAATAATACCCCTTTAACATGTTATATCATGAATCTCCTTATGTTCATGATATTGAAAATTTCATTTTAAGTTATTCTTTCATGGGGCTTATGGATGAAAAGTTACCAAAGTAACAAATGCTTTATGTTACAATCTCCATTATTTTGAGGATTATTTATGTTCAAGGTTCCTTAGAGAGAAATAATATGCTCTTATTTTATTGAACAACCTATTTTTATTATCCTTTGGAAATGAATGTGGTTTACATGTTTACTTTCCATTTCCTCCATTATTTATTAAAGAAACACCAAGAAAGTCATATTTAAGTGATACCAATCCTGTATCTTATTTTAGATTGGGTATATTTCTTTTATATAACCATGTTTTCTAAAATGTTTTAAAAAATGTTCTTTTCTAAACATTTTTTTTCTAAATATATTCCATATGGTCTTTAACATTATTATAAAGGATTTTAAAAATGAAATTTATTAATATTTTCCAAATGGGGCACTTTTTACTCCTTTTACAAAATGTTTGAAAACAATGTTTATTTTTAACATTTATGACATAAAAAGATTTTCCCACCACCATGACCATTATTTTCTTTGAACATTCATTTATAATTTTCCAAATTTATTTTCAAAGAAAAGTATTTTCACAATATTTTGTGATTTTTTAGTTTTGAGTGATTTTTAATGTGAAAATGGTATTTTCTGCTAGAATGTTTTTAATGATATTTTAATGGTATTTCCATTCCTAAATGTCAAAAACCCTTAATGTTACTTATGCTCCACTAGGGCCATTTTGTAATGATACTATCCTTATTCTTTCTATGGATGTATTATGATTGTTTTAAAGATATTTTCATGGAAACCATTTCTTTTCCATGATTTAATTAAGTTATAAAAGGAATAATAATTTTTCCTATTAGTTTTATGATTAAATGCAAGCTCTATGTACTTTATTCATTTCATATTTCTTGCATAATGTTTATAATAATGGGTGAGCCTGATACGACTTGTACGATGGGTTAATCCCCATTATATATCATGATATGATGAGTTGAGCCCTATTATAACTTATTATATGATGGGTCTACCCTATTATAACTCTCCAATGCATTGGGTAATTATATTGGAAGTCAACCGTATGGTTATTCTAATTTATAAAGGTTCTGTAAGGGTTCTTTGAAGATATTGTACCAAGATACTAACATATTTTATTTATGATTTATATGGGGTTTTAATGATTCCTTTGATCAAGATTTACATCACATGGCTCATGATTAATTATTTTTATGAATATTTACTTTTTAAAGATTTATTCCATGTTTTTTGATTGATGATTAAGGTATTTATGGGTATGGATTCTCTTATGTTATTCCATGCACTTTTATTATTTCATAATACCCTTATTTAAATCTTATTATCACCGGTGACATTAAAATTTTAATGATTATGTTTACCCTTACTGATAATTTTATCTCACCCTTATTATGTTTCATATTACCCAAGTTATAAATAATGATGATAAATGATTTGTGTCTAGAAAGGTTTCATATGTGACAAATTTTATTAGAGATGTTCAGACTTAATATGGAATATGAAAAATTGGGTATAGTGGAAAAAATACTCTCTTGAAGTCATGAGTATTGTTTTTATAAGAGCCTTTTCTAATTATTTTAAACTCTAAACCTAAAATTTCCTTGGGTAAGTAAGTTATCAAATATTTCCTTTTGATGTTGTAAGTTTTGGGTGGTAAAAATTTGGTCTCATTTATCAGTATCAAATCCATAAATATAATATTTATGTTTTTAGCACTGGATCCAAGAGTGTGGGTTCAAGGGTGTTATAGTTGGTATCAGAGAAGAGTTTAGAAAACTTTGGATATTAGTATGTTTTTATGTGAGGTTTTATTAAGATTTATGGATACTATCATGGGTTTATAAGTTTAAGGTTGATCATAAGTTCAAATTCTTAGACACCCCTTTTATGGTTTTAAGTGATGGAATTTTAAGGTGATCAATGATATTTTAGGAGACATTTTATTGGGTTGATATATATGGAACCCTTAAGTTTAACATGAAGCATTATTTCCTAAAAATTCTATTACACTTTTGGGGATATATAATGAAAGGTACAATATAACCATTGAGGTTAAAACTTTCATTAATGTTATTATTTTGGATATAGGGTTATTTATTTATAGAAATGATTATAATATCTTGGAGATTATGTGATGAGGGAATTTACATTGTTGTTATGAGACTTTAATAATGTTTACTACTATTTGGAGATAAAATTTAAATTTATCTTGTAAGAATATATTATCAAATCATTCTATTTTTTAGGATATTTTTTGAACATTTGATATTATTTTTGAAATTTTGAGATTGATGCATCATTTCTTTATATGAAGGTTTATTCATTTTGGGAATTATGTTAAAATTTTATAACTATTTTTGTTTTTTTAATGTGAAAATATATGAGGAATACCTTTTTTTTCATTTTATAGAATTAAGTGATCCATTAAAATTTGATTCCAGTGCTTCAGGCATGAAAAATTCATCTTGAATACTTATCGTTTGAAGAAAATGATGATATTGAGGTAGAAATTGATTAGAGGATGAAAATTTTCTTGTCAAGTAAGTATATTTACTTATGTTTTTAGTCTAGATAGTAAAACAATTCCTCAACTCTAGGAAAATATTCTTGAAAAAAAATGTTATCATATTACCTTCATTTTCGATGAATAAATGGTCTCTTCACCCATCACACATTAATGATTTTGTGGTCATTCAATTTCTCTCAACCATATTATATATCACTCTATATCAGTCCTTGGGAATTAGATTTCTCTTTTATGTCCTTATTTTCACTTACCATTAATTTTATCCTATTTGGAAACCTAGTTTTGGGTTATTTTAGGCGACCTTCATATTTCCCTTTCCCTCTTTTTAAGAAGAAGTTTTATTAACCATATTTATGATATGAGTTTCCAAAAAGGAATTTTAAAAATTTAAACCCTTGATTACTAGGTATAATTTAAAATTATTAGGATAAAATTTATTAAAGGGGAGTGGGGAGAATGAAATATCTCAAGATTTTAAATAAATACTATGTTCATTAGTATAAATGATATGCAATACAGAGCTTAAACGCGCCACAAAATATTATAACATTTATAACCTAGCTGTTAAATTGGTGGGTATAAATAGGATTAAATACTTTATTAAATAAATATTAAGTTCCTACTCAATATAAATGAATTTATTAATGATTAAGAAATAATCACTTTTTATTAAAGTCATTTTATGATTTAAAAATTTGTTTTATTCAAAAATGATTTTTATTGTTTTTATAAGAAATTATTATAATTTAATTTTTGTAACTTTTAGAAAATTTATTTAATTTTTTAAATTATAATATAAAAATTATATTAATGTTAAATTTTGATAATTTTATGAAAAGTTTGATTTTTAGTGAATAGTGAAAAATATTGATTTTTATTGAAAATTGTATTTTCCTTTTTATTATTTAAATAAGTTAAATTATATTTTGGATTATTTTTAAAATTTAATTGTTTAATTTTTTATTTAAAATAATTTAATTATGGTTTTTGAAATGATTTTATACTTGAATTTAGTATAAAAACATTTTATACTGAAAAAGGGCATTTTTCTGAAAAACTATTTTTTCATCATGTTTTGCTGGTTTAATTTTAAATTAAATTATTCCACTCATGTGTTTTGAATTTTGAAAATTTTATTCAATATTTTGAATTATTAGGTCTAAATTTGATAAATAGTTCTCTTTTATTTTTTGGTCAATATGATTAATAACCTTAGTAATTTTTATTACCACGGTAAAGGGTAAATCAAACAATTAAAGTTAAAGATAAAATTACAATGGCTAAAAAATAACCATAAAACTTGCCTTAATTTTATTGGATGATTATATAGAATACATAATCATCTAAAAGGTGAATATATGGCCTTTTTTCCATTTATACATGATTTTGACCTTTATATTATTTATGTGAATATAAAGCCAAGAATGTCACACTCTTGGTTTTAATAACTATAACATTTTTAACATTGGAATAAATAGAGGACATATTTGGTTATTAATATTAATTTGAAATATAAATTATTTTTTATCATGTTAATTTATTTTTATTTTTTAATGATGAAATAATTACCTTAAATTCTTACATAACGCTGATGCAATAATTATTCAATTAATAGAAAAACAAAATAAATGATTTTAAAAATATTAAAACTAACACAATTTGATTTATTTTTTTATCTTCCATGATTTTTTAGATAAAAATGACATATTATATATTTTTTAATTCATTATACTCAAATTCATTTATCTTCATGATGTTATTAAAGTCAAGGTAAATGAATAGTTAAAAAATTGAAATTAATGATATTTTATAATAAATAATATTTTATTAATTGATTTAAAATTCCAAAAAATAATAAATTCATCCAATTTATTGGTATTTTGTTTAAAACATCAACCATGGTTCATTTAAGGGCTGTTTTTTCTTTTATAGTAACTATATTAACCCCTAAAGTGTAAAAAACTTTGTTATCACGCTAATCATCAAAAGGGTTATCGGGGGGTTAAAACAAAAAATATCTGGGTGAAATAATCACCTAAACTTGTCTAAATTTTATTTTATGAGATTATCGTGACCCATAATCATCCTATATTTTAAATAAATTTGTTTTGAGACATTTTTACATGAAAATTAATTTATATTAATTTAATATTTTAAGAAATTCCATGAGTACCTTCCCCTCTCTTATAAAAGGGAACCACTTATTCTCATTTCTTCACACTAAAAAATCCATTTGGTTTGAAAAATATCTAAAAAAATTCCTTAATAACATCTCTCTAAACATTATATAGGTATTATTTTTGGAATAATATCAACCTCAGAGGGATTAAGGTGTAAAGAAAAGGAGGTTGTCCTAAGAAGATATATAGTTCTTAATCAAGTGTTTTCATTTTACTTATTCTTAAACCTCATTAAAATATTCCTAAAATATTTTAAAATAACAACACAAGTATATTACATATACTTCTATGTTTTTATGTTAATATGATAACCTATATCTATCTCCTCTTAAATCAAATGGGAAACGAAAACATCATTCATGTGTACGACGAATAACCGATGTAATTCATTTTCCATCACCATCTCTAATGGATGGTTATAATTATAGATTTAATATATATATATATATATATATATTATATTAATTAAATATTTATTATTATTAAAAAATAATATATATTATTTAATTTATTACCTTTTCATTCACTGAAAGATGATAATGTTATTTGTGTGTAAGTGTGGACTACCACCTCCATGAAGCGATGTGATTCATTTTTCATCACCAAATCTCATAGATGATATTTATAAGTATATTTAACAAAAAAATATTATATATGTGATATAATTATAAATTTTTAAAGATAAATTAATATTGACCTTCTTTCCATAATGATCGTTGACAAATGGAAATGTTACTCATGCGTACGTATGACCTACTGTCTCCATGATTATAATGTAGTTAATTTTTAATAGCCATATTTAATGATTAGTTTTAAAAGTATAATTTATGTATGAAATTATAATTATTTAATGAATATTTTTCTATATATTATGGAACAATGACCTCTTTGATCATAGTTAACCTATTGAAGTCATTTTAGAAGCTAAATATCATCAGTACATCCGACATGAACTTAATTGATTAAGTAATTGAATATAACATGGTAATTAATAAAAAACTTGAAAAATTTTATTAATCAAGTAAATAATTAATATAAGTTTATTATTCAAGAAGATAAAGAACATACTTGAGGATTTAGACTCGATGTAAGAGACTTCATCTCAATTTTACTTCATTGAGGCATATTTTATTATTATGAACATAATTTCATTTATATGGTGTATATTATACCCATTTACATGTTATATAATTAATCCATTATATTTTATGGTATTTTATTTTTCAATTTAAACTATTTTATCCAATATGATTTGAAGTCAAAGTTACGAAAGGGTTTCATAACTCAAATTCCTTTCGTTGGGTTATAAACTTTCTTCATTGACCTTGTTATTCCATGATTATGTGTGAAATTACCTTTGTTTTATTTATGTTGTATTTACAATATTTTTTTTGGAATTACAATTTTTACACATAATCTCCACATTTATTATCTCTCAATTTAATGATATGATCTTTGTAAGGGTTATTCCTCTCAAATTCCCTTTCCTTGGGACATACATTTATGATATGCACCTATATTATTTTATGAGGTGTACATAATACCCCTTTTACATGTTATATCATGAATATCCTTATTTTCATTATATTTAAAGTTTCATTTGAAGTTATTCTTTCATGGATATTATGATTGAAAAGTTACCAAAGTGACAAAGGCTTTATGTTACAATATCCTTTCTTTTCAGGATTGTTTATATTCAAGGTTCCTTGGGGAGAAATCACATGAACTTATTTTATTGAACCAAATATATTTTATCATCCTTTGGTCATGAATGTGGCTTATGTGTTTAATTTCTATTTCCTACCTTATTGATCAATGAAAGATCAATAATTTCATTTTTATGAGATATCAATCTTGTATCTTATTTTAGATCATGAATCTTTCTCTTCCATATTTCTATTTTCTAATTTTTTTTCAAAAATGTTCTTTTTTAAAAATAAATGATCTTATAAATATATTTCACATGGTATTTGACATTATTTTAAATGGTTTTAAAAAGTAAATTTATTAATGTTTTCCAAATAGTCCACTTTTGACTCCTTTTACAAAAATGTTTGAAAACAATGTTTATTTTTACCATTTATGACATGAACATATTTTACCACCCTCATAACCATTATTTTCTTTAGATATTCCTTTTAAGTTTCCAAGGTTATCTTTAAAGAAAATTATTTTCACAATATTTTGTGATTTTTTTAGTTTTTAAAAGTTATTTTCAATGTTAAAAATGTATTTTCCTCAAGAATTCTTTTGATGATATTTTAATGGTATTTATATTAATCAATGTCAACAACCCTTATTTTTACCTATACTACACTGATTATATTTTGTAATGATACTATCCTCATTCTTTTTATGGATGTATTATGATTGTTTCAAAGAGATTTCCATGGAACCTATTTCTTTTCCACAAGTTAATTAAGTTATAAAGGAATAATTGTTGTTCCTATGATTTTTATGATGAAATCTAACTCTATGTACTTTATTCATGTTATAGTTCTTGGAAATTTTTTATGATAATGAGTGAGATCGATACAAATTATACAATGGATTGAGCCCCATTATAGGTTATGATATGATGGGTTAAAACCAATTATAGCTCATGATATGACGGGTGAGCCCTATTATAGATTTCTAATACATTGGGTAATTATATTGGAAGTCTACCACATGGTTATTCCAATTTATAAGGGCTCTATAAGGGTTCTATGAAGATAATGTTCCAAGATACCAACACATTTTCTTTAGGATAACTGTGGGTTTTTAATGATTCCTTTAATCAAGATTGACATCACATGGCTCATGATTATTGATTCTTATGACTCTTTCCTTTTTTAAATATTTATTCTATGTTTCATGATTGGTGATCTAGTTATTTATGGGTATGAATCCTATTATATTATACTCATTCACTTTGATTATGTCATCATACCCTTATTCACATCTTATTCTCACAAATTACATTCAATTGTTAATGTTTATATTTATCCTTACTGAGAATTTGAACTCAACCTTATTATGTTTCTTATTCCATAGGCTATGAAGAATTATGCTAAGTGATTTGTGTCTAGAAATGTTTCATATGTGAAGAAATTTATGAGATATTTTTAATACTTAATCTAGAATATGAAAAGCTGGGTGTAGTGGAAAAAACATTGTCTTGAAGTCATGGGTATTGTTTATATAAGAGTTTTTACTAATTATCTAAAACTATAAAACAAAAATGTACTTGGATATATAAGTTATATAATATTTCCTTTTGATGTTGTAAGTTTTGGATGGTAAAAACTGGGTCACATTTATTGGTATCAAATCCATAAATGTAATATTTCAATTTTAATAACTAGATCTAGGAGTGCTGGTTCAGGGTTGTTACACTGCTAATTTAGATGCTCTTATCCTAAAGTACCACATCCGCCACCCCATCCAATGGAACTCTAACCACCAAACTGATATGAGGTAGATGATCCCCTCCCCATGCTTTGTACTGGCCCAAGTCCTCCATCTCTATCCATCTTTATAGGGTTCCTATAGAACCTCTATATATGTCTCATTTTACTATAAGATCAAAACTCCACTAGTGGTTGAGAACACTAACAATAAATGTGACCTGATCTACCACATTTATAGAAGAATACTCAATCAATTCACTAAGTGTCTGATCCTATTCCTTGTTTACCCTATCCTCCAGCACCCTGGTGAAATTTCTCATAGCGACACTTCCTACTATGGAAGGACGTACCACCAGATCTCCCAACTGAAACTATCTATCCACTAATAGAGGAGGTTCCCCTCAAATATGAGATCCTAACTCACCATATCATCAAAATTATTAAAATGAATGATATTCACCTAATACTTGATCTCACATCTAAGCCAGTCTTGAAAATTATTTTCCATAGTTGCCTCATATCCTATAATTTTTAGAACAAAGCGCTGCAAGTCAGTGAAGTACCCAATATAATCCATCACTGATATAGTCCCCCTTGGTCAAATGCATAAACTTCACATATCTCTATTGCCTTAGGGTTTCAGGTTAATAGTGTTCTAGGTTTTTCTCTTGTAATTCCTTCCATACCATGCCCTTAAATTGCTTATCATGTGCCTAGATATCCCACCATTGATTCACTAGTCTTTGTATAACATATAAGCTACTAACATGACCCTCTTCTCCTGAGCAGTTTCTAAGTAATCCAGAATCATCTAGATAGATTCAATCCAGAACTCAGCTACCTCAGGTCCAACCTCTCCAGTGAATGTCATAGAATGATACAGATGGAAATTTCTGGTCAGATCAAACATACTTGATACAGTCTGACCTAGGTCCCTTTCCATAAACTGAGAAAAGAGAGAAAAATTATCATGGAATTGATTTTCCACCCTATCACCTAAAACCAATGGGGTATCTAGTCCTGTAACTAAAGCATAATTCTCAATAATTCCCTTCTATATCCCTACTAGTAAGTGTCTTCATAGTAGAATCACTCTATAATGCTAATACAGATTTTAGGGCACATAACATACAATTAAAAAATTATGAAAAATAGGGGTCATAACTAACCATAACAAGCTACTTCACATACACTATCCCTATGGTCATAACCGCAACACTATCACTAACCTCAAAAATACCTATCTTAGGCCATGTATAACTCAGGTAAAACCAAACTTCAAAATAAAAAACTTCTCATTTAACACCATTTTAACCATTTTATTTAACATATTTCAATTTAAAGTAGTTTTCAAACACCTTATTAGGATTTTTTTCAATAAAAATATAAATAAATAGAAAAAAATTTCATATCTCATGGTCCTACCATACATGCTCTTCTGTGCATGCCTAACATTACACATTTCACATAAATCCCTAAGTTCCTAAAATGATACATGTATACACAAACATCATGCCACACCAAACCATGAGTAAAACCTTAGAAAATGGTAAAATCACACAATAAGTGCATCAAAAAAGGTGAAATAACATTCAACAATAATAAGTGGACTTCAAGAACAACAATCCCACCCTGGGAAATTATGTTTTCTCTCGTACATGGGTTAGATACTCCCATGCATGAGCTCATTATTGTAGGTTCAGGGTGTAGTGGAAGTGAGTTGGAGGGTTTGCCCAACTTTTATTTTAATTTTAACAACGATCAATCCGAGATCTGTCATGACAATAAAACACAAGATCTTCAGAATAGAATGAATAATGAAAAATAAGGAGGGAATTCCTAGAACCATATATAAAATCATCATATTTTGGTTATAATTAATTTAATTAATTGAAAAGAATTACCTTGATGGAATTCTCTCTTCGTTGATGCTTTCGGTCATGATCTGATGTGATCCATCATTGCATCGTAGAATCCAAGTGTAGGATTCCTCTAGTGGTGATCCACACATACTTCATGCATCTCTGGACATCGCCAAAGGGATCTTTGGGTGCTATCATGGAAGAGCCTTCACTTGCGATGTCCTCCTTTGATCTCCTTGATCTGGTGGAGGTGGGTCTCTCTCTCGTAGCTTGATAGCGTTCTTGGTGGAAAAGGAATTATCTCTTGGTTTGGGAGTTTTTCAAAATTAGTTGTGCACAACCACCAAAAAATTTCTAGGCTAATGAGAAATATATAATTAGGATTTTAATTACATATAATAATAAAATGAATTAATTATTTGAAATAATTTATTCATTTCATTTAATTCTTACTAATACCCCATGTTTAATAATAACAGTTCACTGTTATTATTACTTGACATGTGCCCAATGAATTATAACTAATATTATTTAATTAAATAAATAATATTATTTCTCATAAATTCCTAGAAAAAATACACATCGTGTATGTGTTAATATACACGACGTGTACTTTTATTTTTCTATTTTCTTTATTTCCTCCACCATATTTATTAGACCTTGAATAATGGCTATTTATTTCTCAATTAAATATCACTGAATTACTCGCTAAGAAATATATTATTTCACCCATAATATATTTTCTTGAATAACTAGTGTTGAAATAAATGTGATCAGGCATCCTTGAATAATTATTAAACCACAATTAGGAATAATATTTATTCAACTTTTTAAATTAATATTTAACTGAGATACTTGGACACACTAGTGTGTAACCCTCTAACATGTTCTCTTCTATGGACACTTTTATCACTAAAACTTCACCTTTTTGATAGAAATCCCTTAAGAGGTGATACTTCCAAAGTATGTGCTTTGTCTATTTATGTGACCTTGGTTCTTTTCAAGATCCACCACTGCAGTATTATCACAATACAACGTGATAGGATCTTTATTGATAGGCACCTCATCAAGCTCCTGGACAAAGTTATGAATCTAGATGTCTTCCTTGGCTGCATCAGAAGCCACTATATATTCAGACTCTGCTATAGAATCGGTGACAACTGGATTCTTTGAACTCTCCTAGCTCACAACTCCTCCATTGAGACAGAAAGCATATCCAGATTGTGACTTCAGATCATTTTGATCTGTCTGAAAACCAGCATCAGCATACCCTCTGATGACAAGCTCCTCATCTCCTCCATACACCAGGAACATATCCTTAGTTCTTCTCAGATACTTAAGGATAGTCTTAACAGTAGTCCAATGTTGTTCTCCTAGATCTTCTTGATATCTACCTACCATGATCAGTGCATAGGCAACATCAAGCCTAGTACATAACATGGAATACATGATGGATCCTATAGCTGAAGTGTATGGGATCTTACTCATTCTATCTTTCTCCTATTGTGTCTGAGGACACATTTTCATAAAAAGATATAGGCCATGTGACATTGGAACCAATCCCATCTTGGTTTGTTTCATACTAAATCTATTTAGTATCTGGTCAATATATGTACCCTGACTTAGTCCAAGTAGCCTCTTAGATATATCACGAATGATCTTGATCCCTAGAATGTAGGCTACTTCACCTAAGTCCTTCATGGAGAAACACTTGTTCAACTAGTCCTTAACTGACTATAAAACTGGTACATCATTTCTAATAAGCAATATGTCATCAACATATACTACTAGGATAACAATCAAATTCCCATTAAACTGCTTATAAATACATGGATCACATTCATTCGTAATGAACCCACATTATTTTATGGATTCATAAAATCAAATGTTCCATGACCTGGATGCTTGATTTAATCCATAAATGGATTTCTGAAACTTGAAAACCCATTTGGATTCACCTGGTGTCACAAACCCTTCTGGTTGTGTCATACATACATCTTCCTGAAGGTTCCCATTAAGGAACACTATTTTGACATCCATTTGCCAAATCTCGTAGTCATGGTAAGATGTTATGGAAAGTATGATTCTTATGGATTTAAACATGGAAACTGGAGAGAAGGTTTCATCATAGTCAATTCCTTGACATTTTCTGAATCCTTTAGCCACTAGCCTTTCTTTATAGGTTCTAACTTGACCTTCCATGTCCAGTTTTCTATTGAATACCCATTTGCATCCAACAGGCTTTACATCAACTGGCTCATCGACCAGAACCCAGACTTGGTTTTGATACATGGAATCCATCTCATAATTCATATCTTCTATCCATCTTGCAGCTTTTGAGCTTTATACTCCTTCCTTGTAGGAGAGTGGTTCATCACTGTTCAACAATAATGATTCACCATCCTCAGTGACTAGGAAACCAAATCTCTCTGGTCCCCTTACCTCTCTTGAGCTCATACGTAGTACTTGTGTTTCTAGAACCTCTTCTATAGGGACCTAGGGAACTTGTTCCTGTACCAAATCCAGTGTATCATGAACATTAACTTCATCGAAGTCAATCTTGCTCCCACTATCCTTTTTGAGGATGTTCTCCCTCTCAAGAAAGACAGCTTGTTTGGAGATATTCAATTTCTTGTCTGAAGGGTTATATAGGTAATATCCTTTTGTTTCCTTGGGATATCCTATAAAGATACACCTCATTCCACAGGGTGCTAGTTTGTTGCCTGAGAAGGCCTTAACAAACGCCTCGCATCCCCATACACGTGTGTGTGATAAAACGGGTTTCTTTCTATTCCATAACTCAGAGGGAATTCCATTTTCTGCCTTAGTTGGTACTTGGTTTAATGTGTATGCTGTAGTTTGTAATGCATATCCCCAAAAGGATAATGGAATATCTACATGACTCATCATCGACCTCACCAAGGCCAATAAGGTGCGGTTCCTCCTTTCACTAACACCATTCCACTGTGGTGTATAAGGAGTGAGCTAAGATAGAATCCCAGACTCCCAAAGAAGATCGATTAACTCTTGGTTCAAATATTGTTCACCTAGATCCGATCGAATCTTCTTTATCTTCTTACGAAGATGATTCCCTACTACATTCTTGAATTAATTAAATTTCTCTAAGGCTTCTGACTTATACCTCATTAATTAGACATAGCCATATCTACTCAAATCATTAGTAAAAGTAATGAAGTAAGAATATCCACCTCTAGATTCTACTGGAAATGGTCCACACACATTCGTGTGCACCAATCCTAGAATCTCTGTGGCCCTTTCACCTTGTCCAACAAAAGGCGGCTTGGTCATTTTTCCTTGTAAACAAGCGTGACATCTATCAAGAGGTTTTAGCTCAGTAGAGTCTAAATATACATCTTGGAAGAGCTTTTTCAAGCGCTTCTTGTTTATATGACCTAGACAGTGATGCCACAAATGGGTGATGTATGAGTCATGCGAGTCTGTTTCATTATCGATTTCCAACACTTGGTTTTCGTAATTTAATACATACAAACCATTATTTAAATGTGACATACTATAACATACGTTGTTCTTATAAAAGAGACAACCCTTATTTCCAAACTTGAAAATAAATCCATCCATATCCAAACAAGATATAGAAATTATGTTCTTGGTAACACTAGGCACATAATAACAGTTATGTAAAACCAAAATCATCCCAGTTGTCAATGAGAGGTGGTAATCTCCAATGGCTAATGCAGTCAGCCTCGTGCCATTGGTATCTCAAAGATCCACCTCTATTATGGAAATCTTTCTAAATATACTTGGTTCCTACATTTGAATATAGATGTGATCCCCACAAGCTATATCTAATACCCAATGTGTAGAAATGGAAAGATTACACTCGATAACGAACACTCCCTTAGCATCCCCACACTTATGGGTACAGTTCCTCTTTCAGTGTCCTTGCTTACCACATGAAAAACATACCACCTCCTATTCCTTTCCCTACCTCTATATCTTCCCATTCTTGGAGGGACAATGCTCGGGGGATTTAGACAATTTATAAGTCTTTGGCCCCTTTTCCTTATCCTTCCTTTTCTTATTCACCATAAGGAGTGCAGTTTTGTCCCGCCCCATGTCCTTATCTACCTGGATATTTAAGGTCAGAAGTTCCTATAGAATCTTCTCATTATTTATCATGTTATTATTGATAATAAATCTAGATAAGGTCTTGGGAAGTGATGATAGGATGAGATCTGTACGCAACACATCCAGGAACTTAATCCCTAATATGTCTAAGTGTTCAATGTAACCAATAAGCTTGACTACATGAGGCCCAGCTGGAAAATACTATCCAAGATTAGTTGTAAACAAAGCGTTGGAGATATCATTTCTCTCTTGTCTCTCCTTCTCTTGATAGAGATCCTTAAGGTGAGACATCATGCTATACGCATCCATGTTTTCATGTTACTTCAAGAGCTCATTAGATATGGCCGATAGCATGAAACATTGGACTTCTATGGAATTATATATATGTTTCATATAGAGAGATAGTTCCTCCTTATCACCAGACTCTTTTCCAGGTGCAAATGGAATAGGCTCTTCTATCATATACAATTTCCTCTTGTGTCGAAGGATGATGCGTAAATGCCGCCGCCATTCCTAGAAATTGGTGTCAGTGAGAAGGTTTTCCTTCTTGAGTATGGTTCACAATGATATGTTTGAAGTAATTTTTCTTACTGTTTCTACATATTAAGATGAGAAATGGTTTAGTACTTTATTATAATAAAACTGAGACAAATAAATAAATTGATACTTATTAGTCTCCCACTATTTTATCAAAATCCAATAGCCCTCACCATTGACTTCGGAATATTATGTTGCATGAATATTCTAGTGGTAAGGATCCATATTTCCCTTCGCATTACCCCAAATAGAGTTGGTCAAGAAACTTGAAGGGTTTTAGGTAGGAATTTCAAATTCCAACTGCATTAACTCGCAGCTCCTTGATCCGCTGAGTGAACTCCCCAATCCTGAAATCCTTTTATTTTAGATTTCCTCAACCTTTTCCTCTTAGTCACACCAAGTCCTGCTGTGGCATTCAACCCTTGATGCGAACCAAGTCAATTCAACCCAAAATCTTGAATTAGAATTCCCTAATAATTGAAATCACCCCAACTAGTGTTGGTCAAACACTTTGAACTATGGTTCGATTCTAACCAAGATTATGGAAGGCTATACCGACTTAATATTTTTTTGAGGGATTTTATCCTTATATGTAAATTGCCACTTTATTATCTTTGATTACATGCTTGTTAATATTAAGTGGGATATACTTAAGTGATTAACCATGTCTAAGATAATATTTACGCATAAGCCAATTTTATTTTAGTTCCATCTTGCATGCTTGTTTAATTCTTTAATTGTGTGTTTGTGACAACACACCCATAATAAATAAACCATGCAATTGATAGAAATAAAATAAATGGTATGATCATGAGATTGTTCTATTGGTTAGTTTATCTAACGGTTGATAAAATAACCCAATACCTAAGGGTGAAACACCTTGAACCTTTTGGGTTCGTGTTTACAGCTTTCCACCTGTACACCTTTGTATCTCCTTGGATTGGTTTCACCTTGGCTTCTAATTTGAGCCGCCTCCACCAACTTGGGAGCTCCATCCATTACATATGATTTTATCTCACATGCAGGTGAGGGGTAAAATGGTGTTTTACATAAAAGAAACCTTGGGCACGTAGGCCCTACATATTAATGAAGAGAAGGCTTGCAGACTAACAAATTTAATTTAAATAAACAAATTAAAAGAAACCATTCACATACAAAGGTCTTGGTCTAGCTCATGATCATCCATACATGCAACGATATTTACACATAAATAAAACTAGAATTCAATTCTTTAATTGTTCTTGTTTAAGATAAATCACGATCAAATCAATTAATTATCTTCAATTAATCAATCCTTTTATCTTAAACCCTTTTTTGAATTTCCTTGAGATTCTCATCCATCATAATTTGAAACAAATAAATTAATTTAAAATTATCTTTGTACATAACTTGTACCTTGGAGGAAACCCGATGAATTCCCGTTCATAACTACCCAATGAGTATAAATGAAAATTATGCAAATGTTAAATTAAACACACATATATAAAACACCTATCACGTGTTGTGATTCAGCTTTATGCCTACACTATGGTACACGTCTCAAGGGTTTTTATAATATAATAATAAATTTTAATAATCTGCGTAATTTGGAAGAGTACACGACATGTAGTTCTAACTACACGGTGTGTAATTTTGTTCACCGTCCATCTGAAGTACACGCCTGGGGACATGGCGTGTAGATGTACTTCAGAAAATTTTCAGAGTACATGGAATGTTTAGTGGGACACACACTGTGTAGTATCTACGTTACATGGTTTCCAATGGGGAAAGCCGTGTACGGGGTACACGATCCAACCCTCACCCAAAGGGACTACACGTTGTGTTCCATGGGCCACATGGTGTGTAATCCAGAAATTGTGTTCCACCTGTTCCTAGTCAACACATAGAGGCTTAAAGACTTAAATAGGATCCATTTACACGGCCAGATTTGGTGGATCAGTCCAATGAATTGAACCTAGACTACACGGCGTGTACTGCCGAATACACGGTCCAACCCTAACCCAAAGGGACTACATGCTATGTTCCATGGGCCACACGGTGTGTAATCCAGAAACTGTGTGCCACCTGTTCCTAATCAACACACAGAGTCTTAAAGACTTAGATAGGACCCATTTACATGACCTGATTTGGTGGATCAGTCCAATGCATTGAACCTAGACTACACGATGTGTACTGTCGAATACACGCCGTGTATTCTAGTGTTGTACAGCCAGGAACATTAGGCACCTCTGGATGAGATCCTCTATTTTATTTTAATCAAAATTGAAAAAAATTTTGTTTCTGTAAATAAATCATTAAATGCGTAAATCACCAATGAAAAAACTAAATAATTATAATCAATGATATGACCCCTCTGATACCAATTGTAGGTTCCGGGCGTAGTGGAAATGCGTTGGAGGGTTTTACCAACTTTAATTTTAATGTTAAAAATGATCAATCCGAGATCCATCATGATAATAAAATGCCGGATATTTGGAATAGAACAAATAATGAAAAAAAGAGGGGAGTCCTAGAACCATATATAGGATCATCATATGTTGGTTATAATTAATTTAATTAATTGAAAAGAATTACCTTGATGGAATTCTCTCTTCATTGATGTTTCCGGTCATAATCCGATGTGATCTGTCATTGCGTCATAGAATCCAAGTGTAGGATTCCTCTAGTCATGATCCACACGTGCTCCACATATATCTGGACATCACCAAAAGGATCTCTGGGTGCTAGCACGAAAGATTATTTTATTGCGATTTCAACCTTCGATCGCCTTGATTCGATGGAGGTGGGTCTATCTCTCGTAGCTTGAGAGCGTTATTGGTGGAAAAGGAATTCTCTCCTGGCTTGAGAGTTTTTCCAAATCTGTTGTTCAAAACCACCAAAAAATGGCTAGGAGAATGAGAAATATATAATTGGGATTTTTATTACATAGAATAATAAAATGAATTAATTACTTGAAAGCATTTATTCATTTCATTTAATTCTTAGTAATACTCCATGTCTAATAATAACAGTTGACTATTATTATTACTTGAAATGTACCCAATGAATTATACACAATATTATTTAATTAAATAAATAATATTATTTCTCATAAATTCTTAGAAAAAATACATGTCATGTATATGTTAATATACACAACGCGTACTTTTATTTTTCCATTTTCTTTATTTCCTCCACCACATTTATTAGACCTTAAATAATGGCTATTTATATCTCAAATAAATATCACTGAATTACTCACTAATAAATATTTTATTTCACCCACAATATACTCTCTCAAATAACTAGTGTTGAAATAAATGTGATCAAGCATCCTTTAATAATTATTAAACCACAACCGAGAATAATCTTTATTCAACTTTTTAAATTAATATTTAACTGAGATACTTGGACACACTTAGTGTGTGACCCTCTAGGCCTCTTTCTCAGTGGCATTAGAAAGATCCTGCCTAAAGTCCAAGGTTAGCGTCTAGAAACATACCAAGTCACCCATAGAGAAAGAAGTTAACACCACAATGATGTGTCACCTCCTACGAACGCTTACTATGTAATGTAATCCCTTTGTCTCGATATCTCGAATCAAGCGGGTTGCATTCTAGTGTCATCAACCCATGTGCTTGATTATTCTTTCTTTGAATTTCCAGAATTGAACTTACCCATTCCTTACCATGTAAATGGATTTATTTATGCTATATCAATTCCATCAAAGGGAATGAGATATCTACTTCCGTTATGAAACAGAAGGGACAAATCCTTTCTCACATTATCTATTAATGCTGTATTACTCGTGAAGCACCCAATATATCCTACCTCGCTGTGAATAGTGCGTCATTATAGTTTTTGTCAATACATCTAAGTGTGTGAGTTTTAATACACATTAATAATAATCTTAAAGTCTAAGGAACAATACACACGTCCGCAGATAGGAACATCTAATGACACTATGAAATGTGGACTTCCTACTGGTGGGTCTCATTGTCATAATATCCTCCTGAATATTACCAAGGACGCACACCATGAGAAGGTGCCTCAAAGTTGTATGAGTCCTCACTCCCAATGGCCTGTATTATTTGTGTCCCTCAAATAATATCATCTGACCATAGAACATATATTTAAGAACAATGTTATGGCACTTCTGGGTTCTTATCATAGCAGAGATCCGCTATGACCATTTATTGAAACAACTATCCTTAGAACTTTATCACATTCATTGTCACATAGAAGAACAATCAAGATGTGATAAGGTATTTATTAATGAATAAAGTACAAAGTAGTTGGTTCTAGGCCACAAACTCCAACAATTAACAAGGCCTAAAACACCCTAGTCTCTTGTATACATTTCCAAAATAGTAAATCAAAATAAAATAAACTCATCTGATACCACTTTATAACATCCCACCCTGGGTTCCACTAACCGGTGCCTCATGTCAGTTCACCATATGAACTCAGGAATTCCTCCCTATACTCCAGAGGTTTCTGAATAGTAGTGAGAGTCTAATAAGGTATGTTTGGAGACTATACCCTATTTACTAGAGTAATAAAATCAAATAAATCAAAATAAAAAATAACTAAAGTAATAATGATCAATAAACAATAATAACCATTCATCACATAATAAGATCCAAAATCTAGATAAGTTCCCACAAACCAAAAAAGAAAACATTTCATGTCATAATAGTGTCATATTCCAAAGGATTACCCAAAAAATAAAGACACACTAAAAATCCCTAAATCAGGTCCTGACATTAAGTCTGGTCCCCTTATCCAGGATCTATCCCAAAATCAGGACTCATCTATCTAGTATAGATCCATTTACATTATCCTAACTTGAAACCATAAAATCTACTTGGGTACCAATGGTGAGATAATAATGGTGTGAGTACAACTTAGTAGGCCACCACCAAGGGTGTCTAAAGAAATATATAGTCAAAACCATACTGTATGCAGAAGAACAAGTGAATAATAAGATACATAATAATGGGAAACAAGATTAATAATTAAATAGTTTTCAATTAGACCCTAGGTTCCATTGATTCTATAATGACACCTGACCTACCAAACCTTCTTCAAACCACACCGAAATTTTGAACCATAAACCGAAAAGGATTAGCTCATTATTTATTATGGGGAGTATATTAGACAATTCAATTTATGGTACCTTAGAGAATTAGTCTAGGTATCTAAACCTTATCTAAATCCATTAGTGCTAAAAGCATTAGCACAACACCCCAAAAATACATAGCCTTGGTGGTTCCTAGAGAATATGTATGTCTCATCCTAAGGAAGAGTAACCTCGGTCTAATATCCTAACTGTACCATTTTTTACATTCTCTAAGGTTTATCATCATTAACCTATATAACACACAATAAAAACAAGGTTTCACCTTTTTTATTTATCAATATTTCCACGGTTCATTACATTCAACACCTTTAAATCAATTCCATAACTAGACCATTTTATCATTTATTCATAACCACATCCATTAGGAATTATTTGAAATCATTGAACCACATTAATATGCCCCTTATACCATACTAATATACTAAACACAAGTACAAACTATTTAATCTCATAAACCCTCCAATTCTTCATTTAAAATCTCATTTCACTATTTTCAAGGGATTGAAATACCCCATGGGTGGCCTTAGGCCCGATTTATAAATCATAAATGGACTTGATAGGGTCTCACACATTAATTTAAGTCCTAATTTACATTTCTTAATCAAATACATGTATGCACAACATAAAAGTGCAATGGAAAAACAACACACACAATAACAACATCAAGACTATGAGAGAACTCTTGTAGACCACATACCTTATGCTTGTAGGCTAACACCCATCCAACCTTGACCCTTAATTAAAGCTATAATGGTTTGAAATTCAATGGTTAAGAACTCCCTGGAATTAGGGATCATGAGCTTTAGAAGTAGAGGAGAAACTGAGATGTGAATATTACATAAAAATAGAAATAAATAGAGTTTAGGACTTATAAATGGATTAAAATTGTAATAAAAAACAACTAAAAAACCTTAGAATCAAAGAATAATGATCCTTGGAAGAGTTGGGATCTCTTGGTTCACACCCTAGGATTATAGAGAAGAAATTAGGGGGAAATGTGGGTGAAATTGTATCAAGGTTCAGAGGGAAAACTGGTAAATTCCCCACTTTTAATGAGGTGCATGGTTAGACCACACATTTTTCCAAACCATGCACTAACCATGAATTATCCTATGTACAAAGGTAAACTGAGTCACATGGTTTTCTAGGGCTCCTATAAGGTTTGAAAAAACATGTAGAAGCTATAAGAATGGGTCTGTATAGCCTCTCATGGTTTCCAAGCCACCCCTTTCATGGTTTAAAAACTATTCCCCCCTTTCCATGGTGCATAGTTATTACTAACCATGAACTAACCACACACCATGAACTATATGACCCTTTTCCCTATTTTCATGTCCAGAACCCCTCAGAGACTTTTGAGACCATCTCAACTCCTAGAAAACATTCCACAATCCATTTAAAAGGAGTTTAACTAAAATATAAATAGAAACATACATTGTCAAAGGATCATGATCTTATAGAGAGGGAGGAGGGAAGTGTATTTGTTGAGGGTTAGAACCTTATAGGGGATGGGATATTCTTGGTAGTGCCTAAGGAGAATGGAATAAAAAAATTGTTGATAAAACAATTTTTGATAAAAACAATTTTGGTTTCCTATAATTAACACTAAGATAATTTAATATGTTTTGGAAATAATCATTTTTACTAACAATTATATTATTTATCAATAACTATTTTTTAGTACCAAACACTTTTTTATACTAAAACTAGTTAATATAGGTTAGTGTGTGTGTGTGTGTGTTTAGGTGTTATTATGCTTTAGTAGGTAAGTAAACTAATATATAATTAACAATGATCTATACTCCAATACTAAAACAAAAAATAAATAATTCAAAAAAATAGGTAATCTCACCCTATTTTTATCTTTAACTAATGGATAATAAATTGATATGAACGTAATATACTTTTGGAATAATGTTTTAATAAATATAATTTGGGTATATAGGAAGTATAAGAGAAACTAAGCTAAACATGACATGAGGTAAGCGAACTCTCAAAATATTTCATTTTCTTTTGGGTTTGTACTATATATTTTCATCTCACTTTTTAATATTATTCTTCTATATTTTTATTACAAACCTTATTAATATACATTATTTCATTTTACCTTTCCTTATTATTGGGATATTCTTATCTTCATTCGTTGGGATATATTCTTATACACCTCTAAGGATTTTGATAATGACTTTATTTTCAAAGCCTTTTTTTATTCTTCTTAATGGGGCATGTGATAATAATTTTTGGTTTGAAGAAACTAATAACATTTAAAGGATAATATTTGGTATCCTAATTTCTAATTTTCAGAAAGGGGATGATGAAATAAAAACAATAGAATCCAGGATCTCCATAATTTTCTAATGGATGACAGCTAGGAGGGTTCAATGGATCGATCCACTAAAAGCTTAGTCACTAAATTTCATAATAAGAACATATCTTATAAAATATTTGGCATTGGTAATAGTACACTAGATGAGATAGTTAAGGTGATGGGATCCTTTTAGAAAATGTATGATCTTCCATAAAGAATGAATTAAGTGGATAGTAACTATAAAAGATAAGATGATAGTGGAGATTAGAAGCACTAGCTAGGGAATACTATATTATCAGGACACAATCACTTTGTGAAAAAAATAAGCATTACGATTCTCTATTTTTCTTGAATAAAATGAAGAAACATACCCTCATGTATTATGAATTAATTTCAAACAATGTAATCTCTTGTTTTGTTCTTATGCCTTGTTTGTTTTGTAATCGCTACAATCAATAGTTCTTGTTCGAGTCTTTCGAAGGTTTTAAATTATAGTGAAATTAATTGGGTGAATGCGTCTTTCAAGTTCTGATATAACACAATAATATTTTATTAAATATATCTCTTTTAAATAAATTTGATTTATTTGATATATTTTTTTACTTGCAGCACTGAGTTTAAACGAACCATGATATAAATATTATTACTTAAATGTGACCGTTATAACCTAGCTGTTAAAATTGGTGGTATTAATATGAATAACCACATTATGAAAAAACATGTATAAAAGTTTTATATAATGTAAATTCATTGATTAATTTATAATAAATAAGTACTCATTTTTTATTAAAGTAATTTTATGCTTCATAAATACATTTTATTCAAAAATGGTATTTACTGCTTTATGCAAGTGAATATTTTAATTAATTTCTTTAACTTTTAGAAATTTTATTTTATAAATACGATATAATTTTTGGAATCAAAATAATTAATATAATGTAATAGTTTCAACTTAATTTTGGTCATTATGAATAGTAGCAATGGTAAATATTTTCCACCTTAACAAAAGAGATAAAACTAAGTTAAAACAATGAGGTGAAGATTTAAAATCTCTCTAATTTCCATTATCCTATTAGATTAGTTTTTTTATACCAAATATATTTTTAATGAGTAAAATAATGTATTTTAACACATTATTTTGAAATTGGGAATCCAAGATTGACTTTTATGGAGATAAGTTATATTTTATTCAAATTAAAAACTATTTTTAGGTCTTTTTATTTAATATCATGGATGGAAGATTCCATTCTATTTTATATTTCTATAAAATTATAAAAACCTTAATTTTTTTATTATTTAAAAATATTTCATATGAACCAAATTATTACTTATTTTTAAGGTGAAATGATTTTTACTCTTAAATCGAGTATTTTCCTAAAAATTGTTTTTCATGAATTTTTTATTCTTATATTAAAAGTAATTTATTTCATGTATAGAAATTGAATCTAATAAAATGAATTAATTTTTTTTAATCATCATGTCCAATATTTTTCAGAAGTACCCTTTTACTTTTGGTCATAAATTATGTTATCATGGTAAATAATTAAGTTATCATGGTTAAGATTCAAATGGGTTTAAGTTGTTTAATTAGGATATAAGGATTAGAATATATCCAAAACTTGTGTAAATGTTATTTTTTAAATTTATTTAGAACCTATAAAATCTTATATTCTAATTTTGGGTTCCTTAGTTATACTTTACATGGTTATGATATATATATTATTTAATCTTTTAAGTAATTCTAAGTGTGTCCTTTCCCTCACTTATAAAATAGAACCTATTATCCTATCTTATTTACAAAGTTTGAGCCTTATATATTAAAAAAAACCTACCATAATAAATTCCTCAATTCCTTAACCACTTCCTAGAGCTTCTGTTATTTCCAAAATACCATCCTTTCAAGGATTAATGTGCAATCTAAAAGAGGTTTCTCAATGAAGAGTTATAACGCTTAACTGAGTAATTCCAATTTTATTTCTTATTATACATCATATAAATCTATTTAATCCATTATAAAATAATTATTTCAGTATATTAAATATACTTAGTTATTATTATGATTATGGAACAACCATTATCCGCCTATTTTCTATCATATCGGAAAAGAAAACATCGCTCATGCGTACTTTTGGACTACCACCTCCACGAAATGATGCATTTCATTTTTCATCACTATTTCACATTGATGGTTATAATGATGGATTTAATGAATATATATTATATTTATGATATTATTATAGTCCTTTAAATGTGAATTATTATTTACTTTTCTTTTGTTCCATCTATCAAAAAGTGAGAACATCACTCATGCGTACAGACTGTCGTCTCCACAAAGTGATGTAATTAATTTATCATCACAAATTTATATGAATATTTATATAAGTGTATATAATTATTAAATATGATTCTAATTAAATTATTAAAATTATATATATTATGTAACCATGATCAAAGTACATGGACTGAGACAGCCGAACTGAAACTTGCATGAAAAACGAAGCATTTGTCACCCGTAACAATGATTTTAATAAATAATTGTTAATAAATGAGTGATAATATGTTATAAGTAAAAAATATTTGGTATGATATATATATTATTATGGTTCTATAATATATTTAAAATAAATATATATTTATTATATAGGAGTTTCAAACATGTACGAAGTAAGACGAGACTTAAGGTAAGGGTTTATCATCTCAAATTATCTTCTTTGAGACATATGTTATGCACCAATCTTATTTTATGAGATGTATACATAAACAATTTGACATTTTATATCCTAAATATGTTGGAATAATGATGATCCTGACAACGGATGAAAACCCTGCAGAGCCCACTCACTGGGGATGCACTCAACTGGGCCACTAACTGGGTCGGGTTCAAGCACTGTACCCCTGCCAGTGGGGTACAATTCTTGAACCCGACCCAATTAGTGGACCAGTTGAGTGAATCCCCAGTGAGTGGGCTCTGCGGGGTTCTGGTCCATTGTCGACAGCGTCACAGGTCCAACAAAAAGGCAGAACCCCTCAGAGCCCACTCACTAGCGATGCACTCAACTAGGCCACTAACTAGGATGGGTTCAAGCACTGTACCCCTACCAGCGGGGGATTTAATCTCGCCTTCCTAGAGATTCGAACCTGGGGCTCACTGGCATAATATCCACCAGGGATAATGATCTAGTACCACTAAGCCAATGGATTAGTGGTACTCGTGATGCTCTTGGATGGCTGTTAAGCCTGAGGTCTCTAGTTCGAATCGCAGGGGAGGTGTATTAAATCTCGGTAGGGCCCGGGGGCAATACTTTTCACCGGCCCAGAGAGTGGCTCAGATGAGACCAGTACTCGAGTTAGGGGCTGGGGGTGCATGGCCTGCGACCTAGTTAGTGGCATATGGTCCGATAAAAAGGAGCATTTTTGGTTGGACCTGTGACGCTCCCAACAATTGACCAGAACCCCACAGAGCCCACCCACTGGGGATGCACTCAACTGGGCTACTAACTGGGCCGGGTTCAAGAAATGTACCCCTGCTAGTAGGGGATTTAATCTCACCTTCCCAGATATTCGAACCCGGGGCTCACTGACATAATAGCTACAGGGGAGCATGCTATGGTACCACTAAGACATTGGCCTAGTGGTACAAGATCATGATCCCATGTGGATATTATGTCAGTGAGCCCTGGGTTCGAATCTCTGGGAAGGTGAGATTAAATCCCCCACTGGCAGGGGTACAGTGCTTGAACCTGGCCCAGTTAGTGGCCTAGTTGAGTGCATCCCCAATGAGTGGGATCTGCGGGGTTTTGGTTCATTTTCGGGAGCATCACGGGTCCAAAAAAATATACTTATGTTCATTATATTTAAGGTTTCATTTGAATTTATTCTCTTACGTGGTATCCAAATCAAAAGTTATCAAAGCGGTAAGGGATTTGTGTTTCAATATTAATTTAATTGGGATTGATTATGATTGAATTTACATTGAGGAAAATTATATTATACTTATATGATAAAACCATTTAATTTTTATTATCCTATGGGTTTTTATATATTTTTTAATTCTTAGTACCATTTTTCTCTCTTTGTTACTCAAATATTCTTCTGAAAATGTTTTTGAGAAAAGATGACCTTATTTTTCCTCTTTCAGTAAAAAGTATTTTTCTTCCATATAAATGTTTTCTAAAATGTTTTCAAAAATGCTTTTGAATATTATTAAATATTTTTTAAATTAATTTTTACCTATTTTTACTTTTTACAAAAAGTTTAAAAAAAAATATTCTTGTCTTTTTTTGAATTAAGTGTTTTTTTATCGAAGGTGCGAACAAAATATTTGTTTTGATGATTACAACATGAATATAATTTCACACCATTATAACCCATCAATACTTTGAAGATTCCTTTAAAATTATATAACGTTTTATTCAAATATTTTTTTCCATAATATTTTAATTTTTTTTATATTTTAAATAATTGATTTCAAAATGAAAATGGACTTTTCCTCAAGAAATCTTCAAGTGACCCTTTAAAGGCATTTTTCATCTATGATAACATCCTTTTATGTTACTTATACTATACTAGATATATGATCCAATTATACCATTATTATTATTTCTCTGGATAATTTATGATTATGATGATGAGATTTTTACAAAACCCATTTATTTTCTATGAGTTATATGATGATGAAATGTTGAATGTTCTTATGATCTTGTGGCACATTTATAGTTTAAAGTTATTTGTATGGTGGGTCTATTATTTCCTTAAAATTCACTGGGTAAGTATGGATCACTCATGAGACAATTATGTTATGCATGAACCTGATATCATTTTCACTACAAGATGCGGGGTCCTAGTTTCATGTCTATATGTTTAGGCATGGAACATGTTCCATTTCCAAAAGTTTATGTGTGGAATTGGTTTCATATCCATATATTTATGCGTGGACCTGGTTTCATGTCCACATGTTTATGCATGGACCTAGTTTCATGTCCATAAGTTTATACAAGTACTTAATTTTATATCCTTAACTTGACGAGTGAACCTATTTCTACTTATAAATTTTCATAATCTTATAAGATTATGTTTTTCCAAATTCCTATGTTTATAAAAATCTCTCAAGGCTTGTGATTGATTATTGATGATTCCAAACTCTTAAGATTTTTTATGAAAAATCCTTATTCCATGACTCATGATTAAGGATATTTAATTGATTGGTTATGACTCCCTTATGTTATGATTATATTCTCATAGCCTTATGCTTATATATGACCATTGATTGACATCTTATATGTTTACCCTTACTGAGCATATAAGATCACCTTTTATTATGTTTTACTTCTCTAGTTTTTGATGGAAGGTTCTATGTATGATTTTTTCTAGAAGGGAAATAATATTAAGAATATATTGGGAGATGATTTAGATATTTTTTGTACCAATAATTTATGTATCTAAGTTTGAAAAGACACTAAACCTTTATGGGTTTGGAATAAATTGTAATGTTATATAATAAACACTCATCTAATAAGACCCATACTTTTCATAGGGTATAATTCTATTTTTGATTACTTTAAAATCCATATAACTCTTATTTTATTAATAATAAACCAATTAATGTCATATAAATTAATAATATTTATATTTTATCTTAATCATAATTTATAAGCATAAGATACACTTTTTCTAAAAATGGTTTTTACATGTTATGTGCGCTATTATTAAAATTAATTTTTATTACCCTTAGAAATTTTATTTTTAAAAATATATTTCTTATTTTAAATTAATAGTCCCAAATTATTTAATAATACCCATTCTATTTTTGTGAATTAGGTTTAGGTAAAAATTAATTACCATGGTAAAAATAAAAAAATGGTAAAAGTGAAAAATATAAGAGTAAAATAGTTAAGAAAATGTTAAAAACATGTGTAAAATGTATGTTTTAGGATTTATCGACCTTATATCTCTCCCACTCAACTATTATCCATTATTGGATCCATTTTACCTTTCAATAATGACTTGTACTTTTATATTATTACAAAAATGTCACACATCTCCCTTATAAAAGGATCCATCACCACCCCACTTCTCCACACACCCAAATGCTCTTAGATTAGAAAAAATATGCCCAAATAACTCACAAACCCTCCTAAACACTTACTATTGATATTTTTCTTATCAAAATATGACCTCTCAAAGCCTTAATCCAATTTGGAAAGGATCTCTTCCAAGGAGTAAGGTAAAATTCTCAATTACTCCATTTTCATTTCTTTTCCTTTATTTCATATTATACCTCTTCATAATATAATATAACCATATTTAAATAATTACATCAGTATCATAATTATACTAAAATTTTATTGTGTTTATGGTACAACAATTTTCTACCTCCTTCACAACTATTCTAAAAAAATGTTGCCTGTGTTGCTTGTAAACTATTTCCTCCATAAGCGATGTGATCCGTTTTTCACAACCAACTTGAATGGATGGTTAAAAAGGGGTAATTAATGTATTAATATGATATTTATAACATTATTAATATTTTTAAATTATAATCCATTCCTTACCCCCCCATTCTAGGAAATGAACCTATCGCCCGCGTCTACACACAGACTACTGCCTACACTAAAGTAGGGTATTTCATTTTTCATATAGTATTTTTTTAATATAAAAATATCTCCAAATATTATTAACCTACTTAAAAACATATAAATAATATCATTATGCTTCTTTAATAATTATATTATTTCAAAATAATAACTTTCTTAACTATACCCACCTATAGATTATAGTTTTTTCATGCTTGAGTCAGTTTAACCACCTACTTAAACGATGCTATAAATTTCTATCATAGACGAGTATGTAAATATAACTAATTAAATTATTTGATATTAATTATAAAATATTTTTTGGTTTATATTTCTCTAAAGGTTATATTAATATCTAACTTATTATTATTATACCACATTTTTTTCATTAAAAATTACCAAAATAATCTCTCCACCAAACTCTTCATCGCAAATAATAAATAAAATACTTATGAAATTAAATTAGAACATTATAAAAAATTATAAAACATATATTAAATTACCTATAATTATCTATTAATTATGAACATTAAATCTATAAATAGGAATCAACACGACCATTATAAAACTAGTACTAAACAAATAATTAAAGTTAATAACATTTAATGATGAAAATAAAAAATATATAATTACTATATTTTTAATAATTGATTATAAATTATGTTTATAAAAGGTTATAAGTATGGATAAGGTTATAAAATAGGTTATTAATAATGTCATTTTGGTTATACCTAAGGTTATAACATGTTCTTTTAAACAGGATCAAAGGTAAGGTGTTTCGTATCAAATTTACTTCTTTGAGACATGTTTTGTATTTTGATTTTTTTATTTATATGGTGTTTGTTACACCTATTTGAAATATTATATCATTATAATCTATTTATTCATGGTATTTAAAGTTTCATTTCATTTTTTATCTCTTAAAAAGGTTTTAGATCAAACATTATGAAAGTCATAAGGTGTTTTTCTTGACTCCACTTATTTTCTTGAGTCATAATCATTCCTATTTGTCTAATTTTTTACAATATGGTTTTATTCTATTCTATAATGATATTATAATTACTTTACTCCTTATTATAAGGGGAATTACATTGATTTATTTTTTTCTTTATAAAATTTTATGATGTTAAGAATAATTCTCATTCTCTCTAAATGAGTTTTTTTCTTCCATATCCATATTCACTCTTTTAGGTAATATTATTATTTATTATTTTGAAATCCAAATATGATTTATTTTTGGTACTCTTAAAATTTATATTTAATAATTTTCAAATGGAAGATTTATCACTCTTTTTGTGATGTGAGTTTTAATAACTGTATTATAAAAATATTAAAAAGGATTTCCCTTATAAGTTTGTATTTTTATCTTCCACTCCACATTTCATATGAAAACCTTTATATATTTTCAAGGATCCATTTTTGAATATTCTTTTTAAAAGTAAAATTTTTCAAAAAATTTCACTCCACCTTTTTTAAAATGACTTGTGAACATGACCTGTTACTTCGTCTTTTAATATTGTAGTAAAAACATTTTTAAGTCATTTCATGATTTCATTCACCACTATGATCATTTTTATTTACAAAGCTTCATTTACATGTTTTAAAGTTGTTTTCCAAATTATTTTAATCCTTAATGATTTTTAAAATAAAATGAAATGTTTTTATACTTTTCAAAAGTAAAAGTTTGATTTTAAAAAGGAAATTTTGATTTCAAAATGGATTTTAAGGGCTTGTGTATTTAAGAAATAAGTCTTCAGTGTTTTTATGTCTTCTCAATGATTTTTTGAAAAAATATTTATTTTATAATTTTTTTTATAAAAACTTTTTTGGTTTTAAAGGGTAAATTTTTTAATGATTTATCAAGCTCAAAGTATTTTGTTTTAAATAAAACACTATTAAAGATTTCAATCATTTGAAAAAAGTATATTTCATCTTATTTTTCAAAGTGACTTATTCAATAATCTTAAAAGGTTTTTTTTCATTTATGTCAATATCATTTGATATTATTTATGTTACACTTGGAATATGATCTTATGATATCATCCATCTTCTTTGTCTGGATGGCTTATGAAGATAATGTTTTAAGGAACTTTTCATGAAACCTACTTCTTTCCCACAGGTTAATTAAACTATAATGAAATGATGAATGCTTTTTATTCTTATGGTATACATATAAATGGTTTATTATTAAATGAAAGGCTAGGTTCATTAAATCCCCTTAATTAATTGGTAAAGTTTATATATCACGAGCTCAAGAGGGTACATGGGTTGTCAGTCCAAGCCCAAGAGGGTACATAGGTTGTTATCCCAAGCCTAAGAGGGTATATGGGTAGTATACAAAGACTAAGTGGATACAAAGGTTGTTATTCCAAGTCTAAGAGGGTGCATGAGTAGTATCCCAAACCTAACAGGGCACACGAGTTTTCATCCCAATCCCAAGAGGGTACATGGGTTGTTAGCTCAATCCCACCATGTTATAATAATCTGATAGCAATTCCTGCTCCACCAGCTTATGATTTCTTATCCTTTCACTCATCCTGAATTTCTATGTCATTTGATTATGTTATGCTACCATGGACTATTTTTATTATCCCATGACATGGTATATTTTAATTATTTGAGACTACATGTCATTATATTATATATTGTGTAGAACTCTTATTGTTTCATGTTCTTTTTAATAAGATATTTGTATTATTATCATGATTTATAATATTCCTATAATCTAAACCTTGATGAAATTTTATTGAGTTATTTAACTTAATGAGTAATTTAGATCACCCCTTTCTTATATTTCCATTCCTCAGGTTATGAAGATGAGTATAACTTATGAAAATTCTATAAGGGGGTATAGTGAGGTTTGATTATAGAGAAATGACCACGAGTATCATAAAATGAGTTTCTTAAGTATATAATCATAAAATACACTAAACCATCCATTATTGGGATTGTGTGATTATTTATGGGATGTAATATTTAACATATGAAAATGTTGTGAAATAACGACAAGTTCATCTCACTTTACATCAAAAACAATGTTTAAAGAAAGTATTCTTAGAACCAGATCTAGGAGTATGGGTTTGTGGTTCCTCAGTTGATATTATAGTAAGGTTTAGTTATTTTTAAGGATTAGTTTAGTTAGTTTTTTGGAATTAGGACTAGATAACATTAGTAAAATCCTATCGATGAGTCTAAGTATATATTGACATCCTAAAATTTTGGTTAAATTTTTAGTATGTGGTTTTCCTAGTAATTACATCTCGGGTTAAATATTAACTCAATATTTACTTAGTGCAATTGAGTGCCCCTAAAACTGCACACTTGGCTAGAAAATCCTAGGGAATATGATTTGGTTAATTCACATTCTATTTATGAACCATTATGAAGGGTTTTAATGGAATTTTAGGATGTAATATATACCTGGTAAGTTTATAGGGACTAATATGAAAAAAAATGAAAAATTATGTTAAATTGAAGGATTTATAGGTTGATCCAATTTTGGAAGTGTGTGTTTCGAGGCCAATGCACCCGTAAGGGGCTCCGCCTCGCTCGGTTCTCCCCCTGTCACCATCTCTCTTCCCATCTGGAGATGGTGGTAGCTCCTTTCTCAGTGCCTCTATAGGCTCGTTCATGGAATACAGATCCCCATTCATGTAGGTACCTTGTGGGTTAGATCCTCAACAATCCTCATTACCAGACTATTCTCTCTCCCTAACCGTCGATCCGGCTAGGGTTTCTCTAGGTGGCATTGCAGCGTCTTGGTCGTGTCCCCTTTTTTTGCATATAGAGGGGTGGTACCTCGATTAAACGTCAAAATTGGGTGTGGTGGGAGGTTTTTTGTGGTATCCATGTGTGTTCATATCTAAAGGTGGTGACGGAATGTCATCTCATGGCATGATCTACTTCAGATGTGGTATAGCGACAATGATGTTGTGTGGTTTTTGTTTGATTTTTTTTCTGAATCTGGATGTGTTGAGGCTTTGGTTGTTATATCCAGGTGTCCAAAAATATTCCAGATTTAGTGATTTGGTATTTTATTTTGGCGTTCGGTTGGTGCTTCTCTGATTGATAGAGGTGGCATACAGTTTCGTCTTAGATTCGGTTCTGATGACTGGTGATGGATTCTTGGTGAACGGGATCTTGGTTCAGGGTGATGTGCGACAAACTGTGATGGATTTGATTAGCCACTAAATGAGGCTAATATTCATTGTTAATTTATATAATATTCATGTGATTTATTATTCATAAACACCATTTTAGTGCATTTTATACTTTAAACATCATTTCACATTATGATTGTAATTACTTCTTAAAATGCACTATTATGTGGTACATTTTTGAACATCATTTAAAGTACCCAATGAGTCATCTGATTCTAAGGAATTTAATTATCAATATTTTAATTTGATATTTTAGGAACTATATCTACACTTAAATGTGAACATTTTTCATTCAGAGATCAATGGATGATTCATAAACAATGATGGAGATATTTGGAGATGAATGGAAGCAATTCTAGAGAAGGAAGATTGGACACCATCCCACTTATGAGACTATGGGGCCCAACATACTAGACAAATTAATCCCCAATTTCTTTTAATTCTATAAGACATGTATAGGAACAAATCACTCTTCATAAGACAATGCTAATTCGGCCTCCATGGTGGTCATTTAGGCGGCCCAAGTTAGAGATAAAATTCTAGGCCAGATTCTACGGCCCAGAAAAACAATCCACTAATATAATCATATCTCCGAATATAAAAATCCAAATGGGCCCAAATTTTACAGGCGGTTATAAGACGTCCGGATATCCATTTTCTTCTTCTATGGATCACTCTGATTCGGCCTTATAAAAGGTTATAAAAGTGCGTCTATTCGGTGGATGAAATCTGGCTTCCACCTTGGGTCAAATGTGGAAAAGTCTAAGTTCCACAATATTTCCACCACCCTAAGCCTACCATAATCAAGTGGGATGCTTTGTACTGTTGGAGACTCGACCCAAGACTTCCAAAATTCCTATTTAAGGCAGTGGTGGTGGAGGAGTTGAGAATCTTGGATGCTTTTTTCAATTGTAATGTTATGCTACAATTTTGTTGTCTCAAATTTGTCTTTCACATGTAAGTTGTTCAATTCACTTTAGTTTCTTAATAAAAGTTCTTCTTATACTCTTCTTATGTTGTTATTTATATAAATTTGATACTGTTGGATCAAGGTGTGAAATTATTCACACCAAACATTGTGAAATTATTCACACAACAGTGGAGTGATCATTTTATTTTTGTTGTTTTCTTTACTTCTCCATTTCCTCCCTCACGAGTCTACTTTCCACTTCCATTGAAACCATGAGATCAATAGAGGGCTAACCCACTTATGGTTTGATCCAAGTTAGTAGAAAGGGGTTGGATTGGATGTTATTTATCACCTCATTAATTTATAATCACTTCTTTAATTGAGATTTTTATTTGATGATTTTTAAACTCCATCGTCCTTGTTGAATTTAAGGACACACACTTCAAGTGCTTATACGAACCTTTACCTTGAAGTGCTCAAAACTTTGATCCTTAAAGTGTATAGTTGATTAGTATTAAAGGGTGTAGGCATTAAACCAGTAAGTGATGATGTTGTTTTATCTCCTTAAATGAACCCATCTCAAATATAAGAAATTGAAATCATTAAAAAGGAAATACGTCTAATCCACCCCGAGCGATAACCTAGGATCAAATCATTCTTTTAAATTGAATTAACTTAAGTATCTTAGATTTACTTTAAACCCATCTAAAATAAACCCAAGTTGGCCACTTCATATCAAAAAACAGTCCTTAGAATGTGCATGTCTATAGGTTACTTCTTAGGTCTCTGTGGATTCGACAACCCAAGCTAGACTACAAGGACCGTTCTACCTTCATATCTTAGGTAAATTTGAGTGAGAATAAAATTTTGGTGCCGTTGCCGGGGATCCAAGTAAGTCATCTAAAAACCCATTCTATTCTCCCCCATTTCTTCTTTTCTCATCCAAATTCTCTTATATTGTCCCTTTCTTGTTTTTTTTCTTTTGGCGCATGTCCGCCTACACCCGCGATCAATCAAACCGTCTAGTTAGGGTGGATAGTCCTGGTGTTGGGGAGTCAAGTACACCAAGGGAACTAATTCCATTAGATCCTAATCTTCCTAATACTCTATAGTCCAAAATTGATCCCATTTCAATGGAAGTTCTTCAAAGAAACCAACTCATAAACCCGGCTGGAAACCAAAATGGAAACCCAAATGAGGCAGCCCCAAACATGGGGAATGCGGTCGATCAAACCATGAATGACTACCTCACACCTTATTGGACCAATGACCCCTAATGAATTAGACACAATTCCATAGGATATGACAACTACATATTTAATCCCCATGTCCTAAACCATCTTCCCACATTTCATGGAATGGAGTCCGAGATGCCCTACCTTCACATTAAGGAGTTCAATGGCATTGTAGAAACCATGTGTCCCCCACATCAACTAGAATCATCTAAGATGAGGCTATTTCCTTTTTCATTAAAGGATAGAGCTAAAAATTGGCTAAAAAATTTGAGACCATCATCCATCAACTCTTGGGACCAACTACAAAGAGAATTCTATAAAAAATACTTTCCCCACCACAAAACAATTGCACTTAAAAAGAGAATCCAAAACTTTTTTGAAAAAGAGGGAGAGTCATTCTATGAAACATGGGAGAGGTTCAAAGACACTCTAAACATGGTTCCACACCATAGTTTTTCTATTCCTGAACAATTGAGAATTTTCTATGAAGGGTTGGGTCCGGGGAACAAACAATTCATTGACATGATGTATAATGGAACCTTAAAAAACAAAGCCCCAAATGATGCTTATGAGTATCTAGAAATCCTTTCTGAACAAAACCAAACATGGGGAACTTCACCTTATTCTGAAAATACACAAAGAACTACTGGAATTCATACACTTAGATAATAGGAAAGCCTTAGGTCTAAACTCACAGCACTCTCTAGGAAGGTTGAAGAGATAGACCTTAGGAAAGTCCATGAAATCCAAACTGTAGACCTTGTTTGCACAATTTGTGACAAACATGACCATAAGACAGACAACTGCCCAACCATTCCATCCATCAAGTATGTTCTTTTAGGATGACCCCCAGTGGAAGTAAATGCTTTGAACTTTAAAAATCCTCAATACCAAAACACCTTCAACCCAAGGTATAACGACCACCCAGGCTTCCGCTGGAAAGATAACCAACAACCTAGCCAACCACAGGGACAAAATCATTACCCCCATCAGAACTACCAAAACCATAACCAGTTCCAAACCCAACCTATACAATACCAACATCCACCGGTCCATTTTCAACAAACCATCCCACCTCCAAAATATCCCCCCGGGATAAACCAATCTTCTCAAGCACCAACCCAAACTGTTCCACAAAGCCTACTAGAACAACTATGCAAACAAATGGAAAGGATGAACTCAGAAGTCTCTTCCCTTAAACAAGAACTTCAAACCATAAAAACTAGAAAGGCACCCATGCCTACTCAAGCAGTGCCATCCTCAACTTCACGGGGAGAGTCAAGTTGCACTCAAAAAACTCATGAACAACTAAAGGCTGTGACTGTTTTAAGAAGTGAGAAATTAATTGAGAAACCTGAAAAACTAATTCAGAACCCAACTAAAGATTCAAACTTGGATGAAAATTCAAATGAACCACAAGATCAAACAGAGGAAACTGATAACTTTTTCAAGGAAACAACTCTTCAACACACAACCCCACTACCTGCACCATTTCCTCAATGCATGAGGGGGAAACCCAAGCCTGAACTAAATGAAACATTGAGGGAAATCTTATCACAAGTCAAGTTGAACATTCCTCTTCTCGATTCCATCCAAACCATACCTTCCTAATCAAATTACCTTAAGGACTTGTGCACTTTTAAAAGAAAATTTTTACATAAAAACCAAGTCCTTTTGGCTGCTAATGTGAGTACCACCATTCAAGGGACCATTCCTCCTAAGTTGAAAGACCCAGGTTGCCCTTACATCAATGTTGAACTAGGAGAAAGAAAAGTTGTCAAGGCCTTGTGTGATCTAGGTGATAGTTTCAATCTCATCCCCTATGCCGTGTACTACCAGTTAGGTCTAGAAGAGCTCCAACCCACATCTTTCACACTTCATCTTGCTGATTGTAGCATTAGGGTTCCAAAGGGGATTTTAAAGGAAGTTCTGGTAAAGGTTGAAAACTTCATCTACCCTACTGACTTCATTGTCCTTGACAACCATCCAAACTTAGGAAATAAGGAACAAACCCCAATTATCCTTGGCCGTCCTTTTCTTGCAACAATCAACTCTGTTATCCAAGTCCGAAATGGGAACATGACCATCAACTTTGGGAACATGAGTCTATACTTGAACATCTATAATGAAATATCACAAATAGGGGATGGAGAGGACATTCATGAAGTAAACATGATCGGAAGCATTAATAATGAATCCATGGAACATCGAGGAATATTTGATGAATGTTTAAGTCAGGATGAGATTGATTTCCTTTGTTCATATGAAGGAAGTTTATCTCCTTGGCTTGAATCATTTTCAAATTGCTCTTATGATGAAGTCTTAGGTCCAAAACTCAGTGAAACCTTTCAAGAAACCACTTTCATGGAGACCACTCCAAATTCCTTCCCTAAATTTGATCAAGCCAATCTAGTAGCTGAAACTTCTACATGTGGGGAATCAATCCTATCTGAAACTCTAAAAAAGGAAATTGAACTTGATCCAATGTCCCAATCTTCTTTTGAAATTCTGAACCAACCTGATCTTGAATTGAAGGAACTTCCCACTACACTCAAGTATGATTTCCTAGGGGACAATCAAACACAACATATTGTCATTTCTTCTTCTCTTGAATCCAATCATGAAAGGATGCTTCTAGATGTCCTTAAGAAGCATAAGAAATCCATTGGTTGGACCCTTTCTGATATTCCTAGGATTATCCCACTTATCAGGACTCATAAGATTGTTCTGGAATCTGATTCAAAGCCATGTCTTCAACCTCAATGGAGACTCAATCCTAATATCATGGAGGTAATAAGGAAAAAACTTCTGAAATTGTTAAAAGTTGGTATCATATATCCCATTGCTGAGAGTGAATGGGTGAGCCCAATCCAAGTGGTTCCCAAAAAGGCTGGAATCACAGTGATAACCAATGAGGATAGAGAGGTTCTTCCAATAAGGGTGAGTAGTGGATGGAGGGTCTGCATGGACTATATGAAGCTAAACTCATTCACCAAGAAGGACCATTTCCCCTTACCATTCATTGAACAAGTCCTTGAGAGAGTGGCAGGTCATGCCTTATACTGTTTCTTAGATGGGTACTCAGGGTATAATCAAATTGAGGTCTCCCTAGAGGATAAAGGGAAGACTACATTCACATGTCCATTCAGAACCTTTTCTTTAAAATGAATGCCCTTAGGGTTATGCAATGCCCCTGGAACCTTCCAACGGTGCATGATGGGAATCTTCTCAGACATAGTAGGGGATTTTCTAGAGGTCTTCATGGATGACTTCTCTGTGTTTGGGGATACATTTGAGGGATGTCTGCAGAATGTGGAGAGAGTCTTGTCAAGATGTGAAGAAAAGAATCTTGTCCTAAACTGGAAAAAATTCCATTCCATGGTTAAAGAAGGACTAGTTCTAGGACATCTGGTCTCAGGTAGGGGGATTGAAGTTGATAAAGCCAATGTTGACATCATTCATCACCTTCCATCACCCAAAAATATCAAGGAGGTGAGGTCTTTCTTAGGACATGATGGTTTCTATAGAAGATTCATCAAGGACTTTAGTTCAATATCCTGTCCCCTTTGTGCTCTCCTAGTAAAGGATGCTCCATTTGTTTGGACAAAAAGCTGTGAGGGTTCATTAAACCCTCAAATCCTCTCTCACCTCTCCCCCCATAATGAAATCTCCAAATTGGAACCTTCCTTTCGAACTTATGTGTGATGCCAGTGACTTTGATATAGGAGCTATGTTAGGACAACGTTGTGATAAAACCCCTTATGTCATTGCTTATACAAGAAAATCCTTAAATGATGCCCAAATCAACTACACCACTACTGAAAAAGAGTTACTTTCTATTGTGTTTTCTTTAGAGAAGTTTAGGTCCTACCTCTTAGGATCCCCCATCACTGTGTTCACTGACCATTCTGAACTAAAATACCTCTTCTAAAAACAAGATGCTAAGGCTAGACTGATTAGGTGGGTCCTTCTCTTACAAGAATTTGACCTCACAATCAAGGATAAAAAGGGTGTTGAAAATGTTGTAGCTGATCACCTCTCTAGGATGGAATTCAAAGACAACTCAAATCACCTTTCTGTGTCTGATTCATTTCCTGATGAACACCTATAATCTATGAGTGGCTGCCCTTGGTATGATTACATAGCCAACTTATTAGTTACATGAGTAATTCCAAAATTCTTAGGGACTCAAGCTCGAAGGAAATTCCTTTCTGATGTTAGAAACTATGTGTTTGATAATCCATACCTCTATAAGTTCTGCCCTGACCAAGTCATTAGGAGGTGTGTCCTAGAATCTGAACAAGAGTCCATCCTTAAATTCTGTCATAGTGAGGCATGTGGAGGTCACTTTTACTCTAAGAAAACATCTTCTAATATTCTTCAATGTGGTCTTTTCTGGCCCACCCTCTCAAGGGACTCCTACACATTTTGTCAAAGATGTCCTAGATGTCAACAAGTAGGGTCCATCACAAAAAGGAATCAAATGCCACTCACTCCCATCCTAGTAGTTGAAATCTTTGACTATTGGGGAATTGATTTCATGGGTCCCTTCCCAAACTCTCGGGGATACCTCTACATATGATTATCTATTGATTATGTATCAAAATGGGTTGAGGCCATTCCCACTAAGTCCAATGATCATCAAGTTGTGATTCGATTTCTGAAAGAGAACATATTTTCAAGATTTGGAATTCCTAGGGCTATAATCAGTGATCGAGGAACCCATTTCTGAAATCGTCCATTCTCATCACTCATGGAAAAATATGGAATTTCTCACAAATTGTCCACTGCTTACCACCCACAGACCAATGGTCAAGATGAGTTAGCCAATCGTGAAATCAAACAAATTCTTGAGAAAACTGTCAATCCTTCTAGGAAAGATTGGTCCGAGAAACTATTGGATGCTCTTTAGGAATATCGTACAGAATTAAAAACCATCTTAGGAATGTCACCATATATGTTGGTTTATGGAAAAGCATGCCATTTACCTGTTGAAATTGAGAATAAGGCCTTTTGGGCAATTAAGAAAATGGATTATGACCTCTCATTGGCCGGAACAAAAAGGAAATTAGATCTCAATGAACTGAAGGAATTAAATATGGAGGCTTATGAAAATTCAAGGATCAATAAATCTAGAGTTCAAACCTACCAATCTAGGAATATTAAGGTCAAACATTTTGAACCGGGAAAACATGTACTCTTGTATAGTTCAAAACTTCATTTACCCCCAGGAAAGTTAAGGTCTAGATGGTTAGGACCTTTCATAGTGCATCATGTATTCCCCCATGGGGTAGTAGAGATTCAAGATCCCAAAAGTGGTTACATTTTCAAGGTCAATGGTCAAAGGTTAAAACCATTCATTGAATCATTCAATAAACAGGAAATAGAGGTTGAGTTAACTGAGCCAACCTATTAACGAGGAAAAAATTGATAGATTTAGGGTCTATGTCGGGCTAACGATGTTAAACAAAGCGCTGCATGGGAGGCAACCCATGTTTTTCAAGTTTCCTATCATTTTGTTGTTTTAATAAAATTTATATTTTAATTAATCATTTTTATATTTAAAAAAAATATACTGTTGACCTTTTCTTCTATTATGAGTATGGATGGGTATGAAATGGGAGAACCATATTCATCTGTGTCACGTGGTGTGATCCTTGAGTAATACCTTACCCAAAAATTTAAAAAAAAATACAATGTATCATCAGTTTATTTTATTTTATATATATACTTATATTTTACTTATATATATATATACACTCTTTTGTAATGTTTTTTTGTTTTATTTTTTTTCCACTAGGGAACTCTGCAAGCGACATGGATACCAAAGGACTAAATTGGAGCAGCAAGAATTTCAAACTTCAACCACCAGGGGACTTCATTCCATGATCCTAATATTTTAATTTCCTTATTGAACTTACCTTTTATTCCTCTACCCCCTTATAAATATTCTTTTCTTTAAACACTAGGGACAATGTTATTTTAAGTTGGGGGGGGAGATAAAATAAAAAATGATTTCATGTTAAAAAAAAAGAATGATTTGAATTTTTTTTTGTGTAAATGGAAGGAAAAATTCCTTTAACTTTGAACATGGTAATACACATTGCACACTTTGAAACTGAATATCAAATAATTTAGCATACCCTGATTCTGATTTTAATCCTTGTATAATTTCATGAGCATAGAGTTTGGAAAGTGTGTCTGTCCAATGTGATATTTCATCGTTTATATTTTCATCCAAATAAAAAAAAAAGATCACAATGCACGTCCCTTGGATAGTGGGGTATTAGTTTGAGTTCATGGGGTCCCCTAAATAAATATAATAGGTTTGGTGATCATTATAGTTTAATATGAGTATTCAAAAAAAATATTAAAAAAAAAATTTGCGCGTAGAGCAATGAAATGACATAATGCGTGGCTTTCGGCACTTGGGGATCGTGACTCCATAGTTGTCTGGCCCAGAGTTAGTAATTTTATCTCTATTTTTGGTAATTTGAATTTGTTTTTGACTGAGTTAACTCAATATGATGCCCGAGTATGTGGGATTCACTTTGTTCCCTAAGGTCTTTGAGCCTGGGAGTCATCGGCAAAGTCTCGCTACAAGGGTTGACTCTTTTGAGTGTAACTTCAATTACCATGGAAAAATTGCAAAAACAAAAAAAAAACAACAAAAAAAAAAACAAAAAAAAACTATACAAAAAAAAAAGAATACTCATCTTAATATTGAAATGTGATTCCACCTAGCGCTTCCGTAATTTTCCCCTTGAATAAAGATGAACCCCTATGTCTATTGTGATGCACAACACATCCTCATACTTAATTGATATTGGATGAAATATGGAAATGAATTTGAACAAAGGAATGGGCTTTGGATTGGGATCTGCTTATGAAACTATCTCATATTAAAATATTTTTATGGGTTTCATGATTGTTTGGTATAAGGTTTTTTTGTGATCATTGTGTATTAAAATGTTTTTGGAAAAGGGAATTCGAATTTCATATTGTTGAGATATATTTTGATCGGGACTAGCAAAACTCAAGTTGGGGGGTGTGATTAGCCACTAAATGAGGCTAATATTCATTGTTAATTTATATAATATTAATTTTATTTATTATTCATAAACACAATTTTAGTGCATTTTACACTTTAAACATCATTTCACATTATGATTGTAATTACTTCTTAAAATGCACTATTATGTGGTACATTTTTGAACATCATTTAAAGTACCCAATGAGTCATCTGATTCTAAGGAATGTAATTTTCAATATTTTAATTTGATATTTTGGTAACTATATATACACTTAAATGTGAACATTTTCATTCAGGGATCAATGGATGATTCATAAACGATGATGGAGATATTTGGAGATGAATGGAAGCAATTCTAGAGAAGACAGATTGGACACCAGCACACTTATGAGACTATGGGGACCAACATACAGGACCAATTAATCCCAAATTTCTTGGGATTCTATAAGACATTTATAGGAACAAATCAATATTCAGGATCCAATGCTAATTCGGCCTCCATGGTGGTCATTTAGGCAGCCTAATTTAGAGATAAAATTCTGGGCCAGATTCTGTGGCCCAGAAAAACAGCCCACTAATCTAATCATATCTCCTAATATAAAAATCCAAATGGGCCCAAATTTTATAGGAGGTTATAAGACGTCCGGAGATCCATTTTCTTATTCTATTAATCACTCTGATTCGGAAATATAGAAGGTCATCAAAGCGCGTCTGTTCGGTGGATGAAATATGGCTGCCACCTCGGGTCAAATATGGAAAAGTCTAAGTTCCACAGGCTTTCCACCACCCCGGGCCTACCATAATCAAGTGAGATTCTTTTTACTGTTGGAGGCTCGACCCAAGGCTTCCAAAATTCATATTTAAGGCAGTTTTGGTGGAGAATTTGAGAATATTGGATGCTTTGTTCAATTGTAATGTTATGCTGCAATTTTGTTGTCTCAAATTTGTCTTTCACATGTAAGTTGTTAAATTCACTTTAGTTTCTTAATAAAAGTTCTTCTTATACTCTTATTCTATTGTTATTTATATCACTTTTATACCGTTGGATCAAGGTGTGAAATTATTCACACAAAAACTTGTGAAATTATTCACACAATGGTGGAGTGATAATTTTATTTTTGTTGTTTTCTTTACTTCTCCATTTCCTCCCTCATGAGTCTACATTCCGCTTCCATTGAAACCATGGGATCAATGGAGGGATAACCAACCTATGTGTTGATCCAAGTTAGTAGCAAGGGGCTGGATTGGATGTTATTTATCACCTCATTAATGTATAATCACTTCTTTAATTGAGATTTTTATTTGATGATTTTTAAGCTCCATTGTCCTTGTTGAATTTAAGGCCACACACTTCAAGTGCTAATACAAAACTTTACCTTGAAGTGCTCAAAACTTTTATCCTTCAAGTGTATAGGTGATTAGTATTAAAGGGTGTAGGAATTAAACCAGTAAGTGATGATGTTGTTTTATCTCCTTAAATGAACCCATCTCAAATATAAGAAATTGAAATCATTAAAAAGGAAATACGTCCAATCCACCCCGAGCGATAACCTAGGATCAACTCATTCTTTTAAATTGAATTCACTTAAGTCTCTTAGAGTTCCTTTAAACCCATCTAAAATCAACCCAAATTAGCCACTTCATATCTAAAAACAGTCCTTAGAATGTGCATGTCTATAGGTTACTTATTAGGTCTCTGTGGATTCGATAAACCAAGCTAGACTACAAGGACCGTTCTACCTTCATATCTTGGGTAAATTTGAGCGAGAATCAGGATTCATTATGGCGGACCAAGTTGGTTGCAGTGAGGGTTTTGCTATGGAGGTTTTGTAGCATCTTGGATGGTTTTGAAAAATCATGGAATGGTTTTCTATTGGTTGATTTTTGTGAATCAATGGAATGGTTAGTCTATTTGTTTTGTGGTGCTTCAATTCACGATCTATGGTTCAATGCATCCGATTCTCCTCAAGGGATGGCTCTAGAAGAGGTTCATATCAGGGAGATTTCATAGATCATGGATATCTGGAATTAGAGGATTGAGAGGGTATGACATTTTCCATTGGTACCATGCTTTTACATTCATGCATGAGACTGTTAGCTAAGTAACGATGTGAAGGTGAAAGCTCGTCTTAATGATTTTGATACTGGGGAGGGGACCTTCTTTGCATATTTGAATCTAATTGTTTTTTATATTTAAACATATTAGTGAGAGTATTGAATGTCTTTTTATGTCTTTGAAGTCTTTTAGGTTCCCCCTTACCACTTAAAAGGGGGTATATCTTAATAATAAAAAATTACATTTTAGTCATAGGTTGATCCAATTATATTATATTTGAATTGAAAGTATCATAAGTCGAAATGAAGTTGTAATTGGAGAAGAAATATTAGGATTGAATTTTTATATTCATACAATCATTTACTATGGTTTTATTATATATTATCATAACCATTTTGGTTACACTATTTGTTTGGAAATAAGATCTTGGAAATGAAGCTGTAAAAGACATGTCCCAAAAAAATCCTATAACGAACTAGGGAAGCATATTTTGTACAAATTTTTGAGATAAAGAAAAAATATTAATACATGAATAATATGTTGGAAATAAAGAGTCTCTTAGTATCTAATATTGTAAGGTTTATATCTCATTATAAAAAATATCTTTAGTTTCTTATGGATCCTTTAGGTTCTTTCATCAATGAATGATAATTAAAATTGTAAGAACACAATTTATTTAAGGGGGGAACACGACGTCCTAAGATTTCAACACTTATTTTTTGTTTAATTAAATAATATATTTAATATATTCATTCACAAGCAACACAAAAATAAAATTAATCATGACACACCTTATTAATATAAAGAAATATGATGTGAAACATCAATAATAAAGTTATAATAATAATAAAGTCTCAAGTAAATAAAAAGATAATAAAATGATTTATTATAAAAGTAAATATTTAAATTCCGTATATATTATTATTTTTAAATAAAAATTTAGGAATTTATTAAATTTAATGTTTAGAAGATAAATAATCAATGAAATTCAATTAAAACTATTAAATGTTAAAAAATGATATTTTTCAAATAACTGTTTTTTTAAAGTGATATGTATTTTACCTAATAAATTAAATTGATCACTTTTAAAAGATTATTATGATAATAATTAATATTTAAAAATAATATATTAACTTTTATTTAATTAAACATGATTTTAAATATAATTAAGATCATTTAAAGTTTTAAATTTTATTTTTCTATAAAAATATTTTTTCTTTATATTTTGCATTTTCATTTAAAAAATAAATTTATTGATTTTATAATTTTAATTTTATAAAATTGGATTTTTTAATTCATAAAGTAAAAATTATATTAGGATGAATTTTTGAGATTTTTCTAAAAACATTGAATTTTAGGTGAATAGTGAAAACACAGTTTTTGTTAATACCGTAGCATTTTTAACTTTATCATGATATAATAACGACTTAAAACTTTTATAAAACTTTTTTGATGAGCATGAATGTTTTTAAGGATTAAAATTATTCATTTAAAAATACTATGTTGAATTTATAAGACTCATGTTTAACATTTTGAAACTTAATAAATCTTTTATTCTAATAAAAAACTGTTTTTCTTTTTCTTTTAATAATATTTTCACATGGTAGAATTTTTTTGACTTAATTTTATATCAAAATAAATATTATTTTATTAATAATAAATAAATTAATTCCATATAAATAAAAAACACTATTATTTTATCTTAATAAAAATTTTTAAACATAAAAACACATTTTTTCTAAAAATAGTTTTTACATATTATGTGAGCTAATATTAAAATTAATTTTTAACACCCTTAAAAATTTTATTTGGTAAAATGGAATTAATATTTAAAATAATTTTTCCCAAATTATGTAATAAGTCCCATTTTATTTTTATTAATTAAAATTAAATTACTTAGATAAAAATTAGTTACCATGGGAAAAACCAAAAATATAAAAATTAAAAAATATAAGAGTAAAATACTTAATAACATGTTAGAAAAATATGTGAGAATGTATAGTTTTGGCTTTATAAACCTTAAATATTTCATCAATACATTATTTCTATTATTTTATCCATTTTACATTTGAATACTAACTTGTATTTTTATATTATTATAAAAATGTCACTCCTCTTCCTTATAAAAGGATCCATCACCACCTCGCTTCTCCTCACACCCCAAGCCTCTTAGATTCAACCAAAAATATATCCAAATAAATAAAAAAACCACTTATACACTTACTATAGGTTATTATTTTCTCAAAATACCACATATCAAATCCTTGATCCAATTTGAAAAGGGTATATTCCAAGGAGTAAGGTAAAATTCTCAATTAATCCTTCATTTATTTTCCTTTCATTTTCCTTATACCTGTTGTGAATATAATCTACCCATTTTTAAATAATTACATTGGTATCATAAGTACATTTAAAATTTATTATGTTTATGGTATAACCATTTTATAACTTCCTTCCAACCATTTGGAAAATGAAAATGTCGTTTGTGTTATGTGTAGACTACCCAATAGTGCAGAAAACATTTTTTATGGTGGTTATTTTTTAGTTTTTACGCCGGTTTTTGGCCGAACTTATTATAGAAGACATTATAAATATTTTTTTTACATTGGTTATTTTAAAACCAATGTAAAAAACAAAAAACCGAAGTGTTTTTCACGTTGGTTACTCAAAAACCGATGTGGAAAACGCTTCAGAGTCCTGATGTATTATGTTGGTTATTTAAAAACTAACATTGAATATACTTTATCAGGTTGGTTATTTGCATAACCGACGTGATAAAGCAGTCTACAAAGCCGTTTTCCAATTCGGTTAAATAATAACCGACGTGAGAAGATATCTACTACGTCGGTTATAAAATAACCGACATAAACAACTATTCCTTTCCATTTATTACGTCAGTTATGAAATAACCAACGTAAAAACCATTTCCCATGCATATGTTACATCAATTTTAAAATAACCAATGTTAAAACCAATACCGGTGCATTTTTTAGGTCGGTTATAAAATAACCGACGTAAAAACCATTTTTTAATTAAACCGTTCAACCACAATTATGCCCAGCCAAAAGAATACCTGAAAGAGAACAAAAATAGACCAAAACCCCCCCACCCCACTGGACACCCCCACACCCCTGGGCTGCCCCCACCCTCCTAGAAAGCCCCCCACACCCCTGGAACCCCCATGACTTTGCCTAGCAAAAAGAATACCTGAAATAGAACAAAAATAGACCAAACCCCCCCCCCCCCCACCCCACTGGACATCCCTCCCCCACCCCCTAGAAAACCCTCCCAAACCCTTAGAAACCCCCCCATCCCACTAAACAGATTTCCCACAACCCTGAATAGCCCCACCCTCTTGGAAAACCCCCACCCCTGGACATCCCTCCCACCCTCTTGGACACCCCCACCCCCATGGACACCCTAGACACCCCCACACCCCTAGACTTCCCTCCCACACCCATAGAAACTCCCCCACACCCCTAGACACCCCTACACTGCCCCCACCATCATGGACACCTTGGACACCCCCACCCCACTGGACAACCCTCCCACACCCCTGGAAACCCCCACCCTACTAAATATCCTTCCCACAACCCTGGACACCCCCAACCTCCTGGACATCCCCCACACCCTTGGAAAAACCTCCCACCCTCCTGAACACCCCACCCCCATGGACACCCTGGACACCCCCACACCCCTGGACAACCCTCCCACACCCCTAGAAACCCCCACACCCCTGGACACCCCCTGGACTTCCCCCACCCTCATGGACACCCTGGACACCCCCACACCCCCCTGGACAGCCCTCCCACACCCCTAGAAAGCCCCTTAACCCCACTGGGAACCCCCCACACACCACTGGACACCCCCTGGATAGCCCTCCCACCGTTCTGGACACCCCCACCCCACTAGATTGCCCTCTCCTTACCCTAAACATCCCTCCCACACCCCTAGAAACCCCCACCCCCACTAAATAGCCTACCCACAACCCTGGACACCCCCACCCTCCTGGAAAGCCCCCACCCCCTAGAAAACCCTCCCACCTTCCTGGACACCCCACCCCCATAGACACCCTGGACACCCCCACACCTCTGGACTTCCCTCCCACACCCCTAGAACCCCATCACCCCTGGACACCCCTTGGACTTCCCCCACCCTCATGGACACCCTCGAATCCCCACACCCTCTGGACAACCCTCTCACACCCCTGGAAAGCTTCCTGAACCCATTGGGAACCCCCACACCCCTAGACACCCCCTAGACAACCCTCCCACCCACCTAGACACCCCAAACCACTGTACAACCCTCCCATACCCCTGGAAAGCCCTCCCACACCCTTGGAAACCCCCACCCCACTAAACATCCTTCCCACAACCCTAGACACCCCTACCCTCTTGGATAGCCCCACCCCTAGATATCCCTCCCACCCTCCTAGACACCCCCACCCCCATGGATACCCTGGACACCCTGGACACCCCCACACCTCTGGATTTCCCCCCACACCCCTAGAAACCCCCACACCCCTTGGACTGCCCCCACCCTCATGGACACCCTAGACACCCCCACACTACTGGACAACCCTCCCATAGCCTTGGAAACCCCCACCCCACTAAACAGTCTGCCCACAACCCTGGACACCCCCACCCTCTTGGATATCCCCCACCCCCTAGAAAGCCCTCCCACCCTCCTGGACACCCCCACCCCCATGGGCACCCTGGACACCCCCACCCCCAGACAACCCTCCCACACCCCTATAAACCCACACACCCCTGGACACCCCTTGGATTTCCCCCCATCCTCATGGACACCCTGGACACCCCCACACCCCTTGGGCAGCCCTACCACACCCCGAGAAAGCCCCCTGGCCCCACTGTGAACCTCCCTACACCCCTGGACACCCCCTAGAAAACCCTACCACCCTTCTGGACACCCCCACCCCACTGGACAACCCTCCCCCTCCCCTTGGACAGCCCTCCCATACCCCTGGAAACCCCCACCCCACTAAAAAACCTGCCCACAACCCTGGACACCCCACCCTCCTGGACAACCCCACCCCTGGACATCCCTCCCACCCTCCTGGAAACCCCCACCCCCATGGACACCCTGGACACCTCCACACCCCTGGACTGCCCCCACCCACATGGACACCCTGGAAACCCCCAAAATCCCCTGGACAGCCATATCACGCCCCTGTAAAGCCCCATAACCCCACTAAGAACCCCCCACACCCCTAGAAAACCCCTAGACATCCCTCCCACCCTCCTGGACACCCCCACCCACACCCCACTGGATATCCCTCCCACACCCCTGGAAACCCCCCACCCCACTAAACAACTTGACCACAACCATGGACACCCCACCCTCCTGGAAAGCCCCCACCCCCCGGGATAGCCCTTTGACCCTCCTAGACACCCCCACCCCTATGGACACCCTGGACACCCCCACACCCATGGACAACCCTCCCACACCCCTAGAAACCCCCTACACCCCTGGAAACCCCCTGGACTTCCCCCCACCCTCATGGAAACCCTGGACACCCCCACCCCACTGGACAACCCTCCCCAGACCCCTAGACAAACATCCCACATCCCTAGAAAACCCCACACCCCTAGACACCCCCTGGACTGCCCCCACCCTCATGGACAACCTGGACACCCCCACCCCCTGGACAGCCCTCCCACACCCCTGGAAAGACCCTTGACCCCATTTAGCACCCCACACCCCTAGACACCCCCTCGACATCCCTCCCACCCTACTGGACCCCCACACCATTGGACAACCCTCCCCCACCCCATGGACAGCCCTCCCACACCCCTGGAACCCCCCCACTAAACAGACTTCCCACAACACTGGACACCCCCACCCCCTTGGACACCCCAACCCCCTTGGACACCCCAACACCCTGGAACCCCCCCTCCCCCGACCCCACTAAACAGCCTGCCCACAACCCTGGACCCCCACCCCTTGGACACCCAAACCCCCTTAGACAACCCCCACACCCCACCTGGACACCACCCCCACCCCCTTTGACCCCCCCTGGACACCCCCACCCCTCTGGACAACCCCCACCCCTCTCGACTGCCCCCACCCCTCTAGACAATCCCCACCCCTGGATACCCCCACCCACCTAGACACCCCTACCCCATTGGACAACCCACTCACCCCCCTGGACACCACCCCCACCCCCTGGACAGCCCCCACCCCTCTAGATAGCCCCCGCCCCTAGACACCCACACCCCTGGACACCCCCTACCCCCTTGGACAACCCACTCACCCCCTGGACACCACCCCACCCCCTAGACACCACTACCCCCTTGGAAATCCCCCTCACCACTAGACACCACCCCCACCCCCTTGGACACCCCAACCACCTTGGACAGCCCCTGCACCCCTTGGACACCACCCCCACCCCCTTGGACACCCCCTAGACACCCCCACCCCCTGGACACCCCCTACCCCCTTGGACAACCCACTCAACCCCTGGACACCACCCCCACCCCCTGGACACCCCAACCCCCTAGGACAGCCCCCACAGCCCCCTAGACACCACCCCACTCCATTCGACACCCCCAGACACCCCCACTCCTCTGGACAACCCCCACCCCCTGGACAACCCCCACCCCTCTCAACAGTCCCCACCCTTGGACACCCCCTACCCCTTGGACAACCCACTCACCCCCTGGACACCACCCCCACCCCCCTGGACACCCCATACCCCCTTGGACAACCCACTCACCCCCTGGACACCACCCCCACTCCCTTGGACACCCCTACCCCCTTAGACAGCCCCCTCACCCCCTGGACACCACCCCAACCCCTTGGACACCCCAACCCCCTTGGACAGCCCCTGCACCCTTTGGACACCACCCCACCCACTTTGACACCCCCTGAACACCCCCACCCCTCTGGATAGCCCCCACCCCCTGAACACCCCCACCCCTCTAGACAGCCCCCACCCCCTAGACACCCCCACCCCCTGGACACCCCCTACCCCCTTGGACAGCCCACTCACCCCCCTAGACACCACCCCCACCCCCTGGACACCCCTACTCCCTTGGACATCCCCCTCACCCCCTGAACATCACCCCCACCCCCTTGAATACCCCAACCCCTTGAACAACCCCCACACCCCCACACCCCTTGGACACCACCCCACCCCCTTTTACACCCCCTGGACACCCCACCCCTCTGGATAGCCCCCCACCCCTGGACAACCCCCACCCCTATAGACATCCCTCACCCCCTAGAAACCCCCACCCCTTGGACACCGCACCCCCTTAGACAGCCCACTCACCATCTTGGACACCACCCCACCCCCCTAGACACCCCTACCCCCTTGGAAAGCCCCCTCACCCCCCTGGACACCACCCCCACCCCCTTAGAGACCCCAACCCACTTGGACACCCCCACACCCCCTGGACACCACCCCCACCCCCTTTGACACCCCCTGGACACCCCCACCCCATAAAAATTTCCCACCACCTAGATAGCCCCCACCCCTCTAGACAGCCTCCACCCCTTCAAAACCCCTTGTACGCGCACACACACATGATGGAATACACAAAAAGCATAAAGTTTCATGATATCACTTACATAGTTTCTTTTACCAGAAAATAATTTAGCATGGTATAAATTAACACTATGAAACTTACCATGATAGCAAGAACAAAGATAGAAAAATAAAATCTCAAAAAATTAGTTTAGGGCATCACGACAAATAAAAACTAAAACCGAGCCGTGTGAATCTTAATTGAGTGTTGCGAGTCGACCTGATAGATCTGGTGACAATAAAGATGATGAATAATGTTGAAAAAATGAGGTTAGAGGTCATGAATTTGAAGAATCCTTTCTAGGTTTTCCACGTGGGAGAGACGAGTCGCAGGTCGCCAGATCAAAGAAAACAGAATGACTGAATACAGGGTACGATAAATAATTTAAAAGGTTTATCACACCGGTTATTTTATAACCAACGTGATAAAATATTTTTTATGCTTATAATTTTGGTTATTTAATAACTGACGTAGAAAATAATTTGTCACGTCAGTTATAAAATAACCGACGTGATAAATTGCCGAGATTTCCTTTATCACGTTGGTTATTTTATAACCGATGTGATAAAGCGCCCAGATTCGATTTTCACGGCAGTTATAAAATAATCGCCGTGATAAATCTAATCTCAGTATTTTTATAACTGATATAAGGATGGATTCTTATCAATTTATCAGGTCAGTTATAAAACAACCGATGTGATAAATTTATTTTTACATCTTTGTACGTCGGTTATATAGAACTGACATGAAAAATGCCGACGTGTTAAATGTTTTTTCTACTAGTGACCGCCTCCATAAAGGATGTAATCCATTTTCACCACCACCTTGCATGGATGGTTAAAAGGGGGTATTTAATGGATTAATATGATATTTATAAAATTATTAATATTTTGACATTATAAATCATTCTCTATCTTCCCCCTTTTTTATGGAAACAAATTCATCTCTAGTACGTACATGCAGACCACCACCACCACAAAAGTAATATATTTCATTATTCATATAATCATTTATTATTTATAAAAATCTCTTAAAATATGATTTTAAATCTTAAAAAATATAAATTATATAATTATTCTTATTTAATAATTATATTATTCCAAAATAATCACTTTTTTAACCATAATTACCTAGAGATTATAGCATGTTTTTGTTTAGGCCGGTTTAACCACCTTCTTGAAAAATGCTATAAATTTATATCATGGATTAATATGGAAAATTAAATACTAGTGTTATTATAAATTAATGAGAAAATAATCTTTTCTTCATGGTTATGTAAATTTTATATTAATGTTTAACTTATTATTATTGAACCACCCAATTGTTTGTTAAAAATTACTAAAATAAGATTTTCACCAACTTCATCATTTAAAATAACAACTAAAATACTTATGAAATAAAATTAGAACATTATAAATTATTATAAAACATAAATTAAAGTACATATAATAATATTATAATAATTAACTTTGAATCTATAAACAAGAATCGACACTGCCATTATGAAACTAGTATTAAATAAAAAATCGAAGCAAATAACATCTGTTGATGAAAATAAAATGTAACTAAATAATATATTTGTAATAAATGGTTATAAATTAAGTTTTTAAAAATTTATAGGTATACATAATATTCTGAAATATATTATTAATATAGTTATTTTTTTACACATGAGGTTAGAACACTTTCAACTAAGCGTGATTAAAGGTATGGGTGTTTCATCTCAAATTTCATTCTTTGAGACATGTTTTGTATTGTGAACCTATTTTTTATATGGTATATGTGATAAATCTTTGAAATATTAAACCATGATAATCAATCTATTCATGGTATTTAATTTTTCATTTCAAGTTTTCTCTATTAATGATATTTTGAATCGAATGTTATGAAATTCGTAAGGGGGTCTTCTTGACTCAACTTATTTTCTTGAGTCATAATGATTCATATTTGAATATGGTTTTACAAGATAATTTTTTTATATTCTATAATTATACTAAAATTAATTTAATTCTTATTTTAGAAGTAATTTTATTGAAATATTTACTTTTTCATAAAATTTTATGATTTTAAAAATAATTCTCATTCTCTCCAAATGAGTTTTTTCTTCTATATATATATTCACTCTTCCTACTGCTATTATCCTTTATTATTTTGGAATATAAATATGTTTTATTTCTGGTAATATTAAAAATTTTATTTACCTACCTTATAATGTAAGTTTTATTACTCTTTTTATGATTTGTGTTTCAATAAAGGTATTTTAAAAATATGAAAAAATATTTCTATTATAATTTTTTTATTTGTATATTCCACTCCACACTTCCAATGAAAATCCTTTTTTTATTTTTAAATCTCCATTAATGAATATTATTTATAAAATTAAAAGTTTTAAAAAGTTTTCACCTCACCTTTTTTGAAAATTACTTTTTAATGTGACTTGAAACTTCATCTTCGATGATTATGGTAAAAAAAATTTCTAAAAATATTTCATGGTTTCTTTCATAATCATGAGCATTATTTTTTAAAAAATATCACTTTACATATTTTAAAATGTTTTTCTAAATGATTTTAACTCTTAATTATTTTTAAAAGGAAAGGAAATATTTTTTATATTTTTCAAAAGTAAAAGTTTGATTTTAAAAAAAAATTATTGATTAAAGGCTTATCTTTTTAAGAAAGAAGTCATTAGTGTTTTTATGTATTCTCAAAGAAAGTTTTTTAAAAAATATTTCTTTTATACATTTTTTTGAACACTTTTTTGGTTTTATAGGGTAATTTTTAAATTTATTTATCATACTCAAAGTATTTTGTTTTAAATAAAAAACTTTTAAGGATTTAAATAATTTAAAAAAGGGATATTTCTTCTTTTTTTGCATAGTTATTTATCTAATAATATTAAAAGGGTTATTTTCATCCATATTAAAATATTTTTATTTTCTTTATGCTACACTTGGAATATGATATTATAATACCATTAACCTTTTTTCTTTGGATGACTTATGAAGATAATTTTAAAGGATTTTTTTAGAAACCCATTTCTTTCCTATGGGTTAAATAAATTATGATGAAATAATGAATGATTTATGTAATTATGGCATACAAATTAATGGTTTATTATTATGTGATGGGATGGGACTGTTAAATCCCCCCAATGAATTGGGGATATTTATATCTCATAAGATCAAGAGGGTACATGGGTTTGTAACCCAAGATGAAGAGTTTACACATGTTGTTATCCCAAGAACAAGATGCTACATGGGTCGTAACCCAAGCCCAAGAGGGTACATGAGTTATTAGATCGAGTCCAAGAGGGTAAATGGGTTATATACCAAGCTTAAGAGGGTACATGTGTAGTATCCCAAACCCAAGAGGGTACACGGGTTCTAATCCCAAACCCAATAGGGTAAATGGGTTGTTATCCAAATCCAACTATGTTATAATAATTAGGTATCAATGCATAATCCACCAAGTTATGATTTCTTATGCTTTCTCTTATGCCACATATCTATGTTACATGTTTATTTTAGGCTACCATGGTTCATGTTTATTGTACTATGTTTATACACTCTTATGACATGGTATATATTCCATAATTTGATAGGACAAGACATTTTATTATGTCATGTGGGAAGATCTTATTATTATATGTTCTTTTTAATAATATATTTATCCCATTCTCATGATTTATCATATTCCTAAGATCTAATCCTTGATGGAATATTGTTGAGTTTTTTTCCCTTACTAAGAATTTGAGCTCACCCATTTCTTATGTTTCCATTCCCTAGGTTATAAAGATAAGTATAACATTTGATAAGTATAGAAGTGGGTATAGTGTGGTTTTATTTTGGATAAATGTTCATGAGTATCATAAAATAAGTTTCTTAATTAGTTGATCCTAAAATACAATAAACCTTATGTTCATGGAATTGTGTTATTATTTATGAGATATAATGTTTAACTTATGTAAATGATTTAAAATAAATATAGGTTCACGTCACTTTATATCAAATAAAATGTTTAAATAAAGTTATTTTAGCACCAGATTCAGGAGTGTGGGTCCTGGGTACTTCATGAGATCATAAATTGAGTGTTTTTGGAAGGAAAGGCCCTTGCGAAGGTGTTTCATAGCTCAGTTTAGTATCAATATTCTACCCTTTTCCTTGTAAGAGAATATCAATAAGTAGTCCATGATCTATTTTTTACTTATTTTTTCAGAAAATAATGGGTGTTCACATTTTATAAAGGAATGGAATTAGAGGATAGTAAGGTTTGGGTGGAGAATTTTGATGTAATAGATTTTTGGTTTTGGAAGATGTAGATGGATGATTTCCTTATATAGAAGGACAATGATCTTCCGTTAACTAAAGACAATCCAAAAGCAATGGAATAATAAGAATAGAAAAGTATGTATAGGAAATAACTTAAGTTGATGTGAAATTCACTTTCCCAAAGCATATAATACAACATCCAGGATGTGAAGATAACATCAGAACTCCTGCAGACCCTTGCTGATATGTATGAGAATCCCACGATAGAGAACAATAAGTTCTTATTAAGAAGACTATTCAACATGAGAATGAATAAAGGTAAGTTGAATTCTGATCATATTAATGAATTCAATTTCATTATAATTTAGTTATATTTAGTGAAGGTAAGCTTCAGAGACCCAATTTGGGTGCTGTTGTTATTCTCTTCGCTCCTAGAATCATGAGATGTGATGGTGACTGATGGGAGTAATTCTAGTAGGAAGGCAGACTTGAAGTTCATGGATGTTAAAGACTTTATATTGAGTAGGGATATTTATCATAAATATATCGATACATATTATTGTAATGCATAAAATTTGGAAGGAAGAGGACGTATCAGTGGATGGAAAATTCACCAGAAGTGAAAAGGAAGAAAGGGACACAATAAGAGTAGATTAATGGATAATTCTCCCTTGTGCTAGAATTACAATATAAAAGGAAACTTGAATAAGTATTTTAGTTAATAGAGGGAGAATTATGAAAATTATTCTTTTATAAGTAGGCCTATGAATCCTGTATTAGAAGATAGGTTCAACTTTCTCTCAAGTGCCCACTAGTTTATTGGGGTTTGGGGTGATAGACTATGGAGCTTTAGTTCACTGAACATCCAAGAGAGGAAGTATGATTAATTAAAATTATATAAGGTATTTCAAGGTGTATATTTTGAATGAAAAGGATCTTTAGATAGTGGGGAAAGGTAATGTTTCAGTCAAGAAAAGTAATGGAAGGATTCTGGAGTTGAAGGACATACGATACATCCCAAGGTTAATTAAAAACTTAATTTTAATTGGATAACATGATGGTGTAGGTTTATATAATACTTTAATAGATGGTTTATATAAAATCATGCATCTCTATGGTCATTGTAAGAGGAGTTAATGATGATATTTTCTACCATACAGGTTAATAAAAATGAGTGATGCATGCCAGAAAATTAATTTCCATGAAGTTATGGCATGATGATGCAGGCGATATCAATGAGATGGGGATAAAAATACTAGCTACAAAACAATTTTTGAAGGCCAGATTCATGAATTATTGAATTTTTTAGGATTATATATTTATAAATAAGTGAAAGTTTTCCTTATGAATAGAAAGAAAAATACCAATGCACCATAAGTTGGAGTTAGCTCGCACATATATTTGGGGCCTAACTATGGTGTGTTCTCATGGAGGAACACCCTTCCACATGATATTCATCAACGATTCAACATGAAAAGTGTGGGTTTACTTTATAAGAAAATTGTTTTAGGTGTTTGAGACTTTCATATGATAAAGTTTCATGGTGGAAAAATAAACTAGATGCAAATTAACATGCTTACAGTCAAACAATGGTGGTGATTAAAAAGAAGGGAGTTCTAGAGGCTATTTTGGTAGAATAAAATTCAATTTGAGAAGAAAGTTATAGGGAATCTAGAAAAAATTGATTTATAGAGAGGATGAATAGTATTTTGGTGAAAAATTCAAGGTGTATGAGAATTCATGTAGGGTTTCCCAAGGTATTTTGGAAAGAATCTATGAATTATATAGTATACTTAATCAATTAGAATCCATCATCACCAATCAGACAAAAACTTTTGAATATATATTTTTCCATAAGGAAAATTTATTTCAACCACCTAAGCATGTTTATAGTGATTTCATATATCCAACTTTATTCTAAGGAATGAGATACGTTGGAGGCTAAGTCTTATGCATGTTACTTTTTTGTCCATGGCGTTGAAAATTTTGGTTTTGGATTCTAGAAGAATGACTCTAAAAAATCCATCAGAATTAGAAATTTAATATCCAATAGAGGGATCTTGCATAAAGATAAAAACCGAGCATAATGTTTTGATGAAATAAAAGTATCATCAAAATCCAAGTTTTAACTGGATAGACATCCATAAGTTATGGATGTTTTAAAAAATCTAGTGAGAACATTAGTACTAAAAACATCAAGACATATAGAGGAGTAACTAAAAAGAGGTTAATTTCTGATTGTGTTTCCTTTACCATATATATCATAGATTTCAAGGACTACAAAAGATCAAACACTAAAAGTTAAAACTCTGAAAGGTGAAGTACCAGAAGGAACTCAACTATGGGTACGTCTACAAATATTCACCAAGAAAAAATGCCCAGTGCTAATGTATGATGATAGTTTTAACAACTTACTTATAATGGATAGTGGATAGTCTGATATCTTAGAAGTGTAAAGGATCTTGAAATAATCTAAATAGTGATAGTTATCCGTGAGGGATAAACTTTATTACTTCCATGTGTTTGGAACATGGCAGATGATAAGAAATACAACTGGGAAAAATTATTACAAAACAAATGGGTTTATTAGCTGAAGGAAGAGATAGATGGCTGAAGAAGTTATAGGTCTAAACTAGTTTTTAAAGGATTTCAATAAATATAAGGTGTTAATTTCTCAGATATTTTCTCTCTCAAAATTAAGCACACAAATATCTAAATGATGTTAATTTTTTCTATGTCCAAAGGAAATCGTTTGGAGTAGATGAATGTAAATGAAACATTTATTCATAGATGCCTTTATGAGGATATATTTATGGAACAACTAGGAGGTTTCATGGATCAACATAACCATATAATTGTCTACCGACTCAAATGTATCATTTATGATTTGAAGAAATCACTAAGGAATTAGAATAATAAGTTCAATGACTACATTAAAGATAAAAAGTTATTCCTAGGAAATGCCGATCATTTCTATCATAAAATGGAGTTTGGTGATGAGAGTTTTATAATCTTACGACTCTATATCAGTAATATATTGATTAAAAGTTCGGTAAATGAAATAATTGGTTAGCTAAAAGCTAAGTTGTTCAAAAATTTCAAGATAAAGGATCTCAACCTAGAGAATCAGATTTTAGGGATGAGAATTTTTGGAAGCCTAAGTTCTGATACTTTTTACCCAACTCAGGATGAATACATTTGAAAGATAGAGGATTTGTTTGGGGTGAATGATCCAAATCTAGTGTCTACAACCCTAACTAGAAAATTTAAGCCAAGAAAAGATGGATCACCACAAACAAAAGATAGGGTTGATTGCATGGAAAAGGTTTCATGTGAATCATCCATAAAATGTTTGACGTATTCCATGAGATATTATACAATAAACGAGATTAGTCAATAAGTTTTTGTCAAACCATGAAATAGAGAACTAAGAGGATGTAAAATGAATTCTTTAGTATATAAATCATTCTAGAAGTATGATAATTTTCTTTGGAACAAATGACCTGTAGAAAGGTTTTGAAGACCCAGATTATGGAGGATATTTAGATACATTGAATATCATTTATGTTCATGTGTTTAATTTTTATAGAATTAAAATGAGTTGGATATAGATTCTTTAACTAATAGCCACACTATTAAAAACAAAAAAAGTGCGTCGCATTTATAGAAGTAAGGGAGGAGTTAGTTTTTATAAAAGGGTTGCTATAAGATCTCATAAGAAGACTAAAAGTTGGGAAATTTTTGTGTGACTCACAAAGTGTGATTCACTAGGTCAAAATTCCAATTTTTCATTCTTGGATGAAGAAAATTCAGCTGAAGTACCACTTCATCTAAAAGCTGTTGGAAGTTGGAGTGTTATATTTATAGAAGATATAAGGAGTTTGAAATCCAGTGGAAATGATGAATTTTTTTTCCAAGGAAGTACTTTGGTGGTGACACACCTTAGTTGGACTTATATGATTAAAAATTATGGTTGGTGAACCATATAGCTACTAAATTGGGATTCAATAGGAAGTAAGGAAGTTTGTGGAAATCTAAGTGAGAAATTAGTCACAATCCTAAAAAATAATCTCAAGTAGGAGATTATTGGGGATGTGAGAATCATTTTTAGGATGAGGAAACTAAGACCACTAGAAGGATAATCTCTGGTAGTATAATTTATGATTACTAGAAAGGGGATGATGGAATTATAGTGGTTGAAGTTAGAATCTATGGAAGTTTCTAACATATGATAGTTGGGAGGGTGGAGGGAATCATTTCACTAAAAGTTTGATCATCAGATGTTATTCTAGGAACATATCTTGAGAAATATTCAGAAGTTGAAACATTACACCGGATGATCTTGTTAATGTGGTGGGATCCTTTGAAAAAATAGAGTATCTTATGTGAAGATCAACTTAGGTGGATGAAAACTTATAAAAATAGGATGGTAGTTGGAAGTATTGGATGGGAACAACTATATTATTAGTTCACAACCCCTTTATGAAAACATACTAAGCATTATAATTCTCTCTTTTCCTTGAATAAACTGAAGCAAAATTCCTCTATAGATTCAGACACAAGTCTAAACCACATAATCTCTTGTGTTGTTTTTATGCCTTTTTTATTTTCAATCATTGTAATCAATGGTTCTTATTTAAATCTTCTAGCGGTTTTATATTGTAGTATAATGACATGGGTGTTCAATTATTATATATTTCATTCATTATATCATTGGGTTCATATAAATTTTTTTATTTTATGTGCTAAGTTCTAGTGGTATATCATATGGTGGTTTAATCAGATGGTGACAATGGAACCAACACTTATTTTGTTATTTCTTCTTCCCTTCGTGTCATATAAACTTTTTTATTTTTTTATCCAACCCTTTTTCACAAAAAATTATGTATACCTTCTTATTTTGGTTACCTATAATTTTATTCATCGATATATTCTTTATATAAATTACATGAAACTCATTCTCTTCTCATGGGTTATTTCATGTTTATGCTTTATAAATGATTGTTTTCAGAGTGGAACACATGATTCTAAAAATATTATAATGTGATGAATATGAATATAATTATAACACCCTCTAATGTATTGGGTAATTCTTTATATCTCATGAGATCATTATACATATACATGATGAAGTTAACTTTGTCTATTATATTATAAATTGACATGATTTAATTTTCTTTGTCCATTATATTATGATGTATTTTTAGTAATCCTTGAATTATATTTATGACGCTTCATTATTATAAAAGTTTTACATTACATATCTCCATATTGTTATTATGATCCCATGATTTTGATGTGATGATTATTATTACACTCACCACTATACTGATGCTGATTTATATCCCCTTTTTTTCCCAATTATTCCACCCCTTAGTATGATTTGTGCTTACTATTTTTTCAAGTTTTTAACTAGGTGATCACATGTATTAATATGATTATGAAATATTATAAGAGTAATATGATAATATATTTTAATAAATTTAAATGTTTTTTATGTATTAATGTTGTATGAATCAAATTTACAAGACACTAAACCTATCAATATTTATATTAGTCATATTATGTATATTTTATTAAAAATGATTTCATCATTTTGAAAGTGATGCATGTGTTTTTATAGTTTGCATCAGAGAAATTTAGTTAATTTAAAAATTAGGATTAATGGTAAAAGTTAACCTAGGTTAATTATAGGCAAATTATTAAGTTAAGACCTTAGGGTTGATTCAATCATATGAATATTTTGGATTTCCATTTTTGGAGTTATGTTTTATTTTAAAATTTTATTTTTAAAAAGTAGTGGGAACTAGGAGAAATTGATCCAACAACCCATGTGATGGAAAATACAATGATTGTCCAAATTAAATTCCAAATTCAATCGGGGATGGATTTCTAAATCTCATGGAAGTAGTTAACCAATTATACCAAGTTATGAAAAGTAACCTAAACCATATTTAATGTCTGCCTTCCCTAAACAAGGATCGATTAGACATTTGGTTATTTATATAGTAATGAGAACCTTTATTTAGTGTATCTTTCAATCCATGTATTATAGAACAATGGTTAAACTTCAAGGAATATATATTTTCTATGCTCTATTATTTTATGTAAAGGAAAGTTAATTTTTTCATTTACCATTTTGAATGAGAGTTTAATTAATGAGATATGTTGACTAGAAATATGAAGGTGAAGTATATATTTGAATCAATATAGTGGGAGGATTTTAATAAAATAGTTTATAAAATGTATTTTCCTTAAACTCTTCATACCAATTTTGTGGGACAATTTTTATAGATCAAGAAAAAAAAAGAATTTATTTCCACATATGAGGTGAATTTTATTGTACTTATAAGGCACAACATTGGGTTTTTAATGACCATGAAATAAAAATAGACAGTTTAATTAGTTGTTTGAAACCAAAATTTCAAAAATATTTATAAATTTGAAACTTATAGAGTTATAATAAATTAGTTTGATGTGATCTAAAAGTAGAGGTGTTTTTTAGAGAATGGTATAATTAATATATAGACAAGGAAAAAATGATGGATATCTATTCTAAAGGATCAAATTAAAAAGGATATATATATATATATATATAAGAATATATAACTTCCCACATGTTCAAAAATTTGGATCTAATTAGCTAAAGAATTATATCAAGGGATTTGGGAAATGATTCAAGTGTGGAAAATGAGGTCATATAGCACAATATTATCAAAGGGAAATGAAGAGGCTTCTCCAAACAATAGATAAAAGGAAGATTCTACTCAATTCACCATCCATGGATTAATGATTCAATTATAATGAAAATTTTCATTATGTAATTTAGTGAACCAAAGGGTTTTAAAGGATAATTAACATGAACAAACACCTAATCCAAGGGAGCATGAAAGGTATTTTTTTAGTACCATCAATGAGATAGAGAAATAAAATGATATTTTTACCTTGAAAATTAATTCAATAATAGTGAAATTTTTATTTGATTATAGATCAAATTAATCCTTTATATCATGTTTGTTTGATATAAATTTTGAATCACCTCCCTAATACCTTGAATCCAAGTTATATATAAAAACAACTAGTGATGAAATTGTTATATCCAAAGTGTCTAATTCATACCTAATTAAGGTTTTTAAGAATATTCTTTTTGAAAATATCATAATTATTTGGTGTAATTTAATCCTATATTAGGCATGGATTAGCTCTCATTATATAGTTTTTATATTAAATATTAGGAAAAGGAAATATCATTTAATATCTCAAATCATCCCATGCATTTATACAAATGTGAGTTGAATTATGAATTTATTTTTTCAACTTCTTTAAATTTATGTGTATTGACACCCAATAAATAAGAATATCATACTCAAATGGTTGAGACAAAGTAAAAAATTTAACCTTGAAGACATGCCTATTTTGATGGAATATACCAATGTGTGTCCTAAAAAGTTGTTTTCCCTTCATCCAAATAATGAGGTAGAGTACTCAATAAAACTTATACCCAATGTTACACTTATATCAAAGAGACCATATAGAATAACCTAGATATAATTAGAGGATTTGAAGATGAAACTTAAAGTGTATCCAAATAATGCCCTAGTACATCACCTTAGGGAACACTACTTGTATTTTCCAAGAAAGAGGATTGGTAAATGAGGATTTGAATCGATTAAAAAGAGATCAAAAATATAACCATAAATAATAAGTATCCACTAACGATTTATGGATTGTTCAACCAATTTTTTGAAGCTTAATATTTATCAAAAGTGGATCTTTATTTTGGATATCATAAACTGATGTTTAAGATATAATATATTCAAAATACAGACTCCTAATTAATATCTAGAAAAAATTAATTCATAATGATTCTATTTGGATATAAATATTCCCCAAATATCTTTATGTACTCAATAAATATTGTATTTAGATATTACCTCAATAGAATCACGATAGTATTTATTGATGATAATATTTTATTCTCTAAGAGAAAATATAAACATGCGGTACATATATGTATTGGTTGGAGTAAGGATGGTAAGAGTTAGGGTGAATTTACTTTTAAAAAATAAATCAATATATGAAAACAACACTTTTAAAAATAAATTATTTCATAAAGATAAATAAAATAAAGAGAATAAATCAATTAAGTGATAATTAATAAATCTGATATGAATTAAATAGATAACATCAAAGTAGATTAAGTGTGGAAACAAGAATATTGAATTTATAAAATTATACATATCGATATTTAATGATATAAATGATTAAATGAATGAATAAAATCCCTTAATAAATAAAATGGTAGAAAGTAAATAAGGAACACAATTTGTAAAGGAAGTTTGGAAATAGATCAAGAAGATCCCCTATGTCTACTACCTTAATTTCTTGAGGATTTAATATATTAGTCCCTTGAATTTAATGATTTACAATATAAAAAACTCCATTTATTTTAAGGTTATAATAAAAAATCAAAAATATAATCAACAATAGTTTTTTAATGGGTATAAATATAAATATAAAGGAGAATAATCCCTTTACTTTTAATGGTTTTGTAAATAAAATCCAAATCCCTCACTTTAAAGGTAGAGAGCACCAATAATAGAAGGGTAAAGAAGGAATTATTTCTAAGAGAGATCACATTTTAGTAAAACTTCGATTATCTAAAAATAATATAAATAAATGTAAGGAGAGAATGAGAAATAGGATGAGGTTGAGAAGATATTACAATAATAACACACTCTAGACTGGATAAGGAAGAAATTATAAAAAAGGGAGCTCTTAAGAGATATTTGTCCATCGTAGCATGTTGGAGTTTGAGATTGAATCGATTATTGTTGTATATTACCAAGAAACTAAGAGGAATCTATTTATAGCCTTAAAAACCTTCAAATTTATTTCAGAATTAACTAGGGGGTAATGAAGTCATTGAATACTGAATTGAATGAAGTTTACTAAACATTAAATTAAGTGTAGCCATCGACACTGTTCGCAACATGCCTTGGAGAAAATATCTTGGTCCTTTTGTACATAAAAACACCCAATATGATGGGAATGGTCACCAAAAATTGGATATTTAGGCCTACCATCCCACTTACCCACCACAACCCGCACTACCACAACGTCGCTATAGCTGTTTTAGTCTGTAACATCAACAAGAGGCTACTACACTTCCATGAATTACCTTGTAAGGATATTCTAGCCTCCATCCAAGGATTTAATACTTCCATTAAGACAAATTTAAGGATAATTTAAGGTTATTTAAATATTATAGTTAAAAACTTTAAGGAGTGTTTGTGATCATTAAAAAAATGTTGACAAGCACAATAATCTAACATTTTTTTATGATATCAAACACTGGAATATAAAAAAGAATATAAAAATAAAAATAAGAAATATATGATTAATTTTTTTTCTTAACAAAGGAATGAAAATAATAATAAAATTTCTCCACCAAAATAATTTTACTAAAATTACCTCCCTTTGAAAAAAAACTTATCCCCAACAAAACTTTTTACCGTTAACAAAAAAACTTCTCCCCATAACATAAAACTTATCATAAAACAAAACACCAAAGACTTCTCCCCCCCATTTTTTATTATCAAAACAAAAAACAAGGAGGGGTAAATAAGAGATAATAAGGTTATTTCATGATATAGAAATTTAAAACATTACTTTAACAAAATATTTTCAAGATACCACATTCTTAAAAAAAGATAAATCATTAAGAACATGATTAGATAAGGGATTAAAGAAGAATTGATCATTAAAAACACCCTATGTAAAACAAATAGAGTATATAATATTGATATTTAAATTTAAATAATTAGAATAAAATTCATGAGAAATAATAAGAGATTTTTTTTAAAAATATGAGAATTTTTTTTTGAAAAAATAATAAATATTATTTTTGGAAATAATAAGAAAATAATATTAAAAAATAAAATTTTAAAAACAACTTTATCCCCTTTTAAGTATAATAAAACATAAACATGAGAGAGATAAGAGATCTTAGAATTAAGATCAAGAGATATATAAAACAAAAGATATCAAAAAACCTTTTCTCCATGAAGATCAAGGTTGATGCATACAATTATCTAGAAATGAAATAGCTAGGTTCCCCCAAAATTGGATCATTAAAAAAATGGATCATGATGGAAAGAATTTATCAATCATTTCAAGGGTTAAAAAACAATTTTTTTTAGAATCCATCATATGATAGATCGATGAATCTCGATGATGTAGTCCTAAAAAAACTCATTAACAAGTTCCTTTTGGTACCCTTGATGGTTATAAAATATTAACTAAAAAATCTTAATATATAGAAACAATATTGGGCCTACTTAGATTTGATAATAAGGATTTAGGAACCTAAATTTGTTTAGAATGAGAATTTATTTTAGAAATTTGAGAATAAGGATGAATGGATTTTTTTCCCATATCTATAATTTTTGCAATCACATTTATAAATAAAATGACAAAATTTTCAAAAATATTTTCAGAAACACCCTTTACAAAATTTTTATTTTTCTAAGAGATCATAATTTAAAAAAAACAACACCATGATTATTTATTTTAACACATTGAGAATAAAGGATCATGTTAAGACTTTGTTAATCGTGGGTGAATTTTTAAAGAGAGCTATTAGGATCCTAAATTTTATATTTGAAAACTTCAACATACAGTTGATTGTTTAATTTCAAAACAAAGTTATTTTTTATTTTAAAATAATATCATTTTCATTATAAATAATATTTTTCTCATTGATAACTTTTTAATATTTCTTTGAAAGACTCTCATATTTTAAAATTAGTTTTTGAAATTTTTTTCCAATTTCATTTTTTGAAAATAAAGTGCAAGAAGAAGAGGAGTAATGGGAGGAAGAAGAGAAATGATAAGGAGAGTGAGAACTAACCTCTTCACCTACCTTAAAATGATCCATAAGGCATTTAATATTTGATTTTATTGATTCATACATTGAAAGAGTATACTCACTATAACTATATGTTGAAATTTTTAGAGCCTTTTGACCTTTTATTTTATCTTTATAATTTTTTTCAAGGGATAATATAGCTTAATGTGGCCCTTATTTTTTCAAATGAAGCAAGTCACTTCCATTTATTGAATTTGATTTGGATTTTGGGATCATTAGAATAATTTCTTATTTTTTTTTCAAATTGTTCAATTTGTTCAATCATCTTTTAAATCATTCAATATTGTATTTATTATCAAATTAAATTTTGAAAGAATCGTCATCTTTGATTACTTTAAAGTTAATTATTCTTTTTTTATTATTTGGATTCCATAGCTTCTTTATTATATTGTAATTTCATTATTATTTCATATATAATAAGGGAGTTGATGAGTTATTTGAGTAGTATGTTATTTATATCCTTGGATTCTTGTATGACCAGGACTTTAAGATCTCAATAGCTAGGTAAAACTCATAAAATTTTCTTTTAAAGTGTTTCTGTAGATAAATTATCATCGAGATACTTTATAATATTTAAAATTTCAATAAATCTAATAAATATATTTGTAATAGATTCATTTTAATGTATGAAAAAACTTAAAATATTTATGATTCATATCCTATCTACCATCTTTGACATTATTCTTACCTCCTCATGTGACTTCTAAGAGTTTCCAGATTTCATGATCCATTTTAAAATAATAATTTTTATTAAATTAATTTTGATCTAAACCATAATGAAATGAAATTATATATTTTCTATTAAGTTTAAAATCAATAATATATTTTGGAGTCTATTTATCTTCTAATTCTTTTGTTGGGGTATAACCATGTATAACCACTTTCTATACATGATAAAAAAATGTTATTAAGAAAGGTAGACATGATATTTTTTTCAATACGAGTAATTAGAACCATTAAAGAAAGGTGCATGTCCCAAGGAAAGTCATTTAAGATTCTATAAGAAAAGACCAAGATTTAAAATCGGTTATGATTTTGATTTTTTTTTAAAACTAAGATTTTGAAATAAACACAAATATCCCATTTTATACCAAGTATTGTTTAGAGTATGGATTATAGGGGTGAATTTCCTTTTAAAAAATAAAGCGATATAAGAAAATAACAATTAAAAAAATGATTTTGTAAAGATAAAACAAATAATGATAAGATATTGATTAAGTGATAATTGATAAATCTAATAAAAATTAAATAGATAATATAAAAGTATATTAAGTATAAAAATGTTCATATCAAATTTATGCAATTATGTGTATAAATATTGAATGATGTAAATGATTGAATAAAATCACTTAATAAATAAAAATGTTGAAATTAAATAAGGCGCAAAATTTGGTAAGCAAGTTCAATAATAGCCTAAGAAGAGCCCCTACATCTACCACCTCAATTTATTAAGGATTTAATGTATTAGTACCTTGGCTTTAGTGGCATCCAATATACCAAAACTCCCTTGTTTTAATGTTATAATAAGGAATTAGAAATATTATCAACATTATATTTTTAATGGGTTTAACTAAAAACCTCAAAGAGAATAGTCTCTTGAATTTTAACAATTGTGGAATGAAAATCCGAGTCCCTCACTTTAAATATAGTGATAACCAATAATAGAAGAAATATGAATAAAGTAGGATTAATAGGATAAATCATGTTTTAGTACAATCATAATTCTATCAAAATAATACAAATAACTACTAGGATAAAGTGAGAAATAGGATGAGAGTAAGAAGATATCACAATAAGCACACACTCTATATCAGAGAAGGAAGGAATTATAAGAAAGGGAGATCTTGGGATAGATTTGGTGACTATAGAACATTTGAATTAGAGATTTAATCAATTGTCATTTTATATTTACAAGACACAAAGAGGTCTATATTTATATACTTAAAATAATTTGTTAATATTCTAGAATCTGTGAGAGAGTAACAAAGTCATTAAAGACCAAATTGAATGAAGTTTAACAAACATTAAATGTAGTGTATCCATATACATGACTTGCACCATGACTTGGTGAAAATATCTTGGTTGTTTTAGCCTTTAAAACACCCAAGACCATGGGTGTGGCCACTAACAGTTGGTCATTTAGGCCTTCTGTCCCAATTTTCTTTCATGACCTATACTACCATGGAATGGTTCTAGATATTTTCCTATATAGCTTTAAAAATATCTACTCCCATTATATGAATAACCTTATAAGGATATTATAGAATTCGTCTAAGTCTTCTATACTTCCATTAATACTTATTCAAGGATCTTTCAAGGTTATTTCAAGATTATAACAAGATTTCATCAGGAATTACTACCAAACACTCAAATAAAATGGTTAAACACTAGTGTTTGTGATCATTAAAACAAAATACAATGAGAATAACAACACTAGAGATTGTAATAATTCAAGTAATAATAATTTCTATACTAATTTTTTATGGTGTTACTTTTAGAAGAAACAAGTGAAATTAATGGGGCATGTCATAATAAGTAGGTAATTTCATATATCATTAAAAGACTAAGGATATTGAGGAATGTCTTAAACCAATAACTGTAAAATAGAAAAATAATATTCTTGGATTAGTTTTCTATTACCAAATATTTGTGAGAAATTTTTTAAGATTTTATAGCCCACTAACTAAGTTAATACCAAAAGAAGTAAAGTATTTCTAGATGGATTAATGTGAAGAAATATTTGAGGAGCTTAAGAATATGCTTGTCACTACACCTATACTCATAGTAAACTCATGTAGAGAAGTTTTTTTCATATAAAATGATGCTTCAAAGAAGTTATTAAAATTATTACTCATACAAAATTATAAAGTGATATCTTCTGCCTCATGGTAATTAAAGACCCATAAATAGAGTTACCCAATACATGATATGGAGTTAGAAGTTATGATCTTTGTATTAGTGATTTGAAATCGTTATCTCTATTAGGAGATGTGTGATATATATATATATATTGATTATAATATTTTAAAGTACATAATCAAATATAATGACATGAAAATGCATCATTTATAATGGTTGGAGTCAATCAAGAGCTATGACTTCATGATACATTACCACCCTAGGAAGGTTAATAAGGAAGTGGACACTATAACTAGAAAGAAACCTAATAATCTATCTATGATGAATATTAAGAAATATCTAATATTGATGTATATGTAAAGGATTGATTTGAAAAATCATAATGTAAAGGAATATATTATACCTTGCGTAAGTGATTACCTAACCATCTATCCAAGTGTAATTCAATAAGGAAAAAAGGAATGATTCAGAGTTATAAAATAATATGAAGGAAAAAATAAGAGATGTTTCATGGATTAAATATTTATAAACACATAGTCATTATATTTATAACTAAAGTATACATGTCATAAACATTAGAGATAAATAATGAGTAATTGTATGATGCATATTTCTTATCTTTAACCATCCACCCAAGAAGTAAAAAGACATAGTATGATCTTCAGGAGCACATTTAGTAAGAAAACATAAAAAGGAGATTAAAAATTATACCTAAAAGTTCATGGTATGTAAGTATGTTAAGGTAGATCACAATAATTATAAGGGAACTATTTAACCATTACCCATACAAACATGGAAATATGAGAACATCACCATGGATTTTGACATAGATCTATTAAATACATCTAAAGGAAAAAACTCCATACATGTAATGGTGGATTAAATTTCCATGAATGATCATTTAATTATAATTTTGGAATATTTACCACTTAATAACCGTTCTATTATATTTTTTATGGATGTGGGGAGTCTTCATCAGTCACCACTTTCAATCGTGTTTGATCAAGATCAAGGTTTACTTCTAAGTTTTAGAGAAGTTTTTGTAATAACCTCGACCCCAGTAGCCTAGATCCGGTGCCTTAATTTATTACATTAGCATAGATATAAGTAATAATATCCAAAAGTACTTAATATTTCATCATTTTTGTAGAACCATATTACATACATGATACCCATTTTTTATTGAGATTAGAAGATTTATACATATCAACAAAAAATAAACTACATTCTTAAAAATCATTACAAGAATTCATCTTCATATCATGGGAAAGGAAAAAAATAAGGGTGATCTTAAATACTCATCAAGGGTTAAGTACAATAGAATATATCATGAATTAATTAGAATAATCAATATAAAAAGGTAAATAACTGACCACACATGCCATTTAATCAATAAATGGAAAATAAAATGCATCTAAAGATAATGTTATCATATAAATATATTATATAATAATAATTGAATTCTTAATAAAGGAAATAATTAATTATTGGACATCATTTTTCCCAAGCACATGAAAACTTTACCATCAAGATCCATTCTCAAGATAGTTTAAAACATATTGGGTAAAAACCCATCTGATTTGTCTAACCGATTCATCTCATGAAACTAATGATGCATCAAGGGGATATCATTAACTGGTCTGCACCCATGTATAAAAGTACAAAGTATTCCTCATATATTTAATAATCAATTTAATAATTTTCTTTTTTATTAAATATCCTTATTGATTAATGAATACATATTTATTGACATTTCTCTAATTATAAAAATAACTTTCAAAGTATACACCATATGTAAAAATGGTATAAAATTTAGGAAATAATCATATAAATCATACAATAATATGGATATTTAAGATAAATTAAAATTTTAATGATAAATTATCACAATAAATGTATTGTTTCAATATAAATTTAACAATAACAAAAGAAAGTGAGATTACACAACAACTTTTACCACTTGGTAATTTTCAAGTCAAATCCTCTTGGATGAAATGATTCAAAGTTAAACTTAAAATAACATAAATTATTAATGAATCATGATATTAAATTTCAAAAGGATAGTATATACACCACATAAAATTTAATTGGTGCATAATAACTAATAAGTCTCAATGGAATGTAAATTGAGATAAAATCCCTAACCCTATGATTCCTTTTGGTTGAACTTGATTTAACCTCCTATATAGTGGTTTTAAACATGTAATTAACTTAAAAAATAACAATATTAATATCTATAATATCATATATGATCCTTTGATAACATCTCATCACATTTTCATTAACAATATTTTATTGTTTTCATTGTTTTGGGTGTTAATTGCCTGATTTTCTCATTCATGCATAATTATGAACGACCCGATTCTTGGGAATATTATCTAGTTTTATAATCTTAAAAATAATAATCAAGACATAATTATAATATTTTTTCATAAATTATACTTTTAAAACCAATCATGAATGATGGTTATGAAAAATGAAGTATGTTACGATCATGGAGGCAATATTCCATACGCACACATGAGTAATGTTTTCCATTTTTCAATGATCATTATGGAAAGGGAGTAAAAGTAATATATTATATTTCCATAATGATAATAATATCATATATACCTTATTATTTCTTTATTTATACTTATATACATCATTCCTATGGTGTGGTGATGAAAGGAGAGTCACATCACTTCGTGAAGGTGGTAGTCTACATGTACAAAAACGATGTTATCATCTTTAAGTGTAAAAAAATAAAATGATATATTATATTTATAGAATAAGAAATATTTAATTAATATAATAAATATTTAATTTATATCACATATAATCACTAACATTATTCATTATCACATTCCATGTAAATTATTAGTGAAATACGAATCACATTGCTTCGTGAGGTAGTAGTCTGCCGTACACACAAGCGACATTATTGTGTCTCCTATAGAATGGAAAGTAATACATTATATATTATATAATGACTCCAAATATATAATAATTTTTTAAATATAATATATATAATTTATACCCATCAACATTCCCAACCTTGATAGGTGGTAATGAAAAAACCAATGACATTGGTTTGCGAGGCGATAGTCCGCCATACACATGAACAATGATTTCATAACCCATTTATAGAAGTGTGTGAGGTTTTAAATTATAAATTTAACATAACAACATCTTAATATATGGAATTTAATGAGGTTATTATATAATCATGTTATAATATAAATTGAAGGAGGTGGAGAAGTAAATAAAATATAGATTCTTGTTGAAGAACATTAACTCTTATTCGGGGTATCCTCCTTAGGTTTTCACTAAATCCTTTATAGGATTTATTTTTGACCAATATAATTCTTCTAGGATGAGGGTAGAGAAGTTGGGAAGTGACTTTTTTATGGTTTGGAAAAGCCTAATGGCTTTATAGGTGTGAATAAGGGGGGGGGGGGTGAGTTCCCTTTTATAGTTGAGGAGTAGCGTTCTTATAAATATTCAAAAGTATTTAATATTTTGAGGTATATGTTACCTCATGTGGATCAAAATATTGAATAACAATGGAGGTTAGGGTTTAAGTGGTCGATAAACACGACCACCACTCAAAAATAAATACATTTTTATAATTTTATTCCTTAGTCTTTAAGTTTACTCAAATTTACCCTTTTAGTTTTTACCATGACAACTTACATATTTTTATTTACCTTACTAATTTATCCTTTAAAACTATAATTAAAATGACATTTATTAGATAATTTAAACCTAATGATTATAAATATTAAATAAAATTTATTAAATAAAAATCCTATGTGTGTGTAAAATTAATTTTAATATAAACTCATGTAATGTGCAAAAATATCATTTTTAACTTAACTATGCTAATAGAGTTTTTAATATTTAGTGGTCAATATAGTTATTATAAAAGAACAATTGATTCATTAATGGAACATAGATTATATTTATTAAAATTTAAAAATCACTTGAAAAAATATAGGTTTCTTATTAATTTTAAATCATTTAATAAAATATCATTTATTATAAAATAACATTAATGTCAATTTTGACATTATTCATTTAATTTGAATTTAAAAATATTAATACAATGATGGAATTCAAATATATTATTTTAAAACCCATTTAAAACGATATAATCATCTAAAAAATTAATTCAATTGAATAATTAATTCAATTTACACCACTTTTAATATTTTTAGTATTATATATTTTATTTAATTATTAACTAAATAATTTATGCATTGGCGTTTCATAATAATTTAAAGTAAATATTTCTCCTCTAAAAAAATAAAAAAAAATTATCATGAAAAAAAATCATTTACCTTTCAAAATTATATTTATAACCAAACAAATGATGTTTTTTCTTATCCCAAATCTTTATAAATATTAAAGGAAAGGAAGGTTCTTTTGTTGTATTTTTCTTTACTTAACTTATTATATAGGTCAATTTCATGGAATATTATCCCAATAACTCATAAAAATATAGAATAAGGTGATAAATGTTGAAATATTTCTATCCAATGGGTGTTATAAAAGTTTTTAGGTCATTTTACCCCCTATATAATAAGTTTAATCCCCTGATAAACTATTTTTTACCTTAATCATGGTAATTAATTTTAATATTTTTCACTAATCATTATGGTCAAACATTAAGTTGAACTTATAATATAATATAAATTATTTTGATTAAAAATATGGTATCCATTTTTCTAAATTAAACTCATATAATTGGAAAATTTTAATTTAAAATTAATCCTATAGACGTGATAAGAAAGTGTGTTTTAAAAGTGAAAATGTTCAAAAGTTTACAATGTATTTATATCAATATTAAATATTAAAATTATTCCAATAAACTGAATTGAATTAATTGATATAAAATTGAACTAATTTTACTTTAAAATTAATTCAAAATATAATTTATCCTTATAAATTATTTAAACAAAAAGATAATTTTTAATTAAAATTCAGTATTTTTCACTATTCATCAAAAAATGAAACTTCTCAGAAACATCTCAAAAATTAACTTGAAGATAATTTTTGTATTCAAATTTCAAAAATGAATTTTATTTTTCCATGTAAATTTTATAAAATTGGTAAAAATTAATTTTAAATTATGTGCGCCAAGTATGATTAAACAATGTTTTGTTTAAACCCGGTGTTATGTACATCACAAGCTATTGAAGAAATTAAATTTATTCTTAAAGAAATATATTGTAAAGTTTTGGAGTATTAAATTCTCCCAAATTAAATAAATTTCATACTAACAATTTAATACTTATCTTGGTATTCAAGGGTTTGATATTTGAAAATACCTTTATTTAAAAACCCACATCATAACAAGGTTAATAAAACATCCTCTTAATAAAAGAGAAAGGGAAGTACAAAGGTCATATGGAATAATAAAATAACTATGTTTCCAAGTAGTATAAAAAAATTTGGATATTAAAACATGGATATAGAAGATAAAAGTAACATCTAAATACTAATGGAGAGTGATAAAGAGCATTGATCACAAGTAAGTGGGTGATCCAGAGAAGGTTAATGACCACAAAAACATAAAATAAATTTGTGTGAAAAGGTTATTGATATCATCCAAAATTATGGTAATATGATATATATTTTTTGTTTCAATATCCTTTTCCTAAATTAGATGAACTTTTTTGAGAATACATTCTTACTTGATTTCATTATATTTCATAGTTAGAATCTTATCCAATATGTATAATTTTTCATTTGGTGAAGTAATAAATTAATCACTAAAACTTCATATAGAGTTCAATATAAACCATTTAATAAATGGTTAACCTCACGATCCTTAAAAAATTTTATGATCTAAAACTTAATAAATAAGTTAACTTAATTTTAGAAATGAACTTATCCTTAATCCAAAAAATATGAAGCAACTCTTAATCGTTAAATACCAAACATGTGAATACCTTCATCATGTATTCTCTTGAAATAGGGTAATAACCTAAATTACCATAAAACCTTATTGAAAACATGAATGATTACTTATTCATTAAGTAAATCACATATTATTGGATATATTACTTAAATTCCAAAATGATGTAGAATCCATCAATGATAACATAAACCACTTTGTTAATAAATCATTAATCAGTTCCAAGGTAGTCAATACTATCTAAATTACTTTATATATATCAATCATATTTTACCCCAACACCATTATCAAAACATTAGGAACATATTAAGGGTTATCTTTCCCATAATCACGTGTTTTATAATAATTTCAACTTTCCACTGAATCACTTTTTTTGGTACTATCCAACATAAGAAATATTACCATAGTACAATGCATATACATTTCATAATTCTTAAAACCATAATATCATTGGTAAAATACTTAATTGACATAATTATTTAATCCAAACACAATCACATTAATCATTCCTCTTTATCTATGGTAATATTATAAGCTTAACCATGAACCATTAGCTTCTTTTAAGGTGTATTCCTTTTATGATTGGGGAATTCATTTGCGTAATTCTCTATATCCTTAGAATCAAATCATTAAAATTTGGAAGATTATTTCTTTCCCTTTAAATACTGATCATGGTTTCCTATTTCTATACACTTTAAGTAAAATCATTTTCCTATTAAGCATATACTAAGGTGTTTCCTTTTACAATTAACACATCTGGGAAAATCCTTATTTCCGTTCTTCCCTTTATCCACCCTTTTATTTTCCATCCAATTTTTCTCTTGCTTCCCTTTGAATCCATAAGACTTGGATAATTATTTATTTTTCTTGTTAGAACATGATATTATGTCCCCATATGATTAAAATATTTTGGAGACTAATTCCCTTTGAAAAATTAGCTTAATACCATCAAATAAACGATCATTCTCACCCTTTAGACTGTGTGCATTAATGTGATTCCCATTAATTATAATAAAATATGTAATATACTAGATCAGCTCATAAAATTTTAAATTTTAAATAATAATGTATAATCTAAAAACTTGTGAAATACTTAACATAAGATAATCTCATAACCATAAACATGGTTTCTTTGTGGATATGTCTATTTTCAAATACTTCATAATTGTTCTAAAAAATTATGAATTATCCTAAACATATACCTTGTGAGTGTCAAACTAGGTACACAGTAAGGTCCATTGTTGTGTACTAGATAATGCTTTAGTCAAACCTAACATGACTTTTTCAGAGTTATTACCCCTAGACACCTTGTTTCCAAAACCAATTCTACTTGTAGTATTAAGAAAAGGATGTATTAATAGTAAAATCAATATAATATATACCCTAAAAAAACTTTAGGATGTTATTATATACTTATTCTCAAATTATATCATAGGGTTATGTTCCCTAATCTACATTTTCCTAAATCTAGTTCTCAAGGTTTCTACTAAACTTACTTTATCACCAAATGTAACAACCTCGACCCCAGTAAACCGAAGCCAGTGAATTAGTTCATTACATTAGAATAAAGGTAAGAAATCATATCTTGAAGGACTGAATATTTTAGGAGTTTTGGAGAAGCAAATTATATACACGATACCCATTTTACATTGGGTTTAGAAAATAAAGCCTAATATATAAAAACTTCAAATAAAATACACCCTTGAAACTCATTCCAAGAATTCATCTTTATATACTATGGAAAGGAAACAAAATAAGGTTGAGATAAAATTCTCAGTAAGGGTTATGTATAACACAAGCTAACATGATTCAATAAGAATAATCAACATGAAAAAGTAATTAACTGAGAATACATGCCATTTAATCAATAAAATGAAAATGAAATACATCCAGAGATAATGTCATAGTGTAAATATTCTAGATAATAATAACTAAATTCTTAATGAAGGAGATTTTTATATAACATCCTGAGATTTTATAAGTAAATACTATTTTTGATAGCATATGAGATACACCTCATCGAGTTTAAACGAATAACTAAATATTATTATTTAAATGTGAATTATTTAACCTAGCTGGTAAATTTGTGGGATTGAATAAGAATAGCTGATTTATGAAATAAAAATATATATCCTACTACTTATTAATATATTGGTAAATAATTATAAAATAATAATGTAATTTTTAGGAAAGTCATTTTAAACTTCTTTTCTTTAAGAATAATTTTTTATTATCTTTTTATGAATGAATATTATAAATAATTTTTTGAAAGTTTTAGAAAATTTATCTGAAAAAATTAACTTCATTTTTGAAATTAGCATATCAAAATTATCCTATGATGAAATTTTTATAATTTTTGAAAAATATAATTTTTTAGTTAATAGAAAAAAACACAGTTTTTTTATAAACTACAATATCTTTTGTTATATCGTCAAGACAAAATTATAATATAAAATTTATTAAACTTATAAAGTTAATAAAGTATGATATTATGTTATAAATATTGTACGAAAATAATTCAAAACATGTAAATTATAATTTATGTCATGATAAATATATTTTTTTTTCAGTGCCAACGTAGTGCCTGCGCAACGGTGGAAAAATCAAATGTGGTGCCTTATAGAGAATAATTGAGTGATCAGAAGTATTTGAATGAATTTTTTATCAAATATTATGTATTAATGGTTATTTTTATTGATAGTTTCTAATTTTATAGTTATATAACATTAATCTTATCCAAATTCTTGTGCAATGCTTGCATAAGGCATGAAAAGTCAAATTAACAAATTAAAGAAGTTGCCTTGACATGAATATGAGTAAATATATATAATTAATGAATATAAAATATTATATTTAGAATAATTAATTTATTTTTATGAAATTAATTTATTTTTAGTTTTTCTAAAATAAATAATTACCTTTAATGCTTATGCAACACTGACGCAGTGCTTGTACAAGTAGAAGAAAAATCAATAATATTATATTAATTAAAATTATAAGAACCATTAATTAGACAAAAAATTTGAATAAATCTTATTAAATGATTTTATAACATAATAATAATTATTTTGAATTTATTGACTTTTTTAATCCACTTGTTTCACATTTATATCTTTATAATATTTTATTTAAAAGAAAATCAAACTGTTCACACTATGGTCTTTAATTTGTATAAAATTTTAATATATAATTTTATATAAGTGATATTTGACTATAAATAGTATCTATAAATATAAAATATATATTTTATATATGTAAATTTATTTTAAAGTTTTAGGAAACAAATTAATACCTTAAATGCTTTCACAACGATGATGTATTAATCATTAAATTAATGGAAAAATCAATTAAATGATATTAAAAATATTAAAATAAATATAATTTAAGATAATTAATATAATAAATTAATTCTATAGATAAATGTGACATTTATATGATATAATAAAATAGTTTTTTCTAATTTTAAACTTTGTTATGATGTTTTTAAAGGCATAGTAATGAATAGTATTAAATTTGATAGAAATGATTTTTCATCAATATAATATTTTATTAAATTATTTCAAAATCATAAAAATCTAAAATAATAACAAATGGGATAATATATGGTCGAAAATGTCATCCATTATTATTTATATCTAATTTGGAAGTCAATAGACCTGAAATAACCTTACTATATTTTAATATTTTAAGAAATTATTAAAATGCTCCTCACCTCAATTATAAAAGAGAACTCATTCCATCACTTATTTTTACCTCTTTGAGCCTTCTATATCGACCATATAATGACATATTATATTATTCTCATCACTATACACATTATAGTGTTACTGGTCTCACAAAAGACCAATTCCAAGTGCTTTAAGGATGTTCTCAAGGAGATGATATTCAAGAGGTAAATTCCTCCTTTATCTCTTTTAAATTATTTATCTCTTCTAGTTTATCACCAACCCCTATAAAAAAGTTTCATAATAGCTAAATTATCATATATACACTATAATTTTATTTTTTTAATAGAATATCTATCATCAAACCTTTTCTCTTCTCCTTTTATTCTTAAAAATGAAAACATCATCTATGGTATGTCGATTCATCGCCTTCATGGATGGTGAGTTTTTGTTTACCTTCACAAAATTCATGGAAAGTTTAAATTAAATTATAATTTTTAAAAATGAACTATATATATATATATATATTATGGTCTCAAATTTTTTAAATTAATATATTTCCATAATATTAATCAAAATAAAACTAGTTTGTGATGGTTAAAAAAACTGCTATAATAAACTAAACAATTATCATTAAAGTTTTATAAAATGAATCATACTCATTTAGGAAATAAAAATTATATATGGGAACATATAAAATTATTTAGGTTTATTAATACCATATAAAATTACTTCTATAGTGCTAATACCATTTTATAATAACATCCATAAATATACACAAGTTACCAACCATGGAATAGTGAAATGAACACTCCTGGAATGACGAAATTGATCTTTATAACTCATCAAAATGACTATAAAAGAACTTAATAAAATTATAATAAATAAAATATATTTTTAATAGGTTCTTAATTAATTCATTAATGAATCCAATTTGACTATCCAGGATGTTAAGTACAAGTGCATAACACATTCAGACATAAGGTAAGAGACTCTTTAATTAAAAAACCTCATTTTATATGTTTAAAAGATTTATTTTCTAAATATTTATTTTTCATATCCATTTTTTTGAAACTATTTTTATAAATGAAATTGAAAATTAAATTTTATAATTTCACTCAATTTTTTTCAAAACATTTATTTTTAAGGTTTTATATAAGGGTATTTTTATTTAAAATCCTCTTTAATGTATCTTTTTACAAAATTCAAAAAGAATGTTTTTAACTTATACAACATGAGAAGATTTTTCCAATTTCTGGATGCCTTAATGTATTGAATCCTACTTTAAAATATTTTATGTTTATTTTCAAATAAAATGTTTTCCTTTGTATATGCACAATATACTTTTAAAATAAGTTATTTTCCTCAAGGAATGTTTTTATGATGTAAGTATTCATGTTTTATGATTATGTACTGGTTCTTGGGAATTGTTTATGATTATCTATGGTTCTATTATAAACCAAATATAGGTGAGTCCATGATATCACTCCAATTCATTGGATAATGCAGTTTATTGTAATGGTTATTCCAAGTGTAACTATGATAGTTACATTATAAGGTAGCTATGGGGGTACTTCATAAGGCATTCGTGAGGGTTAAAATAATATGGTAACCATGAGGGTTATATAAAAAGTAATAATGATAAAAAAATAATTCCCCAAGTTACCTATATTTTTTTTATTATTCTTGCAATTTTATTATATAAATCTCATGATTTTACAAGGTAAGTATTTAAGTTTATGTCCAAAGGAAATTTTTTTCTAAGTATTTATTGACTAATGATTTCATTGTTTTATTTTTTATGTTCCTTACTAAGATTTTGTGCCAATCCTATTTTTTTTGAAATCAATTCATAGGGTTTAAGGGAGAGTAAGAACAAGTATTAGTTCATGAAGAAAATCGTGAAGATTTATCATGAAAAGAAATTATTTTTTATTTTACGGACTTTTGTTTTTTGGAGAAAATAAATATTGTATATATGTGTTTAAATTTAATGTATAGGTTTAATTTGTGAGATTTTTTACTAATTTTAAAAAACTATAAACCTAAAATATATTTGGGAAAAGAAATTGATTTATAGTTTTAAAATAACTAGAATATGTTATGTTTAAGGCTGAGTCCTTACAGTTGGTAAAAGAGTAAGGTTTAGACAACTTTATAGAATAAGATGTCTTCTTAAGAGTTATAAATATTATAATGGGTTTATAATTATAAGTTTTATCATAAGACCAAGGTCTTAGGAACCCATTTTAAGGCTTTATATTATGAAATTTTTAGGTGACTGATGATATTTTTGGAGACAATTAGTTTTGATACAATTATAAGTTATTATATTTTGGGATGAAAATTGAAATGTATGAGATAAACTTTGTGGTTAAATATTTTTCTCAATGTTAAATATATTGTGGTTATTTTTTAGTATGTTTCTCACATTTATAAGAATATTATAAGAATGATATTTTTTGAAAAAAAGGACAACCTGTAGGTCGGGTGACAACCCGTCACATTTGGAAAGACCATGAGAATTGAACCCATAACTGAAGGGAGACAATGGTATAGTGTTTTCCACTCACCTATGTGATATATTGGTCAGTATGAAACAATTTTTCTTTATTTAAACTATTTAATGGATAAATTTTAAGTTGATTTTGGGAATATATGTTTTATCAAATTGTTAACCATGGGATTAGAATATGATTTGGTGTTAAGTTATTTTGTAAGAAATTCACTATTTTGGGAATCCTATAAGATTTAGGTAAATATAATATTACAGATTTTTATTTGATGAGTAATGATTGAATTATATTTTTGAATAATATATGATTTTATTGTGGATGTATAGTTATTTAGATTATTTATAGAAATGACTAGCATATCTTGGAGATTATATGATTTGGGAATATACATTATGGAGTCATACTTTAATATTCATTGAAGTTATTTGGGGATAATTGTTAATATTATCTTGGAAGTTTAACCTTCTAATTTTTGGGTTTTAATATTAGTCTATAATATTTTCGAGGATTTTTAATGATTTTTATTTATTGAATGATCTATACTGAACCTTGGATATTACTGTTGAATTTTGGTAGTTAAAGTAGTTTTTCGTTATATAATGATTTATTATTTTTATAGAATTATCTTATCTCATACTAACCATTTTGGTTTTGGTTAATGTTTAAATATAGGAGAAATATATAGGTAATATTTTGTTCATTATTTGATTCTTTATAAATTGGTACTAATGCTTCAGGAATGAAGAAAAAATCATACTGATCATTTATAAGAAAGATGAGTTTGTAGTGGAAATTTATTAAAAGATGAAACTATAATTTTCAAGTAAGTATACTTCCTTATTCTTTTAGTATATAAATTAATGGAATTCCTCAACTATAGGAAAAGGATCTTGAAATAAAAAAACTATCTGATTATTTTTTTTTCTTATTAAGAAATCAATGACCTTTTAACCCAACAAAAAATTATGGTTTTGTGATGGTTTACTTTCTAATGACCATATTATTTATCACTCTCCATCAAGATTTTATAGTTAAAATTCTCTTCCATTTCCATATTTTTATTTTTATCTAATGTTTTCCTAATTTAAATCCTATTTATTTGGTGACCTTTCCATTTCTCATTTCTCTCTTTTAAGAGTATATTTTATTGAACCTTTTTTAGATAAGGGATTTCAATAAAGGTATTTTGAAAATTCAAAACATGGTTACCAATATTTAATTAAAAATAGTAAGGAAGAAATTTCCAAAATTGAGGGAGAATGTAACATCCATATATTTTAAAAGGAAACACTATATTCGAAAACATACGAGATACTCCACATCGAGCTAAACGAATAACCAAATATTATTATTTAAATGTGACTATTTTAACCAAGTTGTTAAATTAGTGGTATGGAATAAGAATGACTGATTTATGCAATAAATAATTATATATATCATACTAGTTATTAATATATTGGTAAATTATTAGAAAATATTAAAATATTTTTTAGTAAAGTCATTTTAATCTTTAGAAATAATTTTTCATCAAAAATGATTTTTTATTTGATTTTTATGAATGAATGTTATGATTAATTTTTGGAATTTTTAGAAAATTTATTTGAAAAAATGAACTTAATTTTTTAAATTATCATATCAAAATTATCCTATGGTGAAATTTTGATAATTTTCTAAAAAAGACAAATTTTTGGTGAATAATAAACAATACAGTATGTTTTGTGATATCATCAAGACATAATTATGATTTAAAATTTATTAAACTTATAAAATGAATAAATTATGATATTATAATATTAATATTTTACAAAAATAATTCAGAACATATAAATTATAATTTATTTCATGATAAATATAAAAATTATTTGCTGTGCCGACGCAGTGCCTGCGTAACACTGGAAAAGTCAAATTTGGTGTCTTATAAATAATAATTTAGTTCTAAGAAGTCTTTTTAGGAATGTTTTATTCAATATTATATATTTATGATTATTTTTATTTATATTTTCTAATTTTATAGTTATATAACCAGAATTATGTTAAATTCCTATGCAATGATTGCACAAGGCAAGATGAGTCAAATTAATAAATTTAAAAAGTTATATTGACTTGGATAAGAGTAAATATAAATAATGGATGAATATAAAATATTATATTGAGATTAATTTATTTATTTTTATTATAGTAATTTATTTTTAAATTTTATATATTAAATAATTACCTTTAATGATTATGCAACACTAACACAGTGCTTGTGCAAGCATAAGAAAAATCTATAAAATGATTTTAATTAAAATTATAAGAACCATTAAATGTCCCAAAAATTTGAATAAATATTATTTTATGAGTAATTTTTAACCATAATAATCATTGGAAAAAATTTATTACCATTTATAATCCACTTGTTTGACATTATGTCCCTTATAATATTTTATTTTAAAGAAAGTCAAACTATTCACACTATGGTTTTTAATTAGTATAACCTTTTAATATATATAATTCAAGAAGATATATTTGTCTATAAATAATCTGTGGAAATATAAAAAGATTTATATTCTTCATATTTTTTTTATTTTTTAGGCAAAAAATAAATAGCTTAAATGCTTTCACAATGACGATGTAGTAATTATTAAACTAATAGAAAAATAAAATAAATAATATTAAAAATATTAAATTAAATATAATTTGAGATAATTAAGCTTATAAATTAATTAAATGGATAACTATGAAATTTATGGTATATAATAATTTTTTTTTAATTATAAACTTTTCTTTTATGTTTTTAAATTCATAGTAATGAATAGTATTAAATTTGACAATAATGATTTTTCATTAATATATTATTTTATTAAATTATTTAAAAGTCATAAAAATATCCAATAATACCAAATGAGATAGTATATAGTCTAAAATTACATCAATTATTATTTATAGGCCATTTGGAAGTCTTTGGAACTCAAATATCATTATTATCTTTTAATATTTTAGGAAATTCCTAAAACGACCCTCACCTCAATTATAAAAGGGAACTCCTTCCTTCACTTATTTTCACCCCATTGAGCCTTATATATTGACTATAATATACCAAAATTATATTTTAATAATCCCTAGACACATTATATTACTATTGGTATCACCAAAAGACCAATTTTAAGTGCCTTAAGTGGTTCTCAAGGAGATAATATTCAAGAGGTAAATTCCTCCTATTTTTAAATTATTTCTCTCTTATAAAATATCCTCACAACCTATCAAAAGTTTCATGATAAATATACTATAATAAATAAACTATAATTTTATTGTTTTCTTGGAATATCCATCATCAAATATTTTCTCTTCTTCTTTTATTCTTAAAAAATTAAAACATCGTACATGGTATGTTGACTCACCGCCTTCGTGGACGATGCGTTTTCGTTTCCATTTACCACATTCATAGAAAGTTTAAATTCACTTATAACTATTTAAAATAACCAAAATATATCTATTATATATGTTCTCACATTCTATAATTAATATGTGGACATAATATTAATTAAAATAAAACTAGTTCGTGATGGTCGGAAAAACCGCCATAATAAACTGAAAAACTATCATTGAAGTTTTATCAAATGAATCATACTCATATAGAAAATAAAAATAAAATATGGGACCATATGAATTTTTTTAGGTGAATTAATACCATATAATCTCAATTATAGAGTATGAATCCCATTTTACAAGAACATCCATAAATATATACAAGTTACAAACCATGGAACCTTGAAAAAAACGCTCTTAGAATGAAAAAATTGATCTTTATAACTCTTCTAAATAACCATAAAAGAACTTAATACAATTATAATAAATAAAATATATGTTTAGAGGTTCTTAATTAATTAATAAATTAATATAATTTTATTATCCAGGATATTAAGTTCTAGTGCATAACACATTCATACATAAGGTAAAGGACTCTTTAACTAAAAAACATTGTTTTAAATGTTTTAAAGATTTATTTTCTAAATATTTATTTTTCATATCCATGTTTTTTAATTTTTTCTAAAAAATTTATTTGAAAGGTAAATTTTTAAATTTCACTCAATTGTTTTCAAAAAAGGAATCTTTTTAAGGTTTTATGGAAGATACTTTTCTTTTAAAATCATTTTTAATGTATCTTTTTAAAAAATAAAAAATAATGATTTTTTACTTATAAAACATGAGAATATTTTACCACATTCATTAAAACTTAATGTTTTGAAGCCTCATTTATAATATTTAATTTTTATTTTCATGGAAAATGTTTTCCTTTGTATATTCATAGTATTTATTTAAAATAAGTTATTTTTCTAAAGGAATATTTTTAGGATGAAAGTATTATTATTTTATGTTTATGTTCTGGTTCTTGGGAATTGTTTATGATGACTAGTGGTTCCATTATAAACAACATATGTGTGGGTCCATGATAGCTCTCCAATGTATTGGGTAATGTTGGAATTTGACCATAATGGTTATTACAAGTGTAACTATGATAGTTACATCATAAGGTGGCCATGAGGGTTATATCGCAAGGTATCGATAAGGGTTACAATCATACAGTATCCACGAGTGTTACATCAAAAGTAAGTATGATAAGAAAATAATGACCTAAGTTACCTATATATTTTATTATTCTTGAAATGTTATTACAAAAATATCATGATTTAACAAGGTAAGTTCCTAAGTTTATGTTCAAAGAAAACTTTTATAAAAGAATTTATGGACTAATGATTTCATTTTTTTCTTTTTTATGTCCCTTACTAAGCTTTTATGCTCATCCTAAGTTAAAAAAAATTCACACGGATTAAGTGATATTAATAAAAATTATTAGTTCATGAAGAAAATCATGAATATTTATGATGAAAATAAATCATGTTTCATTTTAAGGACTATTTTTAATAGAGAAAATGGATACTATATAGAGGTGTCCACATATAATGTATGAGTTTAATTTTTGAGAGTTTGTTCTTATTTTCCAAAACTCTAAACCTGAAATATCTTTGGGAAAATAATTTTATTTATACTTAGAAAATAACTAGAATAAGTTATGTTTAATTTCGGTTCCTTATAATTTATTTATTAGAAATCATCTTTCCCAGGAACATGATACCTTTACTATTAGAATATATTCTCAAGATAGTTTAAAACAGACTGGGTAAAAACCCATTTGATTTGGCTAACTGATTCTTCTCATGAGACTATAGATGCATCTAGGGGATATCATTAACTAATTCACAACCATGTATTTAGGTATAAATCAATCCTCATATATAAAATAATAGATTTAATAATGTTCCTTATCCTTAAATATCTGTATTGAGTAAATAATACAAATTTATTAATATTTCCCCACATATACAAATAACTTTCAAAGTATACATCCTATGTAAAAAAGGTATATGGTTTAGGAAATAATCATATAAATCACACACTAATATTAATATTTAAGAGAAATGAAATGTATTATGGTAAATTATCAAAATAAATTGATTGTTTTAAGACAATTTTAACAATCACAAAAGAAAGTGAGATTTCATAATAACATTTACCACTTGGTAATTTTTAATTCAAATCCCCTAGATGAAATGATTCAAAGTGAAACATAAAATACCATGAATTATGAATTAATCATTATATTACATATCAAAAGGGAAGTATATACACCACATAAAATTGAATTAATGTATAATAACAAATAAGTCTCAATGGAATGTAAATTGAGATGAAATCCCTTACCTCTCGATTCATTTTGATTGAAATTAATTTAACCTCATGTATAATGGTTTTAAACATGTCATTAACTTACACCAAAACCATTTTAATATTTATAATATCATTTATGGTCCTTTTATAACACTGCATCGGCCATTCTTTAATAATATTTTATTATTTTCATTGTTTAGGGTGTTAATTGCCTAGTTTTCTCGTTCGTGCATTATTATGAACATTCTAGTTCCTGTGCATATTACATAGTTAAATTATCTCTATAATAATAATAATTATATATTTATCATATTTTTACATCAATTATATTTTTAAAACCAATCATTAATGATGGTTATGTAAAATAAAGTATGTTATGATCATAGAGATGGTAGACCGTACATATGCATGGGTAACAATTTCCATTTTTCAATAATCATTATGAAAAGGGTGTTAGTGATATTTTATCTTTAAATAATTATCATAATATCATATATATAATATTATTTCTTTAATAATACTTATAAATATCATTCATTTAGTGTTTTGATGAAAAGAGAGTCGCATTGCTTTGTGAAGGAGGTAGTCCACGCATACACGAATGATGTTATCATCTTTAAGTGTAAAAAATAAAATAAAATGATATATTATCTTTCTAGAATAAATAATATATCATGAATATCAGAATTATGTAATTTATATCACATATAATCAATAATATTATTCGTCATCACCATCCATGCAAAGTGCTAGTGAAAGATGAATCACATTGCTTTATGAGGTAGTAGTCCACTGTACACACACTAGTGGAAATCTCACCTATACCAACACCTCTATCCCAATGGTTTGAAAAAACCATTAGGATAAGGAACCTATACCAAAAGTTCCTTGAAACCATTGGTATGGGCCAATATATGGTGAATTTTTCCAACGGTTTGATAAAACCGTTGGGAAAGGCTTGATCAACGTATAGGTATCCCAACGGTTTTTGCAAACCGTTGGGATATACCCTCAATCCAAATGGTTTTTAAAAAACATTGGGATTAAAAATCCCAAAAAACACTCAAGAAAAATTCCTCTATCTAGAATCTATATTTTCCATAAATGTTAGATTTCTCTTGCGAATCCTACTTTCTGAGCGCCAACCCTACTTCCCTATCACACTTCCTACAGATCTAACATTTTTCCCTAAATAAGATCTCTCCAGGCTGTGAACCCTACTTCCCAACCAGTGATCTATCTTTGATTCAAGTAATTTTTTTTCTTCCACTTCAAATCGATACGTTATAACTGAGTTATGTCTTCTACCTCCATTTATTTTATTTTTTTTTAATTTGATTTTGTTTAAATCTTATTTTTTTTACCCACTGTATATTATGATCCCCTTATAAATATAATCCATGTATCATTTTAGGTTGTGGTTTTGTTGTGGTTTATCTTTATAGAATAATTTTGATTGATATTGAAGATTTCAATATGATCATGAGTTGTTTTATCCTTGTTTTATTTTAAATTTAAGTTTTATTGACATGATTTCACTGGTTAGACATAAATACAACTATAGAATTTTTTATCCTAAGAGAAATGACAAGATACCCATGCATTATGAATCTACCCTTAAATGCTGTCTTATAAATATCACACTCTAAATTTAAGATGATGATACCCTCACTATAAGTCATTCATAAAGAACCACTATTATCCTCACAATTGGTCAAACATGTCAACAATTCCAAAAACTAGATATCAATTCTTCATGGTCACATGGTTCAACAATATTTAGCATAAACAAAACCACTAACTAATAGGGTGATGTGTGAAGTTGAATAAATCAATCAACCTCTATGACCTTAAGAAGAAACTTTATTTACCTCAACTCAACTAGTTCCAAATGATATGTTGAAATTTATATGGGTTACACTACAAGAATTAATTTTATCTAAAAGTCAATTTCTCTCTATGTAGGGAGTCTTGAAGAGTTTTCTAAAAAGACATTATGAAATTGGTAAAACATTTAGGGAAATAGAAGAGGCTAATGGTGGTTGTGACACAAGAGCCAAGCCTTTAAGAAGTGACATAATATCTTTAATCTATCTCAAATCTAGTTCCACTCTACACACATCAACCTCCCACTCACATGTCATCATAAAATTGTATCCTTTACGTGAAATTAATGATACCCTCCTTCAATAAAAATCAACATATAGATGAATTATTTTCATCTATACCACCATGATGATCACATAAAATCTATTCATCATTTGTAACATGATGCACCATGAATGTAAATAGATGGCAACTATAATAAGACACTAAAGAAAACAATGAAGATGGTGTAAATTATTCCCAATGAGTGTATTGAGAGAAATAAATTGTAAACTAACTGGAATGATAAATTAATTCTCAGAAAAAAATTTAGAATATATTTACAAATAAGTTAAACCATTTTCAAAATAAGTATTATAAAGAGTAGTTTTTTTCTAGACTATACCTCTAATGGATTATGTCCCTCTCTACAAAATATCAGAACTAGATCCACTATATACACTTGTCATTTCTAATCTCCATGACTATACCCCTGATATAAATAACTTCCCTAAGTGGTCTTTTTTATAATGGGTATGAACCTTCATCATGTAATAGTAATTTATTAAAATGTGAATCGGTATACTATTTGTTTTACGAAATGAATTATTAAATTTTTTTAAAGAATGGATAGAAGTTGGTTGTATGAAACTAATCATATCTCAAGAAATTTTCAAAACAATTTAGAGATATTTTTAGATTTTTCATTTGAAAATTCTTCAGATAGTGGTCAAATACACTGACCATGTTATAATTATGTTGGAAGACCTTGGTTGAGTTGTGAAGAAGTTAGCTACCATATAAGAAAATATGGTTTTCAAACAAACTACTATGTGTGGTATCACAATGGGGATAAAATGGAATCTCAAAATGCTGATGATCCAAATGAGAGACTAGATTAGAGAATTTGATATATAACTAGTTATTGTTTATTCGTTATCATGATAATGAAAGGATGTCGACCCAATAAGACTTCGATACGGGCACACATGATGTGTCTAATGAAAATGATGATGTTGACAGAGTGAAAAAATTTAATGATGCTGAGATGACTCTAGTATATCAGTAATGTGGAAAAATGAAAAACCTAGAATTTTCAATCCAATTGTTTCATGGGAAAGCCATATATGGTATTTCTAATACTACCATTGATTGCATTATTACCTTCTTGATGGACTTACTTCTAGATAATGAAGATATTCCCTCAAACCAATATATGGAATGGAAGTTAGTTGAAGATCTTGGATTTTTAAAATACAAAATTCACGCTTCCCCAAAATATTACAGCTTATTATAGGAGGAAACCACTGAAAGAAATGATTTTATAAAATGTGGAACATCCTGATGGAAGCTAAAAGCTAACAGAACATCATCCCATGTTCCACATAAAGTAATGTGGCACTTTCCATTGATCCCCAGACTTCATAATCTTTTCATGTCAGATGAAATATCAATAAAAATGAGAGGGAATTATACTGAGATAAAGAAGAATAATGAAGAGTTGGTTTACCCTATTGATGGGTTTTCATGGTATATATTTGATGCTCGATATTCTGATTTTGTAGCTGACATGTGTAATGTGAGACTAGGTCTATCATGTGTCAGTTTTAATTAGTTTGGATAGATGCTTACTTTGCAAAGCATATGGATGATTTTCATACACATTTATAACCTTCTCCTAGTGTTGTGTATGAAAAAATATTTCAATTTCATGAGTATAGTTATATCTGGACTTTCTGATCTCAACAATGATATAGATGTATACATGAAACCTTTAATAAAAGAGTTGAAACTTATTTAGGATGTGGGTGTGCTCACATACGATGCATGTTCAAAAGAAATATTTCATATACATGTTGCGCTTATGTGAATGATCGATCATTTTCCAAGTTATGCAATGATGTATGGATAGAGAACGAAGGTAAAACTATCATGTCCTATTTATATGAAGAATAATTGATCCAGAAGATTGAAATGCCACTATAGTTTTAGTTTTATACGACATTGATTATTCTTTCCAGTGGACCATCCATATAGAAATAATCGTAAAATATTTTAAAATACCATAGAGACTGATGATCCACCTCAATGTATGTCTAGAACTGATGTTATTAATGAATTTTAAGATTTCACTTTTTCATTCGGGAAGGGTCAAATGAAATCTAAAATGAGGAAAAATGTTTCCAGTGATACCTATTACAATTGGAAGAATATGAGTATCTTCTTTGAGTTTCCTTATTGGTCAACCAATTTGTTACGTCATTTCTTAGATGTAATGCACATTGAAAAGAATATATGTGAAATTTTGGTTTTATTTCTTCTAAATGTAAAAGGAAAGATAAAAATGATTTATGATCTCGATGTGACTTGGTGGATTGGGGGATGAGACCAGAATTGCTTCATGTGTGTATTAGTGAAAATAAATGGCAAGTTACACGTGCTTCTTATGTGACGACACCTGTAGAAAAAAATAAATTTATGGAAGTACTAGAGACTATTAAAGTTCCTGATTGATATTTAAGCAATATATCAAAATAGGTCCATAAAAGAGAGTTGAAGTTGAAATATTTGATGACTCATGATTATCACGTCCTTTTGCATGAGTTTATTCTAATAGAAATGTGTCATCTTTTTTCCAATAATTTAAGGGTGTCAGTTATTCGTTTGTACCATTTGTTTAAAGATCTTTATTCTAAGAAGTTATCCAAGTATTTATTTCAAAAAATGTTGGTGGAGACACCATTAATTTTGTTTGAGTTAGAGAAAATATTTTCTCCATCATTTTTTACATGCATGCTGCATCTAATTGTCCATCTTCGAACCAAAATACTTCTTGGAGGACCTATATATTTTCTTTGGATGTATCCAACTAAAAGAAATATGTACACATTGAAATATTATGTTCGGAACATAAATCATCCTAAAGGTTCTATCATGAATGATTACTTGGATCAAGAATGTATGGATTTATGCTCAATGTATTTGTCTGATCTAACTTTGATAATGAACAAACCAATGAGAAATGAAGAAGAACAATATGAAGAAATTGAACCCAATTTTCTATCACTTCCTTAAATAGGAGGAATTCCCAGATCATATACATTGACGACATTAAGCCTTAAAGAGTAGGAGATGATACATCATACAGTGTTGTTCAAATGTGATCTGTTCGATGAATACATCAAGTAAGTAAATTGAAAATGTATATCTTATCTTAACTTTTATAATTGTACATATCTATTAAACTATTTCTATTTTTATCTATATGAAACATAATAAAATGATAAATTGAAACCATCGTTCTTTATCTTTAAGAAGGAGAGAGACTTTTCATTGCAAAGAGTTTTCTTCTTGGTTGAAATTGATGGTAGAAATATTTATATAATAAATAAATAAAATAAATATTTAATTAAGATTAATATTCATTTATATTTTAGGTATTGAGTTTTCCTACTAACACTATATCTGAGTAAATAAGAGCTTTGGCTTTTGTGTCCTAATACCGTGGTTCGTGAATGTAAATCAATTGTTATGAATGGGTATGGATTTATTATCACTAAACAAGTAAAGAACACGAGAACACAATATGATGATGTTATACTAACTGCCACAACAAACTATTATGCCAGTGCATCAGATAATAGAACTCATTTTGAAAATATATCTTATTATGGAATAATTGAAATAATAATAATATTGGATTATAAATCTCATGGTCAAGTCACTATGATGAAATTTTTGTGGTTTGATTCAATGATGAGGTAAGGAACCTTTATTAATGATTGTGGATTTTGAGTTGTTGACACAACTCACACTCTTGCTACTGATAAACCATATGTATTGACACCAATGGAAAAACATGTTTTTTTATTTCAAAGATCATATTTGACATGAATTTGGTGTCATTATTGAAGTAATATGAAAACATATTTTTGATGATGGAATTGACGCCATCCCTACTCCCATTGGACCCAGTACATTTATTACTTATGATGACTCCAATAATTAAATTGTTAGAGTTGATTACAAACCTGAAGTTATGGTGGGGCATATATGGTAGCATTCTTCTATGTTCTCAGTTTTTTTGGTTTAGCTCGACTTGAGTTGTTGAGGTTTTTACTCTAAAAATTTATTTTCTATTGATTACAAATATTTTGTATACAACTAGACCTTCATGTTACTTTTAAATATTTACAAGTTGTAGTTTCCTTCGTTGACTCCTGATCCGACATAGTCTATGACTACGAAGCATACACTGGGACCCACTCCACCATTACAGGGTGATGTTTCTTCAGTGGCAGTGGATCCATAAATGCCCATTGAGTAGACTGCCGTAGGTATATTCTAGAACCCTAGAATTTTTTTTACCACAATCTATTTTCATTATAATATATATTGATATAATATTTGTTTTTCTATCATAATAGATACATCTAATAACAGGCAGTGGGGGCGGGTGAGTACACACATACGTTCGGTGTGGAACTACCGTATACAGTTGATGATGGACTACAACGAAGACAACCAAATGATTGAAAAAATAGAGTAGCAATGTCAGAGTTTTTTGGTGACGCTTTCCAAATACTCTGACATCATTCCTATCAGCCTGATCTCATGAAGATAATTTCCAAAAAAATTCAAAGATAATTCTTGGGAACATAAATGGGTAAAAAATATGTTGTATTTAATGTAATATTATTTTTGTATTTATATGTATTAATATTTTGGTGAATCTTCGGTTTAATTTTCCCGATGGCGAGGGTGTATGACTAGAACGTATAAAGGAGTTAGGTGAGATTTGGAGAGACTATAAGCACGATTTGTATATTAGTTGGTGTGATAGAGTTGGAACATAGTTAGAGGAGGTACCAATCATGGATGATTGTCTGATAGAACCGTATTGACAAATGATTACTCATTGTTCGACTATCAAGTTTAAGTTATTAATCACATTTGAAGTTTTTAAATGAAAATATTAATGTTTTGCATTAATAATATATTTTTTATTATTGAATTTTATTTACGAATCATCTAGAAAAAACAAAAAAACATTGATGATAAAAAATACCTCCACCCATTGGGGCGTACTACAATTTCAGATCATAAGAGGAAGCATGTATGATAGTTAATTATAATTTTTCTTCAGGACCTACAGTTTCTATTATTTCCTCCATAATTTATTCAATTTCTAAAGTTTTAATATAATTTTAGTTATGAAATTTATTTTTGGTAACCTATTTTTAATTATGGTTTCCTATATTCAATGTCATTGTAGAGGCATATATTGAATATTGAAGGAGGTCTGCCTCAAGAAAAACTATTTTTCTCAAGTAGAAGGAAAAAAGATGAAAGTGCGGTTAACAAAATGACACATAAAAAGATTGTAAGTTTTACTTTGCTGATTTCAAAATTTAATATATATATATATATATTTTAACTTAATAATATATTTATATTTGTAACAGGATGCTTTAGAGGCCCTTAATGACTAGGAACCTGACAATTTTGGGCCAAATGATCACTTACATCAGGTGTTGGGAGATGAGAACCAAGGCAAAGTACACTGCTGACCTGGGAAGATTATAGTCTTAATGAGGTATTGAACCTCTTCAGGTACTAGTTGTAGTGACACCAAGTTTAAACGGGTTAAGGCACGAGCAGAACAGTCTAAAAAAAGGGACACACATGTGGAAGAATGCTTTGCTAGGGAAAACACTAAATTTATGAAATTGATGAAAGTTTTATGTCTAGAACTTCCACCAAAGGTCAACACAACTTATGATGAATATATTTCATTGATGATTTAAATATATAGTGCACTAGGTAGAAGGTTTAGTGGTGGTCAAGATGATGTTTTTCCCGGAGATAATGATGGGGAGGAAGAGGCTAAGGATGAGGATGATGCCCATTCTGAGGCTGAGGATGAGGCTGAGCTTGAGGATGAGGGAGAGGAAGAGGCAGAGGTAGAGGAAAAGGGTGAGGATGAGGCTGAGGATGAGGATGAGGATGAGGATGGGGATGAGAAAAGGGGCTGGGATGAGGAGGAGGATGAAAACAAGGATGAGGCTGATGATGATAGTGATGATAATGACGGTGATGGTGATGAGGGACAAATTGATCCATTACATTTTTGACTAATATTGATGACATTTAATGTTTTTTGATTTTCTGTGACTGAATATATGTGTGATTAGGTAGGTCAAATTATGCTTGTCTCAGGTAGACTAAATACTATATAGTTTTAATCAGAGAACCTTTTACCAATTTATTGTCATATTTTTTTGATAAAGTAACTAGGGTATTTGGATATTTAATATATGATTCAACATTCAAAGGATTGATTAGGTCAGTGGTCTTACTTGTATCTTTATTTATTTATCTATAATTGGATTATATGAATTATCATTTTACATGGTATCAAATCTATTTCACAACCCTACCCATCCTTATCCATGACACCCTCCCCAACACACCACCCTCCTTACCAAAACCACCCATGTCCATGGCCCCTCTTAGTATCCCCTTCCATGTTATCTCCTTATCACCCTCTCATAGTGCCATGACATCTTTTCAAATACATGGTGGTGTGCACTATTAAACTACTCATGGAATTTCCTATGGAAGTGGCCATAGACACATCATTTTACAACATTATAGAAAAAAATTCCATCACATTTACATCTATTAGACTCTCAATAGATTCCCAATGGCCCTTCACACTACCCAGGTAGCCTTCAGTGATTCACAAGATCCACCAAAGTATACACTCAAAATCTTGGATAAATAACTTGAGCTTATTCATTTTCATTATACCACTTCTTAGTCATCTTACTATGATTCATTGTCTTTTGATGCATTATATTATGCGACACCATTTTGATCAAATCTCATTTCCACTTTCTAAAGGGGATTGGTCTCTCACTATCAGGGTGATGATGATGGCTCCCTTTATCCATAAATTCATGGATGCTTTATTCAATCTCTATTTAAGTAAGATTTATACCCAATTTCTTTACAACACTTCATTTAAATATGTCTATAAAAATTAGTACCAAAAATCAATAACTTTTTCTAAAAAATCATTAGTGTTATAAATAATAAACTCATCAATCAATAATAGCAACACAACAAGGATGTATAATGATCACATGGGAAGTAAAATATATTTTCTACCCAATAAATAATAATTTTTTATGTCATTTTCTAAAAAATAAGTTTTAAATATGTCATGGTTTAGTAGATAACACACAATTGACTACTCTATGATAAAATATTTTTGATCATTTTGAGTAAAGTAAAATTTTTGAGATGTTTTCACCAAATAAATTGAAATAGTTTAGCTGGAAGAGTGTTTGTCATATGAATATTGAAATGAGGAATAATATGTTTTGATACATTCCATGGTTAGTTGGAAGAGTCTACTATTTTTATATTCTATTTCAGGTGTTTTTTTGTTTTGTTTAAAGTGTTTAATGTAGGTATATGTAATAGAGGGGATTCTGGATAGATATTGAGTAGAATTATAAAAAAAATCAATACCAACAATTTCAAACCATTTATTTAGTTTTGAAATGAATGGATTTACCAACGGTTTACTAGAACCATTAATAAAACTCTATTACAATGGTTTTAAAACTATTGGTAAACTGATAAAATATACTATATACCAATAGTTTTTCTGAAACTGTTGGGATACTGAAATTTACAGTGATCTATACCAACAGTTTAAGTATAACCATTGGGATAGGCCCATCCCAACACCTAACTAGCCATTTTTTTTGGAAAATAGTTGGTAAAAGTTATACCAATGGTTTTCCTACCAATACCAATGGTTCAAAACCATTGGTATATACTACATTTTCATCAGTGGAACGATTGATGTTATCATGTCTCTTATGGAATGAAAATTAATAAGTTATATATTATATAATGGATCTATAGGTATAACAATGTTTTAAATATCATATATATAATTTATATCCATCATCATACCCAACCTTTTGAGATGGTAACCAAAAAGTGAACGACATCGGTTTGCGAGATGGTAGTCTATCATATGCACGAATGATGATTTTGTAATCCATTTGATGGAATTGTGTGATATTTTAAGTCATAAACTTAACATAAAAAGATGTAAATATATGAAATATACTCATGTTATTATATAATCATGGTATAATAGAAATTAAATGAGGTGGAGAAGGAAATAAAATAAATACGCTTGTTGAAAAACATTACCTATTCTTCAGAGTATCCTCCTCAGGATTACACTAAATCCTTTAAAGGATGAATTTATGAAAAATATAAGGATTATAGGATAAGGTTATGGATTTTTTGAAGTGATTTGGGTAGGGGTTTTACAATACAAATGACTTGAGAGGTGTGAATAAGGGGGGAGAGTGAGTTCCATTTTATAGTTGAGGAGGATTGTCATTCTTGTAAATACTCAAAAGTATTCACTATTGAGAGGTCTACCTTATCTCTTGTGGATCCAAAATTTAATAATAATTGATTTTAGGTTTTATGTGATATAAAAACACCTATAAATCACAAAAATAAACACATTTTTATAATTTTATTCCTTAGTCTTTAATCTTACTCAATTGTACCCTTTTAGTTTTTACCATGGTAACTTATATATTTTTATTTACCTATGTAGTTTATCCTTTAAGAATAAAATTAAAATGATATTTATTAGATAATTTAGACCTAATTATTATAAATATAAAACCCAATTTATCAAATAAAAATCCTATGTGTGTGTAAAATTAATTTTAATAAAAATTCATGTAATGCCCAAAAATACCATTTTTACCTAAACCGTGCTAACATATTTTTTACTATTTAGTGGTAAATATAGTAATTATAAAATAAAAATTGGTTCATGAAAGGAAAATAGATTATATTTATTAATATTTAAAAATAATTTGGAATAATATATGATTTTTAGTAATTTTAAATCATTTAATAAAATATCATTTATTATAAAATAACATTAATGTCAATTTTGACATTATTAATTTAATTTGAATCTAAAAATATCAATACAATTATGTAATCAAAATATATTATTTTAACAAAAATGTGACATAATATAATAATATAAAAAATTAATTTAAATCAATAATTCATTCAATTTACATCACTTTTAACCTTTTTAGTATCATTTATTCTATTTAATTATTAACTAAATAATTCATGTATTGGTGTTCTATAAGAATTTAAAGTAATTATTTAAACTCTAAAAAATTAAAAGAAATAATCATGATAAAAAAATTATTTAATTTAAAAAATTATATTTATAGTCTAACATTTGATGTTTTTCCCTATCCTAGAACTTTATAAATATTAATGGCAATGAAGGTTCCTTTTTTATCGTTTTCTTTACTTAAATTATTATATAGGTAAATTTTGTGGAATAGTATCCCAAAAACTCATACAAATATATAATAAGGTGATAAGGGTTTAAATATTTCCAGGAAATGGTGTTTTCACAAGTCGGTAGGTCATTTTACCCACTATCTAATAAGATTAATCCCATAATAAACTCGTTTTTACCTTAATCATGGTAATTAATTTTAACTTCTTTCACTAATCATTATAGTAAAAAATTAATTTTAAATTTTTAGATAATATAAATTATTTTAATTACAAATATGGTATCTATGTTTCCAAATTAAACTCATATAATTGGTAGAATTTAATATAAAATTAATCCCATAGATGCAAAGTGAAAGCAAGTTTTAAAAGTGAAAATGTTCAAAAGTTTACAATGTTTGTATATAAATATTAAATATGAAAATGATTCAAATGACCTAAATTTAATTAATTAATATAAAATTGAACTATTTTTACTTTAAAACCAATTCAAAATATAATTTAACCTTATAAATTATTTAAATGAAAAAATAGTTTTTATTAAAATTCAATATTTTCACTATTCATAAAAAAAATAAAAATTCTCAAAAAAATACAAAAAATTCACCCTAAAATAATTTTGGTTTTCCAATTTCAAAAATGAAGTATATTTTTTCATATAAATTTTATGAAGGTGATAAAAATTAATTTTAAATTATGTGCTTCATGCCAGATTAAACAATGTTTTATTTAATCTCGGTGTCGTGTGCATCACAAGATTTTGAAGAAATTAAATTTATTCTAAAATAAATATATTTCAAATTTTGGGGTTGTTACATTTTTTCATTATAAATTGAACATAGAGTTGAACTTTGGTATAATATGTCATCCTCTAATAGATGGTAAATCTAAAATTATAATCCAAACTCTTAAAGGTATGCTAAAAGCATACTCTATACATTTTAAATGATGTTTTGATCAATATATTTCATTGGTTGAATTTTTATAAAATTTGAATTTCTAATAAAGTATTTATATAGACCCATATAAAGATAAATTTGGGAAGAGATCAGAACTCTAGTGTGTTAGAATGAAGTTAGTGAAAAATTTCTTTTAAGAGCTAAACATGTGAAAAATATGATAGAGAATATTTAATATATTCAACATAACATTAAAGAGGTACAAATTTAGTAGAAAATATATACAATAAATACTCAAAGAGTCCTAGAGTTTGATGTTGGAAATAAATTTTTCCTTTGAATATCTTTTTTAAGGGATCTATGAGGTTTGGGAGGAAGGGAAATCTCATCCCTAGATGTATAGGCTAGTTTAATACTCTTGATCTTGCATAAGACATGTCTTATCAATTAACACTTCAACTAAAATAGGCTCAAGTGAATAAAATGTTCCAAGTGTCTCTCCTAAGGAAGTAAATACCCGATCCATCATATATAATAAATCTAGAGGCTATAAAACTTTATAAATACCTCTCTTATAATGAGAATCCAGTGAAGATCAATGACTAAAGAGTCAAATTTCTATGAATAAAGACAACTCTACTTATCATAGTGTTTTGTTGAAATCATATGTATGAAGAGGGAACTTCAAAACCCAAGGATGTAGAGTTACAAAAGAAACCCCATCTATTATTGTTAGAGGATATGGATTGAAATTTCAAGGTTAAAATTTATAAATGGGGAATAATGTAGAAACTAATACTTTCTATAGGAAATTTTACTTCATAACACATTTTTTGTAACATTATTAGATATATTTTATTTATGAATAATAATACAATGTATAGTATAAATAAATCACAAGCACAACATGATAAGAATAAAATATATTTTATTACATTAATATTAATAATTATATATGAAGGATAAATACATCCTATAAAATTAAAAATATTATAATGGGAGAATAAAAAATTAAAAAACTTAAGTATAATTTCAAAATCCATTAGGCCATAAACCCCCAAAAATATCACAACCATGGACAACATTTTATAATAATATTTTTTTGAAATAGGATCAAAAATTTAAATAGTGAACCTTGAGAGAAAATAAAGTGAATTATTATTGAAATAAGAAGTATTTATAAAAATTATGAAGTAAATATAACCATTGGACATATAACATTAGTGTTAGAATAGTAACTAGACTATTAGAATAACAACTTTACCGATAGAATAGTAACTTGACCATTGGAATATTAAAATTTCTAGAAGTAATTTTTTATAATAAAATAAGTTAATATAAATATTATAATTCTATAAAATAAATATTAAAATTAATAAAATCAAATAAAATATATGTATATATTCTTAATAAGGTATATTTTAACTTATTTCGAAAAAACCCAAATATTTATTTTAATATTAAAATATTATAATTAACTAAGTTTGAAAATTATTTAGATATAATTAATGTTATTTTTTAACCATCACATTTAAATTATCTAAGATTATATTTCAAATATTTTTATGAGAAACATGTTTTTTTAATAGTATTAATACAATTGTTCAAATATGGTATATTTTATGATATAATGTTGATATAATAACAACTTAATAAACTCTATAATTATTTGATGGAGTAAAATTATGTGTAATAAGATAAAAAATATATTTTAAAAGAATAAAATAATTTTCAAAAAATAAAAAGTAATTTCTATTGAGTGGATCCTTACTGACATAATTATGTTTTGATAATCTGTTTTGTAATTATCAAAAAAGGGTATATTGTTGAGTGGCTCCTTACCACTTCACTTAATCATGTTTTTATAATTAAAAAACCATTATTTTATTCACTCCTACATGAGTGAACAAACGTGTTTTAAGTTCTCACTACATGTAGAAAAAAATATTATTATTGACATTGTTTATTGAATTGTTCCTTGTGCTCCTTATGTGTCTTTTGAACTGATTTTAGAGAAAAATAGATCTCTATATGAGTTAAGTTATAAATTATACACCAATGTTTTCATAATTAAATAATTATAATTTCTCACAACATTATTTACTTAATGATTAATGATATTTTATATGGTTATTATTTATTCATTTATTATTTTTTATTCTTATTTATTTTTTTATTTTGGACACTCTTTGTTTGTCTTCATAAATCCTTAGTTTTTAATTTTTATGTTTACATAGAAATCCATACGGTATTTCTCAAAGTTATATGGGATTTCTCAAATTCATATATGATTTCTCAAATTCATATGAGATTCATCAAATCCATATAATATTTTTTAAAGTCATAAGGGATTTTTAAAAGTTGTATGATTTGGATTTAAAGTCTTATTAAATGAAAATTTCACTAACTATAAAGATGTATGCCAATCTTTAAAGTCATACATTGTTCAAAATTTTTATGATATTTATATATATAAATTCTTACGATGTATAATATTTAGAAAATTATAAATTCATACGTGATGAACAAAATTCTAGCAATCTTCTTAGAAAGTATAAGAAAAATTCCAAAATCCAAACATTTTTGTTTAAAGTTATGCAAAAGAATAATCCATCTAAGTATGAAGTCACACATGCTTTAAAAGTCATATGTAATGACTTATGGGATATTTAGTCATATGAAATATGAAGTCCTTGAGATTCAAATTATTACAAAATATAAAGTCTTACAACTTAATGTCCATTACAATTTAAAGTCTTATGAGTCTTTAAAGTCATACACTCTTAATAGTTTTATTTTCAAAAATTTAAAAATATTCTCTATTTTTCTATATTTTTTTAATCCAATCAACTTCATTTACATGCCGTATATTTTTATTTATTTAATTATTTCATAATTAGTTATAAATTATTTTAATCCTATATAATTTAGTTTGGTAATATTTAACATTGAATTAAATTCAAATCATGTGGGATAAAGCATTTATATTTAAAATGAATATTTACAATGGTAATATCAAAATTTTAATTATGAATTTATATTTATTTTTAAAATTATAAAATTAATATTTTTGTATATTTTTATGTTTTTTTGTTTAAAACTATGAAGTATTTATTTTCAATAAAATTAATTTAGTTTTTATTGACACTAAATGGAAAATTCACATGAACCATTATCTAGGAAATCTACACTGAGAAACTTTGAAGTAGTTCACTGCTTTCACATTAATGACTATGCTTCCGAAAAGGAAAAAATTAAAAATCTTGTAATTTTTAAAGAATTTTTAATTTATAATCTATATAAAATTTTTTTGATAACACTAATGAAAATAATTTAAGTGTGGATATCAAAGAAATTGTTGAGGATACTCAAGATGTATTGTGAAATACTTTTATGATCATCACAACAACACTCTTAGTTGGACTTTATCATTATGATCCTTTTCTCATAAAGAGATCTTTACTGACTCAACATTCAGATCTTTATTGTTTAAATTCTATTTTCTATGGTGATTCAATTATTTATCTTTTTTTTGTGTTCATTATTTGTGGTTTTTTATTTTGGATTTAAAAGTAAGAACTTAGTGTTAGTGTTATACCACCCCTTAAAAAAAATATGATTGGTTATGCCTTGGTCTAATTAAAGTTTAGGGTTTTTTCCCTATTATGGATGAAGGAAAGGTTGATTCTTATTCCACTTAAAAATAAAGGTTTTGGGTTATGCCTCTAGGTGTGAAAATGGTATGATATAGCTTGAAAATCCAGGTTTGGAAAAGGAATTATAAAGGTTTGTTACTCCCTTCAAAAGTCATGTCACTTATATAGTGAGTTCCATACTCTCGCATTAAGAGTGTGAATATTGGATATAGGATCACTTTGATTCAAACTATTTTAAAAATACTTGTGTATATATTTTTATTTCAGATGTATAATTTTATTAACTCTAAAAAAGTATTAATAGTTTTTAAAGTGGTCAATTAACCCCCTCTTGAAAATTCAACTATCTCACCTATTATGAAAACAATTAGTATCAGAGTGTGGTCCTTATAAGGATTGTTAATGTTGTTTTATATATTTATTTTTCTAACCATATCCTCTAATTAAATATCTAAGGAAAAGATATAATTGATATGGAAGGAACACAAAGACTACAAATTTTTAATGATAGTGATTACAACTATTGGCATGTCTGGATGGAAGCACATATAAAACATCTTGGTATTGACCATTGGAAAACCATAGTAAAATATTAAAAACTTCTTGAGGTTGATCCTAATACTCTTACTAGTGATGCTTCTTTAAAATATGTTCTTAATTTTGGAATGCTAATGTTGTTCCAACATATCCCATGTACTTTTGGTTTGATGATCTCAAATACATTTTCATATATTATTGATTATTTTTAAGTATTTTCATTAGGTTTTATCTCTATTTTTAGTGATTTAGTTATTAATTTATTAAGTCTATAATTTTGGATGTTTTTGCTAAAATTTTACTAATTATGGAAAAATAAACTACATAAGGTATTTGGATACAAGGAGAAATAGATACATGATCATTTGGATATATAAATCACCTAAATGAAATAATCACCTATGTAAATTAGCTACATCATAGAACCACCTACATGAAATTCACCTATATCGTTCAATTGGATAAATCAATAAACATCCTACATGAATCAATTTGGAGACATAAATTCAGCTACATGAAAAAATTGACTATGTGAATAAAGACTATATAAATTCAGTGTCATGAATTAAAATATGAAATTCATCTATGTGATGATCTGAAATTAGCTAATTCATACTAAAATCTATATTAATTACCATTGATGCACTTTAGTGAGATTTTAATGATTCTGTTAAGCCTTTAAATGATGGATTACCTATTTATGGTAAAAAAATTATAATAAGTGGTAAGTATAGAGAAAGGAAATAAGTATAAAGATAATTTATTTGTCTTTACTATTTTCGAGGTATTTTTGAGAAAAGGATGTCTTTCTGATCACATATTTCATAGATCGCATGTTGTGCTATTAAAAAAGAAGTATTTTCATTCTTTTTAGGAGAGATATTACATGTATGAAAAGTTATATACAAAGAAGAACCAAAGATCCATATATAATACAACTTTTCTCTTTCGAATCTCTTGTACACTACTCTATTTTACTCAAAAAGAAGAAGAGGAATCTTTTTGATGTATAGATGTGCATTATCAACCATCTTTTCTATCATTAGAAGAATCTACTCGAGATAAATTATCTTCTAATCATCTCTCCTAGATATTTATTCCTTATGTCGGCTGTATCTTACAACTATGTGTTCAAATTTTAAACTCTCTATTTATCATATTTATCATTTTAAAGGTTTTTGGTGAAATAATATGAAGGTCGTTTTTTATAAAGCATTGTTGGAACCTAGTTAAAATCTTCTTTTCCATTGTAAAAAGTGTTGACTGCTTTCACTCAGTCATGAAGTCCCTAGGAGAAGGACTAGAAATCCCTAGAAAAAGGACCAGTCTAGTGAAAATCACCAAAATCATAGAGAAGAGGGTTGGTGGAGTGGAATAGGGTACTTCTATTCCCTGAACAACTATAAATCTCTATGTTAGATTATTTTCCTTTTTTGTGATTTATTTTCCACTACTAATTATATTTAGTAAAAGATTATAAGTAAGACATATCCAAGAGAGGGAAATTTTCTAAGAGAAAAGATTTTAAGAACTCAATTTACCCCGACTTGAATATTTTGTAGACCTTTTAGGAAAAAATTGGTATCAGAGATCATGAATCTTGAGTTCTCAGCTGTAAAAGGTTGAGGTCTAAATATATTTTTAAAAATGGATACAATGGATGATAACAGATAAGGTACGTCGATGGTAAGATCACTCTATTTTAATAGTGAGAATTATGGCCTCTAGAAGGCATGAATGGTCATTTATCTAAAGAACCTTGGTCTAAAGGTTTATCTCAAAGCCATGAATCCTTTTTAAATTATAAAAAATTCAAATAGAAACTTGGGATATTGATACTAAATCCATTTATGTTTTAAAATCTAAATCTATGAACTCTATAATTTATTGACTAGGTCTAGATAAGTTTAACAGAGTTTCTGAATGTTTAATAACCCATTAAATGTGGAATACTATAACAATTTACTATAAAGGAATAGAAAAATAAAATCTCTTAGATATGATACCGTCAAACTTACGTTATACACCTTTATAATAGATGAAGGAGAAAGCAATACTCAGTTGAATGTAAGACTCGCTAAGATTGTAAATAATATTGATTCCCTTGGAATACAAATTACTGATCTAGAGAAATATTTGGAAGTGATTAGTGTTTTACCACCTAAGTGGAGTTAAATTTTAGCTACTATTATTCATTCTAAAGAGGTCAAGATTTTTAAATTAAAATATCTCATTGGAACTTTCGTGATGTATGAGTTAGATATGGAAGCTGAAGTTGGAGAGAAAAAATTAGTTAAGATGGAAAATTCTGATTTAAAAGTATCAACTTAAAAAATGACAAGAACTGAAAAGAGATTCAAATAGTTGATCTATATAATTAAGATACTTCTAGTATTTCTTTTTTAGACAGTGATATTTCTCACTTTTCTAGAAAGTTTATAAAGTTCAATAATAAGGGAATAGGTTTTAAGAAACCATTCAAAAAGTATAAGAAGTATGATGAAAATTATAAGTGAGATGCTATGAATGAAAAAATCTTGGACACATCAAACTAGAATTTCCACAACTACATGATAATAAAAATTTAGAGAAAAAGTACTTTAATAAAATTAGAAACCAGAAGAAATCCAAGAAATCCATGAAAGAAACACAGAGTTATTCATAGGATTTTAGTGATGTCAAATATTTGGAATCAAAAGAAAATATTATAAACAAAAGATAAATATTATAATAAAAAGTCCAACATGTACTTTATGGGACAATATAATGAGGTACATTCAAATTATTCTTATGAATGTGAGTATGAATTTAAAAATGAAAATTGATCCTATAAGGAATTAAATGAATATTGTTCTAGGCTAAAAAATAAGCCTGGATCTTTGAAAAAGAAAAAAAACTCTTAAAAATTCTAATAGTAGTATGGTAAATGAAAAAGATAACTTAAAAAAATAAATTTCATAATAAAAAACCAAGATATAATTTTTTTCTTCATTTTGTATTCAACATGGAAATATGATTGAAAATTTGAAAAAGAAGTTCAATATTTTAAAGATGATGCAAGTGTTTTTATAAAAGGTTTAAATTATTTAAATCAAATTCTTGGAAACAAAAAATATCATAAAAATAAATATGGTATAAGAATCCAAGGTGAGAATCCAGAATTTTATAAAACGATTTTGTACCTAGTTCTAAGAATAAGAACCTCTCTAAAGTTACTTGTTTTCATTATTCAGAGTTAGGACATTATATTAATAATTTTCATTTGAAAAACCCATAATTCAGTGGATTAAAAAATTCTTTTTTTTCAATTTTTTTTCTCAAAATTTAGTGTTGGATTTTCTGGACAACACAAACATATTTGGGTTCCTAAATATTTAGTTGCTAACATTGCTTGACCCATGAAAGTATATATACCCCAAAAAAAAATTCTTTTTGGATTTGTCTCTATAGTGAAAAAGGTTCGAGGGTATCAATAAAAAATGTTACATGGATAGTGTATGTTCAAGAAATATGAGTTGTGATTTCTCTAATTTTTAATCCTTATCAAAAATTAATGGAGGCTATGTCACTTTTAGTGGAGATGATAAATGAAAAATTATTGGATTTGGATTAGTTGGTAATCCAAGCTCAGTCCTCATCAACAAAGTTCTTTATATGGAAGTATTTAATCACAACCTGATAAGTATTTCTGAACTTTGTGATGAATTTATTTTGTTGATTTTTCAAAAAATGCATGTTTAGTTTTCAAAGGTAAAATTCTTAAATTTAAGTCACCTAGAATAGATAATGTCTATAATCTAGATATTAATTCTTTGAGTAGAAAAAAAGTGATCTATTTAAATACTAAAACAAATGAATCTTGGATATGACATAGAATATTGGGATATTGTAATGTTTATTATTTGATAAAATAATATAAAATTAATTTAGTTTTAGATTTACCTCAAATTAAATTGAATAAAAATAAGCTATGGGATGCGTTCTAAATGGGAAAGTAACAAAAGTCATCTTTTCTTGATGCTAATGAAGTTTTTGTTTTTCTAGTTCTATTTGTGATGGTTGAAGTTGTTTTTGGTGACTATAAAGATGGTGGCATTGTCAATGGTTTTCTGGTGGGTAAATTAGGTTACGATTTTTCTAGTTCTTTAACCTATGGGTGTTCCCTTCACCTTCGATGGTTATGCTCAGTGATGTCGATGGATTCTAGTGGTGTTGGAATTTTTTTTGGTTCTATGGTGAAAATTTTTATGGGCATGGCTATAGCGGTTCTAGCAATGAGGAAGGGAAGTTTTTTAGTTGGCAATTCTCAGTGGTGTTATGAATGATAATGTGTGATTTGGTGCATTAGGGTTTGCGGATTAAGGAATAATTCATCTCATGGTTTTTATCCCGATGCAGTGGTGTAACAACTTTGTTTGAAATTTGAATTTGGTGGAGTACCTGAAAGTTATGTTGGCATGTGTTTTTTATTTAAATTTTGAAGTTTTTTTTGGTGTTTTGAAATAAATATATGGAAATTTTGTGGTTCCCACTCAACCGTAATGTGGTTTTTGGAAAATAAAGAAATAAATATTTTGAGATAACACAATTCATATTTTAAATCATTTAAAGAATTTGATACTTCTATACCTTTACAACCAATTCATATAGATTTTTTTGATCCATCTAGAGTTTCAAGCCTAAGAGGGGAATATTTTTTATGTATTATTTGATGATTTTTCTATATTTACTTGAATTTTCTTTTTTAAGCATTAAAAGTGAATCCTTTCCTATTTTTATAAGATTTTTAAAAATTGGTTCAAAAATAAAAAGGTGAAAAATTTATTTTTTAAAAAAGTGATAATTGAAGAGAATGTGAAAACTATGAGTTTAATTCCTTTTGTTAAAAACATGGTATCAAACATACTTTTTCTTCCCCCAGGATACATTAAAAAAATGTTGTTGTGGAGAAGAGGAATAGGAATTTTAAGAAATTTCTAGAATAATGTTATGTGAATATAACCCACCTACTCAGTTTTAGGATAAAGTTATAAATAAAACATGTTATGTCATAAAAAAAGTTTTAATAAGATATATCTTGAAGAAAACACCCTATGTGTAATGGAATAATAATAATCCAGAGGTTGGTCACTTTAAAGTATTTTGGTGTAAGGTTTATATTCTAAAAACCAAGGATAATCTTGGTAAATTTGATCTGAAGGCCGATGAAGGAATCTTCTTAGGATATTATAATACTTCCAAGGTGTATGAAGTTTTTAATAAAAGGTCAAAGATTGTTGAAGAATCATCCCCTGTGAGATTTAATGAAATTGAAACTTTTGGTCAAAAAAATGAATTGAATTTATGACCTAAGTGATTCTTTTGAAAACATGAGACATGAAAATCTCTTTTAAGTAATAAGGATGAAGAGTTGAAGCTTGATTTTATAGAACCAATTCCTGAACGGTTGGATACCAATGAACCCATAAGTGTACTTCTTAGACAGCCTAGAACCCTTAAGAAAAATTCCTTATAAACAATTATAGGATATTTAGATGAAGTTATTAGGACTGGAAGGTGTGTATGAAATCTTATAGAGCTTCATGCCTTTCTATCTCAACTAGAATCAATGACTATAAAATAATCCTTAGTAGATGATAGTTTTTTTTATAGTAATGTAAGAAGAACCAAACTAGTTCAAGATGAAAAAGGTTTGAGAATTGTTTGATAGACTCTTTGACTATCCTATTATAGGAAAAAATTGGGTTTTTTGGAATAAAAAAGATGATCATGGTGTGATCACTATAAATAAGGATAGAATAGTAGAAAAATGTTATAATAAGGAAAAATGTATAGATTATGAAGATACATTTTCATGTGTTACTAGATTTGAAGCTATTAGGATTATATTAGCCTATTCATTACATATAAATTTAAAATTAGAACATATGAATAATAAATTTTCTTTTCTAAATGGTTTTCTTATAGAGGAAGTTAAAGTCGAAAAACCTTCTAGTTTTGAAAATCCAGATTTTCCAAATTCAATTTTAAACATTCCAAAGATATTTATGGCCTTAAATAAGCAGCTAGAGCATGGAATAAATGTTTAATATCTTTTATTTTTTCATTTTTTCAGCAGGTAAATAAAATCCTACTAAATTTAATAAATACTCATATATATATATATATATATATATTGTTAGTTCATATATATGTTAATTTTGTGATTTTTGGTTCAAAAAATAAAAAATTTTGTAATAAATTTTAAAAACTCATGAAAAAATAATTTTAAATGAGCATGATGGGTGAGTTGAATTATTTTCTAGGTTTTTAGATCTATTAAAGACTTTGGGAATGTGCTAAATCAAAGTAAATACATACCTAACTAACTTAAAATGTTTGTACTTTAAAGTGGTAAAGTACATACAACCCTTATAAGATATAATGAAAATATTGACTAATATAAAGTTGGGAAACTATTTGAAATAATCTGTATAGAGGAATAATTTGGAGTCTATTATATTTTAACTCTAGTAGACTAAACATCATGTTTGTATTATTCCTTTTTTATGGATCTCAATAAAATCATAAGAAATCCCATCTAAAATTTTCCAAAAAAATAAAGGTATTTAAAAGGAATAATTTCCCTTTCCATATTTTTTTAAAATTTGATTTTAATTTAACTTCATATTTAGGTTATGATTTTGGTGGTTGTAGACTAGATAAGAAGAGTACCTCAGGAACCTGTAATTTTCTAGGAAAATACATGGTATTCCGGTCTAGTAAGAAACAACACTCTGTTGCATTATCTATTGTCAAAGTATAATATATTACTGCCATTAATTTTTGAACATAAGTATTATTGGTGAAACACACCTTAATGTATTTTGGATTCAATTATAATCAAGTATCAATTAAATGTGATAACACTAGTGCTATCAATATTTCTTAGGATCCAATAAATCATTCAAGAAAAAACATATAGGCCTAAGGAACCATTTCTTGTGTGATCATGCTTAAAAAGGTGATATTTTCTAGATATTTTTACTAATGCCCTTGTGTGTGAATGTTTTTATTTTATCAAAAGAGAATTGGGTTTATTTGATTTTAAGTGGATTTATTATTATTTTTAATTATTTTGAATTTTATTTAATTATAATTTTAAGAAAATTAACTTAGAGTATTATCAATATAAATTTTATGTTTTTATAAATTTTTTATTTAATTTAATTTATTTATTAGTCATAATCAACCAAAAAACCCATTCGAGTACATAAGTGTTTTGAGATTCAGGACCATGATATAAAACTCATTTTGGAAGTCGCCCCTTTTTTGATTCATGTACGTATCATCTTCCAAAATATGCATTGTCTCCATAAACCTCAAAATATTCTCTAAACATTTAACTGAACCTGTCATCCATGAGAAAGTTTATGTGAAGTGATGAGGGAAGTTCCAGTTTTTCTAATAAATCCAATGTAAGTGTACTATGAAGAGTACTCATGGAAAATTCCACTAATATGGAATGAATGAAGAGTACTAAGTTTTTTCTAAATAAGGTGATTTAGTTTCAAGGATGTGAGTTTGTTTTTGATGAGAAGAATTTGGGTTTACTACTTGAATAAGTAAACGAGTTCATGAAAAATATCGAGTTCCAGTTCAATCAAACACAGGATGCTATCTTTTGAAGCATCAATGGTAAAACGATGCTATTTTTATCTTCTCAGTTGGACGAGTTTATTTATTTTCCTTATTAATGGGAGTTTAGTTTTAGTCGTACACTTATTGAAACAAGATCAGTTGTACCCGTAGAGGTATCTAAGTTTTTGTTCGATATATCTTCCTATGAGAAGAAACCTGTAAAGGATTTACCAGTAGAGTGGAAAGTGTTGTCCATGTTTATGAAAACTAGAATAACTTAGAGGGATGGTGAGATGGAGAATGTTTTATTTTAGGACATGTATTTTCTTTATGTTTTTATAAATAATTTGAAGCTCAATTTTCCTAGATACATGATTTACTTTATATATCATTGATGTAAAGTAAAGGGTAAAATCAAATAATATCCTTATGAAATCTAAATATCCCAGATTCAGAATAGAAAAGAAGTGGATCTCAATGAAGGAGATGTAGTTAAGTGTAACAATATTAATACCCTATCTTCTATTATGTTGAAAAAAATTAGGTACTCTTGGGAATATTCTTCAAATTCCTTGAATCCAGTTAGACATAAAGGTGTGGCTCAGGGGAAGACATCACAAACCTTACTACCTAGGTAAATAGAACCTGCTAATATGGTGACTACTAGGGAAGTGTAAGAGAATGTGTCTGCGAGATATGAACCTTAGTTTCCAGTGATAAGCCCTTCTGTGGTTGAGGTACTTTAGATTCAAATGGAATAGGTTTCTCAGATCCAAGTTGTTGAAGTTATTATAGTAGGTCATCATGTTGAGGAACCAGTTTTTGAAACAAATTTTATTGACCATGAGGAGAGGCCTATTAAGGAAGTTCCCAGTGTTTCATTTATTGAAGGAATAACTGAACCAGAGGTCGAGCATCAGAAAACTAGTCACAATCCAACCCTAACTAGGGCTCAAAAAACAACTACATCAATAATTCCTTCACAGTCTAGGGGGTGGTGACAAGTTCTGAAAAGAATATCCTAAATAGAAGGCATTTCCTAATGTACCTATATTCAGACACATGACTATATCAATGAAAAGGTATAGAGGAGTAATAACAAAAATATTCAATAATTAGAAAGTAAACCAACATTGAAAAACCTCTAGGGTGTACAAGAGTATGATAGTACAAACTAAAAAGTAAATGAAAAAAATACATGCCCAACTAGAAATATGTACCAACCTAACAAAATTAGAAAGCAAAATGCTAAGAGAGACTATCTCTTGATCTCTAAGATATGACCAACATATAGATTTCACAACACCCAATATCCCTAAGATCCTTTGAAGTCACCCCCGACCATTCTATCATCTACATAATACATGAAATGTGTGGGAAAATACAATTCAAGGGTGAGTATATAAAAACATAGTAGGACACCCTGGAAGATTAAGGGGGAATATTAAGAGACACAATAGGAATAAAAAGATAGTAGATAATAAACATGATGTAGCTCAACCCAAAGAAATAGAAAGAGTAACCTCATCCAAGAATAAGAGGATCAAAAAAATGTGTAAATGAACTACACATCGAGTCTTTGATACCCATAGTAGGAGAGTAAACTCATCCAATCATGAGAAGCTAAACATAGAAATCACGTGGAAAACCCCATGCATCATCGCATCCCATGTCCTGAGAGTAACCAAATCCAAATGTATGTATACATATGTATATATATATATATATATTCTCTAAAAAGTAATCCCAAATGAGAGAGAAATGGGATCTCTATCTCATAGATCATTCTAGGAAAAGAGTCACCAATAGTTCTAAAAGTCCAATAATGATGCCCAACATCTCGCACATCTTCTAGTAGAAACTATCCAAGTTAGGCCATGTATCATCTTTATGCCACATAGTTGAGGGGCCACAATCTCTAGGTAGGGTAACCATGGTCTGGTACAACATAAGGGTTCCATTCATGTGGTAGAGGACCCATGCCCATCCTAGTTGGAGGGTTCCACTCTAGAAGCATCTATAGAGGACCCATGCACCGATGCGTTAGTGGGTTCCACTCTATAAGTCAAGGAACCACACCCTATTGAATAGTGGGGTTCCACTCTGGTCATCAATGAACCAAACCCTATCCGATAGGGGGTTACACTCGGTAGGTAGAGGATCTGTACCCAAGCTGATGGAGGGTTCTACTCTATAGGTTGAGGACCTACACCCTGATGCGATAAGGGGTGGGGGGTTCCACTCTGGTCATTAATGACCCATGCCCTATCCGACGGGGGATTCCACTTGGTAGCTAGAGGACTCATGCCCAAGATGATGTGGGATTCCACTCTATACATTGAGGACCTGTGCCCTGGTGCGATAGGGGGCGGGGTTCCACTCAGGTCATCAAGGACCCATGCCCTATCTGATAGGGATATTCCACTTTGTGGGTAGATGACCCACGTCCAACTTGATGGGGGTTCTACTTTATAGGTCAAGGAACAACGCCGTTGTGTGACATGGGGGTTCCATTCTTGTGTCATAAGGACCCATGCACAATCTGATAGGGGGTTCCAATCGGTAAGTAGAGGACCCATGCCAAAGATGATGGGGGGTTCCACTCTCATGTCTCTGGTGATTCTCTACCCGATCACTACCATCAATGAGTTTTCCTAAATAAGCGTTGTGCTCGGAACATTTCACATAGTATATCAAAAGAAAAAATGGAGGGAACCATCACATTATATGTATAAAAACACTTAGAATAGGCTACTAATGGGCCAAAATACATGTTAAAATAAAGAATATAAAGAATATTAGAGTTTCCCCAAAGGGAGACAAGGGGTATACAATGTGTGAGGAGACCAACATGACATGTGGTCCCACTCCATCAATTAGTTGTGTCCATATAGGCACACAAATGACATACCATGTATGTATAATTGATGTGTAGGGTATATACATGATGTGACCATGCCACTCAGGGTCCCGCTTGTGTGCTTGGTCGTGTCCATATATCCACCCCGTGTCCATGTACTTCGGTACACGACTGTGTGCCTAGCTGTGTACACCCACACATGGTCCTGACCATGTGATATTCCACATGGATCATTCACTTCGGGAAGTGGTACAAGACATGTAAAAGGATATACACCATTACATGATTATAATTTTCAGAAAACCTAACTGACGTAGCTAAGGTCTAACATGTCATGAGTTCTTTAAACTACACGATGTGTAGTCAGGATTTTTACAAAATATCATATCTGCTCTCTGTGTACTAGATTTGTCCTTATTCCTTCAAAACCATCTTCATTTTCTCTTTAAATTGTTATATCTATATGTTTTTCATCATTTTGACCATACAGTGGATGGAAATCTGATCCCATTGGTCCTCAGAGGTTCTTCACACATATCTCATGCATCTGATCCTTCCTCTGTCGAAGATTTGATCTATGACTATCAAAATGATCACCCAAATTCTGAAAACCTCCCATATCTATCTATGATTCATTTATTTTTCCCTTGAACATGGATTCTTTGAAATTCCGAGGGTCTGATTGGGCTTGGTACTACCCGAAAATGTCAAACTAAGACTTGTGTGCTGAATCTTTTTTTTAATATGAGAATAAAAAGGCCTCTTGGTGCTAATCCTATTAATACTTCTAGAGTTTCAATACAAATAATTGAAGATGTTTATAATCCATCCTCATTATATCAGAAATAGAAATCCTAGGTAGATGAAACCTTAGATACTAAGCGTTCCAAGTAAGGACCCTCATCATATGAACCTCTGAAGAAATTACCTTTTTCGAGCTCCTAGAACCTATAATTTTAATATAGGTAAAGAGCATCTTGAAAATATTCTTAGTGGTACTACTTAGAGTCTGAAGGTGGAAGATTCCATTGGATCAGAAAATGGATATACTTTAACACCAATTTAGGAAGTGTTTCCATTAATGATGGATACTCTAAAAACCTCCCAAACCAAACATAATTTCAAAATACCTCAACTTAAACCTTTTGATTTGTTTGAACCCATCCATAAGTCAAAGTCTTATAACTGATATATTTTATTTTTATTTTGAGGTTTTGGGTGGATGCATATTTTTATATGATGAAAATCAATAAAATAATTCTTTATTCAATTATTATGCTTCTATTAGTGATTTTTTTCATTTAATTACATTTATATATATTAATTATTATTTTTTTCTCGATGATTGATTTCAATTGTTGTTATTCATTACCTATCATTTTCTTAATGATCATTTTTCATTTAATTTTTTCAATCTCTTTATTTTTTTAACTGAATTCTATAACTATCATAATTAACCATTCAATTACAGCATAGTAATTTAATAATGCATTACTCTAAAAGTGTTGCATTAACAGTGTTTTATCCAAACCATACCCTTCATTTTTAATGAAACAATAAGGGGGATAATTTTTCACCTTTTGTAAAAAGGGTGAGTAGTTTTACTTAAAGGGAGAGAATTGTAAAATTAAGGGGGAGACATAATAAAGAAACACTATTATATAGTTTTGTGAAAAATCATGATTTACCCTTTTAAAATTTCACGTTTAATATCTTATGGGTTTTTTGGTGCTCAATAAGGGGGAGATTGTTATACCACTAATGTTGTTCTAATATATCCCGTGTACTTTAGTTTTTGATGATATTAAATAACCCTTCATATGTTACTAATGATTTTTTAAGTATGTTCATTATGTTATTTCTATATTTTAAGTGATTTGTATATTAATTCCTTAAGTCTATAATTCTAGATGTTTTTTTCCTGAAATTTGCTTAGTTTTGTAAAAATCAGCTACATGAGGCATTTTTCTATGTGGAGAAATGGCTACATGAGCATTCATTTACAAAAATATTCTATGTTAAGCAATAACCTATGTAAATTGGCTACATAGTAGAATCACTTATGTGAAATTCACCTACATCATTTGATCAGCTATGTGAGATATTGACTATTTAGACCATCTAGTTACATGAATCAGCTACGTGGAGTAATCAGTTAAGTGAATCAAATACGTGGTGAAATCAGCTTTGTGGTTCCATTTAACTACATATATTTTGGAAACATGAGTAAAAATCAAACTTAAATCAATTTGGATACATGAATTTGGCTATATGAAAAAATTTGCCACATGAAGCAAAAGTAACTATGTGAATAAATCCTATGTAAATTCTGCTATGTGAATTCAAATCTAAAATTTGGCTATGTGATGATTCTCAATTAGCTACATCATGCTATAATATGTATTTACTACCATTGAATCACTTGAGTGAGATTTTAATGCTATAATTCAATATTTAAATGATGGATTACCTATTTATAGTAAAAATGGTTTTAATATTAGGCAAGTACTAAGAAAAGAAATAAATATAGGGATAATTTATTTGTAATTACTATTGCTAAGGTATTTTTGAGAAAAGGGCATGTCTCTGATTCTAGATTTTATGGATTGTGTGATGTGTAGTTAAAAATAATCATTTTCATGATTTTTAGAAGATCTATCATGTGTATGAAAAGTTATATATAGATAATAACAGAAGATCCATATATAATACAAGTTTTCTCTCTTAAATATCATGTACACTGCTTTGTTTTACAAAAAAATAAGAAGAAGAAGCTTCATGATTTACAACTGTTTATTATCAATAATCTTTTCTGTCATTAGAAAACTCTCATTCAGATTCATTCTCTTCTTATCATCTCTCTTATAGATTTTTTTCTTTCAATAAATTTTTTCTTTAAACTATGTGTTCAAACTCTAAACTTCATGTTTATTATATTTCTCACTATAAAGGTTCCCGGTGAAAGAACTTAAAGGTTGTTGTTTGTAAATCCTTGGTGGAGCCTGGTTAAAAGCTCCTATACCATTGTAACAAGTTTACCCTAATTTCAATCAGGTATGAAGTCCTTGGAAAAAGGACCAGCAACCCTCAATAAAAGGTTTAGTTTAGTTAAAATCCCTAAAATCATGGAGAAGTAGGTTGGTGGAGTGGACTAGGGGACTTATATTCCCCAAACCACTATAAATATCTATTTCAAATTATTTTCTTTTTTATGTTTTATTTTATACTACTACTTATTTTTAATAAAATATTATAATTCAATCATATCCAAGAGAGAGTGATCTTCTAAGTGAAGAAAATTTTAAGAACTCAATTCACCCCTTCTTGAGTCTTTTGCAGACCTTTTGAGACAATACTTAGTTATAAAATCATGAATATTATTTATTATGCTATTAACTCAAATATATTCAGTCACATTTCAACATTTAAATTTGCACATGATATGTGGTGAATGTTGAAAAATACTCATCATGGTTTTGATAAACTGATTATAACAAAGATTTATGGGATTTGATCAAACTATCCAAATTTTAAGATAAGTGAAAATGAAACTGTGATAATGAAGATTATTGTTCCAATCAAGGATTTGGGTGTGGTTCAGAAAGGTTTTTGCGATAATAGTGTTAACGATTTTTGATTTTAAGAAGATTAAGAATATTTTGGAATTATAAAATGGTATTGGGTACAATTGAGGTATTTTGGTTTCCTCCTCTTCCTAATTGAAATAAAATAAACTCATATGGTGCTTTGAAAGGAAATCTGGGGCCCTCGGGGTGCATCACAGTCTTTTGTGATCATAATGAGAATATTGTGGGATTTTTTATGGTTCATATGGAGTGATATCCTCACTTTAAGTAGATATTCATGGAGTCATTAATGACATCTCTTTTGAAAAAATGAAAGGTTTGAATAATGGTTTGAAATTGATTATTCTACTCTCATCTAGGATATTAGAAATGGTATATTTCATCTTTCATAGAGACTGATGGCTCAGTGGATAGAATGTATGAATTATATATTGTGTCTCAATTTCATTATCACACATGTATTCTGGGAGGTAAACATGGTGACAGATGTGCTTGCTAACAGAGGAGTTGGTATGGATCTCACTTGGTTGGATTCTCTTCTTCTTGATTTAGTTACTCATTATGAAAGAGACTCTAATAAAATCCCACTTTTTAGACTTATGTAATTTTTATTTTCATCAATAAATTCTTTGGACTTTTGGTTAAGGGATTTAAATAAAAAACAATGAAGAAAATATATATTTTCCATAGATTATCATAGAGTAAATCGAAAAGGTAATTCTAATTCCAATGAAATTCCAAAAGTAAATTATTATGAATGTAAGAGGAAAGATCACATTAAACCTGAATTATTGAAGTTAAAGAAAGAAAAAAATCATAAAAATATAAATAATAACCAAAAGAGATTAATTGTAATAGGATAAAACTATACTAAAGACTCAAATTCTTATAAAGAATCTGGTTCTGAAAAGGAATTAGAAAATATTTTCTTAATGAATTATTAAAATCAGGTAATTGATTCTGAAAATGAATCTTACAATTCTAATTTATAAGAACACCTGATGAATGAATTATATGATGAAATAAAAATATTACAAAATTAGTTTTACCAAATTTTAAATATACATAAGAAAATTAGGATAAAGTATAAAAAATATGTTAAGGAAAAAATATCACTCTTGAAGAAAATGAAAATGAAGGAATAATAATTCTAGAATCAATGATAAAATTTGTTATGATTTTGAAATTATTCAAAAGTAAAATCTTAAACTTAAGTATTAACTTTCAAAAGATGATAATTCTCAAGATATAAAATCTAATTTGATTCTAGATGAAGATGAAAATCTAAGAAAGGAAATTAAATGTTTAAAAATATATATGTTTAGATTCTTTCAAATAAGGGAAAACTATGATGAAATGGTAATATTGGAAAAATATATAAAACAATATTTATTTATGATGATAAATTACATAAATTATATAATTTTTTTTGAAAAAATATAAAATGGATTTTTTTCAACAATTACTTGTTTTAATTATTGAATTAAGGGACATTATGTAAGTGAGTGTTCATTTAGACTTACACAATATCTTGGACATACCAAAGCCTTTATGTCTAAATAATTATCCTCTAAATTATCTATGAATAAAATTTTGAAATCAGTTTGTGTTCCTAAGAAACATTTCTCTAACTATATTGGACATAGGATTGCATGGGTACCAAAATTATCTTAAATTTTTCTTTTTAGGATATGTGCCTTAAAATATTGAAAAATGATTTTTTTCATAGATATGGATATTATCATAATATTATAGGTTATTATACATATTTCAATCATTCAAAAAATGTGAAGGAGGCAATGTTACATTTGGTTATAATTCAACAGGTAAAGTAAAAGGTTCTGGAGAAGTTAGAATTTTAAAATCTATAATCATTTCAAAAGTTTTATATATTAATAGGATAAAACATAATTTGAAATGTATATCATAATTGTGTGATGATAGAATAAAAGTAAAATTATAAAATAAAAAGTTCATTGTTTTTAATGATGAATTTGAATTATTTTATGAAAATAAAAAAGATAATATATATTCTATAAATTATTATAAACTAGATGTAAAAAATGTCAAGTTACTAAATACTATAAAAATATAAAATATTCTTTGGAAAAGGAAGATCTAAATTACAAATTTTAGGCGATTTAATGAGCTATTTAAACATAAAAATGTTCTGCCACTTCCCAAAATATAGTTAGATAGTTCTTACATTTGTGTCTCTTGTATGAAAGGTAAACACCATAAAGAATATTTTTGACCAATCAAGGAAGTGAAAGTATTAAGGCCTTTACAACATATACATATTTATTTATTAGGTCTTATACCTACCACTAGTCTTAGTGTAAAATCATATCTTTGTGATTATTGATAAATAAAAGATTTATATGGACTTAGTATCTTACTCATAAGTCTGAAAAATTTATCTAAATTTATTTCTTATTTTAAAATAATTCAAAATGAATAAGGATATTTAATATTTTTATATTATAAGTGATCGAGTTGGAGATTTTGTAAATCTGAAATTTGAAAAATTATATGAAGAAAATGGTTATTCTTATAATTTTTCATAACCCAGGACACCGGAAAAAATGGTGTCATGGGAAGGAAAAACAAAAATTTATATGAAATGGTTATAACCATGATAAATGAGTTAAAAAAACCTATATATATATATGTTTATTTAATAAGTAAATATAGATTTCTATGCGTGTAATAGAGTTATTTCAAGACCAATTTTGAATAATACATATTATAAACTTTAAAAAGGAAGAAAAAAAAGTTTTTTATTTTAGAGTATTTGGTTGAAACGTATAAATTCTTAACACAAAATATTCCTTATAAAAATTTGATTCAAAATCTAATAAAGGTATATTTTTGGGTTATTCAAACTCTAGTAAAAACTATATAGATTATAATAAAAGAAGTATAGAAGTTAAAGAGTATATACATATGAAATTTAATGAGAATACTTTGAGAGGAAATAATGATGATTTAAGTCATCTTGAAGAGTACTTTATAGATTTTAATTTTGGAGAGGTTGAACCTAAAAATAAAAATGAAAATGTTGAGGGGGAGAGTCACCCTTATGAAATAACATGGAATTGCTATTGGGATCACTATTTAGATAAAGTGATTGGAAATATTGAATCAAGAATTCAAACCATAAATTGATTGAAGAATTTTTGTTCTTATCATGCTTTCATTTTTGATTTTTGTTCTAACAAAATTTATGAATATTTAAATGATTAAAACTAGATATTTTATATAAAATAATTGTTAAAAAAAATTCTAGAAATAAAGTTTGGGATCTATTTAAACCACATATATATTCTCAAGTAATTGGTACTAAATGTTTTTTTTTGAAACAAACTTGATAAATATTTATATTTTATTATGAATAAATCTAGATTAGTTGCATAAATATATTCATTAAAAGAAGTCATAAATATAAATAAACATTTTTATATGTTGAAACATTAGAATATATACAAATATTATTAGCTTATACAACATTTAATGGTTTTAAGTTGTTTCAAATGGATCTCCAAAGTTTATTTCTAAATGAATTTATTTATGTGGAAGTACATGTTCAGAAACCCATTTTTTTTGAAAATGAAAATCATCTTAATAATTTTTAAATATTTATAAAGAACTTTATGGTATTAAAGAAGCTAAAAGATCATGGTATAAAAGATTATATAAATTTCCTTTACAATATAACTTTTTAAAGTACAGTTTAATCTTAATTTTAATATAAATAAAATTTACAAAGATATATTGTTTGTGAAAATATATGTGGATGATATTATTTTTGGATATTTAAATAGTTCTTTGTGTAATGATTTTTTTGAATTAATGATATGTGAATTTGATATGAGTCACACGTGATAATTATAATTCTTTATTAGTCTTCAAAATTTTCGAATATAATTTGATATTTTTCTTAGTCTATATAAGTATGTAAAGGAACTTGTTAAAATATTTGTTCTTGATAGTTATAAAAATTAAAACATTTCCATGAGTATTTCATGTAAACTAGACTGTGATAAATCTGAAAAATATATATAAAATAATATTTTTAGAGTTATTATTGGTAGTTTATTTTATTTAACTACTTATCAACCAAATTTAATGTTTAATGTATTCTTATGTTCAATATTTCAATCTAAACCAATGGATAGTCACTTAAAATTTATCAAAAAGATCATAAAATCTATTAAAGGGTCTATGAACCATTGTCAATTTTATCATAGAAGAACTATTTTTTATTTAAAAATACATTTATATTTTGATTTTGGTGGATGTGAAATAGATATAAAAAAGAACAAGTGGAATGTGTCATTTTTTATGAAAAATATTTGTTTCTTAGAGTTCCTAGAAACATAATTCTATTTTATTATTAACTGAAAAAGTAGAATACTAAGTTGTAGTAATATTTTGTGATAAATCCTCATGAATTGAGAAAAATTTGACAGGTTTTAATGTTTTCTTTGAAAATTTTCCCATTTTATGTGATAATTCTTTTGAAATTTCAATATATAAGTACCCACTATTTAATTTAAGAGAAAATAATATAGATATTAAACTTAATTTTATTAGAGACCATGTTCAAAAATGTAAAATCTATTTGGAATATGTTATAACCAATGATAAAATTGTTGATATTTTCACTAATAGTTTAGATTTATCTATGTTTTAGAAAATCAAGCATGAACTTGGAATGATGGATGCTTAGAATAGAAGTTTGAAATATTCTTGAATCTTTTTATGGACAAAACATGTTTATTGAAGGCTAAAATCATTCCACCTTTGGAATCCCAATTCACGTTAACTATTTTTAGTTGAAAATTTTCATTATTATGACGTAATGAAACATTTGGTTAGTAATCATGCTTAATATTCTTGGATTAAATAGTATACTAACATGATTAATTTATGTTTCATATATAGAGAGTATATATGATGAATCTATTATATTATATTGATTACTGGCATATTATTTGACTATTTTTTAATGTTTAATTCATTGTATCTCATATTATATGATTCATCTAACATATTGACCTGTTTTTATGGATCTTTGATGATTTTTAAGTCTTATGTAGGATGGAATTATGAATCCTACACACAATAGATTTACATTCTTCTAATATTTAAAGAAGGGAGAAAAACTTATATTAAGAGGAAGTTTCTATACATTCATTTTCTATATTCTCTATTTATTGTTTTTAATAAAATCACAATTGATTCTATTTTTAAAATACACGAATTTAGGATGAGATTTGAAAATTTAATTATATTTTTTCCTAAAATATACTGTTATAGATTTTAAAAATTGTTTTGAAAATGTTTTAAGCATGCTAAAATGATGGTATTTAATTTTTTAAAAGTATTAACCTCAATGTAATATTATTTATATTAGAGGGAGCTATATTTTTCATTCTATAAAAAATAAGTTATTTAGAAATTATTTCAAGAAATGGGATATATGTTTTTTAAAGGGGGAATATTTTTCTTCATATATTATTTTTAAAAGTTTTTTTGATAATTTCAAAATAATGGATAATTTTTTTTAAATTATATCTGGTTGTGTAATTATCAAAAAAGGTGAAATTATTGAGTGTCTCTTTGACAATTTATCGATTCAAGATTTGATAATTGGTTTTGTAATTATCAAAAGGGGAGAGATTGTTTAGTGGATTCATGAAACTTCACTTAATCATGTTTTGATAATTACAAAATTATTATTTTATTTCATCAAACATTAGTGAAGAAGTGTGTTTTAATGTTACACTAAATTTAGAAGAAAATATTATTATTGACATTTCTTATTGAATTGTTCCTTAAGTTTGTCTTGTGCCTTTTAAATTGATTTCATAGAAAAATCCATCTTTGTATGAGTTAAGTTGTAACTTATACACTAAAGTTTTCATAATTAGATAATTATAATTTGTTATATCATTATTTAATTATTTATTAAAAATATTTATTATGTTAATTATTTATTATTTTATTTCTATTTTTTTCTTATTTTGTGGACTCTGTGTTTGTTTTCACAAATCCTTAGTTTTTGATTTTTATCTCTAAGTAAAAATTCATATGATATTTCTTAAAATCATATGAGATTTATAAAATTCATATGGGATTTATCAAATTCAAATGATATTTCTAAAATTATATGGGATTTTTGAATGAAATATACTATTTCTAAAACTAATATGATTTGGAATTAAAGTCTTACAAAATGGTAATTTTCTTAACTATAAAGTTGTATTCCATTATGTAAATTCATATGTGGTATTGAAGTTGTATATGTTGTACATAAAGTCTTATGGAGTCCAATTTTTAGAAAATTATGAAGTCATATGTACTAAATAAAAGTATTATGGAGTAATTAGAAATTCTTATGAAATTTTCAAAGGCATACGCTTTTGCATAATGTCATGCGGAAGTGGAATATGTACAAGTATGAAGTCATACATGCATTATAATCTATATAAAATGACTTATGAGATATGAATCTATTTGTTATATGAATTACTATGAGATTCAAAGTATTATGGAATACAAATTATTATGACTTTAAGTCCTATGCAATTTAAAGTCTTACGGTTCTTTAAAGTCATACTCTCTTAATATTTTGTTTTTTCAAAATTGAAAAATATGATTTGTTTTGCCTATATATATTTTTTATTTTGATATAATATGTTTACATGTTACATATTTTTCCTGAATTAATTATTATTTAAATATATATTAATTATTTCAATCCTATAAAATTAGTTTGGAAATATTTAATAATAAATTAAATTTGAATCACGAGGGATGAAACTTATTATATTTACACTATATTTACAGTAGTAATATCAAAATTTGAATTAAAATTTATATTTATTACATTAAAGAATTAATATTTCTTTATATTTTAAATTTTTTTACAATTATGAGAGATCTATTTTCTCGAATATTAAATGCAATTTCATGCCCATTAAATGGATAATTCACTCAAACCATTATCCTTGAAATTTACACTGAACAACTTTGAAGTAGTTTGTTGGTTTCACATGCACAACTGTGCTTTAGAAAAGATAAAATGAAAAAAATTATAATTTTTGAAGATGATGTGCATAAAGAAACTCTATAAAAAGATTTTGAAAGAACCCGTGGAAATCATCAAAGTGTGGATATATTGTGCTGTACTTTTATGATCATCACTGCAACACTCTCAAATAGTCTTCATTATTCTGATCCTTTACCATTGAAGGGATACTCACTGCCTCAACATATATATATTTTTAATTTGAATCCTTATTTCTATGGTAATGCAATTCTTTATCTTTTCTGTGTGAGTGATTTATGGTTTATGATTTTTCATTCAAAATAAGGACCTCAGTGTAAGTGTTATACTACCCCTTACAAAAGGTATGAATGGTTGTGCCTTGGAATAGTCAAAAGAAATGGTTTGTATTGTGCCTTGGCCAAGATAAAGGAATTTTTGGTTCTTACTTTACTTCAAAAGGAAGGTTTTGGGTCATGCCTCCATGTGTGTAGAAGGTGGGATAGGGGTTGTGCCACTAGGTGTGAAAAAATATTTTAAAGGGTTGTGAATCCCTTCAAAAGTGTAGTAACTTATATAGTGGGTTCCATTCTCTCATGTTGAGAGTTTCAATAGTTAACATAAGATCACTTTGATCTAAATCACTATAAAAATACACGTGTCTATATTTTTTATTTCAATTGTATAATTTTCTTAAATTTTTCACGAGTCTTAAAATTTTAAACTAGTTAATTCACCCCTCTCTTGACCCTTCAACTATCTCGTCTACTAATAAAAAATTTCCAATGTCTAAAAGATAATTAATTCTATAAAAATATATTTTCATTATTTGATTCATTATTTTTATATTTAAAAAATTAGTGGTGGAATGGTTTAAAAGTCATACAAATATTTTTTAATGAAATTCTATTTATATTCTCAAAGAAGACCACTATCAGAGGCATTAATGTTGAAATAATATTTTATTCATTATTTTAACCCAAATTACCCCCTTCAAATTTAAATACTCCATCAAACCATTTGGAAATAAATTAATAGAATTAAACCCATTACCTAATATTTCACCAAATATCTTCCCTTAACCATTTTAGTTTTCTTGGATATTTCATTATCTCACTCCACTCCATGACTTGAAGCCCCCAGTCTCTTAACAAAGGCATATGCATCCAGGAATAAGTAACCCATTTTCACTTCATTTCATTTTTTATTATTCTTTTCTTCTATTCGCATTTCTTTTTTAACATCCCTAAGATGATTATTTATTAAATGTGCATGACATTAATGTTATTGTTCACTAGTAGAAAAAAATAGTTATGGCGTAGGTGTTTTAATGTTTGTTCTCTCATAATAGAAAATAAAATTTTCCCAAGAAGGATTTTAATTTCAGTTTTATGAAAAACACTGTTAAAAGATTATTAGGAATGGTTTTGACATCAGTTTTGAAGAAACTGATGTTAAAAACATATTTTTAACATCAGTTCTTAAGAAACTAACATTAAAAGGTGAAATTTAACATTAATATTTAACATTAGTTTCTAAGAAATCATTGTTAAAAACTTTTTAATTTTTTTATCACATGAATTATTTTGATTTTTACTTGTTCTTTGACTCAATATTCTTTCAAACTCAAGGTTGTGTGACTCCCGATTGGCCTCTATATTTATGGTTCAACTGAATTCTGTATCATTTTTTCATCATTTATCTTATCACTTGTATATTTCACCCTAATTTAGTGTCATTACACCACCCTAATCCATTCTTCCCACCTTAGATACATTCCAATCATCTTGTTTAGATTCCATCATCATTTAATTCAAATATTTATTTTCATATGAACTTATGTTTCATTAGTTGAAATATTTGGGTTGTCAATCAATATTTTGGGTCTATTTGTTGCGGATCTTCTCTTAGAATCTCTATATTTTGTAAGTTAGATTTTATTTTGTATTTTCAAAATGTTTATTAATTCATTGTTAATTATAAATTTTATAAATTTATTTTATATATATATACCTTTGTCTGTTATATGTTTTTACAGTTATAATTAACTTCTATTTATAATTTATTTGTGATTATAAATTTTTTACATTCATAAATTATAGTTATAATTTTTTTGTGATTATAATTATTTTTATTTTTAATTGTTTGTGTTTATATTTTTTTTGTGGTGATAAATTGTTTCTTATTATAATTTTTTATTATAATTTGTTTAGTTTTTTAAATTATGTCTATTTTTGGTGATAAATTGTTTTTAAGTTACGTCATTTCTAGTCATAAAATTCATCTATGCTAAATTTTTATTTGTTTATTTTTTAGTAGATTTAAATTAATAACTTTATATGCATATATATTTTATTTTTTCATCTTCATATATATAATTTTAATCTATTTTTTTCAAATTTATTCATGTTTATATATTTATATTCTTTTATTTTTTAAATTTATTTGTTTATATATATATATATGTTTATTTGTTTATTTTTTTTAACCATAGTTATTAATGGCATGAGACTTGGTGTTCCATGGTGATCCATCGCACCATGGCATGTGTCGGGAAGATGAGCGCCATGCCATGGGTTCTCCATGGATCATCTATAAAATCACTCAATGGCTTGCTCTATGCCACGCAACGGAGCCAGTGGCGTGGCATGCACCACTACACCGACCTGTTTAGTTTTTTTTTTCATTTTTTCAACCTGAGGCCTGAAAAATGGTGACCTCCCCTACTGCACACCACTATCATCTTTTGATGACACCCACAACCCAGCCCCTATCAGACCAAGTCAAGTAGTGAAACCTAGTTGTGTCCCTCGACAACTGCTTCCCAAACCAACCGAGCATGACAACCCAACTAAGCTCCTCATCCAGGGAAGGCTCACACACATGGAATGCCTTGAATGCAAAGCGAACCCCACTAAGTGATTTTTTTATTCAACTTCTTTTCAGTTACTACTGTCCGACCTCTCTGTCTATTTAGGGCAGAGCACACCACTTTTTTTATTCTATATTTTTTTTTATTTTTTTGTTTATTGTTTTTTAGATATATGTTTTAAAATATTTAATGGTGTTTTAAATATTTTAGGAATTTTTATTTATTTCAGAATGAGATAACCCCCACTCATTAAATTTTGTATGTTTTAATATGCCGCAAGTTAATATTTTCATGCTTCGTGTGTCGCACTGTGCGATTTTGCATTGGGGGCCCTTGTTTCTGTTGTGCACCATGTGCCATAAATAAATATGTTTTTATCATATTAATTGGATCATAATTGGATAAATTCATGAAAAACTAATGATGGATATAAAAAAGGTGTTGATAATTTTTTAGAATTTTCTACATAAAATCTTTAAAAAAAGATTTGATTTTCTGTCCACGCGTGAAGTGTTTGAATATGATAAAATTAAGGTATAGAGAAATTAAATACTGTATGATTTTATATGGTTTTAATCATAATTATTTAAATTGAATATGGTATAGTGAAATAAAAACAAGTCAATATATAATTATGATGAGGATGTTTAAAATGAGATAAATGATTTTCTTGAAGAATTGATTCATGATGCATGCATTGAAACTATTAAAAAAATATTAAACAATTGTATGAAGATGTTGAGAAATGACTATTATTAGGTTGAATTAAATTTATAGTATTATCAGAAGTTCTGAGATTAGTTAATAACATAAAGGAATGAAATGGTTGGAGTGATTACATTTTCACTGAATTGCATAAACTTTTAAAATAGAAACATTCAAAAGGAAACATGATTCCAAATTCTAATTATAAGGAAAACATATTATAACTGATGGGATTGGGTATAAAAATAAACATTATTTCCTTAATGATTGGGTTTTGTATAGGAATGAATATGATAGTTTATCATAATGTTATAAATGTGGGACATCACAATATAAAATGAATGAAAAATACAACTATGATTCATTATCCAGAACAGGTACCAAGCCTCCTACTAAAGAAATCTAGTATCTCTCAATAATTCATTATTTAAAAAATATATTTGAAAATTCAAATGATTAAAGCGGATAAGATATCATATATATGAACACATATTTGATGGAAGTCTACATCACCCTGCTAATCCACTACAATGGAATAGATTTGATCACAAATTTATTATTTTTTAAATAAAGTTAGAAATATCATAATGGGATTGCGCACTGATGAAATGAATCCATATCAATGCCTCAGTATCTATCATATTTTTTGTCCTATTATATTTTTTGTTTATAACTTTTCATCACAAATATATTATGATGAGATTGATGATTTATAGACTGAAACATCCTTGAAATGATATTGACGCATATCTATCACCATTGGTTAATGATTTAAATTTTTTATAGGAGATAGGTGTTATAGTATTTGATGAATATAAGAAAGAGTATTTCATTTTACATGGTATGATAACGTTCAATATAAAATAATTTCCTACAAAGGGAAAATTATCTAAATATAGTGCTAGAGGACATAAATCTTGTCCAATTTGTAAAGAGGTAACTTCATCTCATCAACTCTAGAATAGAAGAAAGATTGTTTACATGGGACATATAATATTTTTTTAAATGTATCATTCTTATCAATGATTAAAAAAGGTATTTAATGGTTTACAAGAGTATAATTTGGCATCACAACCATTTTCAACTAAATAATATTATGAAAGGTGAAAAACATTAATTTCACATTTTTAAAGAAAATAAGTTTTGGTTGTCGAAAAAATACAAGGAAGAAATGGTCCATTTTATGTAATCTATATTATTGATTTTTTTTATAAGAAAAACATAAAATAGGATTTATGTATGTTGAGAAAAACATGTGATAGTTTGATTGAAAATTTTTTAGACATAAAAAGAAATAAAAAAGATATATTACATGAGAGACCACTTAATATCCATGGGAATAAATTTAGATTTAGGTCCCACCATGAAAATAAATAGGGAATATTTACCTTTGACTTATCCAAAATTAAGTAAGAATGAGAAGATAAATTTTTCAATGTCTACATTTTATAAAAGTACCCAGTGGGTTTTCTTAAAATGTGAAAATTTTTCTTTCATATAAGGATTTAATGTCAATATGTATGAAATATCGTGACTTTTATATATTGATATAATAACTACTATTTTTTCCATTTCATTGAATATTTTTTATACTTTTCAGAAAGTTTATCATCAAGTTGTTTTACCTTTTCAATTCCATTTCCAGTAAGTTATAGATCTAAATTTTTTATATGTGTTGGATAATGAATCTTTCCTCATACTTTGTCAATAAGAAATGTATTTTCTACATTTTTTTTGATATAATGGTTTATATGGTGATTCATTTGGTGTAGAGATAAGAATGCATAGTTCTATTTATTTATGTTTGTTATATAATTTTGAAATATATATAATTTTTTTGAAAGCATATGTCAAGAATATACATCAACCAAAGGAAACTATTGTTAAAAAATATATATCAAATGAAGTGATTAAGTTGTATACTAATTATTTGTATTAATTAGATCATGTTAGTCTCCTTATATCTCAACATTAGTTAATAATGAAAGTAAAGGTATTTATGGTGTAATTCCATGACTTAGAAGCCATTGAACTGGTGCCTTGAGTTGGTGCACCACATGGTGCCAAGATCACCTCACTATACTCTATAGGTTACTAACAAGCAAAGAGGGTCCATAGGTAGTATATTGGGGAGACTAAACCCCATGGACATAGTCCAACATATTGGAAATAAAGGAAAAAATATCAACATCACATCCAGGTAAAATAAAAAATGCTATAATCACAAGTCATAACCCATGAAATGTCATATATATGTTATATATAGAACAAGAATACATACACATAATTCAGATCAAGTACAAATAAACCAAAAATTAAAAAAAATGGAAAACCAAAATATAGAGAAAACAAAAGTTTTGAGATCTAACCATATTTACATCACCAAAATCTAATCCTAGTCATGAAATAAAGCATTATATACAGGGAAGTTTCCCTCATCTCAACCTGAATCCATGAAGTCTATCCAGGTAAAAAATTGTGACTCAAATAGAGTGTGAGTAAAACTCAGTTGGTCACCACCAATGATGTCTAATGAAAATCTAGTCTGTACATGTAAAGAGTAATGGTGTTCAATATATATAATTGAATAAATAATAATAATAATCTATAGAATTAAAAGGAACCAAGTACACCCTTTGGTCTCAAGGAGACAACCCTAGATGATACTACCAATTTCGACCTACATTAGTCATGGAATATGTAGGATATATCATGGCCCAATATAGTTCCAAGGTGAATCAACAAGGAATCCAGGATCATGTAACTTAAAGGAATCCACATGGATCAACTAAGAATTCCATTCCATTAATTCCCAAGAAAATTAAGTATTCAAGTTTGAACTCAAGGGATTTCCCTTGACATTTAGAGTCACATATCGGTTGGAATCCAAGTCTAACACATGAGGTATTCCTCCCAATGTGATCAATCCAAATCTGAAGAGCTCATCCCATGAAATTAAACAAAGGTAACCCTCAAGAATTCATGACATTAATCCATGGAATTAAATAAGTGTAGATACTGCCTAAATCCAAGGGGGATATTCCCCATGTAATTTTCAATAATGAGTCTACATAGAATCCACTAGCTTAGTAAAGGAATTCCATAGTACTGAAACACATTTAATCGAAAGTCGTATTCACAAATTAATATTCACATGCCTATCCTAATAGAATCCAATTATCATCCAGGTAATTCCATGATAATACCATCATAAGTAATCCAAGTAGGTCCTCCATGGAATTCCATACTCTTAACCATTTCCAATAATCTCAAACATTTCATTATTCTACAATTTAAATAACAAAAAATTACAAAATACAAGCCAAGTCCATAATTTGGGTTAAATTCAGATTTCTATTTAAACATCCCATGAACATAATCACTAAGGGGTTATACATGTTATTATAGGCATCACATATTCCATATTAAATCACTAGGTCAATAAGGGATCCCCAAACTACCCCATTAGTTCACCTAAAATCATAGCACAAGGTAAAACTTTCCTCTTTAATGGTTCCAAATAGGGTCTACCCAAACTGACCCACTTCTATAAATCCAAGGGATCTTATAAGACATTAACCATGTATTATAACAATTTAGATTAATTTTAGGTCAATCACCCGAAGAGTCAGCATGACCGCACAAGCCAAAGATGCAATACAATGATGAGGATTTGAGGAAAAAACACTATACCAACTAACTTATTTTAGACGAGTCCCACTTTTCAAGTGTCAACCTTTGATTAAAGTGGAAATACGAGAGATTTATAAACTAAAAAAAATCCTTGTAAATAGGGAATATTATCCTTAAATGACGAGAACACATAAGGAAACATATTAAAAGAATAAGGAAGGCTAGTGGAGTTTTATCCATACATAGAGATTCTAATCACAAAAGAAAATGGTTTATTTGATTGGAAAAAGAGTAAGAGACACGTTAAAGTGAGATCTCCATGCTAAGGGAAAATTCCATCATGTTATAGGAAAATAAAATAAACCGTTACCTTATTTACAAAATCCTACATCCTTTAATAAAAAAATAATAACTAAAAAAATAATCTGGGTTGTTTCATGGAGTGAACTGAGGTGTCATACTGTGATATTTTAGGGCAGGGGGATCCTCCCCTTTTTCTAGATATTTCACATCATTACTCATGTTATCACATATTGTGAGGTTTCACCCTATATGTTTTTTGAACTACAGGTCTGATTGAATTCCCTAAAACCTATCTCAGGCCTCCCCCAACCCCTTAAACACCTATATTTATATAAAATACATGATTTTATGCTGAAATTAAATGGATATATAACTTATAAATGTTTGGGGATTTATTACCTATCCACATTAATATATCCCATCCCTGATCTATACCATCAAATTTCATTGGTCTCCTTGATGAACAAGTGTGGCCATTGGGCCTGCATGTCTGATTCTCGCTCCCATGTTTCCTCTTGGACATGACTTCATTTTCACAGAACCTGAATTAGAAGAATAGATTTTCCATGGAACATATTCTCAATATGGTATATAATAAAAACTACATTCTTCTTAAGGTAAAAATTATCTTTAAGATCAACATCCTCTACATCAATAATGTGATGTGGATTAGGAAAGTACTGTCAAAGATGAGATACATGAAATATATCATGTAGGGAACTGAATCTTGGTGGAAAAGTATGTTTTTAATTCACTAGGATGATCATTACCATAATCTTAAATGAACCCACATACTTGGGAATCAATTTCTCCCGCCTCCATATACAATAGTGTCCTAATTTAGGCGACACACACAAAAACACCCAGTCACTTACCTCAAACTCAAGAGGTAGAAGAAGCTAATATGTGTATGATTTTTTCCAACTCTGTGCTGTATCTATCCTCTTTCAAAGCAACTAGACATTATTTTTAATCTCCTAAATTAGTTTTATCCCAAACATCACCTCCCCACTTGCCTCCATCCAATATAAGGGTGAGTGACATGACCTCCCATATAAAGCCTCAAAAGGTGCCATATGAATAGTCCCTTGATAACTATTCTTATAGAAAAATTCCACAATAACTAGATATATATCATAAGAACTACCAAAATACATGACACACACCCTTAACATGGACTCCAACACCCAGATAGTATGTTTAGACTATCCATCAACTTGGGAGTGGTAGGACATACTCAAAATCACTTGAGTGACCAATGATTTCCGCAACCCCTATGAGAAACATGATGTGAATAGAGTATCCCTATAAAATATTATTCTCTTAGAGATCCTGTGTATCCATATGATCTCTCAGACATACAATCTTCCCGGATTATCTACCATAGATGTCTCTTTGATTGGTATAAAATGGGCATCCTTCTTCAGTTAATCCTTGATTAACTATGCCACATTTTTTCCCAAAAGAATATTTTTTATAAACATAAAAAATTACATGGGGACATCATTTAATTTCCACTCCATAATGGGTAGATACTATAGGATACTAGTGAATTGTTGATGCTCCGCCTTCACCTGCTAAAAGGAGGAACAATGTGCAATGAACCCTGCCATCTACTTCTTCATGCCCAACCACCATTACTAATAATGGTTATTGCAATAAACTTTGTTTATAATAGGTTTAATTACTACTTATAAGTATGATATCCTCTAATAAACTCCTCTAAAATGTTATTTGGCACCAAAATATGTCTTTGAACATGGATAATATCAACCTCATTTATAGTATAGGGTGGTGGTATCTCCCCCCATCAAAGATTTCCCTGAGGGAAAGGCACTATGGATCTGAAATATTCCTTCTCCTGATCTAATTAATAAGTGAAGGAACCATTTAAAAATATACCATGGACACTTGATCATGATTCTTTTATACATCCAGATGCTTTTTATCCAAAAGCACCATCATTTTCCACTCACTACATGAATCATGGACAACCTAAGGCCATGTATTTTGGCTCAGAGCATAAATAAATATATTTTAATTTCCTAGTGTATAGACTAGCTTAAATTAAAAATACTTGAGGTTCTCAACCCCCCTTTTCCATTGATGGTTGAGGTCCCACTGAGTGAAAATGTATCACAAAATCTTATGGTTTTTATAAAACATAAACCTTACTCCTAGAGATAAAAATGCCAAAATTTCAAGGAATGAAAAAATGCTTCCATATTGAGATCATGTATAGGGTAATTATATTCATGAGGAATCAAATTATAAGACCCATATGACATGAATCGATCCCCTAGTATCAAAAGTACACCTATCATGAAACCTAATGCATCTCAATATACAATATACTCCCTACTTGGATTTGGAATGTTCAGGATTGGTGTTGATTTAAATCTACCATTTAAATCCTAAAAGGCATTCTCATAATATTTTTACCACATAAACTTTATCCCCATTTTTGAAAACCCTATCATAGGCACCTTCGAATGGGAAAATTCATATATAAAACATCGGTAATAACTTCCCAAGCCTATGAAACCAAAAACATCAAAAACATTTTTTGGGTTGATCTAAAAAACCACAACTCTCACTTTCTAATGGTCAATATACATTCCCAATTCTGATATGATATTCCCTAATAATTGTTCTTATTTGATCAAAAAATGATACTTAAAGAGATTAGTGTACAACCTATTCCCCTATTGTGTTCTCAAAAACAATCTCTAGGTGTTGTGCATGATTCTCCCTCATCTAGGAATACATAAGGATATTTTCCTCAAAAACAACCACAAATTCATCCAATTATAGATGAAAAACTCTGTTCATAAATGTTCCAAACAATTCTAGTGCATTTTTCAAGCTAAAAAACATCACCAAGTACTCATAGTGGCCATACCAACTTTAAAAACCTATATGTGGTATATCATAAGGTCTCACACTAACCTGGTGATAACTTGATATCAAGTTGATATTAGAGAAGATTCGAGAACCCCTAAGTTAGAAAAATAGATAATCAATATATGGTAGTGGATATAAGTTCTTAATAGTCACTTGATTTAGCCATCGATAATCTACACATGACTTCAAATACCATCAAAATTCTTAGTAAAGAGGATAGGAGAGACCTGGTGGGATATACTGAAGTGGATAAACCCCTTATAATATAAGTTATCCAAACATTTCTTCAACTTATAGACATCTTCCTAATCTATCCGATATAGTGGATTAGAAATAGAGTTAGTGCTTGGAATGAGCTCTATGTTGAACTTCACCTCCCTCTTGGGAGGAAATCTTGAGAGGTCATCAGGGAAAAGGTCTACAAACTGGTCCACCATAAGAGGGTAAAATACCAGCTTCTTCCCTCCATAATCCAACATAAGAATGAAAAACTAGACCAAAACCCCACTGAGATTCTTCTAGCCAGGACTTACTTTACCATATTTAAAGTCCTTCTCTCTCTTATGAACATAATCAATGCATTTTGGTGACATAAAGGACATCCATCAATAGTAGAAATCTATATGATATCAAAAGGGAACCAACCAATCCATTCACACAATCAGGCCTGACCCTATTATATTTCACATGAAAAGGTCCCATAGAAATTGGCAATCCATGATCTCAAGATAACACTCCTTACAGTGATGAATTCCCTTAGCTAGACTCCTAAATGGGTGTCAATAAACATAACCCCATAAATATACTCGATATCGAAACTTAGAACTTTCATGAATTTAATATAAATTAAAGATTATAAATCCCCTATGTTAAAAAGAGAAGAATCTAAAGTAGAATCCACCAAAATCATACCTCTCATGGTAGAAGTCCCAACATCCTTATATGTAGGAGTAGTTTTCACTATATATATTGTAGATACCCATATATTGACATACATAGACATTACATTACTTTTTCAGAATACATAATACATGACACAAACAGACGCCCAAAGACCGTATTAGTTTAGAGTCTTTGGAAACTCAGAACACAATCTTCTAATCATGGTGAAAGATCTTCAACATCTCCCATAATGATCTCCCCCTTTTGTTTTCTTACCTAAAACCTTTCTTTATATCATGGGTAAAAGAAAAAATATAAAGGGCGAGCTCAAATGCTCATTAAAAGTAAGCATAGAGAAAATAAAACAAAACATATACATTTGAATTTAAAAATATGAACATAATGTTTAAACATTAAAATCTTGAGCAATGACATAAAACATGGAGTACGTAAGGCATAGATCTTAATGGAACATCAATCATGATAAAATATCATGGGGAATAAAACATGTAATTGTAGAAAATCATTAATCACATGATATTATTTCCATAGTATCCAAGACATTGCTGCCAAGACCATCATAGTGGATAAAGTACCTTACTGAATCGAGTTCACTCCTCGTTCCAGTCTTGTATCACTGAACCAGATTAACTTTCCATTCCAACCATGTCTATCTCATGAGATATAAATCTTTACCCAATTCATTGGAGGGAGATATAGGTCCCACCCATCTCATAATGAAATCATTCTTTCGTGTGCCACAAAATAAACATACATCATTCACAATAACCCAATGAATAAAATGGGTTTCCTAAACATCATCCCATCATAAAATAATCCATATAAAATAAATGGATATCTTTTCATTATAAGAAAAATCAAACAATGTAAATAATAGAGACATTATACTTAAAACATAAAAATATTAAATAATGGTATCTTAGAGAGAAAATAGTTTTGATAAAACACTTGAAATGAATTTTTGAGGAAAATATCCTTTCTTTTTCAAAATCATTTTCTTTTTTCAAAATGCCATGAAATTTTAAAAGAAAAGGATTTTGTTGAAAATAATCATGAAATTTTGTAGAGGAAACTTCATTGAAATAAGTCGTTATGAAACCATAAAAATCCATTCATGCCGTATAAGTTAAAAAACATTCTTCTCGTACTTTTTCCAAAAAAGTCAAAAAGTACCTTATATGGAAACCAAAGGAAATATTCCTTCCATACAATGTGGTAAAAAGTCAACAAAGGGTAAAAATGACTTTAAACATACATGAAAGAATACTAAAAATTTTATGAAAACTTTTTTAGAAAACATGGACATAGATGATAAACATAACACTAGTAAATACTTATGTATAAGCAATCTCAGATAAAAATGAGATTTGTAAAATTATCCCTTACCTTATATCCAATTTCTCCCGTATGTGTCTGAGACTCCTATTCTTCGACGTGCCACTTATAAACCTCCTCTTAGGGAACTAATGTTCATCTTTGAAGAAAACCAGGAGCTCTAGTATGTTTCTAGGGAAGTGGAGAAGAGAAATGGGTAGGGTTTGGTCGAGATTGAAGGCTCAAAGTGGTTTGTGGAGGAGAGGGAGGAGTTTCCCTTTTATAAGGGAGGAGAGGGGCACCTTTGGAAATATAAGAAATATTAATTTATAATAAGTTCAAACTCCAAATAAAAACATCCAAAATGACACACATTAGAAGATGATATGAGATAGGGTTGTAGTCTCATCAACCAATAAAATTTATACACGTTTGGAATTTATTTTAAACCTTATCAATTTGATTTATCCTTATTTATTCTATTTTAATTTATTTGTGGTAATAAAATTATAATTTTTAAATTGTTATAAATAATTACTTATGTGTTGTGAATTTTATATAATTAGATAAATTATTATATTTTAGACTATATAATATTCAATTTGTAATTTTTAAATATTTTTGTGGTTTTTAAACAATTTAATAATATGTTATTTTTATAAAATATCAATAGTGTCAATTTAGACACTATTCAATTATCTGAATTTAAATAAAATCCACAGAGAAGATATATTAGATCCAAAATATTTAATAGATTCCTAACATGTAATATTTATCTATAAAATTATTGTATCACATTAAATGGATCATATAATACTTATTTTAATATTTTTAAAACCATTTATTTGATATATCTCTTAATAAAATAATTACTATAACATTTTTGTATAAATATTTAATATACTTATTTGTTTCATAAAAATTAAAAATAAAATCCTATGATGAATATAAATCTATTACCTTTCATAATAATGCTTTTTAGAATTTATCATCTTAAAATCACAACATTTAAATTGTTATATTTATTAAGTTATGAAGGTGACAACTTTGACAATATTAAAAATAAAGTAATATAAATGTCATAATCCCTTTTATACGGATCCAAATGGTCCCAAAGTAGGACATTAGATTATTATGTTATAAATATACTCAACCAATAGGTTTGGGTCAAGTGTTTGGGCCTTTTTATGGTTATTATTACTTTAATAAAAACTATATTATTGATTTTTCACTAAGTAAATAATTTCTGCATTATTAATGTATAAGCTATTCAGGTAATTAAATATCAATTAAAATTTAAAAATAAATTACCATAACAATATTTTAGATTTCAAATTAGTATTTATAATCGAATTTATATTTGGTATAACCTTATATGAAAAATACTTTAATTATTAAAGTTTGAGAGAGACATATTTCACTTTCTTTAAAATAAAATAAATTAAAGGTCTTAATCACATCCAAGTGGGTTATAATGGATTCCATTTCATTTAAAATATGCATTAGGAAAAAATATAATCATCCAATTATATTAAGACAAGTGTTAGGGTAATTTTATAATATTATATTTACCCTTAATTACTTGATTTACCTTTAACTATGGTACATAAAATTTACCATAGTTACTATTCATAGTTCCAAAAAATAAAAAGTAGAATATTAACATAATTTTTACCTACTAATTCCAAATATGAAATCCATTTTTTCAAATTTAAATCACAGAAGTTGCAGAAATTAATTTAAAATGAATCCCGTTGTTAAGAAAATGAGTTTTAAAAGTTAAAATATTGCAAAAGATTGAAATGATTTTACCTATGAATTCAATGTAAAATCAATGATAATGACATAAATTATATTAAATGGTAAAAATATATTCTATTTATACTTTAAATCCATTAAATATTATAATTTAACCATATAAATTATTACGATGAAAAAAGTTGTTTTTAATTAAAATATAGCGTGTTTTTACTATTCATTAAAATATGAAAGTTATCAGAATAATATGAAAAATTTATCCAAAGTAAATTTTTATATCTTGATTACAAATTAGAATTTTATTTTTCCAAATTTAACTTATAAACATGTCAAAAACTTGATTTAAAGAGTGTGTTCCATCAAAAGGTGGAAAAACTGCATTTTTTGAAAAATACATATTTTACCCGAAAAATTAATTTTGTTCTCATACCATGTTCTAGAAAATGTGTAAGATGAATAATAATGTTATAAAATTCAAAATTTAGTTAATAATATTCATAACGACTAGTTCATAATAATATTATAACAATAAATCATTGTTTAGCGAAACTTGATATTGCGTACTACACACACTATCGAGGAAGGTCGCGATTGCATGTAATGCAAGCCAAGTCAGGGCTTTGTGTAGTGGAAGCTCCCTTTGGTGTTTCGTATAACATAACAAAACTTATTTCATTTATACATTATAAAAAATCTATACTTAATGTTGCGTAGAATAATTTCCACAAAACGAACTTGAAATTGTGTGTAATACGAGCCAAGAATAGTGTTGCGTATACTGCAAGCTAATACGGTGTTGCGTATAGTACAAGATAATCTTGGTGTAGTGTACAATAGAAGACATCAAATAAATTAAAAAGAATATATCTCATAAAATCTTGAGGTGTTACATTCTACCCCCCTTAAAATGAATTTCTCCCTCGAAATTCGTCGGGATTATAAATCGTTTACTACTTAAAAGTTTCATTCATATAAACCCACATCATAAAAAGGAATACAAAAACTTAATTTTAAAAAGTGAAGTATGAAATGTAATAGTTACCCAAATTAACTCATCAGTGGGTTTCCACAGAGGAGAATATAGGTGAAAATATGGATATGGAAGAGAAATATAACCATCATGTTCTAATGAAGAGTGGTAGAGAACATGACTATGAAAAAGACAACAATCACAAAGCCATAAATTTGTGATGATCTAAGGTACCATCTGATTCATCAAATATGAGGGTACTAGCACGACATTTTTGGTTTTCAAGATCATTTCCCTAATGTTGAATAATTAAAAGAAATACTTACTTGATTTTTGTACAATCTCACTGTTGTTTGTGCATTGAAAAATTTACACTTCATCTCTTAAAGAAATGAAGTTTAATTTTTCTTTCGTGAAGTGTTAGAAGATCATGTGATAGAATGATAGGTCATTCCATCAGTCTCAAATATAAGGTTAGAAAAAGTTATATACATAAGTCCATCTTATGGTGAGATTAAGTGTATATGATTCCAAAAATGGACTTATACTTCCACTATCATACTGCTTAATAAAACTAATTTCTACTAACTAGGGAATTTCTGTAGGCCAGTGGTAGGTGATAAAGGCATGTTGCACTTCATTTGTGGGTTCGATTCCCACAACCTTTCCCGACGTGACGGGTTGTCGCCTGTTCTGCAGGTTTTCCTTTTTCTAAAACTACACTATTATAACATTACAGAAATAATATCGAAAAAAGTTCTAGACTTAAACAATACTATCTGATGTTCGACATAATCCATTCCAATATTTAGACTTATCCAAAATACATCTGTCCAATATCATAGTATAAAGAAAACTATTACTGGAAAGGTCACATAACAAGTACGTGAATACCATCATTTATCCCCCATATATCATAAGATAAATTTTATTGATCGCATTCCAAACATGTGAATACCTTAATCATGTATTATCTTGAAACATAAACTACCATAGAACCATAGTGAAAACATGAATACTGTCAAAAGGTAACTCTTTCCACATACCAAAATCCCAAAAATTATATATGATCAAACCATGATATCACTTTTCATGGTTACCGGTACCATTTAACATATACTTTCAAATACTCAAGGAAAAAAAATAGTGTAAAAATCCTTAGATTTTTCTTTATTCCATAGTACCATACATTATTCTTGATAAAAATTCAATCATTCCACTAGATTCTTAAACCATTGACAGATCTTCTTCATTTTATTCCTCAACACTTCTTTCATCTCATATATCATTTGTAGCATCTTCATCATCATAAACATAAATACTACCCATACGACCATGATGATTCTCTTCATGAGATTTTCCTTTGGGAATTGGTTTGCATAATGCCTATACATTTCACATTTAAAACATTTAACCTTGGTTGATGTTTTAGAAATACCATTATCCTTGTCCATTGTGTTAACTGAACCTTTTCCTTTGTAATTACTGGATTTGTGTCCTTCTTTTCCACACCCAAAGAATCTTCCAGTTCCTTTGAAACATTCTCCTTGATGTCTCTCCCCACTTGATTACATGTGGGAAATTGAACTTTCTTTCCTATATGATCATCATTAAACTCCATCTTTCTCTTATTAGCTGAGTCAAGAAACTTAACAAAGTTTATATTATTGATCATATTATGAGATTTATGGTTAGGATTAATAACAATGTTTTGCCTTCCAAGTCCCATTTCATTTGGATGCTTAGGAAGAATATCATTCCATTGTCCATCATATTCTCTATTAACATGAATATTCCTCTTTCCATCCATTTTCTAAAACCCAAAAAGAATAGTGTGAGAGGAAAAAATCATGCTAGGAAAACAACATAATAACGGGGATTACTTTAAATCTGTAACATCTTAGGTTTAATTATATGATCGTTACCGTAATTCTAGGTCTATAACCTATACTTATACTTAACCTTAGGGAAATCCCTAGATATACCTTAGAAATATCTCTAGGGATATAAAATTTTCGTATCCTAGTTTCTAAAGGTTAACTAAACCTTCACTCTGATACCAACTGTAGAGACCCAAAAATTAACATACATAAAAATTACATTACTTTTGAGGAATACTTAATACATGAAACAAACAGACACCCAAAGACCGTATTAGTTTAGTGTCTTTGGAAACTCAGAACATAATATTCTAATCATGGTGAAAGATCTTCAACATCTCCCATAGAGATCTCCCCCTGTTCTTTTTTTACCTAAAACCTTTATTTATATCCCGGGGAGAAGAAAACATATAAAGAGTGAGCTCAAATGCTCAGTAAGGATAATAATAGAGAAAATAAAACAAACCATATACATTTGAATTTAAAAATATGAACATAATTTTTAAACATCAAAATCTTGAGCAATGACATAAAACATGGTAGTATGTAAGGCATGGATCATAACGAAACATCAATCATGCTAAAATAGCATGGGAAATAAAACATGTAATTATGGAAAACCATTAAGCACATGATATGATTTCCATAATATCCAAGGAATTGCAACCAAGACCATCATAGTGGACAAAGTCCCTTACTGAATCGAGTTCACTCCTCGTTCCAGTCCTGTATCACTGAACCAGATTAACTTGTTATTCCCGCCATGTCTATCTCATGAGATATAAATCTTTACCCAATGATTTGTAGGGAGATATAGGTCCCACCCACCTCATAATGAAATCATTCTTTCATGTGCCACAAAATAAACATACATCATTCATAATAACCCAACGAATAAAATGGGTTTCATAAACATCATCCCATCATAACATAATCCATATAAAATAAATGGATATCATTTCATCATAAGAAAAATCAAACCATGTAACTAATAGAGACATTATAATTGAAACATAAACATACTAAATAATTTCATATTATATGGAAAATAGTTTTGATAAAACATTTGAAATGAATTATTGAAGAAAATATCATTTCTTCTTCAAAATCATTTTATTTTTTCAAAATGCCATGAAATTTTAAAAGAAAAGGATTTTTTTGAAAATAATCATGAAATTTTGTAGAGGAAACATCATTGAAATAAGTCATTATGAAACCGTAAAAATCCATTCATGCTGTATAAGTTAAAAAAATATTCTCATACTTTTGCTGGAAAAGTAAAAAAGTACCTTATATGGTAACCAAAGGAAGGATTCCTTCCATACAATGTGGTAAAAATTCAACAAAGGGTAAAAATGACTTTAAACATACATGGAAGAATACTAAAAATTTTATGAATTTTTTTTACAAAACATGGACTTGGATGATAAACATAACCCCAGTAAATACTTAGATATAAGAAGTCTCAGATAAAAATGATATTTGCAAAATTATCCGTTACCTTATGTCCAATTTCTTCCATATGTGTCCGAGACTCCTCTTCTTCGACGCACCTCTTCTAAACCTCCTCTTAGGGAACTAATGTTGGTATTTGAAGAAGACCAAGATCTCTAGTATGTTTCTAGGGAAATGGAAAAGAGAAATGGGAAGGGGTTGGCAGATCTTGAAGGCTCAAAGTGGTGTGTGGAGGAGAGGGAGGAAGTGACCTTTTATAAGGGAGGAGAGAGACACCTTTGGAAACATAAGAAATGTTAATTTATAATAAATTCAAACCCCACATAAAAACATCCAAAATGACACAAATTAGAAGATGAGATGATATAGGGTTGTAATTTAATCAACCAATAAAATTTAGACATGTTTGGAAATTATTTTAAACCTTATAAATTTGATTTATCCTTATTTAATCAATTTAAATTTATTTGTGGTAATAAAATTATAATTTTTAAATTGTTATAAATACTTACTTATGTGTTGTTAATTTTCCATAATTAGATAAATTATTAAATTTTAGACTATATAATTTTCAATTTGTAATTTTAAAATATTTTTGTGATTTTTAAACAATTTAATAATATGTTATTTTTATAAAATATCAATAGTGTCAATTTTGACAATATTCAATTATATGAATTTAAATAAAATCCACAGAGAATATATATTCGATCCAAAATATTTAATATATTCCTAACATGTCATATTCATATATAAAATTAGTGGAGAACATTAAATAACTCATATAGTATTTATTTTAATATTTTTAAAACCATTTATTTGATATTTATCATAATAAAATAATTACTATAACATTTTTTATAATTATTTAATATACTTATTTGTTTCATAAAAATTAAAAATAAAATCCTATGATTAATATAAATATATTAAATTTCATAATAATACTTTTAATCTAATTTATCATATTAAAATCACAACATTTAAATTGTTATATTTATTAAGTTATGAACGTGACAACTTCGACATTATTAAAAATAAAATAATATAAATGTCATAATCTATTTTATACTGCTCCAAATTGTCCCAAAGTCTACCCTTGTATGATTATGGTATAGATATACTCTAAAAATAGGTTTTGGTCAAGTGTTTGGGCCTTTTTTGGTTATTATTACTTTAATAAAAACTATATTATTGATTTTTCACTAAGTAAATAATTTCTGCATCATTAATGTATAAGCAATTAAGGTAATTAAATATCACTTAAAAATTACAAATTAATTACCATAAAAAATAAAAACATTTTAGATATCAAATTAGTATTTATAATCGAATTTATATTCTGTATAACCTTATATTAAAAATACTTTAATTATTAAAGTTTGAGTGAGACATGTTTCACTTTCTTTAAAATAAAATAAATTAAAGGTCTTAATCACATCCAAGTGGGTTCCAATGGATTCCATTTCGACCCAAATATTAATTAGGATGAAATATAATCATCCAATTATATTAAGACAAGTGTTAGGGTAATTTTATAATATTATATTTACCCTTAATTACCCGATTTACCTTTAACTACGCTAAATAAAATTTACCGTAGTTACTATTCATAGTGACCAAAAATAAAAAGTATCCTATTAACATAATTTGTACATACTTATTCCAAATAAGGAATCCATTTTTACAAATTCAAATCACAGAAGTTGTAGAAATTAATTTAAAATGAATCCCGTTGTTAAGAAAACGAGTTTTAAAAGTTAAAACACTAAAAAAGATTGAAATGATTTTACCTATGAATTCAATGTAAAATCAATGATAATGACATAAATTATATTAAATTGTAGAAATATATTATATTTATACTTTAAAACCATTAAATATTATAATTTAACCATATAAATTATTACGATGAAAAAAGTTATTTTTAATTAAAATATAGCGTGTTTTTACTATTCATTAAAATATGAAAGTTATCAGAATAATATGAAAAATTTATCAAAAGTAAATTTTTATATCTTTATTACAAAGAAGAATTTTATTTTGTCAAATTTAACTTATAAACATGTCAAAAACTTGATTTAAAGTGGGTGCGCCATGAAAAGGTGGCTAAACTGCATTTTTTGAAAAATACTTATTTTACCCGAAAAATTTATTTTGTTCTCATATCATGTTCTAGAAAATGTGTAAGATGAATAATAATGTTATAAAATTAAAAATGTAGTTAATACTATTCATAACGGCTCATTTATAATAATATTATAATAATATATCGTCGTTTAGTGAAACCCGATATTGCGTACTACACACACTATCGAGGAAGGTCGCGATTGCATGTAATGAAAGCCAAGTTAGGGATGCATGTAGTGGAAGCTCCCTTTGGTGTTGCATATATCATAATAAAAACTTATTTCATTTATACATTAAAAAAAATCTATACTTAATGTTGCATAGAATAATTTCTACAAAACGAACTTGAAATTGTGTGTAATACGAGCCAAGAATAGTGTTGCGTATACTGCAAGCTAATACAATGTTGCATATAGTACAAGATAATATTGGTGTAGTGTACAATATAAGACTTCAAAGAAATTAAAAAGAATATATCTCATACAATCTCGGGGTGTTACATATATCTACACTAAACTTTATCCCTATATCCCATCCAAACTCATCATCACTAAAATACCCCACCAGTGAGACTGGTTTTGAATCTGTGCACCCGTACCACCACCTTGACCTATGTGATCAATAGAAATCTAACTAACCACCTACTGTGGAGTAGATGATCTAGTACTAAACCCTTAAATTGGCCTAGAATTCCTATCGTTGAGTGGTTATGATGCCATCCTGCAAAACCTATGGAGATGTACCATCCTCTTGTAGTATTGACACTCAACAAGGGGCCTATAATAGTGCCAAAGTAAATAAACCGCCATACCGAACTAATGACATATGATCGCACTATCTCCCCCGCTATTATTTCCCCCATTGGTCAGTCAGGATCCACCAAAGCGGTTCTTCCAACCACCAAATCATCCACTACCAAATGGTGCTTCCTTCCCTAGGACACAAGTCTCTCTTTGATTTTTCTTGGAAATCAAGGCATTATTCACCATATCAAATACTTTGGTCAGAAAAAATCCATTAAATTGTTCCTTTATCTTCTATCCAAGGTTATCCTTGAAGAATATTTCCTTGGACAACTTATCACTATCCACATACAGGATAGACCACTATAACTTAGTATACTTAGAAACATACTCCATGATAGATAAACTCCCTTACTCCAAGTGTATAAAATCACTAGCCTCATTAGACCATAGAGTCTCTAGAAACAATTGGTTGAAGAATATATTCTATAAATCCTTTCATATCATTCCCACATGCTAGTAAACCTAAAACATAATGTCCCACCACCACCTTGCCTGACCTCAAATCATATAGGTGAAAAGCTTCACCCTCTTCTCGGAAGGTGTCTTCTAATTCTTAAAGATAGTATGTGTAATCTCAAGAAAAGTCTTGGATTCTTAGGGTCTAACCTACCTATCTAAAATATGTGGATGATGTAATGGAAACTCTTAGGATAGCTCATACATCATCAAAATAGCTTGAGGTGCATCTATCTCTATAGATTTCATCACATGAAGAAAACTCTCCCTAAGCCGATCATCCATAACCTGACCCTATTCCAATGGTGGATCAGGCCTCTACACCTTGAGGGAATGCTCTCTATTGCCCTATTGGAACTCAGTTGGTGGTTGACATGGTGGAATTAATCTATAATGCCAAAGGAATACCACTGAACACTATAGTGCCCCAGTTTGGAGGCCACTTAACCAGTTCCCTGACCGGGTTTTCTATAGGACCTCAAGAATGCTTCCTCATATTCCAAAGGCTATTGAAAGTAGTAGGGGTCTAATTAGGTGCCATGGAGATACTATACTCCCTATATTAGAGTTCAGAAAAAAAAATCAATCAAATATTATCCATCATAAAAAACTAGAAGTGGAAGCAATGAATATAAACAATACTGATAAATAATCAAATGAAGTAATGCTAAAAAAATCATTCCATATATATATATATATAAAATGATTATCTATAGAGCCGATATCATATAAAAAATAAAATATTTTAAAAAAATAAATCATATCTACTACCAACCAAAAGTTGTATCATATGCTCAGTCATTTAAATCCTATCAAGCCGCTCTAGCTCGGTCATAAGTCTTCACATGGGATGTTTTGATTGATTATGAAATCCTAGGCCTCTTTCCTATCCATTTAACCTTATTCCCAAACTAAAATTAGACATTAGGTATGCACGAACACTGAGGTTCATGTATAATGGGTGAGAAATGAATCAAAGTATTCCACCCACAACGGTGAACCTATAACCTACTATTTTAAGGTCATGTGCATGTAATATTTATAGCCTAGATAAGAAATAACTAAAATAAAAATAAATAATAAAACCACTGTCAATCCTCAGGTCTGCGACCCTAACTAACTAAACCTTCTTTGACCAGTTCCATAATGTCTTTGATCATGTCACATGGACCATGAAAATTACAACACCCCCACTACCATAAGGGTATGTACATAAAACCTAGTCCGATCCCAACACCTAGAACTAATTCTTGGGTCCATGAACTCGATCGACCATACCTACCTCAACCAGTTTCAGAGTGTCTATAAGAATGAGAATCACCTCAAGGGAACCTTAGTCCTCTCTCTAGTTATCCCATGGTCACACCTCCATTGATGAGTGAAAATCCCTAGGGAAACACCAAATATCTCTCATCCTTGATCCCCCAGGTTGAATCCCATAGTATTAATAGAGAATTATCAATGTTAGGTCAATGAATGATTTATAAAAGGGGAAACTCTAGCCAACCCTACACATCTAGGAATGAATTATTCTTAGGTTACCCAAGAAATCAAATGGAATACCTCCCTGAATCCCATGGTTAATCTCTAGGGAATCCAATATCTAACAACACCTTAGACAAACCATTAAGGGTGCATCCATTGAATCCTAGGAGGAATCCTAGACAATAATCGATGGAATGAAAAAATTACCATTAGGACATGTACCATCCATTCTCAAGAATAAATGACCACCATAAATCTCATATTTCCATTGGAATCCAGGACATAATGGGAATTCTCAATAGCCTACTGGTATCTCCATCTGAATCACACCACACAGACATTCACAATGGTATCACAATATCACATGAATCCCTAATATCTCTATAATTCATATATATATATATATGTGTGTGTGTGTGTGTATGTGTGTGTGTGTGTGTGTGTTTGTGATCACATGCTCGCACATACTGGATCCTAGGTATCGCATCTAGGCATCCACTCATGCATCAAAAAAAATTACTAGATACTAGCTGATCTAGGAATCCACCCCCAATATACCATGATATCAAATCCCAATAAACCAAGAATCCTAGGGTCTCATCTTCTTAATAAGTGATTCTTGGGAATCCTGGTAAGTCATGAAATTTCTAGGCCCAATGACTAATTCACAGTCTTCCTAGGAAATCTATTATCATCGACATTAAAAATAAATAAAAATAAACATGTCACAACAGATGAACAAATCCCCATGTTTTTCATCATCATCTCAGACCCACTGGGCTTCCATGTTGGTTTGGGTTATAATGTGATACCTGAAACCATATCTACCCAAAACCATACTCACCCACTCAGGTTTGGTCAAACAACAGGTACCCACATGTGTCTTATGGGTCAACACATAAGTGGGGGAATACCTTTTGGGATCATCAAAATCAGTATGAAAGTGGTGGTATCCTTGTTGGGATCCTCTAGGTTAGAACTTAAGTAGAGGAATACCTATTGGGATCCTAGATGTTAGAACATAAGTAGAGGCATCCATCTTAGGGTCCTTGATCATCACTATGGTCTTGGGTCAACACTTGACGCTACAAGGAAATCACATAACATGGAATCATCAACATGGTATAATGGAATCATTGGCTACATGGGGTTCACCACATAGTAAATAGTTGAAAATATGTCTCATGACCCATCTCAATAATCAAGGCATCTCTAGGTTGGTACACTCACCCAACCCATTCATCCCACCCAAGTTCTAACTACATAGAAAAACAACTCTCATAAGGGTGATGGATTCATGATCACCCCCTTTCCACATCACTATAGATTGGACCAAACACCTAACCTATTATCCTCTTAGAATCATAACCCAATCCCACCAACCTGGGAAAATACCATGTACCATAACCCTATGACTTTGGTGATCATATTCCACATCCTCCAATCATTCTCATGACCCTTATCTGGGTCTTAGTCTATTTATATGTCATGAGACCTATAGTTTCATTTATTGGATACAGAACCTCTCTATCAAAGATTGATTTTGTAATTCACCTCTTAAAATTCAAAAAAACACAAGGGCACAAACATCATGTTTTCTGTGAAAAACACTCAAAATGGAATCCTTTTATGTATAATTCTAGCTAAGGGGGTCAAAAATCACCAAAACCCCTCAAATGGATAATAAGGGAGAAGTACACGGCATATAACCCAAGTACATGGAGTGTTATACAAAATATCCACCCTATCCATGTACATATACATGGATAGGTCACACACATGGCTTGACCATGTACTACTACACAGAGAGTGCACATATGAGGTCTGACCATAACTACTACATGTCCATATCCCCCTTACATGGGGTGTTTTTCTAAGAACTTGACTACATGTCCATTCCCCCTACATGGTGTGTACTGAGAATACATAGTGTGTGGTCCCAAAAACTCTATATTCTCCAAATAATAAGAACACGTGACATGAGTTCTTTAAACCAAAAGTTATGTGATCAGGATTTTTTTAAACAGAAACCCCTTCAATCAGCCTGAAAGATCTTCTTTCCCCAAAATAGATACAAATTGACCCCCATGGGGTCCCAAAGAATCATAGTAGGGTATTTAAAATTAAAATAAACTAATTTACAGGGATCTACGACTCAAAATATAAAATGGACCTACCTTGTGGTGAAAACACCGAAGCTTCATCTCCAAATCCATACCTCGTAGCCATAGAAGATTGAGTTTCTCTTGATCAACTCTAAGGGAAGAGTCCAATGATGCCTCCTCCTCCTCCTCCTTGTTTGGTTTCCACATGAGGGAGGATCCATACACCTTCCATCATGCATAGGAAGGAATGTTGGGAGGTGGGTGCAGGGTTAATTAATTTAATAAATTAAATTAACTTCCCATTTAAAATGCTTATCTGGAGTCCCAAAACCCAAAGTGGGTTTACAAATCTCCTAAGTAAAACCCCCATTCCAAACTCAACCATGTAGTCAAAATATCAATCCAAAAATCCATTAAAAACATGTCACTGTTTGAATATATGTGAAAAAATTAATATTCAATTAATTAAATATTAAATATTCTGCCAACATTTTAACAACATTGATTTCCACCAAAATACTTTATTAAGGTAAAAATCATATTAAAATACTAATAGAGAGGTCATAAAAATTATCTAAGATCATATCATAAGTGAAATTACCCTTTTCCCCTCAAAAACCACTCAAGAGAAAAAATTAAAATTTCTTCTGATTTTATCAACTCGTAACGATGCGGGCCATTACAAACTATCCACCATTACACATACCATACTAAATAAGTCTTGAATACCAATCAAAATTCATGATTTCACTTCAATCATTTTCACAAATAATGTTATCTCGACCATCCACCGACCATACCTAAAACATCTATAGCTCTCCCAACACGAGATACTTTTAACCACGATTGATCTGATTCTCCCCACCATTTGAATATCCTTATCATCACCTCAAAACCAATGTTAGTGTCCATAGACAATACTAAATCCATGACATTTCCAACTCTCTCACACAAGAGTGTTAGCATGAAAACACCAACAACCCATTATTGGATCACTAGGAATAGTAACCATTGCACTCAAAAAACCACTTGGATTGAGGTTAAATTCCTCTAATGGAAAATGGTGTGTTTACCACTATAAGGTTTTCCTTACACCATTCACTTAGCACTAACCTCAATAGATCCACCACATCTACACCGATCATGTTTTTATCAACACCCAAATAACCACAATGAACCTGAACATGGTCCAACTAATAATTCTCATAACTTTCATTCACATGAATCTATTCCAACAAACACAATCCTCTTCAAGGTATAGTGATTCCCCAAGAACCTCTCACAGGATCTCATTCCCACATGAGTCACAAACCAAGAACCTAGGCTGACACACCCCATACCAATGGCCATTCTCCTCATGTTGTCCAGTCCCAACAAGCCTGAGTGACCTAGACACTCCTCTTCAAAAATTGGGAATAACTCTAATACCAAACATAAACACACACTTAGCCAGCATTAAACACTATTTAAAGTCGCGATAATCTATCCATGCTCTCATTGTGATCATAAGTACATCCAAAATCAATAGGGTCCAACACTCGAATGGTCATGCCCTTTAAATCCAGCCTCGATAGTATGAAACTCTATGTGAATAATATCCCATGACAGTGGGAATAAAGGAATAATTTTCATAAAAAACCATGGAATAACCATGGAATAACCATGCCTATTCCATAAACTCAATTTCAAATCTCACAAAATCTAGAATGTATCTATGCTTCCTTCCTCAAAGGCTCTGTAAAACTCAGGGAAACCCCTCTCATGGGTTTCCCTAAATCTCTAAAAAATCCCTGAATCACTAAACAACGAGTTTAATATAAAGGTATTTAGGTCTCCCAAGTATCCAAAATTTTAATTCTTGAACCAAGACATAGATCATAGGCAATATCCTATTCCCATATTAGAGTCTCTTAGGAACACACGTTCCAAGACACCCCCTCATGGGTCTCATATCCATAACAACATCCTAGGACAACTAAAAATCCTATCCAAGCACTGATTCTCACTAATAATTCACCAAAAATATTGATCCCTTGCGAATAAAAACTCATCAAACACCACTATCACAACCAATGACATTGTCCTAGATGATTCATACCCAAGAAAACCATAACCACTATCTTAATTAAGTATAATTCCATTCCAATATATATGGGAAAACACCATATAGGTTGTTACTGTAACTTTATATAACCAAGATTATGGTCACAAAACACAGGTATACTGACTCCACTAGAATTTAAATTTGTAAATCCATATCAAGAACCACAAACATAAGGTTTGGTTAGATAGAGTTCCATTCTAATCTATATAAGAAAACAATTTATAGGTTGTCATTTACACTTTAAATACTCAAAACTACATGGTAAATTCATCCAAAACCACCCTATGGAGATCCATATTTAGAGAATAACTACCACATGGTTTTATTAGGTAGAGTGTAATTCCAAGATATATAGGAAAAAGTTTCATAGGTTGTTATTAGACCTTTAAATAACTGAACTAAAATAACAATCACCCCAAGGAGTTATCTACTAAGGAAACATATGCCTCACTAACCTACTAGGGTCATCCCATATTCTATAAAACAAGGGAACGTTCCATAATTATTGAAAAAAATCTCACCATAGATCTACATAACCTAGAATTAAAATAAAATACATATACATGTATTTCCATCTGAGTAAAATTCCACCAAGTACTTATAGGAGAAAATGACCTGTGAGCATTTTATGAGACTTTAAATTTCTAAACCTCTTAGTAGTGGAAACATTCACACTATTAGGTCCTGGCATGTCATGTTAATCCTATATACCATCTCATGATGCATGATATGCCTCTTATCACTACGGGTTAAGAGCCAAAATCCAGAGCTGGTCTCTTTCCAATGAGCCAAGATCCAAAAATACATAAAAATCATAAACTTAAAACATCATGTGTTCCAGGCATGGTAAAAAATATTTAATAATAATAACACAAATAAAGAACATCAATCCCATCTATGGAGAATTGTAATTCCTACTGGTAAATATGTTCATGATGCACCAGCCCAGTATCCATCACAGGCTTCACAAAATTCATATATCTTATAGATTCCATATCCTAAATAGTATGAAAAAAAATATGATACCACTTTTTAATGCCTCGGTACAGAGGCCATTCGACTTGTGCCTCAACCTAGTTCACCATAAGACCTTAGGCGCACCTCCCTATACTTTAGAGGCTGCTAACTAGTTTCATGGGTCTAATGAGGTAGCATTGGGATATTATACCCCCTATATTAGAGTGCAAAAACATAAATAAAAAAACCAAATCACATATATCTCAAAAAAAAAAACAAAGAGGGAGTAATAATTATAAATAATAATGATAAATTATGAAATACATTATAACCCAAACAACCATTCCATACATACAAAAAATGACCGCCCACTGCACCGATATCATATACAGAATAAAATAGTTGAAAAAAATTCATCATCTCTATTTTCAATACCATTCCATACCACATAATTGGTCTCCCAAAACCCGTCGAGCTACTCCAACCAAATCATAAGAATCCACATGAGCAGCTCTACTTGATCATTCAATATGGGGCCTCTACCCTATCCACTATGCCCCATACTCAACATGAAAGTAGAATTTTGGGTTTCATGCACATTGAGGTGCACATACAAGGGGTAACAAATAAATCTCAGTAGGTCATCCCCAATGGTGAACCTATAAAATGACATCATAAGTTCATGATCATACAATATTCTAGCATATATGAGAAATATCTGAAAAATAAATAAATAATAAAACCACCATCGATCCTCAGGTTTCTGACCTCGATCGACTCAAACTTGCTTTATCTAGTGCCAAAATGTCTCCAAGTACATCATGAGGATAATTATAACCACAGGACCACCACTACCCTAATGAAATGAATATATAACCCAGGACAAGCACAACAACCATTGATGATCCTTGGGTCCAAAACCTTGATTAAACATACCCTCTTTAGACAATTCTTGAGTGTATACGAGCATGAGCTTCACCTCAGTGGAAACTCTTACATCTCCCTGGGGATCCCATGCTTACACCTCCACTTATGAGTAGCAAACCCTAAGGAATCACCATGCATCCCTCATCCTAAATTCCTCAATATGAATCCCATGATAATACCTAGGAATTCTCAATATCAGGTTGATGATTGATTCTTATGAGTAGAAAACCCTAGGAAATCCTATACATCCAGGTGTGATAGATTCCTATATAGCCTAGAAAATCAAATGGAATACCCTCTCTAGATCCCATGACTAGACTCATGGGAATAAAATATCTCATGCATCCTCAACCAAACCATCATAGGTGAATCCACCCAATTGTTGAAAGTAGGTTCCCTAGACCCAACTTGTATTGTACTTTGATTACCACTACATGTATGCAGTTTGTTATAATACATGTTTTTATCTTTCCATAATAGTGTTGATACTTCTGCATCCATTTTTTATGGTAATTTCCTTAGATTACATGTATTATTAAAGGGTTATAGAAGATCCTAGTCTATAATGAGCACTCAGAGATGCCATGACAATAATCTTAAAGTGATGTCCTATGGTCCAGTTACATCATTCTGAATGGACACAGATGATGTGTGACCATCAGGTGCTGGGGGCTCATAAGCATTGAGACTTCATATCATGAAGTTCACACTTGATGATCTCTAGTAGTAGAGATCACGAGGACATACCTGCATAATAGGAACACCACATGTTTTAGGTGTCATTGGCCCTTCCTATCTATGGACCTGTGTAATGGTCTCCATAACTGAGATCATTATCAATGAATTTCATTTAAATGCGTACTTTGATACAAGGAGAAAACCATGACGATAAAGTCATGGTGAGGTAGTTTGTGTTGGGTATGTTATTAATGACATGGAATTGATTGAATGATCAATATATGATTTGTCGCTTCTGAGTTTAGGAAGAGATATCTTAGGCCTGGTTGATTAGTATGGTTTCAACTTCATTAAATCCATGGCCATGGTAGTGGAAGGTAAGACCATCTGGACAAATCAAAAAATAAAATAAAGATAGATAAAGATGATGACATTAGTGTGCATTCTGCTTTACTGAGATATTGATAATGAAGATATTATATTACACAGATTGTGTTCATAGGAAGGTAGTTGTTTCTATGACTTTACCTTGTCTCTATAGGGGCCTCGATGGGTTGCTAGACCCCGCTCTTGGTCAGCGGATATTATTCACTACTATTGAGATAAGAGCCTAGAGGGTCACACACAATAGCACTTTGATAATCTGCCATATTCTGGGAATATGAATATAAAACCTGGTGGGCCGCACTAAAGGGTCCGAGTACTATCCAAGTTCTATGGATCACTAAGGAATAAATAAATTCTTTAATTATTTAAGCTTAGAATAATATGTTGAATTTACTTATAACATTTATTTACAAGTGACTAATAAATACAAAAATAAAATATTATTTGAATGGATTTAAATATTTAGGGTTCATTTAATATTTTCAGGAGAAGTGAGTCAAGTTATAGACTCAAGTTTATCACACAATATATATTTAGTATACATTATAGTTAGTGATAAAATTATAAATATTATTTATGGCATAATTTTATTTGACATAAATAAATATTTATAATACTTATATAGAGTATATTTATTACACGGGGCCAGGAACCCATACTAGGTATTTTAGATATCCCCTATATAAGTAAGAGAGAGGATATACCCTTTTAACTATTAATGTGTCAAATTTGAGAGCCTCTCTCTACTCTTGGATTCTAGAGAGAGATCCTCTAAAGCAAGGGAGAACTTAAAGATCTTCCTTTGTGGATCAAAGTTACTTGCTTTTCGGTGATCACTAATGTGTTGAGAAGATTGTTAGTGTGCCGCACTAGCACCTAGATTCCAATGAACGACTCTCGTGCAGATTCAAAAGGCCTGTGTGGATGATCTAGAGGACTTCGATGTCAGAGTATTTGATCAACGGTTGTCGAAAACTTGCGACACACTAGAACACATTAGATCCGAACAAAATACTTGGTAGTTTTATATTTTGTTCTTTGTCAAATCCACGCATGGTCCTCAGACCGTACCAGGATAGATCACTGGAGTTGACGTCCAAACGTTGCTCTGATGAAGTGAAAATTTTTAATTTCCCAGTCCATCGGCTTCCATTTCTCATCCTGATACCTTACAGTGGTATCAGAGGGACGGATGATTTTTCAAAGTCAGAGGAAAAATTAAATTATATAAAATTTAAGTACGGGGGATTAAATCAGTTCCAATGCAACTGACTGCATGTCGATCTGTTTTTGAATGTACAAGTTATGACCATTTTAAAAATTTAATTGGATCGACTTTCCAGTTTAAATTTTCTTTAGATTAAAATTTTGAGAAGAAAACATTTTAATTTTATTAATGTGTTCTTAAAAAATTCCAAAATCTTGCCACCATATGGATGAAATCCGGTCGCCAGAATTTTTTTGGTGGTTTTTTATTTTGAGTTAAATAAAAATATTATGAGATAATATTATTTTATTTTACTTAAAATTAAAAAATATAAAAAAAGGAAGAGGGGTATTTGAAGACTTGGGGTCAAGTCTTTCTTTTAAATTAAAAAAATTGAGACCAAGACCCCATTTTGGGGTCTTCTTCCTTTTTGATTTTAAAAAAGGGAAAGGGGTGTTTAATTTGTCTAAGGAAAATTTGATAAAAATAAAAATAAAAATAAAAATAAAAAAGAGGGGTGGAAGAAGACCTAAGTCTTCTTCCATACGCAATGTGTGAGGCCACTACAATCCTGAATCCCTAGCCATGACCTCCCCTGCTGCCGGACCGCCCAACCCTAGCTGCTTCCTTCCCTCTGACCGATCGTGCTACCTAGCCCCATGCCACTCCACCTCCTAGTCATGACCTCCCCTGCTACCAGACCGCGCTGCCCCACACTCACCGGACACCTCCCTTCTGCCGGACTTCCCTGCCCCGCCTGCCTCACACCGTCCCGAAAGATCGTACCGGACTAGGACGCTGCCAGTCCCGGCAGCACTGGACCGGGTCGCGCTGGACCTGGCCTCGTCGGACCAGGCCGCCGCCGATCCAAGATGCGCCGGACCAGGCCGCTGCCGTTCTAGGATGCACCGGACCCAGCCACCGCTGGTCCAGGCCATGCCGCACTGGGCTGCTGCCCCTACGGATAGCCGAAGCGGTGCCCCGCCACCTCCCGCTACCTTCACACCTCACTGGAAGTCACTGAAACCAAAAGGGTTGTTGGACTGTGTGCTCAGGTCGTGGTCATGCCACAGTCATGTTGCCGTCACACCGCAGTCACGTCGCGATCGTGTCACGGTTACACCTTAAATCGACTCTAGAAACAATCACTTGTGGTGGTTCGCGATAAAGCCGGGGTCCCAACCTGGCTAAAGGTAACCTCATTTATTTAATTTTAATTAATTTATTTTTTAAATTAAATTAATGAGAATTATATTGGGGTTTAAATTTAATTTAATCTGAAGCATTAATTTAATTATAATTAAAATTAAATTAATAGTTTAATTTAATTTTATAGTTAAAATTAAATTGATGGTTTAATTTAATTTTGGAATTGAAATTAAATTAAATAGTTGGAATTTATAAAAATAAATTCATTTAATTTATTTAAATTCATTTAATTTATAAGAGTGCCCTATACTGTTTAAATTTCATTGTAGTTTAATTTTAACCAGGCTTTGTATATACCGACTGGTCTTGAGCAAGCGACCGAACTGTGCATGTTTGGATTATTTATTTATTTAATTATTTATTCAATGCGTGTGATGATTTTAATAATTAATTAGATAAATAAAGGTCTTCAAATCATATTTTAATTCAAATATGATTAAGGACCTGTGTGTGCAATTCATGAGCTGTATTTTGTACCCCTAGACCCCTCACCTGCGTGCGAGTATATCTGTAATTAATCAATGATGATCCGAGACACAGACCCCACCAAGTCAAGGCGGTAAAACAGATGTGATCCAAGCACATTGCACTGGGGATGGCTGTGATGTGAGTCAGGTGTCAACTCAGGTATGGATGCCCCTAGGTCCCGATTGATTCGTTATGGATCAATCTTTATAGAATGCTCAAGACCAGTCAGATTGCATGATTTATCTTTATGCATTGTTTAATATTTATGCGAGTGCATGATTATTGCTTGATCACATAAAATAGTAAACAAGATAAAAAATGCATAAAGAAGTGATGAATATATATATCTATTTCATGTTCAATTGTGAGCACGACAATATAGTTTGAACATATAGATAGATAAGTATTATTTGTCAATAAATATTAAAATACCTCAAAGAGATATTAAGTTCGAACACCTTCCATTTCTAACATCAAAACCAAACCAGCTATTTGGGGTGCTCATCATCCATAGTTGAGAGTTCCTCTTACTACATGGGTATTTTCATGAGAGAATTAGGTCGACTTAACTAAAGTGAGTAGTCAATGTTTAGCCATATCTAACTTTTTATCACTTTAGAGGCAAGATGTTGAGGGAATCAAGTTCAGATTCCAAAATCTGGGACTTTACTCAACAACACAAGGAACCACAAGTCAAGTGGTTGGCCAGCCTAGAGCCTACCCTGAAACCCTCCAAGTAGTGGCATAGTCACAACTTGTAGACTATGATGGAGGTTTCAAGGATCCTTGCCACTGGAATACTCAAGCGATAGAGTATTCTGAATCTAATAGTGAGGGATATTAAGGTTCTCTAAAATAGTGGGAGACATTAAAATGATATAATTTATTAATCATAAATGTCAAAAAGGTAATAAAGACAAATTACTAACTACTAAATATTTATTTAGTCTAGATTTAAAATGGAAATCACAAACACCACAAGTACTTTATCACTGAAATCAATTTTGAATAAAGAAAATATCCTGATCGGCAATAACTTCCAGGAGTGGTATAAGCACTTGTGCATAATACTACACCAAGAAAGGAAGTTATATGTGATGGAATCCCCAATTCCTATTGAGCCTCCTTAGAGAGAAATAAAGGAAGAAAAAGATAAATAGAGAAAGCATGTAGACGATGCGCTTGATGTACAATGCATCATGTTTTCATCTATGTCCATCCAATTGAAAAAAATGTATGAGAATGAGGACGCCAACAATATGCTTTCAAATCTCCAAAAATTATATCAGGAGAGATCCAGACAATAAATTTATGATATCTCAAGTTATCTTTATAAGTGTAGGCTAGCATAAGGTCACCAAGTTGGTCCTCACATACTCAAGATGATTGGGTATATTGAGAGGCTTGAATCCCTTGGGTTCAAATTGAACTAAGAAATATAAATGTATCTCATTATTTCCTCTTGACCATCAAGCTTCTCGACATTTATTTTCAATTATAACATGAATGATATGAAAAAGTCACTCCCGGACCTTTTGGCTTTAGTTCACCAAGCTGAGAAGGACATGAAAAATACCAATTAATATGTCCTTATAGTGAAAAAGAAAAACAAGTGAAAGGAAAAGGGACATAAGGCCAAGATAAGTCCAAAGACACCAATGCATCATCCTGTAAAAAATCCAAAGATTCATAGGGAAAGTAATGGGTAGGAAGCTGTCTGCTTTGGTTGTGGAAAGAAAGGCCACTTGAAGAAGAATTGCAGAGCTAGGAGAAGAAGAAAACTGATGCTTCTACTTCAGGTATTTTTGTCATTGAATGCAATCTATCTTTATCTATAAGTTGGGTATTAGATATTACATGTGGCTCACACATTTGTATTCATATACAAGAACCAATTAGGTTCAAGAAGATTGCAAAAGGTCAAGTGGATCTATGATATATAAATGGTGCAAGTCTAGCAGCCCTGGTAGTGGGAGACTATCACTTAACCTTGCCAACTGGTTTGGTTATGGTTTTAAACAGTTTCTATTATGTACCTTATGTTACCAGAAAAATTATCTACGTGTCGAGTTTAGACACTATGGGTTTTTATTTCAAGTTTGGAAATAAATGTTATCTCTTTTATAGGGATAACATATGTTATGGTATGGAACATCTTAACAATGGTTTATATATGCTGGAACTAGAGAACCCCGTAATGGTAATCAATGAAAAAAACAGAAAACATGACTCATATATCACCCACCTATGGAACTTCCGGATTGGTCATGTAAACAAGAAGCAATTATGAAGATTACACCAAGAAGGGTATTTAGAATCGGTATAGTTAGAACCATTAGATGTATGTCAATCTTGTTTACAAGGAAAGATGACCAAATCACCTTTCTCCAGAAAGGGAGAAAGATCCAATATAGTACTGGAATTAATACATACTGATGTATTTGTTCCATTTCTAGTAGAGGAAAGGGGTGGTTTTTCATACTTCATTAATTTTATTGATGACTATAGTTGGTATGGCTATATCTACTTAATGCGGTATAAGTCTGATTCATTTCAGATTTTTAAGGAATACCAAAATAAAGTAGAAAACCAACTTGGTAAAAAGATAAAAGCACTATGCTCAGACCGAGGAAGATAATATCTTAACCAAGATTTCATTGATCACTTGAAAGAGTGTGGGATAGTATCCCAACTCACTCCTCCCTAAAAACCAAAATGAAATGGTATTAGTGAAAGGAGTAATATGACCTTTCTTGACATAGTTAGATCAATGACGAGTCATGCAACTCTTCCATTATCCTTTTGGGGATATGATTTGTAGACAACAACATATACCCTTAACCAAGTACCAACTAAAGATGTAGATGGGATTCCATATGAGTTATGGTATAGAAATAAACCCAATCTGACACACATTCATGTATAAGGGTGCGAGGAATTTGTCAAGACTTTACCAAGTAAAAAATTAGCATCCTAAAGCACCAAGTGCATATTTATAGGTTATCCTAAGAAAACTAGAGGATATTAACTATTTAACCCTTTATATAGAAAAGTTTCTATGGAATGATACGCCATATTTATATAAAGGGAACACATTTCTATTGGAAATATTGGGAGAAATATTGACTTTGAAGAAGTTAATGATCCAAATGCACAAGAGTTGGTAGAGGAAAAATATCCACATGAACAAGTGGAAGAAGAAGTTATTCCTAAGACACAAATACTGTGTAGGTATATGTAAGAGGTTAGAGAAACAGAGCATTATGGTTTTTTTTGTCACCAAGTCAGGTGACACATTAGTCCTTGAGGATGGTGAACCTCTAACCTACAAAGAAGCAGTGGAAGGAAAAGAAGCTGCTAAATAAAAAGAAGTCATGAATTCTGAGATGGATTCCATGCACCAGAATCAAGTTAGGATTTTGGTAGACCCTCCAGATGATGTAAATCCCATTGGATGAAAATTTGTATTTAAGAAGAAGTTGGACATGGATGGTGAGGTTAATACCTTTAAAACAAGGATGGTTACAAAGGGTTTCAGGAAACATCAAGGCAATGACTATGATGAAACCTTCTCACCAGTAGCCTTTCATGATTATGAAATTTGGAAAATAGATGTCAAAACTACTTTTCTAAATGGGAAGTTGGTTGAATACGTCTATATGACTCAACCTGAAGGGTTTTCCAATTCAAAGAATGTCAATAAAGTATACAAGATGAAGAGATCCATTTATGTATTGAAGCAAGAATCGTGATCATGGAATGTTAGTTTTGATGAGGCCATAAGAAATTTTGGTTTTGTCAAAAATGAAAGCGAGCCTTGTGTCTATAAAAAGGTTGAAGGGAATTCCATAATTTTCCTAGTGTTATATGTTGATGAAATGTTAATTATGGGAAAGGAGGTGCAAGTCTTATAGTCAGTTAAGACTTAGTTAAATGAATGATTCTCCATAAAAGACTTAGGTGAAGCGGCCTATATTCTAGGGATCAAGATCTATTGAGATAGATCTCAAAGTCTTCTTGGTCTAAGTCAAAGTACATATATTGACAAGGTACTCAAAATGTACAATATGGAACAATACAAGAGAGGATTGTCACCTATGTCACATGGTATAAATCTCTCTAAGAAAATGTGTCCACAAACACATAATGAGATTGAAATAATGAGTATAATACCTTATTCCTTGGATATGAGTTCTATCATGCATGCCATGCTATGTACTAGGTTTGATGTCGCCTTTTCTTTAAGCATGGTGAGTAGATATCAAGCCAATCTAGGAGAGATACATTGGGAAGCTGTTAAGACTATCCTAATGAACTTGAGGCATACTAAGGACATGTTCCTGGTGTATGGTGGAGATGAGGAACTAGTAGTGAGGGGATACACTGATGCTAGTTTCTAGATAGATCATGATGATTTGAAATCATAGTATGGCTACATCTTTTTCCTGAATGGTGGTGCAGTGAGATGGAGAAGCTCGAGGTAAGCTATGGTTGTCGATTCTACAGTAAAGTCCGAATATATTGTAGCTTATGATGCAGAAAAGGAAGCAGTTTGGATACAAAGCTTTATCTCAGACATTAGTTTTGTTCCTAGTAGTGCAGACCTTATTCCAGTATATTGTGATAATACTACTACAGTAGTTCTTTCCAAGGAGACCAGGTCTCACCAGAGGACAAATCATATTATTTGGAAGTTTCAACTCTTGAGGGATTTTACTCAAATAGTTGAAGTCACAGTTATCAGAGTAGCCACAACGGAAAATGTGGTAGACCCCCTGACTAAAGCTATTTCTCAGCAGAAGTATGATTCTCATGTGAGAGCTAGCGGATTGAAACATGTTAACAGTTGGCTCTAGTGCAAGTGGGAGTATTGAAAGTTGGTGCCCTAGACCCAACTTTTATTGTACTTTGATTACCACTACATGTATGGAGTTTATTATAATACATGTGTTTATCTTTCCATAATAGTGTTGATACTTCTGTATCCATTTTTTTATGGCAATGTCCTTAGATTATATGTCGAATAAAAGGGTTATAGAAGATCCCATGCTATAATGAGAACCCTAAGATTGCAAGATAGTAATCTTAAAGTGATGTCATATGGTCCAGTTACATCATTATGAAAGGACACAGATGATGTGGTACCATCAGGTGATGGGGGATCATAATCATTGAGACTTCATCTCATGAAGTTTTCACTTGATGATCTCTAGTAGTTGAGATCATGAGGACATACCTGCATAATCAGAACACCACATGTTTTAGGTGTCATTGGTCATTCCTATCTACAGAAATGTGTAATGGTCTCCAGAATAGAGATCATTATCAATGAATTTCATTCAATTTCATACTTTTTTGCAAGGTGAAAACCATGGTGATAAATGTGTGGCGAGGTAGTTTGTGTTGGGTACGTCATTAATGACATGATATTGACTGAATGATCAAGATAGGATTTGTCACTTCCAAGTTTAGGAAGAGATATCACAGGCTTGGTTGATTAGGATGGTTTCACCTTCATTAAATCCATGTCTATGTTAGTGGAAGTTAAGACTTTCTGAAAAAATCAAAAAATAAAATAAAGCAAGATATAGGATGATGACACTAGTGTGAATTCTACTTTATTGAGATATCGATGATGAAGAGATTATATTACATAGATTGTGTTCATAGGAAGGTAGTCATTTCTATAAATTTACCTTATCTCTATAGGGGACTTGATGGGTTTCTAAACCCCGCTCTTGGTCAGTGGATATTATTCACTTCTATTGAGATAAGGGCCTAGAGGGTCACACACAATAGCACTTTGAGAATCTACCCTATTCTGGGAATAGGAATATAAAACTTGGTGGGCTTCGCCAAACGTTCTGAGCACTATCCAAGTCATATGGATCACCAAGTAATAAATAAATTCTTTAATTATTCAAGCTAGGAATAATATGTTGAATTTATTTATAACATGTATTTACAAGTGACTAGTAAATACAGAAATAAAATATTATTATTACGAATTTAAATATCTAGGGTTCATTTAATATTTTCAGGGGAAGTGAGTCAAGTTATAAACACAAGTTTATCATGAAATATATATTTAATATATATTTCATTTAGTGATAAAATTTTAAATATTATTTATGGTATAATATTATTTGACATAAATAAATATTTATAATACTTATACAGAGGATATTTATTACACAGGGCCGAGAACCCATATCTAGTATTTTAGATATCCCCTATATAAGTAAGAGAGATGATCTACCCTTGTAACTATCCATGTGTCAAATTTGATAGCCTCTCCCTCCTTCTGGATTCTAGAGAGAGATCCTCTCAAGCAATAAAGAACTTCAAGATCTTTCTTTGTGGATCAAACTTCCTTGCTTTGCGGTGATCACTACTGTGTTGAAGAGATCGTTGGTGTGTCACTCTAGCACTCAAATTACAACACACGACATGAATACAGATTTTAAAGTCATGTGTGGATAATCTAGAGGAATTTTATGTTTGAGTGTTCAAGAAACGGTCACTAGAAACTTGCAACATACTAGCGCATGTTAGATCCGAACAAGGTACTTGTTCGTTTTATATTTTATGCTCTGTCAAATCCACGCGTGGTCCTTGGACTGTACCGTGATAGCTCACCAGAGTCGATGTCCTAACGTTGCTCTGGTGATGTGAATATTTTTAATTTCCCAACCCATCAGCTTCCATTGTCTGTCCCGGTACCTTACACCAATATTAGGGGGTATCCTAGGCATCGATTAAGGGGATACCAAAAATCACCCCCAGGATTTCCAATATCCATGATTGGGGATATATATCCACTTGATATCGCATATCACCATTCAAATGTAGTACATCATGGGAATTCACAATGGACTATTTTTATCTCCATTTGAATCCTAGAACTCATGCATTCAAAATGGTATCACAATATTTGATGAATATCTACCATCTAGAGCATTTCCATATACATAAGTAGTGATCACACACTCTCTGATGTTGGATGATAGGTACCACCTCTAGGAATCCACTCCTATAATAACCAAATCACTGGATGATAGACGAGATAGGGATCTAACCCAAATATACTGTGAGACTAGATCCCAACATACTGGGAATCCTAGGGTCTCATCCATCTCAATAAGTGATTTCCAAATATCCAGGGAAATCACATTAGTTCCATTACAGACAACTGATTCCTAGGATTTCTGGGCAATCTCATGTCATCAAAAATAGATATAAATGAAAATAAATATTTCACAAGGGATGGAAAAACACTCATTACCATCATCATTAACTCAACCCTAGAGGGACATGTTGGTTCAGGTTCTATGGTGAAACCCACAACAATCTCTACCCAAAACCATACGCACCCAGATAGGGTCGGTCAAATAAGAGGCACCTGTATGGGTCCTCTAGGTCAACACATAAGTAGAGGCATCCATTTTTGTATCCTTGGAATTAGTGTGCAAGAAGAGGCATCCCTTTTTGGTATTTTGGGTCAAAACTTAAGTAGATAAGTCCCTCTTGGTATCCTTATTCACCACTAGGGTCTCAATTCAACACTCTATGTCTCAAAGATGTTTTCTCCCATGAAATTATCAACAGGGTATCATGACCTCATCAAATAAATTGGGTTCACTTCATAGGAAATAGTTATAAAGATGTCCAATGAACCATTTTGGTTTTCAAGGAATCACTTGTTTGGTTTCTCACCCAACCCATTCATCCCTCCCAAGGTCTAACTACCTATGAAAATAACTCCCACAAGGGAGATATCCCCAAGATCATCCCCATTCCATGTAACTCTAGATTAGCCCAAACACCTAACCTATCAGCCTCCTCGAATCACAAACTGATAAAACTAACCAGGTATAGTCAAATTCTCATAAAACAATGACATTTTTAATCATATTTCATTCCCTCCAATCATTATCATGACCCATATCTTGGTCTCAGTCTGTGTCTCTCTTAAGAGACCTATGGTTTCATTTACTAGAGGAAGAACCTCTCCATCATAGATAGGTCACACTGAACCACCTATTAGTAGTCCTAAAAACTCCATAATGGAACCAACATCACATTTTACTTGAAAAAGATTCAAAATAGACTCCTCTTGTGTTCAATTCTATCTCTAGAGAACAAAATCATTAAAACCCTAAAATGGGTTACAAGGGAGAAGTACACGATGTGTAACTCGAGTACACAACATGTAATTTAAAATATCCACCATGGAAATGTAATTATACATAGATAGGGAACACCCATTACTTTTCTATTTACTACTACATGTCAAGGGAACACCTAGGGTTTGGTTGTGTACTACTACATGACTATGTCCCCGTAACATGGGGTGTCTGCCCAAGTACCCGGCCACATGATCATGTGCCACTACACGATGTGTACTCAAAGTAAACAAAATTTAGTCCAAAAAATTATATCTTCCAAGAATATTAATAACACACTATGTGTGTTCTTGAAATCACATGTCATGTGATCGGGATTTCTGAAATAGAAACCCCGATAATCAGCATGAAACCCCTATTTCCCCCAAAATAGCTACAAATTGAACCCCACATGGCCCCCAAAAATAATAACAGGGCATTAAAAATTAAACACAACTACTTTATTGAGATATATGAATCAAAATATAAAATGGGCCTACCTCCTGGTGAAAATTCTAAAGCTTTGGGTCTAAATCCATGCCTTGTAGCCACCATAACCTGAACTAGTCTCGATCGCCATCAAGGACGGAGTCTGATGACACCTCATACTACACCCTATTCAAACATTATGCGAGGGAGGATATTTACCTATTATATTATTTTTATTAAGGAATGGGTTGGGGGTGGGGATAAATTAATTAATTAATTTAATTAATTAAATTTATTGCCCATTTAAAATTCTCATCCTAAGTCTCAGAACTTGAAGTGAGTTTTCACCTTGCCTAAGAAAAAACACCCATTATAGAATCAACCAAATAGTAAAAATATTAATATGATTCTCTATTCAAAATATATCACCATTTGAAAACACATTAACACATTAATATTTAATTAATTAAATATTAAATATTCTACCAAAATTTGTACATCTTAGATTTCCTCCAATATCATATCCTACAGAAAAAACCCTATCTCGGGACCAATGAAGTGGTCAAAAAAATTATCCAAGATTGTATCATAGGATAAATTAACATTTTACCATAAAAAACCACTTAAGATTATATCATAGGAGAAATTACCAACACATATTTTAATATCACAATTTATAGAAAGAAATAACAAGAATAGCCTTATGAACTCACAACCTAGGCATTCTCAATATCCCCATATAACCACTCTAGGGTCAATCCACACATAAAAAGTAACCTCATGTCACCGGGATAGGTTAAATAAGACCCTATTCACAATTTATAAGAGAAAAAAACTGATAAGTTGGTTACTAAAATTTTATTTAACCCAAAACATCATTTAATTTATCCAAATATCATATATTAAAATCTTTTAGATCTTTATCATTTTTCAAATTTCCCTTATATTTTCAAATCCTATATCCTTATCACCATTATATGAAGTGTCAAACACATGTTATAGAGGAAAACACCCTTTAAGTTGTGATTGAAACCCCATTTAACTATCACTGGTTCAAATTAAGAAAAGAGGCTATATTTTCTTATATTTAGTCTATTAAATATTGGTTAGATAGAATACCACCATTAAGTTATATAGGAAAATAATGTTTAGGTTAATGTTTACATTTTAAATAACAAACCCATGTCATAAAAAATAACCAAGAAAACAATAAGGCACACAATCAAAGAAATCAATCAAATAAGGAAGGAAATGTAATTTACAAACCTACATGCCTAATATGAAGCATGTATGCATGCCCTCTTTCCATACCATCCCAAGATTGAAAATACCGTAAACCTTAACCTCATAAAATAAATTACTTAATCCAAGTGAAAATAGATCAACTATAATAATGAATTCCAAGAAGAGTAATTCCCTCTCCTAGAAACTTGGGTTTTTCCTTGTACATGGGTTAAATAAACCCAAGAACAAGATCATTATGAATTCATGACACATCGAACCTCCTATTTTCCATGCCCAAATAATAAAAAAAATAAAAAAAATCATTTGATACCATTTCTAATAACCTGACCCAAAATAAATTGAACTGGTTCCTCAAACCGATGGACTATAGGCCTCAAGTATTCCACCCTATATTTTAGAGTCTACTAACAGTTAGTGAGGGTCCATAGGTGGTATGATAGGGAGACTATACCCTCTGGGAAGAGTCCAACACACAAAAAATAAATTATACAGTATTAAAAGTACATCCAAATAAAATAAAATAGTGTTATAATCCCCAGTCATAACCCATGAAATATCATACTATTGTCACATACAGAACATAGGAACATACACAGAATTCAGATCAAGTACAATAAGCCCCAAAAGTAAAAAAAGGGGATAAAACAAAAAGATAATAAAAACCTGGAGGTTATTATATCTATATTGGCTCCAAAATCCCAACTCTAATCCGAATCATCAGCTATATGGTGCTTTCCCTTATCCTAAATTGTATCCATGAAGTCTGTATTGGTACCAGATGGAAGATCAAATAAGGTGTGAGTAAAACTTAGTAGGCCACCACTGATAATGTATAATGAAAATACAGTTTATACATGTAAAGAAGAATGGTTTAAAATATATATATATATATATATAAGTGAATAAGTAAGAATAATAATACTTTTTGGAAATAAAATGAACTAATACAAGCCTTAGGTCTCAAGGAGACAACTGGGGCTAACACTACCTGCTTTGTCCTATTTCGTTATCCAAACATGGAGGAGGTATTATAGCCTAATCTTGTTCTAAGGTGCATCACCAAGGAAACCCTGATCATGTAACCTAATGGAATCCACATGGATTAACCGAGAATTCCCTTCCTATAATTCCTAATAAAATCCAGTAGTCGAGTCTAAACTCAAGAGAATACCCTTGACATTTAGAGGCATGACTCAATTGGAATCTAAGGCTAACACATTAGGGAGTCATTCCAATGTAATTGAGATGAATATGGAGTTTTCATTCTATAAAATTCAACAAGGGTACTCCACAATAATCCATAATATTAACACATGGATTTCAATAAGGGTATACATTACCCAAATCGAAGGTGGTCCTCCCCATGGAATTGTCAATAATGAATCTATGTAGAATCGACTATCTTTATTAAGGCATTATATAGCACTAAACCTCATTGAATCTAAAGGTGTCTTCACACTCCAACATTAACATGCATCCCCTAATGAAATCCTAGTATTTTCTATTGAATTCCATGTTAATACCATCATAATTAATATAAAGAGGTTTTACAAGGAAATTCATACTCATAAATAGTTCTAGGAATATCAAACATGTCATTATTACATAATTCAAATAATAAACAATTCTACAATACAGACCAAGTTCATAATTTGGGTTCAATTCAAATTTCCATTTAAACATTCCATGTTTATAAGCACTAAGGGGTCAAAGACGTTATCTTAGGCACCCAAATTCTATATTAAATCACTAGGTCGCTAAGGGATACCCTAAATTTCCCCACTAGTTTACCCAAAATCATAGCATAAGGAAAAACTTGACTCTTTAATGGTTTCATCAAGGGTCTACCCGAACTGACCTAGTTCTCTAAATTTAAGGGATATTATATGACATCAATAATAAATTATAACAATTTAGATTAATTTTAGGTAAAGCATCCAAAGATTTGTCACAACTACACAATAAAAATATAGAACACAACATCAAGGCATTGAGGGAAAAACATGAGAAAACCTACCTTAGAGTTGAAGAGTCCCACTGGTTTTGCATAAATCTTTGATTTGAGTGTAAATGATAGAAATTGAGAAACAAAACAAAATCATTGAAAATAGAGCATATTAGCCTTAAATGATGAGAAAAATTAGGTGTTAGATTAAAATAAGGGAGGAAAATTGATTTGTACCCACACCTAGAGATTCTAATCTCAAGTGACATTGAATGATTTAGTTAGAAAATTAGGGAGATACAACTTAATATGAGAGATCCATGGGAAGGGGAAAGTCCATCATGGGTTGGGAAAAAAGAAGAAACCATTACCTTATTAGAAACACCCCACCTACTTTAATAAAAAAAATTAAAAACTAGAAAAACAATATAGGTGGTCTTTGGCATGACCTGAGGTTTAATGTCATGATATTTAAGGCTAGGGGGATCCTACCCTCTATCTAATCATTTCATGGTGCGACTCATACTATCACAACATGAAAGGAGCAGCCTGTAGTTTTCCAACTACAGCTGACCTGACTTCCTTGAAACCCATCTCAGGCCACCCTCGACCCCTTAAACACCTATATTTAAATAAAATAATTGAGTTTAGGATGAAATTGAACATATCCACACCTTATAAAGTGTTGTTATTTTACATATATCTTAAAGGCTAAGTTAATTTCATGTGATCAAGTGATGAAGGGACATTCATACATTTTATACAATATATGTCACAAACCAAGCTGAGATGTCATCTAACCCAACACTTGAACCAGCCCGAGACATAGACTGAAGAGAATTCCTGATCCCCATAGACCGGAAACCAGTGAATGGGTATAAAAAATACGATTTTGGGAAAATTTTCAAACAAGTATTTCATAATAAATAACCAGCAAGGATAGGACACTATCACATTTTTTTTGGGTAATGCCTCGGTCAAAGACCAAAGAACCATTTATTAATTAAAGAAACAACAGTTTACATGAGTCAAAAGGATGGGATTTTATTATGATCTCTTTCAAAGAGGTGAATTAAATCAGCTGGCAGCGCATCCAGCCAAATCATGCTCTGGTGGACACCTTTGTTGGCAAGGGAATCGGCAACAGTATTCGCTTCACGGAAGACATGTGTGGAAATTTAGTCAATCTCTTGAAGTGAATTCAGGCAATTAATCCAATGCGTAGTGAGCAGCTAGGCAAGATGAATAACTCCGTTCCAAATGGCTTGAACAATGGTGGTAGAATCAATTTAAATCCACAGTTTTCACCATCCTCTTTAGATAGAAAAATCAACAGCATGGATGACTCCTAGAATCTCCGCTTCAATGGATGAGGCAATCCCACACCCACTGTAGAAGCAACCTTGGAAATGGTCAGCAGAATCTCTAAAAATGGCCCCACAGCTGGCAGGTCCAGGATTTCCTTTTGAGGAACCGTCGACATTCAATTTAATCCAACCCGGCATCAGAGGTTTCCAGAATACTTGAAAGGGGTGCTTGGTATTTGGGAAAATACCTAGGACACGGATACGTATGAGGATCTCGAAGTCTCCAATATAATTACTTCAACAATATTTTTGAATTGTGGCAGCTTCATGTATCACAATGAGAATTCGAGCTTTTCCTACATTGAGACTGAAAGAGTGATTGTTATGGATAAGATCGTTTCTTACATACCAGATTTCATGTAGTAGTTTCGCCACTGCCACAAGAAACAAATTATTGACTTGCTGAGAGGCTTCATGTTTAGTACATTTCTTCAAAAGTAAACAAATCGGGTCAGCTAAGGACCATGAACAATTAAAAAAGCTCAAAGATGTAGTTCCATAGTGTCGAGGCTGTAGCACAAGACAAGAAAAGATGATCAGAATCCTCCCTGTGTTGATTACATAAATGACATTTTGAGAAAAGTTGAATGCCAAAGGCTTGAAGTCGAGTTTCAGTGGGCAATCTATTATGAGAAATACGCCAAATAAGGGTGAACCTAGAGGGTTTGATCCAAGTCTTATTGAAGGTGCTCACCCATTTATAATTAGGTTCATTTCCAGAGAAGTTGTGCATGTAGAAATATTTTGAGTCAAGTATGCTATTGGGAGCATGTTCCCATACAAGGAAGTCCCCAGAAATGGAGAAGGTATAATTTTCAATGATTTGAGCAATTCTGTTGGGGAGATCATTCCTAGGAAGTTGCATAACATCTTTAATAGTATGGATGGTGTCTATAGGAGTGTTATTAGGAGGTAACATAGAAATTAAAGGATTACCCATCCAGTTGTCACACCAGAATTTAATGTTGGAGTCAGCGCTGACCATCCATCTAGAGTTAGCCATAATCTTCTGATAAGAGTTTCTAATAGAGGGCCATATCGAGGAGTTAATGAAATTAAAATTTCATTTTAAAAGTTTATTTAGGAATCTATGATTTAAAAATTAAGAATCTTTAGAGTTTCTATTAATGAGATGCCAAGTGAATCTCACTTGCAGGGCATCATTGAACAATTTTAAGTTTTTGATGTCAATGCATCCATTATCAAGAGGTTTACAACAGGTATTCCATGGGATGGTGACGAGTTTCCATTCAAATATACTTCCCGTCCAAATGAAATTTTTTATATAGGTATTTATTTTCTTGAAAGTACCTAAGGGCCATTTATAAATCATGAGCGAGTAAACCAACTTAGAGACAATGGTTGATTTGACAAGACAAATTCGACCAGCCATGGAAAGGGATTTCACCTTCCAAGTAGAGAGTTGATTAATGATTTGATCAGTGATATTAGAGAAATAAAATGATTTAGGACGTCCCCAGAAAATCGGGACACCTAAGTACGTGAAGGGAAATAAAACTTCTTTAATTCCAAGGTTACTGGTGATAGTTGTTTTCCTTCTAAAAGGGAAATTTTTTCCAAAGAAAATATGAGATTTGTTCCAGGAAGTAGTTTGGCCAGAAATGTTCTCATAATGAGAGATATCTTGCTTAAGACATTGAATATTTCTTTGATCTCCCTTTAAAAACAAAATAATATCATCAGTATAGAGGAGGTGAGTGGGGACATTGAGGTTTCTAGCAACTTGAATGGGTTTAAGTTTATTTCAATCGACCAGATTATGAATGAGTCTGCAAAAGTAGTCTTCCGCAATAAAAAACAGAATGGACAAAAGAGGATATCCCTGTCTAAAACCTTTAGAACATTTGAAAAAACCTCGAGGGGTTCCATTTATTAAAATGGAAATGATAGAAGATTGAAATAAGTTATTGATTCTCTTGATAAAAATCTCATGAAAACCAAAGTTTTTAAAGACTCCAAATATAAATCCCCAATCAATGATATCAAAGGATTTTTTAATATCAAGCTTCATGGAAACACAACCTCCTCTATTTTTTTTATTGAGGATGTTGGTACATTATGAGGAAATACAAATGCAGTCTTGGATGGATCTGTTTTTGATAAAGCCAAACTGATTCCATGAAACCATTTTATTGCAAATCGGAACCAATATGTTGGAAATGATTTTGGTAATGATCTTGTATAGGGTATTGATAAGATCAATCGGTCTAAATTGATGAATTTTAGAAGCATTATCAACCTTAGGTATTAAGGTGAGGAATTGAGCATTGATACCCTGAAGAAGAGATCCGTGAGTGAAAAAGGACCTCACCAGTTTACAAACATCAGAATGAAGGGTGTCCCAGTGATTTTGATAGAAACCATTGTTAAAGCCATCCGGTCTGGGAGCACTATCTGGATTTAATCTAAAGACAATGTATTTAATTTCATGCTCTAATGGAATAGCTAAGAGAGAGTCATTGTCTTTCTCATCCACCATTAAGGGAATAATATTGGGATCGAGATCAATGTTTATCTTAGGGCCATTGAAAATGTCATTAATGCAAGAGACAACATGATCTGAGATGGCCTCTTCTGAGTCAATGATCAAGTCCTTGTGAATCAGTTTAGTAAGTGGATGATTGGATTTTTTGGTTCTTTGGAGAGAGTTATAAGACATAGTATTTCTATCCCCATCATTCAGCCATCTGGTCTTACACATTTTCTTTCGAATTTTATCCTTGAAGGTGAGTAAAGTGTTTAGCTTAAGAGCTGTATTGACCTCCAGTTGAGGGTCAAGGGTAAAATCAGAGTTGGTACTACGAGTTTGGATTTGATTAAGCTCATATTCAAGAGAGGTGATGTCAGAATCCATTTGTAAGCTCTTGGTTTTACACCAACCTTTGAGAGCTTGTTTTAAAATTTTCAATTTGAAGATATAGGCAAAATATTCATGATGATGGTTCATAGAATTCCAAGTGTTATTAATCAATGTAACACAGTCAAGGTATAGAGAACAAGCATTATTGAATTTGGAAGGAATGGGAGTTCTGCGTTCATTAGATAAAGAGCTGAGTAAGATGGGATGATGGTCAGAATTGAGCCTGGGAAGCGTTATAAAAGAGAAATTATCCCAGATGTCCAGGGCCTTCATGTTAACAAAGGCCCTGTCAAGCTTACTGGAAACAATTTTATTATAATGTCTTCTATACCAAGTGTATTTCTCCCCAGTAAGGTTAACTTCAAAGAGATTACAGTCTTCAATAGCATATCTAAATTATCTTGTGGATATAAAAATATGTGAGGGTCCAATTTTTTTAGTGGGACAAAGAATAGCATTGAAGTCACCACTAATCACCCACGGATCCTGAATTGAGTTAGCCATGTTAAGAAGATCTTGCCAAAGATTTCCTCTTTACATATACCTATTATTGGAATATACCATCATCCAATAGATGTGCTGATCATTCTAGATAAAATCACAAGTGAAATTTTGTTCAGCGGTTTTAAAAACATTGATGTTTTAAGGGAGGAGTGATAAAAGATCCACATAGAGTCCACCAAAGGACCATTTTTGCAAGATCCTAAGAAGTTGTAAGGAAGAGATCCAAGTCTCATGAAATTAGGATTGAAATTGACCTTGGGTTCAGAGATGGAAAACAGCTGAGGTTTATGAGTGTTTAAGAGCCTCCTAAGAGTTATGGAGGTGTCATTGTTGGCAATTCCTTGGCAGTTCCAAAATAGGAGATTCATTGTTACTTATGTTTTGGGTTAGAACCCCTTTTCTTAGATTTCCCAGAATTCTTCTTCCTCTTAGATCTTCAAATAAGAGTGGGGGAAGTAGATTCTGATTTGTTCTCAATTGATATGACATTGGAAGTTGAGGAGTTAAGCATAGCAGGCTCAACAGAATGAACTGAAATAGTGGTATCTGGAGTTATAGGTTGATTAGAACAATTCTAAGAGTGTTCTGGATCTGTTTTTCAGAAGGATCAACATTAGGTTTTAGTGCTCCAGTTGTGTTCGGATCAGATTTGTGTTTAGGGGAAAGGAGATTTGGGGATTTAGTCAAGGGAGAGGGGGAGTCATCTAGAATAGGGAGAGAAGCAGGGGTGAAAAGTTGTAACTATCTAGAAGCAGAGTCCTGCTTCCCTAAAGGGGGTGTGGATGTCTCCCTGTGGGGGTAATCAGACAGAGGTAAGACATGTAAATATTTATCAGTAGAGAGGGGGTCAGGAGTATGAAAATAAGAGCTTAATACAATAGAAACAGTGTTGACATTTGCCTCAATCTGCATGCTTGAAACTGGATATACAACCTGATCAATAATATTCGATTTTCAGGGACAGTGATAAGTGTTTTAGCAGCAGAATCATTAACATCAGTAAGAGTTTCAGTAGGGACATTGTTGTGGTTCTTATTGATGTGCATGTCAGAAACAGAGTTTGTGATCTTGGCAGTCATATTAGAGTTCACACAGGTAGTAGTATTACTATTATCAGCAGAATCATGTGGAATAATAATTGAGTTACCTCTTTCTGGTGATTTTTCCAAGTTACTAAGTAAATCAGTGGGGTCATCACGAGAGGGCCATCACCCTCAAGCCACCACCACAAGCACCTACAATAAGTGGAGCACTATAAATAGGATCCACCAAAACCACCATAGAACATATTTCCTTTAACTTGGTCATATATAATAAAGTATACATACACCCAAGGGTGTATGTAGGGTGCGATCCAAATCCTAGTAGGATGCCACACACAATAAAGATTCCATGCTATAACATTATAAGATAAATCAAAATGAAATTTTTAAGAAAGAACTTGGAAACATTTTTAAATAAAACATTTTAAGGAAAAAATTTCTAAGAAAGACTTTCTCCAGCTTACTTTGAAATTAAAATGTACACAAGGTACATTGTATACTAATGATTAGCTCCACATCACAGAAACATAACATCAAAAGAGAGCACCACATCATGATAAATCTCTATAGGCTCTAGCTCTAGTGGGACCCTACGAACCTCTTAACTCAGTGATAATATCCTCCAACTAAAACCCACAACGTCCTCATACACAATACACTAGAGGAGAAAACATCCCAAGATCTAGTGGTGTCAAAATATACACTAAAACCCATTCCATCCTCATGCATGAGACAATAGAGGGGAACATTTCCCAAGGGTTTTTGTTCTATGATCATATCACATGTTTAGTCAGTGTTGTAGCATCAATCATGTTAAAAGAAACTAGACCTCAACCCCACTGAATCAACTAGAGTACTAGTTCTAGTTTTCCCACCTAGATATCTGAGATTCCATTTATGATCAATTTATATTTCACATGTCACATAAACCATCACCTTCACATAAACGTTCAAATCATGATGAAAATACATTAAAAACCATATCTTTCACAAGCACATTCATCCTAAAATCAAATCTCACATGAAAAACACCATTTTCTGTAATTAAAACTACTTTCAAATCCATATGCACACCAAATCAATTTTGAAACATGCTTCACATCACTTACACAATTAATAACACACATTTAAGAAACATAGCAAAGAAGATCATATGAAACAAAATTCATTTCCTTTAGAAAACTTAATTTTATCACATATGTACCCCTAAAACCTTTTTAAAACATATTTCACACCTTTTCATACCTTCCATTAAACAAATTTTTAAAGCACAATAAGAGGCACACATGAAACACAATCAACATCCTTTAGAAAACCATCCTCCAATCCATACACACTTCAAATAACTTTGAAAACAAATTTATCACCATGCACATAATCCATAGAACATGTTTATGAAACCAAAAAAGCACTCCAAACTCATATAATAATGTAAAAGCATGGAACCACCTACCTCAAGCTTGAAATATTCCATAATTTAGTGGAAAAACACAAACAAACCACAAAGGAAACCTGTAAAGGTAAGATACAACCACAAACATGGATATTTTACCAAAAGACTCAAGATCAAACCCTCATTAGGTCAATCAACTTGTAGGAAATAAGAACTCAAAGAGGGAGGAAGAAGAACCCTAAAATAAAGAAGAAACTAAGAGGAAAGAGTCTTAATTGATGATTTCTTAAAGAACCAAGGAAAAATCCACCCAAATATTGGAGTTCAAGGGGTCCAAGAAGGATTGGAGGTAGCTCCTAGGGCTGAAAATCCTATATGGCTGGGATTAGGGGTAATTTAGTAAAACTGAAAAATTGGTGTTTAACAGCATTGGTATTTATCAGTGCTACAAAAAAGCACTGATAAATGGAATCTTTATTAGTTCCAAAGAAAGCATTGATAAATTTAACCTTCTATCAGTGTTTTTTCAGCACTGATAGATTGAACCTTAATCAGTGCTTTATTTTTAGTGCTGATAAATAGTACCCTTTATTAGCACTTTTTTGTTAGTGTAGATAAAGATAAATTTTATCAGTGATTTTTAGCACTGATAAAGGTCTGAATAAATAAAATGAAAGAATTAAATAAATAAAAAATAAAAAAATTTCTTTATTAAAAAAATGTTACAAATTTTATTAATTAAATAATTTTTGATAAAAATGAAAAAATTGATTATACATTATTAAATATACAACATTTTATTAATTAAATAATTATGATGATTAATGATAATAAATTTTATATATTAAATATTTAGATATATATTAATGTATATAAATATGATTTATATATTACAATATATTTATGTGTTTTACATTAAATAGTCATATATTTATTGAATAATGGTTTATAATTAAAAATTAATATGGATTAAAAATAATGACTAATTACATAGTGAAATGGCCATATAATAGAATTTCTCATTTTATTTTTCAATTTAATATAGTTTAAATGTGTTTTATATTGATTTCAAATATATGTAATTAATACATTTTTATATATAATGCACACACACAAAACTTATCTATTTTTTTCGAAATTGTTAGTGTACTTATTTTTAATTTATTCAAGTTCAGTCATTTTTAACATATATGCATATGCATGCACTTAAAATTAGATACAAATGTTATTTTTCAAAAAATATTTCTATAATTATAAATAAATAATTATAAAATTATAATAAATTCATTTAAAAAGGAATATATTTACTATATTTATATTTAAATTTATTTATTATTGCTTAAGTAATAAACGCTGATAAAGGTAGATCTTTATCAATTCTTTTTTTTTTGCGCTGATAACGATTAGGATTTATCAGAGATAAAACATTAGCACTGATAAATATGGATTTTATTAGTGCTTTTTTAGCAATGATAAAGACATACCTTTATCAGCACTAAAAAAGTGCTGATAAATATTCCTTTTATCAGTTCTTATTACTTAATCACTGATAAAAGGACTCTTTATCAGTGCTTATTTGTAAGTGCTGATAAAAGTGTCCCAATCTATTTTAAAAAACCTAACCATTTGAGAACCCATTGTGATATCATAAGCTTTCCATGGAAGACACCCACTTATGGTGATCCTCCTCAGTTAATTGAAGCTCAAATCACACCACTTGATTGTCTCCAGTTGCTCGAACATCATCAGAAATCTGGTGTTTGGTTGCAGTCTGGGTTTACAAATTGGATTTTATTTAATCTAGTGAGGTTGTCCTTGCGATTTTATTTGTGTATTTTTTTGTTTCATTTTTTATTTCTTGTTCGATGATGTCACGAGTTATTTGTGGTCTGGTTCTTGTATACCATTTTTCTTTTAGATTATGAACAAAATGATTTATTTATGATCCATTGTTTGATTTAATACCAATTCAGATATCCAATTTTGGTCTTTTTAAATTGTTGTTTTGAATCAATTTTCTTCACTGTCTACATATATACCCAAGCTTACTGTACAAGATTAATTCCTAGTTTTTAATTTATATTGATCATTGGTTGATAATAGATCAAATTATTCCTTATCTATTTATATATAGAGATCTTGGTCATTGATCCTTGTTCAAGATTCTATCTTCTTATTAATACTTAAGGTATTATAATTACAGTTCCATTCTGAGTTAATATCTTCCATGTTCATTCCATGGATTTTTTAGGTATGGTTCCCCAACATAGAATAAATAACATGCTTATTTTATTAATTTTTGAAAAACTTAAGGTTGTTTATTAAGAATGGGTCAAATTGTCATGTTACCTTTATAAAACCATAAAAAAATCCTTTCATTATAAATATAAAATAAAAGGTTAATTATGTTTTCATAATAATCCATGATATAATTTTATATCATCCTTTATGTTGGTGGTTAAATTGACCCAAAAAATAATATGTAATAATCAATGGATGAGAATTAATATGAAGTTAATTTTATTGTAATATATATATTACATAAGTATAATTATTTTATTTTAATTTTATTAAAGTGGTAAATCAGTATTATGAATAGGTATTTGAAGAAGCTAAATAGAAAATAAATATAATAAATTGTTAATTACATAAATGAAATCATATCTTCTGTTTAAATATTTCTTCGTATTGAATAATTTAGGACATTTTATTGAGACTAGGACCTCTAAAAAGTGTAATGGATTAAAATTATAAAGATTATATATATATTATTTTGGGGGATCCTAATTTTAGTTATTGTTATGAAAGGGTGGTGGAGGGGTTCTTATATAATTGAAAAGGAGTGTCATTTTCTCAAATACCCATTCCTTAATGTGTGACGAATAAAAATACACATCTCATGTGGATGCAATGTGAATAAATAATAGATATATTTTTTGAATTACCTATAAATATTAAGGGTGTGTATGCATCATGGAAAATGAAATGAGGATGAGTTGTCTATAAATTTTACCTTCGAATGAATTTATAAGATAACACCTGTCATAGTGGAGTAATTCTTTTCTTAAATCTAATTACCCATTTTCTTCAACATACTGAAATTATTTGAAATAAATCTATAAATGTTGAGTTTCCCTTTTTTAGAATTTTCTATAACTTTCACCTTTGATAATGAATATTTTATTTATATTTTCTATATTTATTTATATATTGTAAAAAATTAATCTTTTATGAACCCAATAGGATGGATATGAATCGAAAATGGATGCATGTTAATCATTTGACAAACATGTATGAAGATGGAGTTAAAGAGTTTATCAATTTTGAAAGAGAGCATGTAAATAACCCTTCTAAAATCCTCTATTTGTGTTTAAATTATTGTTATTCAAGACAAATTAGTCCAGAATAGTTGGAAGAACATTTGATTTATCAAAAAATATATCAAAGCTATAAATGTTGGACTAAACATGGGGAAAAATGAATATGGACACAGATTGGGATGATAATATGGTTTATAAATAATTTGATATAAATTCCTTTGTAAATGACGATGGAGATCGCATGGAAGAAATGAAAATGGAAATTTAAGATAACCTTTGTGAATGTTCAAAGTTGTTTGAGGAGTTAAATAGTTGTTCTAAGAAACCATTTTAAACCAATTGTATTAAATACCCAACATTATCAGCTATATTGAAGTTATATAATTTGAAAGTTGGCAGTGGATGGAGTGAAACTAGATTTATAGAACTACTTGGTCTCCTAAATGATATGCTCCCATAAAAAAATAAACTACCATGCCAAAAATATGATGCTAAATGAATGTTACGTTGAATGGGAATGATATCTAAAAATATATATGCTTGTACAAATGATTGTATATTGTTTTGAAAGGACCATTAATCACTCATAAAATTCCCTAAGTGTAGTGCAGATTGATACATCAAGCCCTTCAAAATCTGTATGGTACTTTCCTATCATTCCATGGTTTAAAAGACAATGCATATTTTAAGAAACCATATAAAAATTAACATGGCATGTAGATACAAGAATTAAAGATGAGAACCTATGTCATCCATCCGATTCTCCCCAGTAAAAGAAAATTGATTATGATTTTTCTGAATTTGGAAATGAGCTGAGAAACTTATGTCTTACATTATCTACAGATGGAGTAAATTCTTTTGGTTCATAGATTAGTACTCATAGTACATGGACCATCATGTTGGTAAATTATAACTTTCTATCATGGTTATGAATGAAGTGAAAATACATTATGTTGTCTCTGCTTATATCTGGACAAAATAAACCTGATAATGATATTAGTGTCTATTTTCCTTCATTGAAAAAGGGTCTGAAATTGATGTGGGATGTAGGTGTTACAATGTATGATGCACATAGAAGTGAAGAATTCACATTGAGGTCCATATTGTATGGAATGATAAATGACTTTCCTACTTATGGAAATTTGTTAGGCTATAACATTAAATGAATGTTGGGGTGTCCCATTTGTGAAAAACATACATACTCAGTTCAGTCGGCACATTCCTTGAAGAATGTGATTTTAGGACATCATAAATTTTTACCTCAATGACATAAATACTGATCCTGGATGACATCATTCTATGGGAATATCAAACAAGGTACAATACTGTCTCTGGTAATGGGAGATCAACCGTACAACAAAGTAAAAAATGTTGACACTATTTTCAAAAATCCATTTTCAAAAAACCTAACAAAATCAGGTTGGAATAAGAGATCAATTTTCATTGAATTACCATATTGAAATTGTTTATATGTCAGACATTTCCTTGATTTCAAGCATGTAGAAAAAATGTATTTTATAGTGTTATTAGAATGTTATAAAATGTTCCTATAAAAAATGAAATATAATTTCAATGCTAGGTTAGACTTGATTGAAATGCGGATAAGGGAAGAGTTGGCACAAATGAAGGGTAAAAGGTGGGATTTTCTTCCTCCAACAGCTTACACTCTATCCAGATGGAAAAAATTTCAATTTTTCCTTTTTCTTACTAGTGTAAAAGTTCCATAATTATATTCATCAAATATCAAGAATGTCGTGTAAATGACAAATTTGAAGTTAAAAGGACTAAAATCACATGATTGTAATGTTTTGATGCAAGATTTAATCCATTCTTCTTTATGTATCATTCTACCTCAAAATGTATGACATAAATTAACCAGAATATTCTTATTTTGTAAAGACATATGCAATAAATTTTTATATCCGACAAATTTTCACATCATGAATAAGAAGATTGTAGTCATATTATATGAATTAGAGATGTTATTCCCACCATTATTCATTGATATAATGGTCCACATGATGGTTAACTTGGTTAGAGAGGTTCAATTATGTGGTCCTATCCATTGTAGATAAATGTACCCCATTGAATGGTATGTGAATATTTTGAAAGGGAATGTCAAGAATCAAAGTTAGCGAGAAGGATGTATGGAAGAACAATATATTGTTGAAGAATCTATTGAATTCTGTACTGATTACCTATCATATTTTGAAAGAATCATTCTCACAAAGTATAATCACAACGAACACCTTCTAGGTGAAGAGATGTTGTTACAATTACCTTGATAGAGTAGGACTAAGCACACCTTTACATATTACATAATAGTGAATATGTTGATCAATAAATTGAATCCCACAAAGAAATTCTTAGATATTTGAATCCATCAAAGGTTGAAAAATGGATGTCAAATACATATAATCAATAGTTTATAGGATAGTTCAGAGATAAAATTTATAAGGAGTAATCTAAAAATTCAAATTCAATTGCCGAATGAATTCAATGGCTGGACATAAGACTGAATTCAAATGTTATATCTTACACTGGTGTTATAATCAAGGGTTATATGTTCTATACAAAAGAACATGATGAATTTAGTATAATGAAAAATAGTGGTGTTACACTTGTGGCTAAAGAGATGCACAAATTTGGTTCCAAGGATAGAAATCCAATTTATGAAAATATGTCATATTTTGGCATTATTGAAGAGATATACAAGTTGGATTATACAAAATTTCAACTGCCACTTTTCTATTGTAAATGGGTTGAAAATATAAATGGACTGAAAGTTGATGAAATGGGACTTTTGAAGGTGAATTTCAATGTGGAAGAGGAAAAAGAAAATTCATTCATAATAGCATCATAAGCAGTGCAAGTATTTTATGTCTCTGATCCAACAAACAAGAATTGGCCGATTAACCTAATGGTGACTAAAAAAAATGTCGAGTCAGATGAAAATTCAATCAAGGATGAACCTTTCACTAGAAGATCACAATAAATTCATATCAGTTCCAATATATACAAAGTCTTGTATATTAGAGGGGACTCCAAAGAGGGGATTTGGATTCTATATAGAGAAACAAAATCCTTGAAACCTTTAAAAAAATAAAGATATTTCAATGAGAAGGTAAAAGTGTTTTTAAATATATTTTTTTTTCTTCGTAATATTATATGTTATCTTATGGATTAACATAATCTAAATTAAATTTTTGACTAATCACGTAGAAAATTTCTTCTACACATGATGATGTTACCAATCCCTTAGAAGAAAAACCTATAATGAAGGAAACCCTTTGTAAAGATGTAATGGTAATGTTATGATATAGTTTCACTATTTTACCGAAAAAATATATAATGAAACGTTGATTTAATTTTCATTATTCCTTGTAGAGTTTGTTTATTTTTGAATATTTTTTCCATGTGTCATGCCTTTTCAATAAGATAAACAACATTATCTATGCTCAATTATAGAGTTAATCTTGATGTTTTCATGGTAAAATAATTTTCCATAGAATTAATATATTGTTTCATATTTATGTTTTATTTATTTATTTTTAGTATTACTCGCATAATAATTGTTTTCTTATACAAATAGATTCTTTTGTTCAAGTTGGGGTGGTCTGTCCATCTTTTATGCCTTTCTGCACCAAAACATCAACATAATTCTTCTCCCTCAAAACATTTTCACCCCTACAGTGTTGCATTTATATATTTCTTTCAATTTATCTCCACTGAATTTGTAGGAAGAGAAACGATGCTGCCTCTACTCAATTATAGAGGTAGTATTGAAGCTTTCATATTAAAATCATTGTACATAGAATTAATATATTGTTTTATATTTATTTTTAATTTATTTTTTTAGTATTACTCACATAATAATTTTTTTCTTATATAGGTGGATTGTTTTTTTCAAGTTGAGGTGGTATGTCCATATTTTATGCATTTTTTCACCAAAACTTGTACATAATTATTCTCCCCCAAAACATTTTCACCCCTACAGTGTTGAATTTATCACTTTATTTCAAGTTATCTCCACTTTCATTGCCGGAAAAAAATGATGCTGCCTCTGCTCAATTATAGAGGTAATCTTGATGCTTTCACATTAAAATCATTGTCTATAGAATTAATGTTTTTTTAATATTTATATTTAATTCATTTATTTTTATTATTACTCACATAATATTTGTTTTCTTATACAACTTGATTATTTTGTTCAATTTGGGGTGATTTGTCCATCTTTCATGATTTTATACACTCAAACTTTCACATACTTCTTCTCCCTCAAAACCTTTCACCCCTGTAGTGTTTCATTTATCACTTTCTTTCAAGTTATCTTAACTACCTTAGAAGGAAGAGCAACCATGATACCTATTCTCAATTATAGATGTAATATTGATGTTTTCATAGTAAAATAATTGTCCATATAATTAATGTATGGTTTCATATTTATGTTTAATTTATTTATTTTTAGTATTACTCACATAATAATTTTTTTCTTATACAGGTGGATTATTTTGTTTGAGTTGGGTTGATCTATCTATCTTTTATGCCTTTCTACACCAAAACTTCCACAGAATTCTTCTCCCTCAAAACCTTTCACCCCTGCAGTGTTGACATTTATCACTTTCCTTCAAGTTCCATCCACTGCTTAATTATAGATGTAATCTTGATATTTTCATAGTAAAATCATTATCTATATAATTAATGTATTATTTCATATTTATGTTTAATTTATTCCTTTTTTGTGTTACTCATAATAATTGTTTTATTATAAAGTTGGAAACTTTTTTGAGTTGATGTGGTTTTTTCAAAGCTTCTCAAGCTGTTTTGGTTGTTCAAAAAATAAATTCAATGGACTAGTATGACTCCAAGTACTTATTTATATTTAAAATTGACATTAATTTTAGTAAAAAAGACAACTAACATACTCAAAACTGAGAAAGAATATTCATATTGTTTTTATACTTTAATAAAATGATCCATAATTCATTTGTGATGTGTAAGAATAATATACACCTCAATCTGATACATGATGTGCCTGATATGACTCAATGTGTCTGTTATCAGTTTAAAATCGACATTTGACTTTAAAATGTTTCGCTCACTGAAAACCGAGAAAATTCACTCATATTTTCTTTATAATCTAGGTAATCGATTCATAAATAGTTTTTGACATGTATGAATATGTCTCATCTCAAATCGATACATGATGTGATCTGTATGAGTCAAAGTGCGTGTTTCAAGTTTAAAATGACATTTTAGTAAAAAAGATAAGTGATGTACTCAAAATTGAGAAAACACATTCATATTGTTTTGATACTTTGGTACAATAATCCATAAGTTATTTGAAATGTGTAGGGATCAACCACACCTCAATCTGATGCATAGTGTGACTGGTATGACTCGAAGTGCGTCATTATTTAAAATTGACATCAATTTTAGTAAAAAAACAAACCGACCTACTCAAAACTGAACAAACACATTCATATTTTATTTATAATTTATTATAATGACCCATAAGTGATTTGAGACATGAATGAATCATACACACCTTAATCTGATTCACAGTGTGACCGGTATAACTTCAAGTGTATGTTTTTATTTAAAATTGACATTAATTTTAGTAAAAAGGACAAATGACCAATTCAAAACTAAGAAAATACATTTAAATTATTTAAAAAATTTATTAAAATGATCCATAATTCAGTTTTTAGGAGTAGTAATTAGCCTCATCTTAATCTGATATACAATGTGATCGGTATGAGTCAAAGTGTGTGTTTCAATTTTAAAATCACATTTTAGTAAAAAAGACAAGTGACATACTGAAAACCAAGAAAATATATTTATATTGTTTTGATACTATAAGAAAATGATCCATAAGTCATTTGGGATGTTTAAGACTCAGTATCGTCTTAATCTGATGCATGATATGACCTATATGACTCAAAGTGCATCTTTTTATTTAAAATTGGCATTAATTTTAGTAAAGAGGAAAACTATCCTACTCAAAACTAATAACAAACATTTAGATTATTTTTATACTTTACTAAAATGATACATAACTCATTTTTGAAATGTAGGAATCAGACTCACCTCAACATGATACATGATATTCCAGGTATGTCTCATAGTGTTCATTATGAGTTTAAAATCGATATTTTAGTTCAAAAAGTTTCACTCACTGAAAAATGATCAAACACACTCATATTTTCTTGACAATTTTAGAAAATTATTTATAAGTCATTTGTGATGTGAAGGAATCCATTTCATGTCAAAATGATACACGATGTGATTATAATGATTCAAAAGTGTGTGTTTCCAGTTTAAAATGAAATTTTAGTAAAAAATACAACTAACATACTCAAAACCAAGAAAACACATTCAGATTGACTTTTTACCCTAGTAAAATAATACATAAGTCATTTGGGATGTGTAGGCATCATGCTCACATCAATCTGATGCACAGTGTGACTGGTATGACTCAAAGTGTGTCTTTTTATTTAAAATTGTCATCAATTTTTGTAAAATAGACAATTATCCTACTCAAAACTGAGAAAACACATTTGGATTGTTTTGATACATTGAAAAAACAATCCATATGTAATTTTTATGTGTAGGAATCATCCAAAACTCAATTAGATACATGATGTCCTTGATATGACTCAAAGTGTCTGTTATCATTTTAAAATTGACATTTTAGTTCAAAAAGTGTCACTCACTGAAAACCAATCAAACACACTTATATATTCTTGATAATTTAGTAAAACAATTAATAAGTAATTTTTTATGTGTAGGAATATTTTTCATGTCAAACTGATACATGATGTGATCATAATGATTCAAAAGTGTGTGTTTCCAGTTTAAAATGACATTTTAGTAAAAAATAAAAATGACATACTCAAAATCAAGAAAACACATTCAGATTGTTTTGATGCTTTAGAAAAATGATTCAAAAGTAATTTTAGATGTATAGAAATTAGTCTCACCTCAATCCAATGCATGGTGTGAATGGTATGACTCCAAGTGTGTCTTTTTATTTAAAATTGACATCAATTTTAGTAAAAATTAACATTTTCTATTAATTTACTTCTTTATAATATTACCAACATAAGAATTATTTTCTTATATAGGTAAGTTATTTTGCTCGAGAATGGGTGGTGTATTTGGAAATAACATGAGTTGGGTCAGGATTAAATGAATAAGGAATATTTATATTTTTGATTGTAAGTAATAATTTGTATTTATGTAATTGTATAAACCAATGTTTGAAATGTTAGTGTTTTTTTCTTGTGTTTGTGTTGTAAATTTCATTTCATTTAAATATTGAATTGGGACTTGTTTTGATGATATATGGTGTGTTTTTGGTGTTGTGGTGTGTTGTTACAACACATTGTTGTGGTGATACAGTGTGTTGTTATATCACACTACAGTATGGACCATCATTAGCTCTTTTAAAAGCATTGATAAAGGACACATTTATCAATGATGTTAAAATATATGATAAATGTATACTTTATCATCACTTTTATGAGGGCTGATAAAAGTTCCTTTATCAGTACTTTTATAAGTGTTGATAAATTGAGACTTTATCCATGTTAAAAAATGTTCATAAATGGTTCTTTTATCAGTTCTTTTAAAAGCACCGATAAAGGTCCAATTTCTCAGCCCTTTTTTTAGTGCTGATAAAGGAACCATTTATTAGTGCTTTTTTAGCACTGATAAAAGACTCATAATTTTAACCTCACTCATGTAGTCAATTCTTTTATATAATTGATAAAGTCCATTTATAAGGTTGTTAAAGGCCTATTTTTTTAGTAGTTTAGGGTTGAAAACAAAGAGAAAAAAGAGTAATTTTCTAATTTTTAATGACCTGGATATGCCGCATGGTTAGGATGTGGTAATTTTCCCCACTATGAAAACATTCCACCAACATAAAGTCATTCCAAAGTATGATCAAAGAATAAAAAAAGGATACTCCTCCTCAACTCAATATTTTCACTCCCAAGTCTCATGCTCATCATTTAGATGATGAAAAAGAACCTAAACCAATAGTATAGACTTCCCATGAATCAATTTCTCCTAAGAATCTAAAATCTACATTGTCTACTCGAACACAGGCATATCAGGCTCTAACTCCAACTCCTCCCAATTCAGCACATGATATAGATCCATATTATACCTTTTTAGCTAAGTGACATGGAACACGTCATGAATTAACATCAATTAGGAGGTAAAATTCAACTGATATTCCACATTACTTACCCTCTTGGTGATCTCAAAAGGTTTTACATACCTTGGAATTAGCTTCCCTTTCTTACCCAAATGATAGTGACCCAAAGAAGTGCCACTTTCAGAAACACCTGGTCACCCATATAGAACTGCAAATATTGGCACCTCTAATTAGTGTAAGACATATGGAAACTCTGTGATATCAATAAAAAAATTCCTGGTCAAATTTACTTTGTCATACATTTCTTGCACAAGGCTCGATCCCAATAATGATGTCTCACCCATCTCAGCTCAACATAAAGGACACCAACATGGCCGACCATAAAGTTCCTCAAATGGAGGTATCCAGATTGATGATTTATAACTATTATTATATGAAAAATAAACCAACCCCAAATTATTGTCCTAGGAGCCTCCAAAATCCAACATGCATGCCCAGATCATGCCTTCCAATATCTGATTCGCTTAATCTGTCTGACTATTCATTTGAGGGTGGTATGTCGTTATCTACTTAACCTAAGACCCCATCATCTTATGAAGGACTTACCAAAAACATAAGGTAAAATAAGGGTCTCTATTTAAAGTAATATCTAATGATTGACATATTAAACCTTACTATCTCCTGAACATATAATTAATCCCACTCATCCACTTTGGATGAATCCCTGATCAGAATGAAGTGGGTTGATTTGGTCAGATGGTCAATTACTACCCAAATGGTATTCCTACCTTAGGGTGTATGAGGTAATCCAACAATAAAATTTATGGTGATATCATACCACTTCCAATTAGGAATGGGTAGTGGCTGAAGCAAATTGAAAGGACTTTTATGTTCTGCTTTAACCTGCTGACATGTATAACAACGCAACACAAAGCCAGCTATATCCCACCAAATACCTGGACACAAAAACTACCGACACACATCATAAAAAATCTTTTTGTCACCAAGATGAATGAACCACTAATATTGGTGGATATAATGCATCACCAACTTCTGTAATGACAATAGAACCATAAAGAGACCCTTAAAGTACAAAACTCTCTTAGGAGACAATGAACATTCACAAGGAACCTCCCCACCATTTAGGAACTATAGAAAATGCTGGTGCAACTCACCACTCAGATGATATTTTCTAATTAACACTATAAGGGAAGATTTAATCTAAACACTAGCCAAGAACACACCTCCAATATGCTCCTTGGTCACGAGATGAAATTTGGAAAAAATTCTCATCAAATTCCACTCATCAGTAGACTCTTTCAATTCCTTCACTGACACATTCCTACTCAAGAAATATTCCACCACATTTCATTTTCCTAGGGTGTAGATGATATCAAAATTGAACCCTTGAAGGTACTCAACCCAAAGGAATTTCCTCAAATTCATATCCTTATGAGAGAAAATGTAGTGTAATTTCTTATGATGAGAATAAACTACAAAATTATCCCTAAAAAGATGATAAAGCCACAAATTTAGGTCATGGGTTAGGTAATTCATTTCATGTGGTCGAAGGTGGATTGAGCCATATTCCACCACATGGTCATCCTGGATCACCATACACCCAAGTCCCATACCAGATCCCTCACAGTAAACCACATATCCCTTTCTAGATTCTGAGAAGATCAAAACTGGGATTTTGTTCAACCTATGATTAATCTTCTAAAAGGACGTTTGACACTGTGGGATCTATTCAAACTTTATCCCTCTCTGGGTAAGCATGGTCATGGATGAAGCAATCCAAGATAAATATAGAACAAACTACATGTAATACCATTCTACACATAGAAAGATCATAATTTCAAAAACATTTTCATCTGATCCCATAACATCACTACACTAATCTTCTCTATGTCAATCAAAACCCCTCTCTTTGAGATCACATAACCTAAAAACTTCACCTCTCTAATTCATAAGGTTCACTTGGAAATGTTTTTATAGAGATAATGATCCCAAAGAGTGTCCAACAAAATCTTTAAATGTCATTCATACTCCTCCTCGGTCCTCAAGTAGACTAGGATTTCATCTACAAATACGATGAAAAAGGAATAAAAATACTAGTGGAACATCCTATCCAAAAGATCCATAAATTCTAATGAAGAATTATTTAATCTAAAATAAATGAAAAAATACTCAAAGTGAATATACCTGCTTTGGAAGGCTACTTTCTGAACATATACCTCTCCAACTCTGACTTGGTGATACCCAGAATGAAAATTGATCTTAGAAAATCACCTATCCCCCATAAGATGAACAAAAATGTCATAAATATGGGGAAAATTGTATTTATTCTTGATTATCACCTTGTTTAGATTCCAGTAATCAATACACAATTGGATATATTCTTCAACCTTTTTCACAAAGAGCATTAGGGCGGCCCAAGTTGAGAGGCACAAGCCAATGAATCCTTTGGATTGAAAATATTTTAGTTGTAACTTTAATTCCTTCAACTTAGTGGGGTCTATAGGATATAAGGGGAGAGATATCATCTATGTTCTTAGTTCCAAATCAATGGTGAAATCACATCATGCTCTAGAGTTAAACCTGAGAAATCATTTAGAAATAACTCTATAAATTCTTCCACCATGGGAGGTAATCTGGCTTCTAGACCGCTATCACCATCCTCCAACATGAGTGATGAGATCTAACAAATGAGATTGCCCAATTCTAAAAGTGGTGGTCCAGCACATCCCGACTAAGGATCCCATTCACCTTGAAAAACCTCAGTACTTACATCAGGTTCCACAAAACTCACTTTCTGATGATGATAATTAATGTGAACTTGGAAATGCACCATCCAATTCATACTAAGAATCATGTCTAAGAGTTCCATATCTAAAACCATAAAATCCCATTCCAACTCAACACTTGACCAGGTGAGTGAAAAATGTGGGCACCTGAAACATTACTCCCACTTCATACCAAGAGGCGTCACAAAATCCATTGAATATGGAATAATCTTGGTTTAAAACTTTAACAAATTCAAGATATGGGAAGAAATAAAAGAAAAAGAGGCACCAGTATCAAACATAATAATAGATAATTATGATGCAATAAGAATAACACCTCAAACTATCACAATCCCTACATCTGGTTCCATTAGAACTCGATCCATAACATGAAGATTCATTTTCTTACCTAAACATGAGAATGAACACAAACCTGTGGCTCTACCCTAAACTAACTCTACCCAAATGAAGATCCAACCCTACCACCATGAACTTCGAACTAATAACCCACTATACTAGACGCTTCTGACTAGGCTGACATCCCTTTTAAATCTATAGATCCTACACCAATCTGATATGGACATTCCACCTTTAAGAAACATTAAAAATACCCCATAGATCTACATTTATGGAAGGGTCTGGGTGGATCTGAACATGTAGATCGCATGTGCCCTACCTTCCCACACTGATGTCACACAATAGATCTAGTATCAAAAGAAACATATGAAGATATCTAAAAAGGATGGTCTAAACTATCACCTCCCATATTATCTTTCTCATCCTACTTTCTCTCCTTCTCATATAAGTTCTCAATTCCCTGTACCAATTCTAACATTGATCCAAAGAAATCATAATTCTATATATGATCAATTTCTACCATTAAAGCATCATCAAAAACCTCATCATAAGTTTTCAACTTGAACAATAAGACTTGTGATCAGATCTCCAGTCATAGCCCCATCTCAAACTTTTGAGCCTTCGACTTCTCATTAGAAACTACCTTGGGTGAGAACCAAACCAAATCTATAAAGTTGTTAGCATACTCCATCACTTTCATTCTCCCTGGTAAAGATCTAAAAACTCCCAAGACATGGAAAAGGATAATATCTCAGGGAAATAATTATCTTTGAAGATGAACCTAAAATCCTTCCACCCCATCTTTTCATTCTTCCTAGATTGTACCAATAAGTCCCACCACTTTCGACTAGGACCTTTCAACATAAATAAAACACACTTTACCCTAAGTGCCTCTAGAGTTTTAAGAAACTCAAACATCCTCTCCATTTTCTCAATCCACCCCTCTTCCTCTTAGGGATCCCTACTACCCTAGAAATAATAAGGATTTTTGTTAAAGAAATCCTAAGATTTTTCCATTCTAGGACCTGGTTTAACTTCTCTGACATGAGAAGGACTTGATCCTTCTCCTTGATCTAAATCTTGGAAAACCTGAACCATGGTTTCCACTAGTCTCTGATTAATTGGTGGGGGAGAAATATCTTCGACCTCTTCCCGTGGAAGCATTGGAGGTATCCAGGGAGGCATCTTGTGACATCAAGAAATAACCATAGGGAAAACCATAAATACATCATTCTAAAAATTTTAAGCAATAACAAAAAATTCTAAACATTTCCATAAACCAAAAAAAATCCAAACCTATCACAATAACAAGCCAAACCAAAATAATACACCCCCACCTGGGGTCCATATGAAGTCTACAACCTACACATCTCACTTAGAGGAGAAGTCAAACCAATTCCCAACATACCATGGAATCTTAAGTCCTGTTATGAGGTGTGTTGGCCAGAAACCCCACCTGTAACCAAACCTCATGCCCCGAAAATCCTAACTCTCATATATCTAGACTCTTCCTAAATAACATGACCCAATGAAATGGTGAAAACTATGATTTGATGCCATTTTTTCATAAACCAATATGGGGTTCCATCCAACCCAACATCAACTCGACCCATGACATGACCCAAAGGGAATTATTGATCCTCATGAGATAAAACCCATTTCTTGGGTATCAAAAATTCACTTTTGGGAATAATTTCACCCAAATATTTCATAATAAATAGCATAAATGATAGGAACCCATCACATAACTGATAATCCAAACCAAAAAAGGGATACAATAATTTTCATATTCATCATTTTACAACTTCAACCAAAACCAAAATACCATAATGGGAAGGGAAACAACTAAAACACAACTAAAAAATATCTGTGAAATGAGTGGGTCATCACACTCAAGCCACCACCACAAGCACCTATAAGAAGTGGAACACTAGAAACTGGATCCACCATCCCCACCCTGGAACATCTTTCCTTTACCTGGTTCAAACATAAAAAATTATACATACACCCAAGGGTATATATAGGGTGTGAAACAAAGACCAATAGGATTCAACCCAAAAGAAAGATTGCATGCTATAACATTAGAATATAAATCACTGTGAAAGTTTTAGGAAAGAACTTGGAAACATTTTTAAATAAAACATTTTAAGGAAAACATTACTAAGAAATCCTTTATCAAAATAAGCTTTCTTTAAAATTAAAATGTACAAAAGGTAAACCATATATCGATGGTTAACACCACTACACAAAACATCACATCACAAGAGAGAACCACATCATGAGAAATACCTATAGTCTCTACCTTTAGTAGGACCCTAATAATCTCATACCTTTGTGATAATATCCTCCAACTAAAACCCACATCATCCTCATACATGAGCTACTAGAGGGGAACACATCCCAAGTTTAAGTGGTTTCCAAATATAAACCAAAACCCATAATATCATCATGCATGAGCCACCAGAGGGGAACACATCCCAAGGTTCAGTGGTCTCATATCATATCACATGTTTCGTTTGTGTTTTAGCATCAATCTTGCTAGAAGAAATCAAGCCTCGGTCCCACCAAATTAACTAGTGTACTAGTCCTGGTTCACCCACAAAGATACCTAGTATTCCCTTTGTGCTCAATTTCCATTTCACACATCACATAAATCATCAATTTCACATACACATGTAAAGCATAATGAAAATGCATGAAAATCCATTTCTTTCATAAGCACATTCATCCCAAAATCAAATCTCAAATAGAAACCACCATTTTACATAATAAAAACCCCTTTCAAATCCATAAACACACCAAATCCCATTTAAAACGTGATTTTCATCACTAACACAATTCATAGCACACATTTAAGAAACATAACAAAGAATATCACATGCAAAAAACTCATTTACTTTAGAAAACCAACATTCATCATATATGTACCTCAAAACCATTTTTAAAACATATGTTTCACCCTTTAATATAATCCATTGAACACATTTATAAAGAACAACAAGAGGAACACATGAAAAATAATCAAATTACTTTATAAAACCATCTTCCAACCCATAAAAACTTCAAATCAATTTGAAAACACATTTCACACCACACACATAATCCATATAACATGTTTATGAAACCAAGAAAGCACACCAAACTCATCTAATAGTGTAAAGGCATGGAACCACCTACCTCATGTCTGGAAACTTCTGGAATTTGGTGGAAAAACACAACCACACCACAAAGGAACCATATAAAAGAAAGATACAACCAAAAACATCAAGATTTTACCCAACAAATCAAGATTGAAACTTCATTAGTTCAATCAACCCACTGGAAAAGAATAACTCAAAGAGAGAGGAAAAGAAAACTAAAATAAATAAGAAACCAAGAGAAAAGATAATTACTTGATGATTTATTGAAGAACCAAGTCCAAAACCATCTAAATATTGGAGTTCAAGGGGTCCAATAAATAATGGAGGAAGATCCTAGGGCTATAAATCCCATATGGCTTATATTATGGATGATTTAGTGTTAAAAAAAGAGGGTAAAAGAGTAATTTACTAATTTTATTGATTTGGATAGGCCACATAGTTTCCTGGGGGTGGGTACATGTCTGTGCAGCTGGTTGTGCGGCCTAGATAGAGCCACATTCCAGGGTGAATAATTTTCCCTCATATGGTGTATAGTTTACCCTAACCATGCACTAATCGTGTTCTACCTTCTTTCAATACCAAAAAATCCATTTTCTCCACAAACTCATGGGGAAACCAATGGATAAATACAAGACCAAAAATAAAAAAAACAATACCTCAAAATCAAATCATGGATGTGACAATATAAGTGAGGTTCAACCATATATATCATTACATATTTCTATATTAAAGGTATGAAATACAAAAATAAATGAAAATATATTGATGAATAAACATAAAAATAAATTTTTTTCATGGTTTATGGAGACATTCAATACTAATTTATTCACATCAAAACACTGAAATGGTTAGTATGGGGAGTAAGTATCAATTTGATCACATGGTTTAGTTTTTATATATATTGTTACAAATTTTACACAAAAAATAAGTATTACTAGAGTAAAATTAAAAATAGTGGAGTAATGATCATCATTGAAGCACTAAATTTTTCAAGTTCAAAATATAAAAACCCAATTTTTGCATAAATAACATATTTTGGAGTTTTTGAGGATATGTGAGAGATTTATTATACTAAATTTCAAGTGTTGATGTTTAAGTGTAACTAATATGATAGTAATAGTGTTGTAAACACATGATGAGTATGGATATACACTTGTTAATTTGAAAAAAATAGTTTCAAAGAGGAATAATTTATCATAGATATGCATAAAAAAATAAACATTTTATGTTAATGTCCATCAAATGATCAATAGTCTATCGTTTTCAAGGGAAAACATTAATTTGAGTGATGAGAATATCAATTATGTTGAATACTTATGTGAGATTTATTTATCCATTATATGATTATCTTAGGATAATAATGATTTTGATGTAGATATAGTCCATGCAACATGAAATGATCACATATAAGGGAAATGAGAAAACACTCCACTACTCTCATAATTAATCAGAAAAATATCTATTTTTTTGTGAAAATTACAATGTAAAAAACATTATAGTTTTAAATTTTATATTTAAATATATAAATTTTGATAATTCCTACCTTTTTTGCAATGATTTTTATAATCATTAGATTCAGATATCCATTCTCTAGTTGAAAAACTTTTCCTTTATTATTTTGTTGTGAATATTTTCTTTATATTCATTTTTTTCATGTGTACACTTTTAATCAAAAAAATATTTATAATTTTATTTAAAAAAAATAATGTTTTATTACTTATAACATTTATTTATTTATAATCAAATATAAGTACACAAAATTATTCATTTTTATGATAATAATTTGTATAATTTTTTTGTTAATTCTTCTATTCATTAGTTTTAGTAACACATTATTTTAGTTTAAAAGACTAATATTCAATGTTTTTAATTCTATTATGAATAAAAAACTTATAAATTATAAAAATTATTTAATTTTAATCAAAAATAGATATTAAAAATTCATTCAATTAGTATACATTTTTCAAAATGATAGAAGGATAGTAAAGGGAACTGAGGTATGTGTGTTTTTTCATATAAATATATCGATAATAATTAAATTATTTAATGAAATTAAACTTATATTTCTTGAAATTATGTGAATATATTCTTCTTATCTAGATAGGATATCACATAAATTTTATAGGAATGGGATTACATGTTTACCAAAACTTTCACATGAACATAGATAGAAAAGGCTGATAATTGAGTCTGATGATAATGACCACTCAGTTGGCCCATATGCCAAACAATTTATGAGTTATTTTTATATTAAGAGACATTTTAGGGTAAATATTTTATTTCCTAATTAGGAGAGCACTAACCACTCAGTGAAAATTAGTTTTAGGAGTCCATAACAGTAAAATTTATATACTTATTTATTTATTTTTCCTATGGTTTAAATATTATACATTTCAATATAACTAATATTTAATATATTAAATAATAAATGAAATTTGAATTTAGAGAGATGAAAAAAATTAATAAAATATGTATATCCTTTACCAAAACTAGATAGAGATATTTTAAGACAAAATTAACTTTATATTATATTTTTGGGAGTAAACAGAATCAAGATCCATGCCTTATGCGTGGATATATAGAGTTAGATACATGAGAGAAGTTTGTTTCTAGTCAGCTGGAGGAAGCATTTATAGTATGTAATTATTATTTGTAAAATTTATTTTTTTAATTTATTTTAATTATTTGATAACTTTTTTATGAAACAATTCTTTTAGAGAGCTCTCCAAGAGATATATTTTGAAAATTTATACCCTGATGTGGCTCTATTTTTACATAGTTTTTCCACATCTTTTTACTTAATTTTGAATGATTTAATTAATTATAAAAGCAATTTATACTAAATAATTTTACTTTTGTATTTTTATAATTAAAATTTTCAATTAATCAATTTTTATAATTAATCAAGTATTTTTAGTCTTTAAGTTAATATTTTTAATCTTACTTTTCTTATCTAATTTAATTATCTGTTTATTAATTTTGTTAATTTTAATCTTATCACCTTTTAATAATTTGACATTAATAATAAATAGTCATTTAATATTTTTATTTGTGTTTTAATTAACTTATAATTTATTTTAATATTTTATTTTATAATATATATTAATTAAAATATATCAACTTCATTAAATAATATTTATAACTATCCTGCTAACTAATTAAGTTAATAATTTTTGTTTAAATTAAATAAATAGTTTGCCTTTTATTTTATGTACTCAAATAGTTGTTTAATTAATTAATTAAGAGTTTTAAAACATTAACTATTTAATCTTATGTATGAAATTTTATTATTCATTCATTAAATTTTGTTTTTAGTCTATCAGTGATGTAGAAAAGAGCTATCGGTAACCTATTAGGTCACTGATGCTAACCTTTTCACTCACTGCCTACCTTGTAATTAATTATATAGTAAATTTAATTTAAGTCATTTATCGATTTAGTTTATCAAATATCCTATTATTAATTTAAGCGATATCTATTTATAATTTTAGTTGTGGCTTTAATGTTTTAAGCTTAACAAAAATCTTGTTTTAATTAATGGTCTTTAGCATTATTTTAATTAATTATTTTTAGTCTTTTTATTTAGTTTACTTAAATTTTCATTTTAAGTTCAATTCATGCGTTTTTTTATTTTTGAAGGTCACCATTAGTTATTTTTATTTGTTCTAACGATGAGCCTCTAATTTTATTTGTATCGTTAACCTTTAATTATATTAGTGACCCTTTTCTGTGTGCGCAACGATGAGCTTTTATTTTTATATTACTGGTGACTTTTTATTTTTTCTTTATCAGTCACCTCTCTTTTTTTTTCAAACGGTGAGATTTTCTTTTTGCGTAATGGAGACCCTTCTTTTTCTATCTATAGATAACCTTCCCTACACCTCACCGTTGGGCATTTTCGACTGACCCACTCCCCTACTTTATCTTATGTATCTCACTGCACCATTTCTTCGACACTACTCCAACCACACTCTTCACCATTCTTCTTCGGATCCAAACCAATAGCCACTCCTTACTCTCTTCCACTGATTCCTCTTACATGAAATTAACTATCAACATCATCACTATTTTTCATTCACACATTCAATCTAAAATTAAACCACATGAAACTGGTACCCCTTTTCCGAATTTTCTGTTGAATCAACCGCGACACCAGATGTAGTTGATTTTCACAATTCTAGAGTTTCTATGAACCAAACTAGTGTTGAGGAGGAGAACCAAACCATTTCTATGAAGATTCATGTCCCTTGTGATGGAGACCTCACCACCGTAGAGCAGGACTAAAACAGAGGGCCACGCCAGAGCCGGGTTCAGGAGAAAGATAGAGCCAGGCCGCTGTCGGTTTTTACTGGAATCGCTGCTGTCCACCATTGAAGCCGGTTTACGATCCGAGTCAAATGATCTGCACCGCTGAAAGTTGAGATGCACCACCGCTGTGATTTGGTTCGTCACCACTAGAGGGGGGTTTTGTTGTGGTTTGAGTGTGGGTCTCACTAGACTGAAGGAGGAGGTCCCTACCTGAGCTTTCCGCTGAAGACTGAAAACGTTAGCACTTCACAGATGGGAGGTGGAGCTGAGGGTTTGGGGAAGAAGAAGACCAGAAAAAAATGATAACTAAATAAAAATAAATAAAAAAGTAGAAAATAATTATTACTATTATAAAAAATAATAATAATAACTTAACACTTAATAAATAAATAATTAATAATACTATTAAATAAATAATTAAAATATAAAACTAATTTAAATTAAGTTTATAAGAACTAAAATACTTAATTAAGATAAACTAATCTAATTAAAATAGTAAATAATTTAATTTTTGAAATTATCATTAACTCAATAATTATATTAATTAAAATTAACATTAATAATTATAATAAATAAAATTAATAAATAACTTAATCAAATTAAAACTTTTATTTAATATTTAGATAATATTATTATTTAAATTTTTAACTTTAATAAAATAATTTAATAAGTTATTCTAAATTAAATAAAATTATATCTATTAATATAAATTAAATAACTTTTAATCTTAAACTAATAAAATAGTTGTTTAATTATTTATAAAAGTTAACACTTTAAATTTAGCGTCAAATTATTTATTCTCTATTTAAACTATGCAGGTACATTCAAGAGATATGAAATCATCCAGGTGCATTTAACTAACTCATCCAGAGTTAGTTATGTGAGGAAAACTAGCGCGACATGTCGTTCGTGAAAAAATGCACATGTACGGTGCATAAGTGAGTGAATCTTAAAGTCAGTGGAAATGTGCGGTGATGTGTAGCAGATGACAGAGGGGTTTTAAAAGGAGAGTAGCAGTAGAAATTTTAGGCGGACTCTCATTTAGATTCCCATTCTCATTCTATGATCACATCCATCTGAGAGCAGATTTGGATGCTTATTCATTCCATTATCACATCCATCCGAGAGCAGACTCTGAGGAGCAGCACTAGAGTCAAGCTGGAGACTAAGGGAGCCCAAAGGTAGAGCATCCCTTAGGGAGTTATTCCACCTTCAATATTTAATCCTTTTACTTTGTTTTCAGTTGTTTTTAATGATATATTTCATTATGAACATAAGCTAATTTTCCATCTCAGGAGATTTAAGCTTTGTTGGTTTATCCGTTAAATTTTTCACTTCCTATTTGATTGACATTAGAATTAATCGGTGAGATAAGTTCTGATCTTAAATTAAATTGTTCACACCTTTCAGTAAACAAATTCATAGTTTCAATATCAATTGGTGAGATTGAACTTGATCAATATTTTTTTAAGCATTAATGTCATTAAAGTTGGAGTTTTACAGTGAGTTTAATTTCAACTATATTCTTTTTCAAATTTTTAATGGATGATGATCTTTAGAGTGGCGAACTCTAAAAGTCATACCTCTATTTTATGTGTCTTCTAGAGTGGAATATATATCAAATAATTTATAAAGTTTGATTCAATTAAATTTAGTGGAGAGTTATCTTTTTAACCATCAAGTTTGGAAATCCCGAGAAAATTGTTGATCTTAGCTCCTTTGTCTTTGCGGATTAATGTTAGTTTGCTATATTTCTTTAGTTATCATTACTTAGTATAAATTTTAGTTTATTTTTAAAAAAATATTGTTTTCACATCCTGTTCCTATTTTTATCCCCATTTCTTTCTTCTTTCTATATCTACTTGTTTTCCTTAGAATAGAACATTAGATATGATATTATATGGATAGATCTATAATCTAAAATTTATTTTTTATGATATCTTGATTGGATATATTGAAGGAAAGGAATTTAAAACTCATATCTAGAGGTTTCATTGCATTATTCTTTATTTTTGTCACCCATTGTGTAGTGGGTGGTTTCTCTCTCTTCTCCACTTATTATTGAACTTGAAGTCTTGACTATTTAAAATAATTACTTAAAATTCAAAGGAAAATCATGATGATTTATTATTAGTAATCCATTTGTTTTATAATATGGAATTCTAATAATTTGAATGGTTTTTGGAAAACCCCTTTGATTTATGGTTTTAAATTATGGATTTGGTTAAATAAGAAAGGTGTTATATTAGATGTTTTAAATGGAATAATTGATTTATGTGAAATGAATTCGTGTGAGAACTTAACATACATGGGTTGTGTGTGTTCATCATTGCATTGGATGTGGCATTTTCATTATGGACTTAGTGTGAGGTTCCAAACTATAAGCACATAGAGAATGGCCACCTAGTGATGATTTGGTGGATCGATGAGTAATATTTCATGATTATGATATTTTTACCTAGAATTCATGTGGGTCTGTAAGTATATGTGGTTTGGGTATTCTAAGATTAATTAATGGATAAATTTTTCTACTTTTAATTTAATTTTTTTTAAATTAGTAAATAACTTTGATGTTTCACTCCATTGTTTTAAATCATATTTTAAACTATGAGATGACTTTTTCTTGTCCTAGTGATGTGTGTGGAAAAATTTTGGTGGATTTCCAACTGGTTATGATTACTCACCCACAACATATTCACTTTGGTATATATGTACATACTTTTTTCCATGATACAGGAAAGGGGAAGATTTTATATTTCTATAGTGGTGCCTCTTGATGTATTTTTATAGAGTCAAGGATTTGGATTTGTTCATATCCTTGGAGTCTGGAGTAGTTCCACCATGGTGTTGAGTCATGATTTATTTTAGTGTCTTGTTGTTTTGGTTTATTTTTTTCCAATATAACTATGATGTCCTTAGTTTTTGGTAAATCATTTGAGTTATATTGTTTATAGTTCATGAATCATACAGTTTGGTTTGGTTGTATTTATTTTGTCTTGATAGGTTGTGCTTGTTTTAAGAGGAAATAATCCCCTAATATTTTATTAATCCCTTAGAACTTATTTCCAGACTTTAGTGTCTTAAGGATGACAGCTAAGGTTAGCGGCACCTATTCTCTTTCTAAGACAATGGTTATGGTTAGGATATTACAAATGATATCAGTTTTGGTTAGTTTTTCATATTGGGATAATATAAAGGAGATAAAAATTTCATAACATGAAATTTATAGCATAAAAAGGCATAATTAACCCATTTATGAGGAACTTCAAGTTACTAGGGTGGTCTAGGTATAAAAGGTATTTTTGATACACCTATAGAAGTGTTTTAATCTCATTATAGAGGGTTTATCTGATGAGTGTAGCATATCATGAATTAGTAATGAGACTTCTCATTGGGATTTATTTGTTCATATTATGTTTGATGATTTTTGGAAATTGGTTATAATGATTTTTACTTTTAATGATTTGGAATACTATAATCCTTTAGTTTATTCATAAGTGATGACTAAGTGGTTTTTTGTTCTATCTATAGAAAAATGGGACTAGTTAGACAACCTATAAACCCACTAGAAGAGGCCATAAATAATGTGGTTACACCTAAAACATAGGTGATCCAATATCTTATTCATATCATTTTTCAATATTTTCAAGGTGTTGATAGGGTTAATCAAAATAACAAACCACAAAACATGAACCATTCAATGAGATTTTAGAAAATGAATGTACCAATCTTTCAGGGGGATTCCGAACCTGAAAAGGTAGAAACATGAATTAAAATAATGAATCATAAATTTAATTTTCATGGAACCCCAACTGATTTTAAAGGTCATGTTAGTAGTATAAATTCTAGAGGATCCTAAAATATAATGGTGAAATTTAGTTTTCCTTTCAAAATTTGACCAATGTTTTTTCATGGGAGGGATTTAAATAAATTTTCAACAAACAATTCTACCATAGCTAAAAAATAGATTTATTTATCTTTAAGTAAGAAAATCTACCAGTGATGGAATTTTCAGATAATTCTATAAAGGCACAAATATTAGATTTTGGACTATGAATAAAAATTCATTACAAGATAGCCATGATATGTATTACTAATTATATGGGAATGGATAATAGATTTATAATAGTAGAAAGAGATATTACTTGGAAACCTACTGGAGAAAGTAAGTTTTTCTACATGGAAACAGGTGGGAACTCTAATATTGTGAACAAGTGGAAGAGGGACACTTACTTCTAAGTTGTTAGAGCATTATAGAATTAGACCACTAGATCAGTAAAATTTCCTCTATGCCTTAGTAGAAATACCATATGTTTCTAATGTAGTTCATTATATAATAATAAATTATATTTTAAAAAACCACCAAAATCACGTAAAAACTTTAATCATATGTGATATATTTAGCACTATTTCCCTAATGCTATAGATATAGTTGCTAGAAATACACATCATGTGTGTTGAACATCTTATGGTTCAACTGGATGATCACATTATAACATTTCTCTTATTTAGAGAAGATAAAACCAGTTTGATTCGAGGAACACTAAAAATAATCATAAAATGAAACCATATAATAGAGAAGTAAGGAACAAGGAGGAGAAAGTAAGAATTTATTTGGTGATGAGTAGGTGATCATGGAGGATCAATTAGGCCCTAAAACTAATCAAGGTATCGTTCTTCTTAACTCAACACTTATGAAAGTTCTATTTGATGCTAGTGCATCCAAATATTTTATTTTTTCATGTTTTTTTGATCAAATGGGCTTCCATATCGATATGATGACACACATGATGAGTATCTTGACACATATCAGGTATTGAGAGTGCATGGTATTTAAATATGTAGTTTATTCTATAAATATTAGTGACATATATTTTATTTAGGACTTATCGGTTTTAGAAATGTATATATTTGAATTAATACTGAGAATGGATTGGTTAGTTTATTTCAAGGCTCATATCAATTGTTAAACACAATGAGTAAATTTTAAATATCCTGATGGGATGGTGCTTCTCTTTAAAGGATAATGGGATGTGGAGGATGGAAAATAAGTAATTTTATCACCAATTGTTGTAACTTTTTATTACAAATCAAAAGTATTCACTTTAGGGATTACTGATATAATGAGACAGTACATTTTCCTACCATTATGGATCAATATTCTCATGTTTTTATCTAAAAAATACAATGAATTCACACTTGAAAGGGAAGTGAAATTTTCAATTGATATTATTATATGGAAAAATACTATTCAACTTCCATTATATAGAATGTCACCAATGTAATTAAGAAATTTGAAAGTCCAATTGGAGGAATTAGAAATTAAGGGGTTCAAAATATTAAGTACATCACCTTGGGTTTCTCAAATTATTTTTCTCAAGAAGGAATATGGCTTATTATGACTTTGTGATGATTATTGAAAACTAAATGAGGTTATGATAAAAAATAGACATCATATTCCATGAATTGATGATCATTTTGATCAATTTAAGGGATCCTAATGGTTCTACAAGATTGATCAACATTCTAGATATCACCAAATTTGGGTTAAGAGTGAGGATATTTCAAAAATAGATTTCAAGATTCACTATGGTCAATATGAATATCTGATAATTCCATTTGGTATTAAAAATGCATTGGTATTTTTCATGGAATTTATGAATCATGTCTTTTAATGATAAATCTACACCATTTTTGTGGAATCTATGGATGAAATTATGATATATTATTAAACTCAGAAGGATCATGGAGAAAATTTAGGGATTATGTTGATCACTTTACAATAATATAGACTTTATGAAAAATTTTATAAATTTTATTTTTGGATATAAGAAGTTCACTTCTTTAGCCATATCATTTATGAGAAAGGTGTATTAATAAATCTTTAAGATATATAAGATTTTATCTCTTGGAAACCAATGAATAATTTTTTTGAGATACATATATTTATAGGATTAACAGGTTACTATAATCACTCCATTTGGGATTCTCACACCTCACATATCCTATGAAACTTTCCATGATAAAGGGTACTTTATTCCATTGGAGTGATGATTGTTAGAAATAATTTTCAGAACATAAGTCTAGGCTCAAATTGACACCAATTCTCATCTTTCCAAAATATAAGGAAGGCTATGTGGTGTTTTGTGATGCATTTGGGTCTGGACTTGGATGTTTTATCATGAAATGATATCATTTAATAGCTTATGGATCATGAAAAATGTGAATTCATGAAAATAATTATCTGACCCATGAATTAGAATTAGATGTGGCGGTTCATTATTTGAAAACATGGTGCTATTGTCTCTTTTGAGAGAAGTTAACTATGTTAAATGAACATAAAATTTGAAAAAAAATATTTTCAAAAAGGGGTATAAATCCAATAAAAATAAAATGGATGTAATATCTCTAAATTCTTTTACTTTGACTTGGTTTATACACTTGGAAAAGAAAACTGTGGGGATTATTTTTAAGAGGACATTTATATAATAAATTATCCTTAGAAACTCATGATCAGTGACAATTAATGATTATGAATAAAGATATATATTTGGATTGTACTGAGTATAATTAAGTTTAAATATTCTTTCCAGTTAAACTCATGTCTGATTTGGTTGAGAAAGTAAAGGATTCTCAAATGTTAGATCCTAATTTCCTTACCATTATTTCAAAACTTAATGGTGGAGAGACCATTAATAAATTTAAACAATATGGGAAATCCATGTTTATTTTTCAAGATTGGATAGTCATTTTATACTCTTTTCAAGAATAACTTTTTTCTACTTATCACCATTCTAAGTGGGAAATTCATCCATGCAACTAAAATATGTACAAGTCTCTAAAGATCCATTTTTTGGTTGTTAGGTATGAAATTAAATGTGGTTGGTTATATAATAAAATGCCTAACCTATCAACTTTTCAATGTTGATCATTAATTAATAGGTATAATGCTGCAATATTTACTTATACCCATATGGTAATGGGAGTAGATTTATAAATATATTTTGATAGTTTTATCAAGAACTATTTAGAATCATGATTTAATCTAGGTGATTATAGACTGATTCACAAAGTCAACCCACTCCATTCTAATCCTTGAATCCAATACAGTAGATAACTTAGATAATATCTACATTAAAAATGTTCTAAAATTTCATGGAATGGCACTTTTGATAATCTCTGATAGATATAGTCATTTTACCTCTCATATTTGGTGATCACTTCAAGAATATTTGGGTACCCAATAGACCATGAGCACAACATGTCATCCTTAAGTAATGGGAAGTCGGAATAAACGATTTATACACTAGAAGAAATTCGATGATCGTGTTTTTTGAATTTAGGTGGCTCATGGGAGGATCATTTTACCTTAATAAAGTTTTTATATAACAATAGTTATCAGCAAACAATACATATGGATCTATTTGAGGATTTTTATGGTTTTCCTTATCACTCTCCAGGGTCGGGGCATCATCGAATGGGTAAATGAGGAAATTTTTCTCCTCAATATGTTAAATCTTTTGATATAATTGAATGAATTGGTTAAATTTATTATTGATTGGATTTATCAACATGGTTTATTAGGTTTATAATTCATTTCATGTATCTAAATTGAGTAAATACCGTATTGATCATATCCATGTTATTTGATGGGATCATATTGATATTGAACTTGATGTAACATTCATTCATGTGCCAATATGAATCTTGGACAAACAAGATAAAGTATTGAATTGAAAATGAATTCTAATGGTTTTAGTTTTATGGAAACATGGTGAAATTAAAGATGAAACATGGAAACTCAAGAAATAGATATAGAAATAATGGACCAAACTTTTCCAAATAACCGGTAATCTTCATCTTTCAAAGGATAGAAATCCTAGTGGTGGGGTGAATTTAACACCCCAAATTTGAGTAAATTCTCCCATTTTGGATGTTTTTTTGTGTTTTTATGGGTGAACTATTTGAGAATGGTTAGGGTAAATTGTGAAAGAGCTTATGAAAGTTATTGGCCAGGCACATAGTTTGGAAAAACCATTTGACAAACCATACAATATGAATATTTTTGGGATAGATGAATTTCACATGCTTAACATATAATTTTATAAACCATGTTCCCATGTGGGAATTTTTCTAGTATCACTCACATAATTGGTTCACATTTTGTTAAATTGTGTGGCCTAACTGTGAGATGTGTATTAATACATCTGAAAAATTTATCTTTTATTCTGATTTAAACCAAAAACTCTCATTTATATCTTGTTGGCCTAGGATCTCAACCTTTTGGATTCCTCTTGGTGTTATTGGAATCTCCCCTCCCTCTAGATACCAATTTCAAAGGATCAAAGTGTGTTAGATATATGATATTGAAGGTAATATCCCATTTTTTCTCCTCATTTCTCTCTTCTTTCTTGATTCATTCATTTTAATTAGAATTAAACATTATATCTAATATGTTATGGATATAACTATGATCTTTGGGTTTTTTATGAGATATTTATTGGATCTACTGAAGTAAAGGAATTTAAAAAATTGAATCTAGAAGCTTCATTATGTCATTCTTCAGTTTCATCACCCATTGTGAGGGAGGTGGCTGATCTTTCTTCTCAAAATTTTCTAGAACTTGAAGACTTGAATATTTAAAATAATTTCTTCAAAATTAAAAGGAAACTCATTATGATTTATTATTGGAAACCCCTTTTTTCTATAATTTTTAATTATTGGGATTTGAATGGTTTTCAAAAAAATACTTTATTTTTGGGTCTTAGATTATAGTTTTGGTCAATAATAAGCATGATGTTCAATTAAATGTTTTAAAGGTAAGGATTGATTTATGTGAAATTAATTGGTGTGATAAATTGGCATACATGTGTGTCATGTGTTCATCATTTTCTTGGATATAACCATACCATTATGGACTTTTCATGAGTTTCCAGAGTAGAGGCACCTAGAGAATTGTCACCAAGTGACAACTTGGTGGATTGATGAGTAACCGCTCATGAGTATGGGAGTGTCACCTATAATTCATGTGTGCATGAGTGAGTGGATGTGGTTTGGGTATACCAAGTGGAATTAATGGATAATTTTTTCATTTAATTTAATATGTTTTAAATTTGTAAAGTTCTTTTATATTACTCTCTTTTGTTTTAAATTATGTTTTAAACTATGAGCTTACTTTTTTCTTGTCCTAGTGGAATGTGTGGGATGCATTTGGTGGATTTCCTACTAAGTATGATTACTACCCCCTGCATATGTACTTTGGTGTATATGTAAACACTTTTTCCATGGTATAGGAAATGAGAAGATTTTATATTTATCTATTGGTGCCTCTTGATGTAGTTTTATGGAGTTGGGTCTTTGGATACAATCATATCCTTGGATTCTGGAGTGGTTCCACTTTGGTGCTGATTCATGCTTTATTTTAGTGTCTTGTTAGTCTTGTTTATTATTTCAACTTCTACTCTAATATTTTCAGTTTTATTAATTCATTTAGGTTGTATTGTTTACACTTCATTCATCATATATTTTTGTTTGATTATTTTTATTTTTTCTTAATAGGTTGTGGTTTTTTAAGGGTAAATAATCTCCCAATGTTTTGGTAATCCCTTGGAATTTATTTATAGAAATTGGTGTCTTGTGTGTTTCACCTACGGTTAGTGGTACCTCATCTCTTTCCAAAATAATGATTAGGGTCAGGATATTACATCCTTAAATATTATTGATTCTTCTATTGATGCGGTGTTGTGATTATCCTTTGAGGACCAAACTCCTCAGGCATAATGAAAATAGTAGCAAATTCTAGCATCCTATATTCACATCTTCATATAGAATATATTGAGACATTTGGTTGGATTATATGATTATCCTAGTATCCCAAAATCATGGAGACACCTGGTTCAAGCTCCCTTATACATTGGAGTGGATTTTAAGGGATTTCTTGAGATTCTTCTCTTATCAGAAATAGTATATGGTAGTGGTTTGGTGTATATGGACCATGATGCGAATAGAAAAATGTAGTACAAGTGGTGGAAGGTTTATTTTCAAGTGGAGGGATGTGGATCAAAAAATTAAACATTAGTATTTGTGTTAAAAAATGAATAGTGATTGATTCAACTAATCCCACATCAGAGCTTAAGTCAAGTGATGTATAATTTTTATAGTAAAAATGACATGGTCATGTTGACAAGTCACTCAGGCACTGACCCATATCATTGGGAAACCTACTACCCTCTCTAGTGCACTAACATGCACATTCTCTTACTACTCTATGGAAAACCATGAACACACACTCTCCTTATGATCAACCAAGCATTCCATAATTGACGATTGGATTCCAAGATCGATATTTTGTAATTTTTTAGGCCAAGTTAGTCAATTTTTTAATATTTATTTATATTAAAACTTCTAAAAATTTATGGATGTGTATGGGATCTTCATTTAACCTTTATTTTCTCTATTTTTTTATTCCAGGGTCTAAATTGAATGACTTCTTTCAATTATAAATAAAATTAATAGAAAAATTAGACAAAATAGCTAATTAAAAAATAATATTGATGAATTTAGAGTTAAAAATACATTCAAAAAAAATAAACATCAAACCCCCTATATAGAATCTTTCTTGTCCTCAGGCACGAATCTCAATATAAAATCACAAAGAAGGCCCATGTTACCAATATTTAAATGCCAATATTAATAAAATTAAATAATTAACAATGGGGAAATAAACTTTCAAGCACCAAATAAAAATATTTATTCAAATCCTTACTTTTAAAAGAAACTGATCAATCGTATATTTTACTTTTACCCTTTTTAAGTGTTAAATCTTCCCCTAACTTCAATTTAAGTATCTTGATTTATTAAAACTAATCATGCTATTTTTTTGATCTACCTCACCATGAATTAGTTTTTATCATCACTTATAGTAATAATTTAAATGGAGTTATGAACATAACTTAGTATATGAATTCTATCCATAATATTTCAAAGAATTTGACATATCCCCCCATAAAGAAAAATATCATAATCAATCATGATGGCATTGCATTAAGGATCATATGAATCTGAGTCTTAGGGTAGTTAGTAAATTGATGTTGGAAAAAATTAAATCTTAAGAAGGTGGTTTATCTCTTAAATAACATTTAATGAAAAACAAATGTAAATCTCAATGAAAAACTTCATCAAATGACATCACTCATCTTCTAAATAGTAATTAATCAACCTTTTTTTACTATTATTTTCCTTGATTTACCACATGGTGGTCCACATCCAGTAGGTATAACCCTATATCATGTTTTTAATTTATTTGTATGATGTTAGATCACTTTTGTGGATATGAGTTCTAGAATTCCATATTCATTCCTCAAACTATAATTTTTTTTAGAGGTCTATAATTATTGAAATAGTGGGTGACCTAGATCCAACAATGCAGTAATTTTGATTACCATATCATGTGTATAGTTAGTTATACATGATGTTATCTTACCATTATAATGTAGATATTTCTATATCCACTATATAATGGTAATTTCTAAAGATTAATTGTCGTGTCGAGAGGTTATAGTAGATCCCAAGCTATAATGAGAACCTCAAGATACTATGACATTAATATTAAATATATGTTCTTTGGTATAGATACATCTTACTGACTGGATAAAGTAGATGTATGACTATCAAGTGCTGGGGTATCATAAGAATTGAGTCTTCTTCTCATAAAGTTCACACCTGGTGATCTCTAGTAGTGATATCATAAGGATAGACCTGCCAATAGGAACACCACATGTTCTGGGTGTCATTGGTCGTTCCTATTTACGAACATGTGTATTGGTCTCCTGAATTGAGACCATTTCCAATGTGTATCATTTGATTGTGTACTTTGATGCAATGAAAAAACCATAGTATTGAAATCATGGTGAGGTAGATTATGTTGGGTGTTTCATTGGTGGTATGACATTGGTTGAATGGTCAAGAAAGGATTTGTCGCTTCCAAGTTTAGGAAGTTGTATATCTCAGGCCTGGTTGATCAGGATAGTGCTACCTTCATAAGTCTTTGTCCCAAGTAGTAAAAAGGAAAATCCATCCAGATAGATCAACAAATAATAAAGCAAGAAGAGGACGATGACATAAGTGTGCTTCCTGATTTATGAGATATTTAATGACAAAGAGATTATAGTACACAGTCAGTGTTTGTAGGTTAGAAGTCTTTGTTATGACTATCCTTATCTCTTTAGAGGCCATAATGGGTTGCTAGAATCCCCACTTGGTATATGTATTTTATTCACTACTATCAAGATAAGGGCCTAGAGGGTCCCACACAATAGCACATTCAATAATCCACACTATTCAATTGAATAAGTACATGGATATAGTGGGCCCCGCCACAGGGTCCAAGTATTGTTCAAGTTTTCAATCACCAAAAAATTAAATAAATTCATTAATCTTCAAGTAATGAATATTTGGGATTGGATTTATTTAATATATTTACAACTTTAGTAAATACAAGAAAATATTAATCGAACGAATATTATTTTAATATTCAAGGTTTGATTAACATTTAAGAAGGATAGTGAGTTGAGTTAAATGGATCGGTTTTTTATCACGTAATATATTCTATATATATTAATAGTATGTGATAAAATAATAAATAATATTGATGCAGTTTAGTTCTTAGAAATTATTTATTTAGTGGATGTTGAAATAAACGGGGGACGGGGAACCCAACCATGTATTTACCAACTACACTATAAATAAATATTAGGCTCTCTCTAATGGTGTGTGATTCCCACTATTCATTCATTCCATGGAATGAAATCTAGAGAATCTCTCTCCTCCTGCTCCCTAGAGAGAGAATCTCTCGATCTAAGAAGCTCAGATCAAGACCTCTCTTATGCATCAAAGGCTTCTCGACGCAGTGATCGTTGGGATGTCAAAATCACCATTAGATCTCTTCTCTAACACTTGGAATTTGATCATCAATGCTCCTGTGGGTTTTTGAAGCACATGTGGATGATCTAGAGAGATTCTGATATGGATCCTTCAAGCGATGATCGCCATTAACTAGTTGCAGTCGATCGCGGATTTAGATTTGAAATGGGTACATTTTCAATTTTTACTTTGTGCTCCTTATAATTTACCTGAGATCCTTAGGCCTTACCGGGACTCAGATCGTTGGTGAAGAAAAGTCTCTTTGTCCCACTGATAAAAATTTTAAAATCCCCGGGCCACCGGCTTCTACTGCGGGCCCTGGAACCTTTCAGTGGTATCAGAGGGATCAAGTATATTTTTTGATCCTAGAAAAATTAATTTTCATTAATTAAGTAAAGGGTACAAATACAATCCCAATGGTTCAAAACGCATAGAGATCCGATGTCGAATGGCCTAGTTATGGTCATTTTAATTTTTTCAGAATGGATCCAAGTTTGCAGTTTGAGTTTGAGTTGTTAAAATTTTATTACTTTTCAAAAAAATTGAAAATAATATATATAAAAATTATAATTTTTCAATTGAATCATTTTCATAATAATAATTTTATTATTATAATAATATTAATATTATTATTAAAATAATAATATAATAATAAATTATTATTTTATTAGAATAATTTTATTATTATTAAATTTAAAAGCTATTTAGACTTTAGAATTTTTTTTGTGATAACTTGACCTTAAAAAAAGAAGGTGGAAGAAGACTTTAAAATAAGTATTAAAGAGAAAAAAAAGAAATGAGAGGTGGGGTGGGCTGGAAAAGAAAGCAAAAAAATAAAATAAAAAAATAACTGGAATGGGGGTCCACATGGACCCCCTATTTTGGCTACCTGGACATGCCTCAGAGGGAACCCCGCATGCAGACCCCTCCTGTAGCATGCCACACTGGACCCAGGTCACCTCCCTCCCTCAGACTCCAACGCTGCGGCCTGGTCACCCCAGTCTCCTCCCAAGCGCCACCTTCCTCGAAGGCCACCGCTCTGGAAATCCATCAGCTTCCTCTGGGAGCGACCACCAAGCGCAGCTGCCCATCCCTGAGCCGCCTATTTCCTAGCCACCTCCTGTCCTGGCTCAACCTTCTCCCCTTCATACATCTCCTTCTCGGCACAGCAGGCCCACGACCCACCTTCGGTCGACTGCCCCGGGATCCCTTGTCATAGCACTGGGCACATCGCCACCTAGCCCTGAGTAGCCGCAACGCGAAACCACAACCTCTCCTATCCATTCTCCTCTACTAGCTGGTAGCACACCGCAATGCTGGCCTCATTTCCGCCAAGCCCTGAGTAGCTGTAGCGCGCATCCCCGACCTCTTCTAGACGTCCTCCTCTGCTGGCCAGTAGCACACCGCAGCACCAGAGTTCCTCCACTACCCAGACCACCCATGGCCTAGCCTCCTCTTGAACTTCCCCACATCGTCGGCCAAGCACACTACCTGGCCTCTGGGTGCTGCCATCTAGACCAGCTAGACCCAGACAGCCTTGCGGGCTAAGACACGGTCAGTCTTGACCGGGAGGTACTCCCTAACCTGAATGACCCCAAGTAGGTTTCAGGCAGGTCTACCCAATTTTTTTTGGTTTGGGTAGACCTGTGTGACTCAGCTACCCCAGTATGGGATTTTCCAAGCTCATTACGAGTCTTCGCAAATTCAGCACAACCCGAAATGAGCCATAAAAAGTGTTTCGGGACCCAATTTAATTTCAATTAATATAAATAATTAATTTATTAATTGTTTTTTAAATAGATAAATTTTAATACTTAGAAAAAATTAATTCAATTTGATTATTAAATTTAATTAAGTTAAATTAATTTAATTTTAGCATAAAAATTAAATTAATTAAAGGATTGATAAATAATTAAATTATTTGAATTTATTAGTTCATTTAATTTAATTATATAAACCACATACTTATTTAATGAATTTTAATTTTATCACGCATTGAATATACCCGCATTCTGGTCTTGAGCATCGACCGGTGTATGTTGTCTTTTATTTAATTAATTATTTAACTACGTGTGATGCTTGTAATTAATTAAATAGATAGTTTGTGAATCGTATTTCTTTTTTGGTTAAAATGTATAAGGGCATGTGAACCCAATTTTTAATAGATGTACATTTATACCCTTAGTTCCTATAGCATGCGCACAATTACCTTTTTACTTAAGATGAAGATAGTGAATGACATGGACCCCACCAAGATGAGGTGGTGTACGTTAATCAAGACAATGCAAGATGACACGTAGATCCTGCCAAGACCTGGCGGTACTCCAAGATGTGACGTCGACCCCAACATGACAAGGCGATACTTTAGATGCGAATCAAACATACAAGATGAGGGAAAGCTGCATCAAGAGTCAAGCTTCGACTCAGGTATGATGCCCTTAGGTCTTTTATATTCGCAAGACCAGTCAAGTAGTAGTTTACCTTTATATATTTATTTATTATTTTATGTATTTTTGAAAAGTGGGAAAATACATAAAATAATAGATAATAAAATGCATAAAGAAGCGGCGTATTTTTTTCTATTAAATTTTAGTTATGAGTGTGACAACATAGATGAAAAAGTTTAAAAGAAATGGATTATATTCATCGATAAAAACCAATAAAACCATCAACAAAAATATTAAGTCACAACAGCCTTCCATCATTCAAGTTTGAACAAAAATGGGTGTTCGAGGTGCCGGTCATGCCATAACTAAGGGTGCCTCTTACTACCGAAGAGTTCTTATTAGAATAGTGGGTATACTTAACTAAATTTTCAGAAAATAAATAGCCATATCTAAATTTGTATAATTTTAGAGGCAAGAATTGAGTAAATTAGTAATTTTTTTAAAGCTGGTACTTCACTCAACAGATCAAGGAACCACGAGTTAATGCAGTTGACCAGAGAAAATCCTACCTTGGACCCTCTGAGTAGTGGTGTAGCCATAGATTGTAGACTATGAGGGAGGTTCAGGGATCCTTACCACTATAATACTCAAGAGTATTACTATTCTAGTACAGAGCATTCCTATAATTTGAAAAATTAGCTGGATAAATTTGATGATTAAATAATAAATTATGTCTAAACTAGTAATCACATAAAAGTACAATTTGTTAAAGTTTATTTATAAATAATTACAAGCAATACCATAATAAAAATGAAATAAATATTAGACAATGTTAATGTATAAACTAATAATTAATTTCTAAAGTGTAGTATAGGCTCTTGCGCACATTACTACTATATCAGAAATTCAAGGTGCTTGTGTCCCAACCTGTTAATCCACCTCAACAAGAGAGAGTGTAAAATTACTTATAGGAGACTCATGAATTAAGTATATGATGGTTCTGTCACAATGATATCATAAACATTTGATTTTAGTTGTGGTCACTACATCATGACATGGATGATGTTACATGTCATCCCATCTCCAAGAAGTTTCCAAGGAGAAAGTGAAGCAAGATTTGAATGTGATGATTGCACTCAGTTTGTGTAAAGTGAAAGATAATTCACAATCTTTCATTTCATCCCATCATTACATCTTTTACACCCAATTATTCTAGTTTCATTTTAAGGATAAAAACAAATGGTATAGATTAAGTTCTTTATTACCTTTAAGGTAACATTCTCCAAGTAATAAGAATATTAAAGATAGAACCATATTTTGTTCTTATGGTGAATATATTGAAAGACAAATGAAAAGGCCTATGGAAAGTTACGCTAAATGCACCTTCATCATGTCCTTTAAATAAAAGAGGTTGTCTATTTAACAAGATTTTATTTTCATCACATATTAGAAATTAATTTGTTGAAGTTTAAAAATGTAGAATTGGATTATAAGAAGCAAGTACCCGCTTCTTGTTCAAATATATTCATCAATATAAATTAATGTTTCTAACACACTTCTTGGTTATTGAGTAAAATATTCCAATCACATATGTGTATTTAAATATAGTAACCAAGTAAGTATAGGAACATTATAATAATTAAAGTGTATTCTCCAAGTAGCTGATAAATGGTGATTCCTAAGTCAACTGTGAGAAACACATAACTTCTAATTTCCAACAGATTGATTCAAATTGAATAAGTTGTTCATTATAACAAAAAAAATTATCTCGCATTCCCTTTTGGTCATAATGAGAGATTATTCTAAATTATGGAATGAACGTTTTTTGTGGTAACATACTCAACAAATAGTTAATATATAATTAAATCAATGGAAATACATGATGAATATAAAATATAAGACCTACCCAGTTGTAGAAATATGATTCTTTTTCAAGTAAAGATAAAAGTGGACATCAATAATATACCCAGTATGGTATTTAGGCTTAGAACATCTAAACACCTTTGGTATTATTGACATCCTTAGTTTAGTCAAAGAAACATTTATAAATAATGGTATGCCACAAAATCTTTCGGGGTTAGTTCAACAAGTGAGTTTGAACTATTCCAAAGGAAATCTAGAGGTAAATATACTTCATAAATATTACTTTAAGTTATTAAGGAATGTAATAGTGAAGTATATTTATGGTCAGAAGATATGAGTTGCTTTATATTGGTATGTCGAAGAATATCTTGACTATGCAATCATCGATCATGATAATGTAGCGTGGAGTAATTACTAAATGCTTGTTACCTTATCTACATAATGATATTGATGTTCATAAGTAGGATCGATTATGAGTCTTACATGGTAAAATTAATAAAAAAAATGTAGCTTGGAGCAATTCCTAAATGCATGTTTTATACATCAAATTTATGGTGTAAGTAGTATCAATGTCAAAATCTGTTGTAACTTCTATCATATTTCAAGATGTTCTTTGCAAATAATGGTGTAAACCCATAACCAATATGCCAACTATAATGAAAAATGGATATCATACAAGTCATAGTATGATGAAAAATCCATTATGTCATAGGACATGTGTTAAGGATGCAAAGCGTTTGTTATGAAATAAACAAACATGCATCAATCTAAACACATGGTGCATCTATGTAAATATCTTAAAAGTTTCTTAGGAAATTACATAAATCCCTAACATAAAAAATTTATAGTCAAGTATTAGAATACATTTATCTATAAGGGTGCACACCTCTATTATAGACATTGGGATCTGAATTGAATTGGACTTAGTCAATGATCTAGATGCACAAATGGTTGTCAAAGGAACAAGTTTCACAAGTTTATGTGGAAGTTACATGTTCCAATGAAACATACTGCATAGGAAGGATGAAAACATGGTGATGGTTTTATATTCACCATGGTCGATGATATATTATTCATTAAGAATAATAATTCTTACAAGTAAGCAGTATATGGAAATAAAATAAGATTGACAAGATCAATTAAAATTCAATAATGGATTCCATGTATCAAATTGAAAAGGGACTTATAAATTGAATACTACGATGGGTATTCATATGAGTTGATACATGGATGGTACAAGCCTAGTACCAATAAGGATCAATTGGTCATACCAAGTCAGTAAGCCTAAATCCATTAGAATTTTACTTATCATAACTAACCTCTAAGATCATTAAATTGGTCATTGGATGTCATAATCAACTTCCGTGGAAGGTTTCTATATGACGCAACCAGAAAGGGATGATGACACCATCAAATTCCAATGAAGGTTACAAGTTACTGAAATCCAATTATGGATTAAAGTAAGAAACAAGATCTTAGATCATTCATTTCAAATGAATATTTTCTTTGTGTCTACAAAGGTTAGTGGGAGCACCAATGTTTTCCAAGATAAATATGTTCGGTGAAATATGGAAAACATATATTGGTCTTACTGTTAGATAAGACCATGTTAAAATTAATTCTCCAATGATTGACTTAAAGTAGAAACCTATGTTCTAGGTAATAGGATCAACTGAAGTAAATATAATGGTTTCTTGGACCTAGTCAATCGTACATAAAGTGGCATTGTATTTAAAAATAAAAGTTAGAACAATTCAAGTTCAAATTTTTTGTTAATGTCACAAGGATAAATCTCTTTAGGTTGACATGTTTGGAACATGGGAAGAAATTCAATTTGTGAATTTAGTTCTATATACTTCAGTGATAGATCAATCACATAATCCATGTTATGTACTATAATTAATACTTCTAGGATATACTTTATAGTAGGTAGATATCAATTATATCTAGGAGAACTACAAGTGATGTAGTCAGAACTATCATATTGTACTTCGGTGAGTTCAAATGATATGTACATAGTAAGTGGAGACAAAGGTATACTAGTTATGGTGGGACACAAACTAGTAATCCTTATATTATTTGATCCAGTATCACAGTTAGTCTAAGGCGATGAGTGATTCAAGCGTATAAAATCTAGTGGTATCCATATCTACAAATACCAAGTATGTTGCAGCTTCTAAGGTAGCTAAGAAGCAGTCATCAATCAAAATGATTTTTTCTAGTTCATAGAATCTCACCTAGTGAGAAAAGTATTATCATAATGAAAATTATGATTTTCTAACTATCCAAGTTGTAAAGTTATGACAATGGAAAAAAGATATATATTCAGGGACACCATCTCTTGAGAAGTTTTACTCAAGGAAATGAGGTTGCATATAGAAAATATTCCACGTAGTGAAAATGTGGCAGGCCCAATAGTTAAATACATAACTCTCAGTAGCATGATCATTATCATGCGAGTCTCTAACAAGTATGGTTATCAAGTTGGATCTAGTGAAAGTGGGAGTGTTTAAATAGTGGGTGTCATAGACCCAACTATGCAACACTTTTGATTACCATATCATGTGTATAGTAAATTATACATGATGTCATCTTACCATTATAATGTAGATATTTCTGAATCTACTATATAATGGTAATGTCCAAAGATTAATTGTCATGTTGCGAGGTTATAGCAGATCCCAGGCTATAATGAGAGCCTTGAGATACTATGAAATTAATATTAAATATATGTTCTATGGTATAGATACATCTTATTGACTAGACATAGTAGATGTCTGACTATCAGGTGTTGGGGGATCATAATCATTGAGACTTCTTCTCATTAAGTTCTCACTTGGTGATCTCTAGTAGTGAGATCATGAGGACCGACCTACCAATAGGAACACCAGATGTTTTGGGTGTTATTGGTCATTCCTATCTACAGACATGTTTATTGGTCTCCTGACTTGAGACCATTACCAATGTGTATCATTTGATTGTGTAATTTGATGCAAGGAAAAAACCATGGTACTGAAATCATGATGAGGAAGCTTGTGTTGGGTTCATCGTTGGTGGTATGACATTGGTTGAATGGTCAAGAAAGGATTTGTCACTTCCAAGTTTGGGAAGTTGTATATCACTGGCCTGGTTGATCGGGATGGTGATGCCTTCATAAGACTTTGTACAAAGCATTACAAATGAAAATCCATCCAGATAGATCAAAAAATAATAAATCAAGTAAAGGATGATGACACAAGTGTGCATCCTACTTTATGAGATATTTAATGACAAAGAGATTATAGTACATAGTCAGTGTTTGTAGGTTGGTAGTCGTTGCTATGACTATCCTTATCTCTTTAAGGGCCATGATGGGTTTCTAGACTCCTCTCTTGGTCTATGGATTTTATTCACTGCTATTGTGATAAGGTCCTAGAGGGTCACACATAATAGCGTATTCAAGAATCCTCCCTATTCAGTTGAATAGGTACATGGACATAGTGGGCCCCACCACAGGGTCCAAGTATTTCCAAGTTTTCAATCAATAAAATAATTAAATAAATTCATTAATATTAAATTTATGAATATTTGGGATTGAATTTATTTAATGCATTTATATGTTTAGTAAATATGATAAAATATTAATCGAATGAATATTATTTTAATATTAAAGGTTCGTTTAATATTTAAGAAGGATAGTGAGTCAAGTTAAATGGCTCGGTTTTTTATCACATAATATATTTTATATATATTATAAGTATGTGATAAAATAATAAATAATATTGATGCAGTTTAGTTCATTGAAATTATTTATTTAGTGGACATTGAAATAAATGGGGGCCGAGGAACCAAGAAGGGTATTTACCAACTCCACTATAAATAAATAGAAGGATCTCTCTCATCATGTGTGATTCACACTATTCATTCATTCCATGGAATGAAATCTAGATCATCTCTATCCTCCCACTCTCTAGAGATAGAAGCTCTCAATTCAAGAAGCTTAGATCATGATCGATCTAATGCATCGAAGGATTCTCGATGAGGTGATCATTGGGACGTTGAAAGTATCATCATATCTCCATACTAGCACCCAAAATTTGACGATTGATGTTCCTGTGGGTTTTTGAAGCATGTGTGGATGATCTAGAGGGATCCTGCTATGGATCCTTCAAGCGACTATTTCCATTGTCTAGTTGCATTCGATCAAGACTTCATATTTGAAATAGGTACGTTTTAAATTTTTACTTTGTGCTCCTTGTAATTTTCATGATATCCTTAGGCCTTACTAGGGCTCAGATTGTTGACAAGTCTTGTCATCCCGAAAATGAAAATTTTAAAATCCTAGGCCCACTGGCTTCTACTTCAGTCCCCAGAACCTTTCAATAATGTTGGTAGTGTGCCACTGGTGTCACTAGATCCCAAAAAGGTCACCAAAATCATAGGGAATCACTCATGTTTTTCATTTACCCCTTACGAGACTCCCTTAAGAGTGATCATTGAATAATATAATGGAATCAATGATGAACACTCCTATATCATTTCACTTCAAGATATAGAGATAATAACCTAAATTGATGGGTCCCATATATCCATACACTATGCACCATCTTAATTTTATAGAAGTTCAATTTTCTTCAAAGGTTACCCATATAACATTTTGGCAGGGTTTGTAATGGATAACACCTAATGTTTGTGTTCCATTTTAGGTTGTTGTTGTATTGAAAATATATACATGCCTAGGTCACCCTATCACTATAAAATATCCCAATAAACTTATCTTTAGAGTATATTATTGATCCCACATTGTGTGAGTTGCATTTTTTTTAAATAAATATTGTTATGTAATGTCATTATGTTGATGTATAATAAGTATCATGGATACTAAACAAGTATGGTGATGATAAATTATTTCTTATGCATGATCTAATCATGTTGTAAATGAGTGCCTAAGTGATGTGTGACACATCTTGAAATATTGATGTTGTTATTTCCTTTGGAATATCTAAAGACCTCTATTTTTTAAGGTAAAAGATCATTTACATATTTGAAGGGGTATATAAATAAATATTTCACGAGGAAATTTAATATTGAATTGGTATTATATAAATAATTTCTTAACTCTTTATATAAATGTTTAGTGAAAATAAATCCAGATCCAAGTCAGCCAAGGGAGTGGTTTAATTGCATGTTTGAGAGGCTGACTCTACCACATAGGAGCTAGCTCAGTATGGATAGCCATAGTTAGAAGGTGGATGGGGGAATAGTGGAACTAGGGATCCTATATATGTAGGAATAAAATTCACACAACACACATAGGAGTGAGAAACATAGTGGCAAATACATAGTAAACCTAGAGTAGACCCGGTTACTTGCAACTAGGGAGGTTTGGAAGTGTATAATATTATTAAACCAAAAAATAATGAAGATAAGTTTGATGTGGTACAACCCTATATGTAGACATTGTTCACTAGTCATTTAGAAGATGGATATACTGGCTATGGAAATGATTTGGCACAAAGTGTCTTTTCTTCCTCTATGGGTTTGTGAGATATTTGAACATAAACATTTTGATCAAACACACGCCTAATTTATAATCAACCAAAAATGTTATTACAATAAACTATGTGAAGGGATGAGTGACCATACATTGAAATAGTTTGACTGTATAAAGGGGAAAAGAGACCACATGATGATATTGGATTGAATGTACATTATATGGAGTGACTATATGAGGGAAATCAACTATATGGACATTGGATCAACTGTACGATCATCTCAATAAACTTCACAACTTATACTTATTGATCATGCATGTAGTTATTGAACACAAGTGTTACTTTAATTGACCAAAAGAATAAATATTATATTGACCATGAAAGATAATGTGGTTAATAACAAAGTATTAAAATTAGTTTTAATGAGAAGTTTCATACTAGGATGGGTGAGTTCAAGATACATGATTGTAGTTTCATATGCATACATGTGTATCAAAGGTTAAAAGGTAATCTATGCCAGAATTAATATGGAATAATATATGAAGATTACAAATTCATTCAATTGTTCTAGATGATTCCCAATGAAAAAATATCAAATGAAATATGGTCAAAATTTTATGATTGTGGTTTAATATGGTCTGTAAAGAAAGAGAAGAATACACAAAGGGTATTTGAATTATTTGATTCCAGGTGATGTGTTCATTACTAAAAAAATATATCATGGTAATAAATTCTTGATTCAAACAGTTGTATTGAAGGAAGAACTTTCCTGTTATTAAATATCACAAATTAAGTATCCATGTTCTGCATACATTTATATTTATATGAAATTGTTAATGCATGGGATTATCATGGAGAAATTAAGTAGGAGATACCAAGATTTATGGATATATTGAAAGGGGTATTGAATATTTAAATTCACATGGTATTGTGAATTTAAACATGTGATAAATATGGAAAGGAGAATATCTATGATAATTAATCCACATTCTGGTAGTTAAATATAATTAAAATATACACCTTTTTTATGAGAAAAATATTAGGCTGGTAATTTTGGATCTAGTCAATGGAAGATGCCAATGATCAAGGAGGTATTGAATTACCATAAATCTTGGTAATTCAAATTAGGTATTTATATGGTTTTATAAATACAGAAATGAATAAGAGAGAGGGTGAAAATAAGTAATTGATTTTATAGTTATTATATATATATATATTGTGGGTTTTCATAGTTGTATAATGTTAAATACCCAATACATTGTCAAAAGAGAATATTTTATGGTATTGAAGAATAATAGAGATAAACTCTAACCTGTGATATTTATCCTCATACACATGATATGAGTCGAAGAGAAGAATAAGAACAAGTGTATATTATTTTCACTAAATAAGAATAGGAAGAAAGAATAGGGTGAAGAGATCTAGGTAAATTCAAGTGAAAAAAATAAATAAGATGGAAGATAGAAGACTTGAAGATATATTTTGTAGTCAGTATAAGAGAAGAATAGTAGAATAAGAATAAGTCTTGAACCAATAAAATAAAAGTATCATTAAAATTTACTACTATAAAGAATAAGAAGAAGGTTGTGTGAATTACTATGAATACAAGGGAAAATAAGAAATATTTATTACAGGATGATATATAAATAATAATAAAATAAGAGGTAATATAAATTAAAATAAACACTTAAATAATCAATAATAATCCATATCTGGTGGATAAATTTCTTAATATTATAAAGAAATTGAATAAGTTGAAGAATGTCGGCATATGAAGTATAAAGACCCAACATGGAGCTGCATTTAGGCTAGGTTATCACTAGTCTAGGGACTCAAAATTGTTTTTTATACCCCTTATTGATTATTGGGTACCACACTTTTTAGTAAAGGATTATTTTTTTTCCAAACCATTTTAAAAATCATCACATTATAGTGGCCTTTATTATTGAGGATTATTTTCTTGTTGCACCAAGGAATAACCTTTCTTATTCAAAGGAAAATTGTGTAAATATCCCATTCACTTTCTGTGTGTAATAATGAATAAAGGAAAGGTAAGAGAACAAGAGAATCATGATCCTAATATGTCTAAGAGTAAAAAGGATAAAAATTATTCATTGGAATAAAATTCCTAAATACTAATTCACCCCTCTCAGTGTAGAGAATATCCCTAAGTTGTACCAATAATTTGTATTAGAGGGAAGTCTCATCTCTATTGGATTATCTACTTTTAATTTTTTTTAAAGTATTTGATGTTTCTTTCCTGAATTCATAATTAAATGTATTTTTTTGGAAGATTCATCTATTTTAGAGAAGAATTATATTTCTACCAAGAACTTGAAGAACATAAAAAATAAAGAGAAAATAAAGTCGAAGAAGATATACCTATTAATAAAAGTTGAAAAAATATCAATATATGTAATCCATAATTATACAGTAGGAATAAAAGTTTTGAAATGTAAATAATAGGTGGTTAAAATTACCAATGTAACATCCTCACTTTAATTTAATATACACGATGTTAAATTTATTAAATTATCTATTATATATTGGTTTATCACTTATATGGTTGTTTAAGAGGTTTTTTTTCTAGGTAAAAAAATCTAAGAACTGAAGGTTGAAATTTTTTTGATGTTGGTTTGTGTGGTTGATGTAAAGACGCCACTATCTAGTCGGTGGAACCCACCAACTAGCTAGTGAGGCTACAACAGGTCTATAGTTTTCTATAGACCCCACTAGCTAGCCAGTGGAGTTCCACCATCCAACCTATGGTACTCGAAGAACCTAGGAAGTTTTGTCTAACACGTAATCTATATGGGGGATAGACACTATCCAAGTGTTAGCACTACCAACCAGTTAGTGAGGCCCACCAGCTCACTGGTGTAGTCTATCGAGTGTACTTTAAATTCACCTTTTGAATTTTAATTACACTCAGTTTTCCAAATTTTTAATTGAGAAATTCCAACCCAAACAACTTATTTTGAATTACATACCACCTTTATTGATTATTAAAATCTCCCATTCACCCATTGTCTCTTTGACATTGGACTAATTCGGTGATGGTAGAACAATAAGTTTACTCTAGATCTAAACCAAATTAGTCTTCCACTTTGAGAATTATGCATGGATATATGATAGATCTATGGTTTCTATATTGATCCATGATGAATTATACTTTCCTTTTTATATCTATAGCAGATCTAGTGATTGGACATCATTTATTGATTGGATCTTGATCTACATTAAATTAGGATCATCTCATGGGCATGTGGTTATGGTTCTTCTTCCTAGACCTCTTATTGATGAAAGGTTAATGATAAAACCATAATACTTTAGAAATATATTTATGTTACTTCATGATATAACATTATATTGATAGTACTTTGTTATATTGGTGGTTGATCTGACATGTAAATGAAATCACCTTTATCAGAACTAGATATATCATGAATGGTAGATGTTTTTCAGTAAGTTATCATAGATCGATCACTTTGAGACTCTATTATTCTTTAATTTCTTTTTGGATCTATTTTTTTATGATGGTTTAATAGTGGATTTATGTTCATTGGCTAGAACTGAGGTTTATTTCTAGATTTTATTTTGCATTCATGATCTATTCTTGAATCAACAATATATCTAGTGAATTTATATCCTCTTCTTCAACATATCTAAGTACTAGTTCTATTGATAGACTTTGTGAGTTATGTGATTATAGATTAAACTTTTTGACATAGAATCTTCTTAGGAAACTCCTTCTAAACCACCTTCATAATGAACTTGAACACAAAATATGCACCTTGACATGCTAACTAGTTTATTATGAGTGCACAATGTGATTCGGGATTTGATACTTTGATGAAATTTGGTGTACTTTGTCAAAAATATTAAGGTATAAATTTACTTAAAATTTAAGGAGCTTTTATACTCTTGTTTACTTCATTTTATATTTTGATTTCATATCTTATTAACCATTATTTATGTTGATTACTTGTTGGTGTGCGTGTAGTTGTGAGACCCATGTACGATGCATGATTCCATGAGTATTTCTAGAGTAGCTTGTTACCATGATTGATGTATATCACATGTTGTTATATGTTTCTATTATATTCTCTTGATCACATATTGTGATTTACCTTATCACTCTCTTCCCAATTGTGTGTATTTACTATACCTTGGAGGTATTGTATTGGTACTCATAACAGGTGGACCATTATGGTATGATTTCCTATAAAAGGGGGAGTGTGTAAGACATGCGACGATGATGGTGGTGGACTCATACATTGGGTAGTATTATGAGAGCCTTGTGGCCCAAACCAAAACTGTATTCCTTAAGGATACCGGGTAATATGTTGGAACTCAATTCCTTGTGGATAATGAGTATGTGTTTACTAGTCATCCTTACAGCCTGACCTGAGACTCGATTCCTTAAGGATACTAAGTAACATGATCATTATCCTTGTGTCTATTTATTGATCGCTTCCCACATTTTTTATTATCCTTTTGTCATGGAGCCTATATATATATGACCGAGGATTGTGGTGGCTTGGTTAGCACACAAAAAATCAATATATGATTGTTTATGATTGATTGTGCATTTATTTTTATCATGGAATACACCTATTTAACTTTTGAAAACATGTTAATGATTCATTTTTGAGGCCCTAATAGGTTTTATTACTCACAACCTTCATGGGAATATTGATGTGCATGAATACTTCATGTATATGGATCCCGGTAAGGGAAAGGGACCCATGATAAACAACTAAGTAGCAAAGCATAGAGCTAGTGGCATTAACTAGATAGACTTTTGAGGATTACAAGGTGTTAATTTATTTATTTACTTGCAACTTATATACTGTACATTGTCTTTACACACTAGGAGACTAGTTTATTTATTTGTATGAAATGTGTTCCATCTATTATTACATTATTATTCTTTATCTACCACCTTTATTAATTTGAGATGTTCATGTATTTTATTTTTATTTTGGTGTATAGATATAATATTGAGGTTAGAGTGTCCATATTGATGGAATTTGGACCCTCTATTATATTTGGAAGCCTCTTTCATACAAGGAGGTTCACATGAGGTCTTTTGGATCTCCAAATTGGACCTAGTGTTTTGGGTTGGGGCGTTAAAAAATGGAATCATAATTGTTTCCTTTTTTTGACTAACCTGGGACATGGTAAAAATTAGATAGAATATATGGTACTTAGGTAAGGGATTTGAAAAGTTCTTGGATAGATCATGTGTTACAGACCTCTGAGTTACTATTTATGATATTGATGTTACAGTTTTATGGGTTTTTGGCTGTGTTCATGCATCATGAGTATGCATGCAGGATCACATGGAATATATATACCTATTATCTGATGTATATTAGTTATTTATCTTAATACCTTGATTTATGCTGCCTATTCAGGATATACTTGTATTCTCTATTGAGTGATATATCTATTTTTCCTTTTTTGTGATATATTTGTGCTAGTATTAATTAGTTGAACTTGAGCATAATGTTATGTTTTGTATATATATGATTGTGACTCACATGCGTGTATGGAGAAACATGGTTAATTCTAAGAGGGATATACCTTGGGTTAGGTTATCCTCCTAAGATAAACATTGTATGGTTCCAAGGACTGGTTTGGATCTATCTTGAACTAATAGCTTTATATGTCTTAAAAGTTCATTTGGAATTTAAAACAAATACTAGTTCAGAGATGATTGAATTCTACCACTAGGGATGTCATGCCCATTCCACCATAGGCTATGAAAGAAGATTAACCTAAGAATTTTCCCACACCTAATTAAGTTGTTAAGGCATTGGAGCCACTCTAACCTATAGTCTTTTGAATTTTACCTACCCATGGTGGAGGAGCACATAATACCATGGTTGAATATGCCTTCGAATTTCAACTCTAGCATCTACTAAACTTTTAGGGAATTGGGAGACTATAGAATATAGAATAATGGATAAAAACCATTTAGGGAATATTCAACTTGGTTGTGACACTAGAAGATCGATGGGTCAAGCTAATAATGTTCATTATTTAAGGACCCACCCAATGATGGTTGAGTGTCATGGGATAGGCTAGCAGACGTGATGGTTTCACCTGGGAGGCCTTCAAGGACATGTTTCTTAGGGAATTCTTTCCCGACACACTAAAGTTGGACCAAGTGAAAGAGTTCATGGAAATTCAATAGGAAACCATGAAAATTTTAGCATACTCCTCTCATTTAACCAAACTACCTCATTTTTCTCCTTCTCTTGGATAGAAATGAGGCACAAAAGGCCAAGAAGTTTGAGATTGGTCTTTACCCTAGTATCTTATGATTGGTTAGGAGTTTTTACCTAATTAAATACCAAGAGGTTATTTGTAAGACATTGAATATTGAGAAGGTTATGGAAGAGGACTTTATAGTTGTCCTTAGTCCACAATTCAACACTCAAGCGGGTGGACCTTATACTACTATGATGAGTGCCACTTCATGTAGCAGGAAGAGGAAGACTAGGGAAATCAAACAGAGTAGTGGTAAGATAGTTGATCATAATATGGATTCTTAAACCCCCATAGGAGGATCTATATAGTCCATTAACTATGGTATGGTTGGATATTCTCAAGAAAAATTCACAACACCTCATAATAAGTGTTGGTAGTGTGGAAGGATAGGGAATTTCTTGTAATTATTTTCCATTTCTTTGAGGATGAGGTTTCACATGGGTGTAGGATAGGCACAATTATGACCTAGAGATCTAGGCATGGTCCTTAGTAGAAAGCCCAGACAATGATGACTCATATGAGTCACAAACCTTAGGGACAGGGTTACATAATTGATACAGTCCAAGTATATGTAGTATATCGTACTCCAGTGGATGATAGTGAGGGACCATATACTATTTTAGGTATGGTCTTAATCACTTCTCTATTGTCTACTTCTTTTTTTATGAAGATGTTTTCCATTCCTTTATAACTACACAAGTTGTTTCTAGACTTGACTTACTAGTCAAGTTATGTTATGAGTTTCTTTCCCTTTATACACCATTTGGAATGAATGTAGACCGTCTTTAATAATTTCTGGAGTGTCCTATATTATTTTCTAGTTATAGACATCTATGAGACTTCATGATTCTAGATATTATGAGCTTAAATGTGATTCTTTGAATGAATTGGATGACCAGATTTTGATCCCACATTGATTACTATTAGAAACGGGTATCATTTACATCACCTAAGGGAGAGAAGTTCATGACGACTGGCGAGTGGGAGTTGGGAGAAGGTAGAGCGGGGCTAGACTTGATCCAACTTGGAAAGATTATGGTGCAAATTATAGGATTTTATCTTTTGGTAGGATTAGTGGTATCCACCTCGCATTTTCCTCTAGTTATGGATATATAATAGGATGTATTTTTGGATGGCTTCATAGGTATTACCCTAATAAAGGAGTTTAATTTTAGATAGAACTCATGATGGGTGTGTATTCCATTTTGATACCCTCTTATCATATGGTGTCAGCTGATTTGAAGGAGATCAAAGTATAACTGAAGGACTTGTAACATAAAGGTATTATCAAGATGAGTACATCACTATAGGGTGCACTTGTTCTTCTCTCCAAGAAGGAATATGGTATTATTTGACATTGTATATATTATAGAAAGCTAAACTAGGTGACTGTGAATAATAGGTATCCTATTCCTAAGATAGACAATCTCTTTGATTAGTTACAGGGGTCCTGATGGTTCTCCAAGATTTATCTTTTATCAGGATATCACCGCTTATGGGTTAGAGAGGAGGAAATCTAAAATATGGCATTTCGAAGTAGGAATGGGAAATAATATTACTTGGTGATTTTTTTTGGAATGAATAATGCACCGAAAATGTTCAGGGAACTCATGAATAAGATCTTCCACCCATACCTTGACTCGTTTTCATGGTATTTGTTAATGATATCCTCATTTAATCACTCAGCCCAATGTAGAATTCCGAACATCTCAAGATAGTCTTGAGTACAATTTGAACACAAAAACTTTATGATAAGATATAGAAGTTTCAATTTTGTATTTAGGAGGTAAAATTATTAGGGCATGTGGTTTATGAGACATGTATATCAGTGGACCTGTAGAAATTTAAGGCAATGATGTCCAGGACCTATCCTCAAAACATGTTTGAGACCAAGAGATTTTTGAGTTTAGTGGGATATTATTCACATTGTATTCAAGACTTCTCTCATTTATTAGCACCTATGACCATGCTAATGAATAAGTGTGTGAAGTTTCATTACACGGACTAGTGTGAGGAGGTCTTCTTGAGAAAAAGACTATGTTGACTATAGCTCAAGTGTTGATTGTTCTTGAACTAGGGATCAAATATGCAGTATATTTTGATGCATTGGGAGTTTGTTGGGGGAGAATTGATGCAAAGGGAGTGAGTAAAAACTTATGATCCACATCATATATGAGCCCATGAGAAGGGCTATCCTACCCATGACTTGGGTTTTACAGTTGTGGTTCATGAATTGATGTTTTGGGGACATTATCTCTTTTACAATAGGTTTATTATCTACACATACCATGAGATCCCCCAATATATATCCACCTAGTGGGATCTGAATTTTAGGTAGAGGCATTGGGTAGTGTACTTTCAGATGTTCAACTTTGAGATGATCTATGCCCCAGGTAAAGGTAACTTCATTTTAAACATTTTTACTCATAAGATATAGGTTGATCATGAGATTGGTGAATGAACTTTGGAGGAGTAATGGAAGCTGATGAGATTATTGGCCAAATGTAGGTTAGATGATTTCAATGACCATGGATTGATGACATGTTCCCCATTAGTGATCACATCATCTTTAGGATACTAGGTGAAGGATATCTAGGAGACTGACCTAGAGAGTAGTGTGATACAGAAATATTTAGTAAGTGGTGACATAATACTTGAGTGGTCATTGGATGATGCTGATGAGATCCTAGTACATGGTATATTTTTAATCCTTTCTTCTATCAAGTAATAGATAATGAGATACTTCCATACCTCCAAGTGGGCAGTGCATCCTAGAGTGGAAAAGATATACCATAACCTTAGGTGACAATTATAGTGGCCAAGGATGAAGATAGACACTATTGGATTCGTTTACCAATTCCTTACCTTCTATAGGATTAATTCCATGCACTAGTGTCATGATTTTTTTCTTCATGTTACCACGTGGAAGTGGGTGTACATCATTATGAAATTTGTGATGGGGTTACCCAAGACCTCGATGAGCCGTGACATTTTCTGGGTGATTGTTGACCAGCTAATGAAAGTTTCTCATTTATTATTAATCTATGAGACTCAATTAGTAGATGATATAGGATATCTATATATCTTTGAGATAATATAATTTCATGGAATTACCTTTATCATTTTATCAGATAGAGATACATGTTTTACATAGAGGGTTTGGAAGGGTTTGTAGAAGGCATTAGGGACCCAGTTAGATTGAGTATATCATACCATCCTAAAAAAGATGGGAAATTGGAATGTAATATTCATATATTTAAGGATATTATTTGTGATTACATTCTTGACATTAGTGGATCATCGTATGATCAACTATACTTTTCAGAGTTCAATTACAAAAATAGTTACTAGACTTAGATTCAGATGACACCTTATGAGTATATTTATGGTAGGACATGTTTTTTACTGCTTTTTTGCATGGGGATGGTGAGATAATGGTTTTGGGGCCTAATATAGTATAGGACACCTTTGAGAGAGTGAAGATAATTCATAATAGGTTGATCATAGCTCAGAGTAGGCATAAGTATTATATTAATCATATAAGGATACCTTTTATGTTTTCTATTGACAGACAAGTTTTTATGAGAGTGACTCTTTAGTTAGGCCATCGATATTTAAGAAATAAAGGAAATCTAGATATATGTTATGTTAAACCCTTTAAGGTCACAAAACATATTGGAATAATGGAATACCATATGGATCTTCCTTATTGATATTGAGATATGCATGATGTGTTTCATGTGTCTTAGATATGCAGGTACATATATGATCCTACGCATGTCATTCATTGTGAGGATTTTTAGTTGAATCCTAATGCATCATTTGAGGAATTACCATTAAAATTTATAGACTAGACTGATAAATTCTTATGAAGAAATATGTTACAAATTATATAGATTCTATGGAACCATGAATGGATCTCGGAGGAGACATAGGAGTTTGAGGTATATGTTCTGGCTTAATGGGCCAATTTTTTTAAGTAGAACCTTTGAAGTTACTTCTTGAGGATGAGAAGTCATTAGAGGGGTATAATTATAACATTATCACTTTAATTTGATGTTGAGTTTATTAAATTCTATATTATATATTGGTTCATCACTGATGTTGGTTTTTAAGAGGTTTGTTTCTAGGGAGAAAATGGTCCAGGAACCAAATTTTGGAAGTTATTTTGAGGCTGGGTTCTATGTTCATAAGAAAGCTTCCACCAGCTAACTGGTGGAACCCACCAACCATCTGATGAGGCTACAATATATCTAATTTTTTTTTACAAATACCTCTTTCCCACTGGTGGTGTCGGTAGAACACATGTGGTTTTTCCCAACACACTGGCTAGTTGGGGGCCAAAAACTGTTCAAATAGTGTAGTCTACTGGGTGAGCATTAAATAAACCCCACGAATTTTAATTTCACTCAGTTTTCCACCTTGTTAATTTCCCAATTCTGACCAAAACCAACTATTTAGAATTTTATACCTCCCCTTTTTATTCTTGATCTCTTCTAATCAAATCTCCTTGGATATTTGATGTTGGATCAATCTGATGATGCTATAATGGGAAGTTGTCACTAGATCTACACTAAATTTCTCTCCCTCTTTGAGAATTGTGCATGGATATTTAATGGATTTATAATTTCTATGATTATATGATTATGAAATCACCTGCACTTAATAGATCAATGGAAGATCTAGAAATATTAAGATGTTACTTGATCATATCATGATCTACCTTTAATTATGAGCATGTCACCAGTATGTGGTTATTGTTCTTCTTTATAAACCTCTTCTTGATGGTGGAATAATGATATAAACATACTTTTTGAGTAATATAATTATGATTATTCAAGATCTAATATGTTATTGATGATCCTTTGGTATATTGGTAGTGTATCCAACATGTCAACGACATCCCCTTGATCAAAACTAGATCTCTTATGAGTGGTGGAGGTTTTTGGGTAAATTATCATAGATTGACCACTTTGTGACTCTCTTCTTGTTGAATCTATTCTTGTATCTCTTTTTCAATAATGGTTTGATTATGTATCAATGTTCATTAGCTGCACATAAGGTTATTTTTTATATGTAATGAGGAATTCATGATATTTTCTTGAATCAACAATAGATCTGGTGAATTGACATTCTCTTCTTCTACATATCTTGCAACTAATTCCACTGACAGACTTCTTATGGTATGTGATTCTAGAACAAACTTCATGACATCGAATCTCTTCAGGACACTCTTTCTAAAACAACTTTTTGATGAACCAAAACTTGAAATAGGTATCCTTGATGTACGAAATAGTTCTCCATGGGTGCAAAATGTGATTTGGGCTTCTATCCTTTAACAAAATTTAGAGCACTTCATCAACAAGAATGATATATAAAATTTATTACCATTTTAGGTCCTTTTATACTATTTTTTTCTTGATTTCATATTATGATGGAATAGCTTATTGACTATTATTTACAGTCATTTCTTTTGGGTGTGTGTATCCCTGAGACCCATGTATGATGCTTGATTCCATGAGAATTTTTAGGGTATCTTGTTACCATACTTGATATTTATCACATGTTTTTATATGTTGATACTATATTCTCATGATTAAATTATATGATTTTCCTTATTTAATTTGTCTAGTTGTGTGTATTTACCATACCTTATAGGTATTTTCTTGGTACCCATAACATGTGAACTATAGTGGTATGATTACCGATTAGAGGGTGAGTGTGAGTGACATGTAGAGATGATGATGGTAGATCCGTACACAAGTTTGGATAATGAAAACCTTATGGCTCGACCCAAAACATGACGCCTTGTGGATATTGAGTAACATGTTAGCATTCGATGCCTTGTGGATACTGAGTATGTGTTTACTATTTGGTATTGTGGCCTGACCCAAGACTTGATTCCCTAAGGATATTGAGTAACATGCTCACTAGCCTGGTAGATAGTTCTTGATCACTTATGATATGTTCTAGTTATCCTTTCAGTATAAGCAAAAGTAGGTATGAATGAGGCTCATAGTGGTCTAGTTAGTACATGAACACTCAATGTATGAATATTTATGATTACTTGTGTATTTATTTTTATCATGGAATACACCAATTATACTTTTTCACACATGTTAAGGATGTGTTGGTGGTTCCCTACTGGATTTTTTTACTTACACCTTGCATAGGAATCTCGACGTGCATATAGGCTTCTTATATAGGGATCTAAGTAAGGGAAAGGGGGCATAAAAGATAAATGATTATTAGAGCATGGAGTTAGTATAGATACTAGGATGGACTTTGGAGGATTCCACAATATTACGTTGTTTATTTACTTTCACCTTATATACTATGGACTGTATTTCCACACCATGAGGTTGATTAGTTTATTTCTTTGAAACACATGCCATTTGTTATTACATTATGATGATTTATATTATTCCTTTATTAGTCTGATATTATCTTATATTTTATTTTTATTTTGTTGTATGGATCTTATACCAATGGTATAGTCTCCCCATTGATAGTGTTAGAACCCTCTCTTTTAGTCAGTAGCCTCTCGTTCATGGGGAGGCACCCATGAGTTCTTATGACTCCTCAGCTCGGACCCGGTGGTTTAGGTTAGGGAATTAAAACCAATAAGGAAATATAATGACCTTATACCTCAAAAGGATTAATTAATAAAAGTAATCTTGAGGTATGCGTAAATTATTATTAAAATTATATTAAAGAAGATCCAATATTTATTGGGAGTTATGTAATGTAAGTTTATTTTTCAATTGATGCATTAAAATATATGATTTTTGGATTCCCTAAAGAACTTGTTTCTATTTTCTGTGGGGTTTTAAATGCATACAAAATGAAATAAATTAGCTTGAAGAGAAGTTAGAAATATTGAAGAAGGTTTTAAAGGATCATTTTTTATTTTGTGAAACTATATCTAAGTAATTCGAATCCAAGAAAGCCACAAATGCGATCCTTGGAGAAAATTACTCTAAGTTTGAAGAATATTCACTTAACATAATCTAAGAAAAGGATGATACCACTAAAGAATTTGAGAATAATATTCATACATTGGAAGAAGATAAAATATCTTTCATTGATGTAAACAAAGTGAAATTGGAAGTGCAATCCAAGAGGATCAAGAATATTGAAACTTTGTTACATGAGAAGATTAAAATGAATAAATAATAAGTTTAATTAATTAAGTAGGGTAAAAAAAATTAAAGGATACAAAAAATGAAAAATAATTTCTCAACAGGAAATATCTTGAACTTGAGATCAAGTCAGAAAATTTGGAAAGTTCTCAGGCTATATTTTTACAAGGAACAAATGAAGGAGTTTCTATCATAGATTATTATAAAGAGGGTTAATTTGATAAAATAACTATTTTATATGAAAATAAGATCATGAAATAATTTGATGATATTTTCTAAGAAGCTATGAAGAAAGAGGTCTCATGCATATGATAATGACCCAGGTATTTATAGAATAATACTTTTTTATTTCTATTAATACTGATGAATAAGATTTTAATTTTAATTTTAAGAGGACACTTTTTCTGATCATGTACTTGAAACACCACAAGTGTAGCTCTGGGCGGGCAACTCAAGTTTGCAACAGAATGGATATGAAACCAGGTACGTTTCCCCTGGTGTACCTTGGCACCCCCATTTCTCCGGGGCGACTGCGTATTCGGGACTTCGACTTTGTGGTGAGTAAAGTAACAGGTCGCATCCTCAACTGGAAGAATCAGCTCTTGTCTTTTGGGGGGCGCATCGCCTTGGTGAACAGTGTTCTCTCGGCGGTTCCGGTGCATGCCCTGGCTGCCTCCCCCATGCCGAAGGGAGTGATCAGGGCCATTGATAAGGTGCTGGCCGGTTTCCTATGGGATGCTCAGTCGGTAAGAAAGAAGCACTGGGTCTCATGGGAGAGGATGGCTCGGCCGATCTGTGAGGGTGGGATCGGAGTGCAGAGCATGAGTGGCATGGTCACTTGCATGAACGCGAAGTTAGCATGGGAAGTGGTAGAGGAACGTACCTTGTGGGGGAGGACTATGGCTCGAAGCTTCACACGGATTAGGGACGGCTCTGTCTCCAGGAGCTCTCCCTTTTGGGGTAAGACTTCCCAGCTCGTTCAGGTGCTGCATGGTCATGCGCGGTGGATAGTGGGGGAGGGTAATCTCCTGTTTTGGTCCCATAACTGGGCCGGCTCGAGGCTCGGATACCCGGGGTGTCCAGCCCCTCAAATTTCTTTTCGAGAGGCGAGCATGTACCAACCGTTTGTGAAGGCTGTGCTGGACAAGGAGCAACTGGCTCTCTTTGAATCGATCACCCTCACTGAACAGGCCGACAGGTGTGTGTTCACCCCGTCGAGTTCGGGGATCTTCACACTGAAAGATTTTCGGAAGCTCTCCCCCAGTATGGAGCCCAGCGACATATGGAATGCGATAACATGGGTTAAGGGGGTTTCCGGGAAGTATGGGTTCCTCGTATGGAGGCTCCGGAACAGAGTTCTTCCTACCGACGACACTATCAGTAGAATGGGGATCAGCATTGCCTCCCGCTGTCATTGTTGTAAGAGGAAACATGAAGAGAGTATTGATCACTTATTTTTTGAAGGGGAATGGGCGTAGAGCGTGTGGACTCACTTTGGATACCTTACTGCTTTTTCTGTCGCCGACACGAGCTCTGGTTCCTTCCTGGATAGGTGGTTTCAGGGGATGATGATCCCGGGATTGGAGCGGTCGGCCCGGGCGGTGATTCTCAACGCGGGATGCTGGTGCTTATGGCAGGCTAGGAACCAGGCGAGGTACGAGGGCCTCTTCCCCACGGACAGGGCCATTGTTATGCGGACGAAGAGTCTACTGGTGGACTTGGCTACCTCTTTAAAGAACTGGCGGGAAGCCCCGTCACTGAGGTTTCTTCATGCTGGCGGTACGGAAACCTTGGATCAGGGTAGATGGGTCTGTTGGCGCCCCCCTGACGTTGGCCTCAAGATGAACTCGGACGGGTCCTGCATCCGGGGTGACACGCGGGGAGGAGGCCTGGTTCGGGATGCCAGGGGCAGTGTCTTCCTAGCCTTTACTGCATTTTTTGGCAGCGGAACTCCTTTACAGGCAGAGGCGAAGGCACTCCTCACCGGCCTGACCCTCTGTAAACAGAGAGATCTGGCTCTCACGCAGGTTGAAACCGACTCCAAGGCCCTTCATGACTCCTTGATTGGCACTCGACCCACCCCCTGGACGATTGAATACACCGTGAGGAGATGAAAAGTTTTCCTCAACCATAATATTCGGGTGTCGCATACTTGGCGGGAGGGTAACATGGCCGCAGACTACTTGGCTTCAATGGTAGAGCAAGGATCCAGTACCAGATGTCTCCCCAATAGCAGCGCCCTCAAACCGGAAGGGGTCAACTTGATCCGCAGTGACTCCCTAGGTCTTCACTATTTTAGCCCCCCTTAGGGAGGGGGATACACCTCCTATCCTTCTTCTCTCCCCCTCTTCTTTCTTTTCCCTTTCCTTGTACTTTGAACCCGAAATAAATTTAATGATGATGATGATGATTCATACAACATTGAGTTATACCAAAAAATAATACAATAATATTATTATTATTTTAAATGGTAGTTAACGCCTAGCCATTGGAATGGTGGGAATGAATAGTATCAACAGAATTTTGAAATATGGTTTACACATCTTTAAATGATTTTTCATTGATTACAAGATTTATTAGAAATGGAAATAAAAACCAATTGAATATAATGGTTGTGTTTTTATGAAAACCTATTTAAAAGAGAATAATTTTATTTTCATATCACTCTTTATGGATTTTAATTTAATGAAAAATATATGATATATATTCAATGTAATGTTTTAAATTCATCTTATATGTTTTCTAGATATGATATAATAATAAATTTACTTTTTTCAGATAAAAGAAGTATTTTTCTAAAAATGCAGTTTTACCGCCTTTTGATAAAGAACCCTTTTTAAATATAGTTTTTTGGAAACATTAAATGTTTTATTTGATAAAATAAACTTATTATTTAGAATAATAATATCAAAATTTAATTTGGATGAAATGTTGGATTTTTTTTGCTGAAGTTCATTTTAATGAATAGTGAAAAATCCTGCATTTTAATTCAAAATTGCCTTTTTATCTAATTTATTTATATGATTAGACTATCCTTTTATTTAGTTTTAAAGTTTAATTATATTATATTGTTATCATTTAATATAATTTTGTTCATTTAAAGTAATTTTAATTTGAAATTATACATAAAAACATGTCAATCTTTTGGTAATTTTTACTTCTTAAAAACACGCTTTTTGGTTTTGGCAGTGAGAATTAATTTTAAATTAATTTCTCCAACTTCCATGTTTTGAATTTGGAAAAATGGATTACATATTTGGAATTTATATGTCTAGATTTTTTAAATATTTAACTTCTATTTTTATACATTATGAAGTGTAACTTCAGTAAATATTTTACTTACCATGGTTAAAGGGTAAATCTGGTAAATAAGAGTAAAAAAATAATATTATAATAATATTTAATTACCCTAACATGTGTAATAAACCTATTGGATGATAAATATATGAACTTGGGAATACTTGGGTCTATTTTGGGACATCATGGAGCCACTTTTAAGTGAAAATGACATTTTATAAAAATTAATTTAAAGTTAAGGAAAATGTAACATAAACATATATCTCTTAGTAAAACAATTTTTATATGGGGTTTTATAAGTGATATTTTCAACTATAAATAGTCATTATAAATATAAAAATATTTCATAAATAATGGTATTTTATTTATAATCTTTATATATTAAATAAATAAATTTAATTATGACACAATGATAATGTAGTGATCGCTTCATTAATAAAGGATTTAAATAAATGATATTATAAATGTTAAAATAAATGTAATTTGGATATTTTGATGTCATCTAAGAATTTTATAGATGATATTTACATGTCATATTTGTATTAATGAAGTTTTTTATAATCAATCAAGTTGTTATGAATTTTTAAAAAAGTCATGATATGAATAGTGTCAAAACTGACATAATTCATATTTTAAAATATAAAACATTTTATTAAATATTATAAAATTAAAAAAAATATAACATTCCTCATAATAGTTATTATAAGTCTCAAATTTTATTATTTACTCTTTAATTGGATATTTTTCATGTTTTGGTAACTATTTTGATTTCGAAGTGTTAAATTATGGATAAAATGGAAAGAGTGAAAAAGGGTTAAATAAAAAAGATAAGGATTAAAAAATATCCAAAACCTATAAAATTATTATTGGATGATTTTATTTCGAAATATAGTCATATTATATTTTAATTAAATGAGTTTTTTATCTTTTAAAACAGAAAATAATTTTATAATAAAATAATATTTTCAAACTTTCCTAAAGAGCCTCTCCTCCCTCTTATAAAAGGTCATCACCTCTAACCCATAACTCACACCTATCAAGCCCCTTGGCTCATCAAAAATCTGAAAAAATAATCTATTAACATCCCTATATTCCTCCTAGAATACTTAATTTAGGAATATGACAATTAAAGAGAGCCCTTTGGCTCAAATCAATAGACGTCACCCAATTTGAGGTAACGTCTTCTCTCAAGTTTCTTTCCACTATTTTTCATTCTCCACTCCCTATGCTCTTATTATTATTTTTTACACAATAAAACCAGTATAATCAATATAATAGTATTTTTTATGATAATTATTTGAACTAAACTTACACACACCTCCATCTAATGGGTATATAACATACTGTTTCTGTGGATGATGAATTACTACCCCAGGAAATGATGATTGTTCAATATTTTACTACCACCTCTTATAGTGGCCATTATGATGGAACAATAATTATATATGATATATATTATATTTATTTTATCCCTATTATACTTTAATTATCATTTATAACATACCATTATGGTTTTTATGCTGTATAAATACGATAATTTCATTTGAGGAAGTGCGGACTACTGCCCCCTCAAAGTGATATGACCCGTTCATGTTATACATGGAACGTATAAAGGATGGAATTAATGAACTTGTGTAACATATATAATAAATTATATCATAATGTAATTATAATATACCTATGTATCATTAAGTTTTCATTCCTTTAAATGTGAAATAAAAATGAAAGTAGTGTCCATGCGTACGTATGGCTTACCGTCTCCATGAACGGTGCATTTCATTTCTTATCTCCAAATGTTATGGACTATTATAAATACATATATACAGGATATATATGATATATATGATATCTAAATCATGAATATAATTCTATAGATAATGTAATTTTGACCACATGGAGAATTTATAATTATAACAAGTTCATTTTTAACTCAAGTTCCGAACATCGACAAAATGTCCGATATGAACTCAAATAATGAACTAATTGTTATAGCAAGGTAATAAGTGATATAAAAAGAATAATTAACTTGAAAAATATTCCTCATCAAGTATAAATTAACTTAATTTTATTGTTCAGTAAACTAAAGAACAAACGAGTCAAGTTAGACATGAGGTAAGGGAACTTCTTAACCCAATTTCCATTCTATGGGTTAAACTTATACTTTTTGATAATATCATGCTATTATTATCTGAGATATAAATTTTTATATCCTATGTTTTATTTATAATTTATTTATGTGTACTTATATTTAATACACATAATCGATCTATTTTATTTACAAAATGATCTTTGTAAGGGACTTCGTCTCAAACTTCTTTCATTGAGTCATGTTTTGATAATATACACCTCCTTATTTTACACTATGTATAACAAAACCCTTTGATTTTTTACTTTCAATAAAAGGTAATATTTTATCTATGAATAATTTTACTAAACTACAAAAGTAATGTTTTCAAAATTTGCGGTGATAATGACCTCTCTATCACTGTAATCATTATTTGGATTACTATATAATCCTTAATGTTTTAAAAAGGAAAAGAAATCCCTTATTCCCTTTTGGGGTGTTTTCTTATTGAAAATGGTTTTTGAAATGTATTTATTATTTAAATATCTTGAAATTATATCTTGTGATTTTAAATTAAATGTTAATACTGAAATTTTAATATTTCTAATATTTTATGTGTTATGGTACATGGACATTTGACGGGTGGCTACGTGATAAACCAAATGACAGGTGGTTCCATGATAAACCAAGGACGAGTGGTTATGTTAGAACCTAAAATTAATTGGGTATGGAAGTTGGATGTATGAGTATTCTATTTATTTATATGTGTGGAATTAAACCGTATGGTTATTCCATTTCAGTATTTTTATGTCCCAGGTTACCTTTATATGTTATACATTATTTTATATGGGCTTTATAATAATATTTTGGTTACAAAAAGTGTAATAAATGAGAATATATTTATTGAAGTATTTTTTCTACTTCTTTAAGGTGAAAAATATTATATTATGATAATATATTCATGGTTTACATGTTGTTTTGAAAATCTGACAGCTTTCCTTCTTTATGTATCCTTTTATAGGTTTTTTATGCCCATCCCAAGTTTTTGAAACATTTTTCACAGGAATTAATGTGGTATAGAATCAAGGATGGGATCGAGGAAAAGTCATGTTGTTTAAAACATGGAACTTTACATGTTTATTTTTTTAATATTTTTTGTTTTATGAAAAAATGGATAGTTATTAGAATTGTCTTCTTGTAATCTTCAAGTTGTTTTGTATAAGTTATGACCAAATTCTGTAAATCTCTAAACCTGAAAAGATCCTCAATGTGAATTATTAAATTAATTCAAGATTATGTAATGTTTAAGGCTGGGACCTTATAGTTGGCATCGGAGGTTAGTTTAGATAACTTTAGAGGTTAGGGTGTTATTTAAGCAAAAGTGACACAACCATAATGGTTAGCATATTAGAAAGAGTCATAGTTATTTCAGATAAATTGAATGAGTTTAATATAAAATGAATAAGTATATCTAAGTGTTTAACCTCCTCATAATATATTATATGATGATTTTAATGATATACTCACACTGACCTTTTTGGTTTTAGTAAACGGTTGGATCTAGAAGGCACCAAAGTAACAATGGATGTGAAGAAAACTGTGATGGTTTTCTGAATAAGAAACCGAATGAAATGGGAGATATAATGATAAATCTTGTGATTATTCTCAACCAACTACCTGGAGTCATGTTTGACCACCTGAACCATGTGGATTTCTTTAAGGCATCATATATGTGAGAAACTAATCCCTATGAAAGTTCAGGTAAAAATAATAAAGATAAGTATATTAAAAAACATATGTGTTAAAGATATAGAAATAAACACCTAATAAAATTATTCAAAGGGATGGGAAGATGTTATAGATGTGGTAATGAAGTTCATAAATCAAAAACCTACCATGGAAAAAGGAAGTGTATGGTTGACTCTAGGAAAGGGAAATAAGTTCTTTCCAAGGGATCAATTGAATGTTTTAAATGTGGTGTTTATGGTCATTATAAAAATAGATGTCCAACGATGAATGATATGGAATGGGATCAGTTGGACCGTAAAAATATATGTTTACCAAAACCTAATGCCATTCCAATTGAGGATGATGAAGTTGAAAATGACCAATGAAAGGTATGGATTATTTCTTAGCTGATGTTTTGACATTATTGAATCTTAGAATATGATTCATGATTTTGTTTGTAGAAAAGAATTATTATGAAATAAGTTGGAAAAGAATGGTTAATGGATCATGAAGAACATTTAATGAGTAAGAAGTATACATATAAGAAATTCAATAGTTATGGTAGATTTTAGTATGATGAAATGCATAAAAGTATTAAGGATATTTTGATGATAGTATTACTTGGGAAGACTTTTTATAGTATGTGTAACCCTGAAGTTTGATATGTGAAAATGTTATTCAAGAAAGAATTATCTTTTCTTTTGTGGACATAATTGATAACATTAGGGGTTCATATGATCTTTTTTTAAGGTGATAAATGATTATTACATTTTGGGATGCAACATGAAAGGTATTATATAACTTTTGAGGATAAAATAGGTTATGGTTATTTTTTAGGTAATTATCTTATTTTTGATAATTTTATAAGAATGGTTTGGTTTTAGAAAAAGGAAAACCTGAAGGTTGGGTGACAACCCATCGCGATTGGAAAGGCCATGGGAATCGAACCCATAACTGGAGGGAGACAAGGGGGCATCACCTACCACTAGACTACGTGAAGTCCCTAGTTAGTATGACTTATTATTTTTTAGTTAAATGATTTTATTAGTGAAGAATAAGTTGATTTGGGATCTTATGTTTTTTCAAATGGATATCGTTAGTATAGGAAAATGATTTCCTGATTGAGTGATAAATGTTATTTTGGAAGACGTTCGCTCTTTTGGGAACATTATATGCCTAAGGAAAAGAGAATACTACAAGATTTAATTTTTGGAGTAATGGTTGAAATTTTATTTTGGAAGAATATATGTTTTTATTGTGGATATATATTTATTTAGGTTATTTATGGAAATGATTAACCTATCATAGAGAATATGTGATTAGGTTAATTACTTTTAAGTATAATACTTTAAGAGTAGTCGATGTTATAAATGTTAATATTTATCATGGAAGACTATGTGATCAAAATCTTTTGAGTTTTGGGTTTCAATCTTAGTTTGGATTATTTTGAAGAATTTTAAGGACAATTGTGTATTGAATGGTCTTTTTTGAACTTTGGGTACTATTTGTCAAATTTTTAAGATTAATAGTAGTACTTCTTTTTATAAAGGATTATCCTTTTGGTGACTATCTGATCTTGTACTAAAAATTTTGGTTTTGGTTAATGTCTAAAGACAGGGGAAATATATAGTTCATCTTTTTTGGATTATGTGATTCTCTATAAGTTTATTCTATCACTTTTTAGGTGACCAAGTCATCTTGAATACTCATCATTTTCAGAAAAGATAAGTTTGTGGTAGAATTTTAGTAAAGGATGAAAGTCTACATGAAAAGTAAGTTTGTTTCCTTATGTTCTTATTGAAGCTCAAAAATAAATTCCCCAAATTTATGAAAAGGAACTTAAATTTTTTTTTCCTTTTACTTTTTCTAATGGGGAATCAAAGTCTATTTAACCCATCACAAGTTTGTGATTTTATGTTGGTTAACTTTCTCCTAATCATGTTTTCTATCACTCTCCATCAGAACTTGATGGTTAGATTTCTCTTCCATATCCATGTTTTTATGGAATCCAAGTATGTGTTATCTCGAGTGACCTTTATACTTCTCTTTATTTCTTTTAAAGTGATAGTTTTACTGAATCTTTTTCTGATGTGGTACTTTCAATGATGTTTCTGAGCCCAATTTTAAAATTGTGAGGACACAATTTCCAAAAGGGGGGGGAAGGATGTAATGACCCAGGTATTTGTAGAACAACACTTTTTTATTTATATTAATACTTATGCATAAGATATTAATTTTAAGATAAAGGGGATGCTTTTTATGATAGTGTACTCCACATGAAATAATGGGCTTCTCTGAAATCTAACATGGCACACAACATTGAGTTATACTGAAAAATATTACAATAATATTATTATTCTTTTAATTGGTAGTTAAAGCCTAGAAGTCGGAATGGCAGGAATGAATAGTATCAACTAAATTGTAAAATATGTTTTACACATGTTTAAATGATGATTAATTTATTACAAAATTTATTAGAAATGGAAATAAAAACCAATTGAATATAATAGATGCCTTTTTATGGAAACCTCTTTAAAAGAGAATAATTGTGTTTTCATATCACTCTTTATGGATTTTAATTTAAATAAAAAAATATGATATATATTCAATGTAATTTTTTAAATTAATCTTATATGTTTTCTAGATACTATATAAGAATAAATTCACCTTTTTCGGATAAAAGAAGTATTTTTCTAAAAATGCAGTTTTACCGCCTTTTGATGGAGAACCCTTTTTAAATATAGTTTTGACACATTTATATGTTTTATTGGAAAAAATAAACTTATTCTTTAGAATAGGAACATAAAAATTGACTTTGGTTGAAATTTTGGTATTTTTATACTAAAGTTTATTTTTTAATGGATAGTGAAAAATACTGCATTTTAATTCAAAACAACCTTTTAATATAATACATTTATATGATTAGACTGTCCTTTTAATTGGTTTTAAAGTTTAATTATAATATATTTTTATAATTTAATACAATATTGATCATTGAAATTAATTTCACTTTTAAATTGGAAATAAACACATGTCAATATTTTGGTAGTTTTTACTTTTTAAAAACACGCTTTTTTGTTTTGGAAACGAGAATTAATTTTAAATTAATTTATGAAACTTCTGTGTTTTGAATTTGGAAAAATGGATTCCATATTTAGAATCAGAAGATACAAATTGTGTAAATAGGTAACTTTTATTTTTAGACATTATGAATAGTAACTTTATTAAATATTTTATTTGCCATTGTTAAATGGTAAATCTAGTTAATAAGGGTAAAAATATAATATTATAATAATATTAAAAAACCCTAACATGTGTCCTAACATTATTTAATGATACATGTCCCACCATGGTAACCCTTGGGTCGATTCTGGGATCCCATGGAGCCACTTGTAAGTGAAAATGATATTTTATAAAAATTAATTTAAAGTTAAGAAAAATGTAACATAAACATATATCTTTTAGAAAAACAATTTTTAAATGGATTTATATAAGTTATATTTTAGAATATAAATAATCATTAGAAACCTAAAATATTTCCTAAATCATGGAATTTTATTTATAATTTTTAGAGATTAAATAAATAAATTTAATTATGACACAATGATGATGCAGTGATTGCTTCATTAATAAAGGATTCAAATAAATGATATTATAAATATTCAAATAAATGTAATTTGGTTATTTTGATGTCATAAGTTAATTTTTGGGATGTTTTTTACATGTTATATTTTTATTAATAAAGTTTTTTTGAATCAATCAAGTTGTTATGAATTTTTTAAAAAGTCATGGTATGAATAATATCAAAACTGACATAATTCATATTTTAAAATATAAAATATTTTATTAAATATTTTAAAGTTAAAAAAAATATAATATTCAATAAAATAGTTATCATAAGTCTAAAATTTTATTATTGACTCTTTAAATGTATATTTTTCATGTTTTGGTAACTATTTTTATTCTCAAAGTGTTAAATTCTTGATAAAATGGTAAGAGTAAAAAAGGTTTAAATAAAAAAGATAAAGATTAAAAGTTTTTAAAAACCTATAAAATTATTATTAGATGATTTTATTTAAAACATAGTCATCTTAGATACTAATTTAATTATTTTTTTACTTTTTTAAATCGAAAATAATTTTATAATAAAATAATACTTTCAAACTTTCCTAAAGAGCCCCTCCTCCCCCTTATAAAACGTCATCACCTCTAACCCATTACTCACACATATCAATCCCCTTGTATCATACAAACTCTACCAAAATAATCTCTCAATATACATCTATTAATCTTAGAAGCCTTCCTCTGGGCATAAGGAAATTTAAGAGAGCCCTTTGGCTCAAATCAAAATAAGTTAAACGATTTGAGCTAACATCTTCTGTCAAGTTTCTTTCCATTATTTTTCTTTCTCCACTCCCTTTGCTCTTATTATTATTTGTTTAAATAATAAAACTAGTATCCTGAATATACTAGGATGTTTTTATGAGAATTATTCAAACTAAACTTACACACACCTACATCTAATGGGTTTAGAAGATACTATTTCTATGGATAGTGAACTACTGCCTCAAGAAATGATGATGGTTCAATCTTTTACTACTACCTTTTATGGTAGACATTATGATGGATTATGAAATTATATATGATATATATGATATTTATTTTATATTTATTCCACTATAATTCTCATTTAGAACATACCATTATTCTTTTAATGTTGTATAAATACAATAATTTCATTTGAGGAAGTGCGGACTACCGCCCCTTTAAAGTGATACGACTCATTCATGTTATACATGGAATGTATAAAGAATGGAATTAATTAAATTGTATAACATATATAAAAAAATGATATTATACTATAATTATAATATATCTATGTATCATTATGTTTTTATTCCTTTAAATATGAAATAGAAATGAAAGTAGCGTTCATGTGTACGTACGACTTACCATCTCCATGAACGGTGCATTTCATTTCTTATCTCCAAATGTTAGGGACTATTATAAATAAATATATAGTGGATATATATTATATATATGATATCTAAATCATTAATATCATTCTGGAGATAATGTAATTTTGACCACATGGACAATTTATAATTATAACAAGTTTATTTTTAACTCATGTTCTCAACATCGACAAAATGTCCAATATGAACACAAATAATTAACTAATTGTTGTAGTAAGGTAATAAGTGATATAAAAGGAATAATAAAATTGGAAAAGGTTCTAAATCAAGTATAAACTAACTTAAGTTTATTATTTAGGAAATTAAAGAACGAACGAGTCAAGTCGGACACAAGGTAAGGGAACTTCTTAACCCAATTTCCATTCTTTGGGTTAAACTTATACTTTTTGATAATTTCATGCTATTATTATGTGAGATATAACATTTTATATCCTATATTGTATTAATAATTACTTTATGTGTACTTATTGTGAATACACATAATTGATCTATTTTATTTACAAAATGATCTTTGTAAGAGACTTTGTCTCAATGTTCTTTCATTGAGGAATGTTTTGACAATATACACCTCTTTCTTTTACATGGTGTATAATAAATCCCTTTGAATTTTACTTTAATTCAAAGAGAATATTTTATCTACAATGAATTTTACTAAACAAAAAAAGGAATGTTTTTAACTTTTTTGGTGACAATAACCTCTCCGCAGTCATAATCTTTATTTGGATTCCTCTGTAAGACTTAATATTTTAAAAAGGAAAATAAATTACTTATTCACTTTTTTGGTGTTTTCATATTGAAAATGGGTTTTGGATTGGATTGATTATTTCACTATCAAAAAACGGGGCAAGGACAGTTCCACCCTTTATCAGCGCTAACGAAAAAGTGTTGATAAAGGGGTATACCTTTATTAGTGCTAAAAAAGTGCTGATAAGCGTACCCCTTTATCAGCGCTTTTTTTAGTAGCGCTAATAAAGGGGGGTCTTTATGAGTGCTTTTTTTAAAAGCACTGATAAAGTGTCTAATTCTAAAAAAAATCACTAAGAAAATATATTAATATATATATATATATATAGATATAGTTATATTGATATAAATATAATATATATTTTTTAAATAGATTTTTAAATAGATTTTAGATAAGTATAAATATACAGTTACACTTAATATATAAGATATTTAGTGAAAACGTCTTATAAAAAAATTAAAAAAATATTTTTAATTAATTATTTGATAATTATTATGGAGTAATAGTCATTTAATAACAATTTGAAGACTAAAAAAATAAATAATAAAAAAGATCCAAAATATGTTGAAAACGCTACTTGAGCTTCAAACGGCCATAACTTTTGATCCGGGTGTCTGTTTGAGCTCTACCACATATCAAATCAAATCCTGAGACAAGATCTACACCCCTATAAGTTAGGAGATCCCTGGTAAAGGTTTTTTAGAGGCCACAATAGGCCCAAAAGCCTCCAAAATTGAGTTTTTAGTCGGGGTACCCCGATTTTTTAACATTTTGTGGATTTTCAGCCTCGTTTAAGGGGGTATTATTGGCTTTTTTGGTGGGGACTGAATTTATTCCAAGGTATTACATTCATAATTATATTATGTCTTTGAAATGTTTTCATTTTTTATAATGCACTTCTATTTATAATCAAATATATTACAATATATACATATTTTTTATATATTCACACATAAAAATTTAATTATAAATATAAATAATAAAATATATTTACATATAAAATATATTAGCTTTATCTAAATAATAACTAATATAAATTTTATTTAAAATACCAATATATAAATATTTATATACCTATATATTAATCTAACTATATATATATATATATATATTAATATAACTACATATATATATTGATATAACTATAAATATATATATTAATATCACTATAAATATATATATTAATATAACTATAACTATATATATATATATATTAATATAACTATAACTATATATATATATATTAATATAACTATATATTACTATATGAATAAATATAACTAAATATATATATATATATAAATAGATATGTCATTAACTGGAGAACAAATCAATATGGCAGAGTGGTAAAGGCTTTAGACGCGCAAGGGGGAGGTCTCGAGATCAAATCTTGGTGGAGGCAAGGGCGCGTGCATGGGGGTGTATTTGGGGGCTAGCGCTAATAAAGGGGGTGTGTGTAGTGGTGATATAGGGTGGAGGGGGGATGCGTGCGGGCGCTTGAGGGGTTGGAAAGCGCTGTTAAAAGGGGGGCTCAAGCGCTATAAAATCTCCCCCGATTCGCAGGATTTTTTAAAATTTATTTTAATTTATTTTAATTTTTTTAACTTATATCATCACTAAAAGAAGCACTGATAAAAGGGGTCTTTTCTCCGCACTAAAAATAAACCACTGATAAATGAACCTTTTATCAGCGCTTTTTTTAGCACTAAAAGAAGACCCCTTTTATCAGCACTTTTTTTAGGGCTGATAAAAGGGGTCTTTATCAGCGCTTTTTGGAGCGCTGATAAAGGGGACCCCCCTTTATCTTCATCAACTTTAACAGTGATTTTCTAGCACTGTTAAAGGCCATTTTTAGCACTAATAAAAGGCGTATTTTTATTAGTGTTTCAATATCTTAAAATGATATATTGTGATTGAAAATTAAATGTTATCACTAAAATGTTGATATTTTCAATATTTTATGTGTTATGGTACTTGGAAATTTTATAGGTGGTTATGTGATAAACCAAATGATGGGTGGTTCTATGATAAACAAAGGATGGGTGGTTACATTATAACCTTCAATGCATTGGTTATGAAAGTCAACCGTATGGATATTCCATTTAGTGATATGTGTGGAAGTCGATCGTATGGTTTTTCCATTTCAGTATTTTTATGTCCCAAGTTACCTTTATATGTTATACGTTGTTTTATATGGGCTTTATGGTAATCTTTTGGTTACAAAAAGGGTACGAATTTATCTTATATTAAGTAAAGTGTTTCTGCTACTTCTTAAAGGTGAAAAGTATTACTTTATGATAAAGTATTCATGGTTTATATAATGTTTTGAAAAACTAATAGTTTTCCTTCTTTATGCATCCTTTACTAATATTTTTATGCTCATCCCAAGTTTTTGAAATGTTTTTCACAGGACTTAAAGTGTAATAGGGTCAAAGATGGGATCAAGGAAAATTCATGTTGTTTAAAACATGGAACTAAACATGTTTCTTTTTTCAAGAGTTTTTGTTTTATGAAAAAAATGTATAGTGAGTAGAAGTGTCTACTTGTAATATTCCAGTTGTTATGTATAAGTTATGACCTAATTATCTAAATATCTAAACCTGAAAATATACTCAATTTTAATTATTAACTTAATTCAAGATTATTTAATTTTTAAGGTTGGGGCCTTACAAATACCATTTTGTAATAGTTTATCTAAATATATTTTCATAAATATTAAAGATTTAAAAATAGTATATACAAGTATGGATAAAGAGAAATTAGAAAAATGTAACCACTATGTACATGGTGGATAAAATTAATAGTGTGGAAGTTAGTTCCCAAAGAAGATCCCAACTAGTAGAAAATAAGGCCTATAAATTTCCTGATTTCAATTCTAGACAGTAAGAAGTACATGCAAAAAGAATAGGGGTTATGGGTCACTATTGGAGCTACTATAGGTTCATACATTGTGAAGTGTATTTTTGATATAATCCTTAAAATGATAATGATCAAAGGATTCCCACGTCATGGGGTGAAAGACATAGATGAAGAAAGAACATCCATAGAATAATAATAATTTTTTTACTTCAAATAGGTTTAAGGTTCTTGAATATTTCTATAATATTGGAAAAATTGGTAGTCACAATAGTGGTGCATGCTCACCCCAGCATGTATTAAATGTAAATAAGAATATAAGACCATAAATAAATAATTAAACTCTAATAATGATATATAATTTGGAGAATGCTTCAAATAAGTATACTTATAAGAAAATATTAAGAAAGGCTGATGGTTCATCCCTTGATAACAAGTCCATGAAGACTAGGAGTAGTGTCACATCTAAAAATATTGATTTGAAAAGGAACACTCACAAGTTACCATGTGGAGACTTTATGAAGGCATAAAATTTACCTAATGATTATTTGGTAATCTGGCCAATATATTTTGAGAAAGAAAAGAAATAGGAAGAAACATAAGGATGGAATAGTGGAAAAGGCAAAGTGAAAATTCCATATAAAGATTATAAATTTCATGAGAGGTTATCAACAAAAGAAAACCCTTATATTGAATAATTTATATATGAGATATGTAATAAAATTGGACAAAATGAAAGTGGTATAAATATTATTTTAGAATAATATGGGTACTTATGAAGAATCTGGAATGAATTCAACCTGAAGGATTATAAGAAGAAATAATCTCCACATAAATGAGTTAAATAATTAAATAAATCCATGATCCCTAAAATAAAATTAGAATTATTAAACAAATCTGGAAGCAAGAAGAGTGGTGATTTTTTTTTGAGAAAATACTCTTAACTATACTATTCAAATTGAAGAAAAATGAGATCTACATTATATACTTACTCTTTATCTATTATATTTATGCTCAAAATGTAAGGAATTGAAGGCGATGCATGGTCTTGTGGGGAGAACCTGAGAAAGTGAGTATAGTGTCATAAATGGATAACTAGATAAAGAGGATTCCATCCCAGTTTGATCTCACATTTTGAAATTCCAAAGGATTTGTGTTAAATAAGAACATCCTTGGTGAAGATTTGGAAATTATTAAGTCTAGATATCTACATAAAAAAGTTCAATTTCGGTTTATTCTCTACATGAAAAATAATATCATTAACCCTTGTAAGAGATCAATCATTATAAAGATCATAAGGAATTTCACTTTGAGGGGGAAACAAGTAGAGATATTAAAGAAGATACCATAATCATTATCTCATAAAAAAATTAATTATTCTAGAAAGTTCTTGAAGAACATTTCATTGAAGAGGTATAATTTTCTTGTCTCTCATTATTGATAAATAAAATAAAAATCCTAACTCAAAGGGGAAAAAATGAATTAATCAATGACATAATAAAAGTTCAATGACGAATAAATTCTAAGTTTATTACAAATCCAACTATTTATACATTAATGATTTCAACTTTTTTATTGAAATGGGTGTAGAAGTTTTTTGTTGATTTATTCTATAATAGTTTTTTATCACAATTGGTATATTTATCCTAGAAAATTGTTGGAAATAATTTGAATTAAAGAAGGTGAGTTCCCATTTCATGTGAAATCATTTTATTTTATAGCGTATAACTTTGTTTTTTAAAAGAAATAATCCTGAGCCTGAATGTACTGAAGGCCTTGTTTTTATTTTATTATGGATAATCCCCCTTTTAATGGTTTAAGGATAACCCTTACATGACCTGTAGGACCAAGGTATAAGGCCCAACATGAACTGAAGGTCAATACATGACCGAAGGCCCAGAGGCATACTATGCCCATTACATGACCCTTAGGCCAAACCCACTAGAATTTCCCCTCCCCAACTTCTGCATCATTAATCTCTGAGCTCCCCACTTTTCATTGCTAATCTGATAGCATTTCCCAGTACAAATCTACATAGTGTCTAGTCCCGATGGCGGTTTCCATACCCTCTCATTCTTCCAATCTGGTTAGCTCTGCTTCTGGTGACTACTAATCTTTGCTTTGATCCTCTTTTGGGGCATTCTCTATGTGAACTAGGCTAATATATAGTCTCTGTGGCCCGAAGGCCCTAAGGCCTAAAGGCTTTTGATGAACCAAAGGCACTAAGACCCGTAGGCCCAAACCGGTGGCCCGAAGGCCAAAATTGAGTGAATAGTTCCAACTGCTACAGTAAAAAACCATACCTGCTACAATTCCTGCTACAATACTAATACAGTGCCTACTACAGTACCTACTATAGTAATGCTACATTGATCATGGATCAAGTAGACTTATAGTGGAATCGTTGATGGTACTTTTCTAAGTATGAATTGATAACACTTTTTCCTAGTCATTTTTATTTCTTTTCAATAAGGGGAGAGAAAGTGAAATGAAATAATGATAATAAATGGGGGAGATGACATGAAACATATTGAGACATTTTTGAGAATGTATTTCCAAAAAATATAGGGGGGTTTACTAGTCTCACTTTGTGTGAGTTGTATTTTTTTCAAGGATTTATTGTTAAGGCATGCAAATATGTTGATGTAAAAAAGTATCTTAGATGTTAAATGATGATGGTGATGATAAATAATTTCTTATATATGATCCAAGCATTTTGGAATGGAGTACCCAAGTGATGAATGACACATCTTAGAATATTAATGATGTTCTCAATATTGGAAGATCCAAAGACATTTATTTTTCAAAGGTAAAAGATCATTTGAATATTTTATGGGATCTATGAAAAAATATTTCATGTGGATATTTGAGATCGAATTGGGATTATATGAGGAATTCAATAACTGTTTTTATAATATTTTAGTAAAAATAAGGCCATCCCCAAGATGACCAGGGAAACTGTTTAATTGTATGTGTGAGAGGATGGCTCTACCATATAGGAGCTAGCTCATAAAGGATAACTAGAGGCAGTAGTAGGTACAGAGAATAGTGAATCCATGTAGCTTTCATAGGTAGGCATAACATGCACACAACACACATAGGATTAGATGGAACTATTATATGGGGCGACACGATAGTGGAGATAGAGGAAACCCTAAAAGGATACATATTCTCACAACTGGGGAGATTTGGATGCATGGAATATTATTAAGTAGATAAATGATATAGAGAAGTTATATGTGGCACAACCCTATAAAAAACACTATTGACCTATCATTTAAAAGATAGATATATTAGCTAGGAAATTGATTTGGAACCACATGTCATGTAACCCTCCTCATGGTCATGAGATGTATGTACACAAACACTTTGATTGAACACATGACCACTTTTTGATTGACCATGTATGTGTTATTCTAATTTACCTTAAGAAGGGTTGAGAAAATGAAAAATTAAATAGTGTGACATCATGAAGGGAAAAAGTGACTGCATAATGATATTAGATAGGCCGAATGTTTTTTGGAGTTACCATAAGAAGTAAATTGATTAAACAACAATCATATTGACTACACAGTCATCTGGATTGATTGAGAAACTTATTATTATCAACTGTGCATGTAATGATCAACCACAAGTGTTACTTTGAACAACTTCGTGACCAAATATTAGATTGACCATGCAAGATGAAGCTACCTATGCGGTGAGGAACTGAGTATTCAAATCAATGTGCATAAGAGGTTTCAGATGTGAATGGGTGATTTTGAGATACATGCTTTTCACTTTATGTGCATGCATGCGTATCTAAGGCTAAAATATAAGCCATATTTGAATTATACATTTCATGATATGGAATAATATATGAAGACCTTGAATACATTCAATTGTTTTTGATAATTCCCAGTGAAGAAATTTCAAATGAAATGTGGTCATGAACTTTTGATCATGGTTTAGGTTTATTTGGGAATAATGATAAGAATACCCAAAGGGTATTTGAATCAGTTGATTTCAGGTAATGTTTTCATTAATTAAAAACAAATATCACTATAATACATTCATGATTTTGATAGTTTTTCTGAAGTCATAACATTTGGATTATTCTATTCCACAAATGAATTTGTCATGATCTTTATGCATGCATATTTATATACAACTATAAATGCACGGGATTTTTATGGACATGTGAAGTGGGAGATGTTTAGAATTATAGATTCATTTAAAGGAGTTTTAAAATTTTAAATTAATTCAATATTTTGAATTTAAACATATGATAAAAATGGAAAATAGAATAAAAAAAAAATTTATTGTATGTTCTTGCAGCAATAGATAATTAAAATATATGTGATTTTTCATGAGAAGAAGATGTGGAAGGGAATTCTGGATCAATTCAATATAAGAGGAAAATTATTGAGAAGGTTTTGGATTACTATAAGACTTAGTAATTCAAATCACGTATTTATGTGGTTTCATAAATATAGAAATAAAGAAGAGAGAGATAAAATAAGTAACTGACAGCGCATTTATTATATATATATATTATAGATTTAAAAGGTTTTATAATGTTGAAGATATGATATAGAAACAAAATAGAATATTTACCATTATTAAATAATAATATAGAGAGACCCAACTAGGTGATTGTCATCCTCATACACATGTTGTGAGTCGAAGAGAAGAAGAATCGGTGCAGATTGTTTGCAATAAAGAGGAAGACAAAGAAAGAAGAGGGAAAAGGATATCTATTGAAATTAAAGTTCACCAAATAACTTATCGTGAAGAAATAATAATTTAAGAGAGGTATTGAAATCAGTAAAATAGAAAAAGAAAATGATAAGAACAAGTCTTACACATGTGTAAGAAAATTAATATTTTAGTTTGTTTCTATGAAGAAGAAGAAGGTTTGTGCACTACTATTCAAACAAGGGAAGAATAAGAGAGGTTTCTTGTACTCTACTGTGTAAGTGAAAATATAAGAATATATAAGAGAATAAAAAATAATCACTATAACAATCAATATAAGTCACATCTAGTGGAGGAATTTCTTAATGTTTCAAAGAACTAGAAGAGGTTGAAGACTACCTACATAAAAAATATAAAGACCCAACAATGAGATATGTGTGGATGATTTTGTCACCAGTATAAGGACTCAATATTATTTTTATCCCCCTATTTAGTGTAGTGTAACATGCTTTAGGTTTATAGTTATTTTCTGGAAAACCCATTGTAATAGGTATCTCATTATAGTTGCCTGTGTGATCAAAGATTATTTCTCAATTGTACCAAGGACTATCCTTTATAATTTAAATATTAAACCTATAAATATCCTATCTACTTTTTGTGTGTGCTAATGAATAAAAAAGTTAAGATACTGGTAGAATCGAGATCCCAATAAGTCAAATAAGTATAGGGATAAAAAGTATTAATTGGAATAAAAATTCTCAAACATGGATTAAACCCAAACCTCTTAGTGTTAAGAATATCCCTAAGTGGTTGTAACATATACCTAGGATTAGATTATTTTTTATAAAAATTAAATCCTAAGGGGAGTGGTTCATCAAGTACATAGACTACCCATCACACAACCATTGAAGTTAAGAGCTCCTTCAGACTTAAATTTTAGACAAGATGATTGGTTGGTCAAGAATGTTAAACAACATGGGGAGTCTATACACAGACACAAAATATTTATGTACTGAGAGGGATAATAATATGAATAAAAAAGGTGAAACCCATGTTCTTACTTACATCCTTGGCATTAACACCAGTGCATTTGAATTGGATTATCTGTTAATGTTTTTCATTCTTACAGAAGAGTTTTCTAAGGCCGATCAAGATAATATTTCTAAATATCCACTCCCCTAAAAATCAAAAACTAAAAGGGTTATTTATATTATGGATCTCAACCCATATTATTTTTCTAAATTGGATGATGAGAAAACTTATGAGTAAGTTTTCACTACTGAAATCTGGGCCATGAAGAAATAGTATTTCTATATAATTTATGATGTAATAGCTAAAAATTTTCTAAGGGGAATGGGATTCAAAGTGGATTTAATTCATCAAATTTTTAATGGTTTTTTCATGGGTGGATTTAATTATGGGGTACTTCAAGTCATTGTTTAAGAAATTCTTATAGTTCCACTGAAATAAGAACATGACAAAACAAATTTTCATATGGTAAAAATTCAATCTAGATATACTAAAATCTAGGATAATGATAAATAATAGATGAGTAGACAACACGAGGAGGAATATTTACTCCATGTTTAGACCATAAATCTGAGTACTAAAGGTTATGAACTTGGATATTTTATAATATCATCCACAACTATGTTTGCAGAGATGAGAACTGGGATTAATGATTTTCATCTGGGATGAAAATAACTGATCATTGATATATAACAATATTATGAGTGGAGGTATTTATAAAATGTTAAACAAGTGGTTATTCAATAGATAATTAATGCTTCAAAATAATTTTGTACCATCTTAAAGAATATAGCTAACCAGATCCTATTATAGTAATTTATTTTCTTTAATTTAATGTTATTTTTAATTTATTTGAAGATTCTATAAGACATGTAATTTCATTCCCCTTTTTCTTTGTGTCAATAAAAAATTATTTCTTTAATACTTATCATATGTCACCGCAAAACTATACACGCATATGTATATTTTCAGTGGGAAGTAATGTGACTCGGCATAACTATTTGGATAAAATTATTCATTAACCATTAAATTACTATTATTAAGGTAGATTTTTATGATTAAATATATAAATATGACGTAGTTTCCTATAAAACTCATAGGGAATAAATAAAATGGAAACTAAACTCTCTTTAACATAGAAAAATGGGGTTTGTTATAAATAATGATTTGACATGCTTGATTCAAAAATGTAAAGGGTTTAATAATCCAATATCCATCATAAGAGTGTGTTGAGATGGGTATATGTGTGATATATATCAGGTAAATGTTAAATCACTATAACAAAAATCTGTCCTTCCAGATAAAAAATGAAAATTCAATATCTTTTTATATGTGTTAATTTATATGAGAATTGGATGGTCGTAAACACTTATGCCTTCACTATAACCCAAGGCTAATCTACTTTAAAATGAAATGAGGTTATTTCCTTTGGTATATATGAACCTAGATGAGTATTTATAGGCAATATATAGGGTGTATACACTATCATTGTAAGAAAATTTTGGACCATTAAACACAGAAGGGTGAGGATAATGGTATCCGATTCAATAAAGTAGGATTTTTTGGTAAAGAATTTGTTCATGGGGGTTCATGAACCCACAAGTTGTTTTAATATTATCTTTATATGTTATTATAATACACACATGTGGAGAAAAAAATCTCTATTTTTCCCATATATATAGACATAGAAAACACAAAAAGAACTTTACTAGGGTTGATTATTATCCTCACAAGTGTTGGGATTATTTATTTACATGTATTAACTTTTTTCCTTTCCTTGATATTATTCTAACTTTGCAAAAAAGTACTCAAATTTTATTACAATCACCATTTTTATGTTTTCAATCACAATATATACACACACATATATATATATATATCATTTATAGTTTAAGGTATTATAATTTGGACCTAGTGATGCGTGAAGTTTATAGTGTCATGACTCTAAACTTTTAACATCTCTTAGTTTAGGGTCACAGATCTTGAAGCAAAATAGGATACATGGAGTTTACAATCACACATCATTGAATAATAAAGGGTGGTAATAGTTTTTATTTCATATAACATTGACTAAAAGTGCTTGTGTTTAATCATTTATTTCATAGAATAACTATAGATACCTTGACATAAATGGGGTACCAAACAATAGTGTAGGAAATATTATCCTCAATATAAAGAGAGGATTGGGTGAAAATAGTTTAAGCTCATATTTACTTGACTATATTAGTTTTCTCTCAATTTAATTTTATAATGTTTTGACTGAAAGAGGGTTTATTTCCTAACATAATCATAGTTAATCTAATATGAATGAAGACCCAAATTTTAGTACAATTAAATTTAATAGGGGAGAATTAGATCTTATACTGAAGATATATTCTTGAAGTTGAAGGCCATATGATTTAGGATGATATTAATACTTTGTGTTTAATTCATTGATCATCAAACGGAGAAGTTTTACATCCCAATATGATTTTAACTAACTTGATGTGAATAGAGAATCAAACATCAGTGAAAGATATGTCTGTTTCATTACAGGGATAAATTTATTGAAGATTAATGTCAAACAATTTTGACCAATCATGGTCTATTCATCACTATACTCCTTCATAACTTGAGAAGGGATTTTTTAACTAAGATTGTCAGTGAACATGTTCCCCCTTATTTCCATGTAAGTGAAATCAAATTCAAACACCTAAAGATACTCAACCCACCACCTTTACCTGAGGTTCATGTCCTTTTTAGAGAAGATAAAACGTAAACCCTTATGATAGGAATAGACTATGAACTTATCCCCAAATAGATAATGTCACCAAAACTTCAAATCATGCATAACCATTATGATCATGACATCATGGGTTGGTTAGTTCCTCTTATATAGTTAATGTTAGAGAGAATCAAATGCCACCACATACTCACCCTTCATAAGTACACAACTCAATCATGTGCCTCATGCATCAAAAACAATTACATAACCCTTACCATATTTTGATATAATTAGGATAAGAGATGAATCCAACTTCTACTTCAACTGCTCAAAAGATACATGACATTCAGAACCCCATTCAAAAATCACCCCTTTTGGAGTGAGAGTAGTCAAAGAATATTTCAATTCAGAGAATTATTTCATGAACTACCAAAAATATCATGCTAGACCCAAGAATCTCAAAATATCAAGGACATTACTCAGTTATTCCAAATATATAACACCTATTACATTCTCTGGATTGATTGATATTCCCTATTTTGATACCACATATCCTAAGAATTTGACTTATTGGATCCAAAAGATATATTTTAATAGGTTATCATAAAGATTATGATCTTGAATGCTTTCCAAGATAACCCTAAAATCATTCTTCATATCCTTATTAAACATGAAATAAAACAATATGTCATCTATTAATACCACCACAAATTAGTCAGGGTATTAGTGAAATATCTCGTTCATCAGTACCATAACGACCACTAGGGAATTAGTCAACCTGAATGGAATCATTAGGTAATCAAAATTATTATACCTGATCCTAAGTTCCATCTTGGGAGCATCATAATTCTTCACTACGAGGTTATGGTACCTTGATTAGACATCTATTTTTGATAACCAACTGACCCATTAAAACCGATTGAAGAATTCATCAATATGGGGAAAGGGGTACCTATTGTTAATCACCACCTAATTCAACTTTCAGTAATCAACACACAAGTAAAGTGATCCATCCACTTTCATAGAGAAGAGAACCGAAGTGGCCCTAGGATACACACATGGGTGGATGAAGCCCATAGATTCTAGATCCTATATATAGATCTTCAACTATTTCAGTTCTATGAGTTCTATATGATAAAAAATCAAGGAAATCAACTAGTTCTAAGAATCAAATCAATAGAGAACTCGATCTCTTAGTCCAAGGGTTAACCCAATAATTCATTTGGGGGAATCTTTGGGAACTCTCTCATGACTGAAGGAAGTTTTTATCCAAGTTTTCTTTTATCAACATCATCTAAGAGAGATGTTATCTGACGTGCTGGACTTCCCAATTCGGAACAGGGCCATGATTCTCAGCTCAATTGTGTGTATTAATCCCCTTGAAACATATGAGAAATAACATTAGAATTAGTGAAGGTCACCCTATACTAATATAAATAAAAAATATCATTAATGGATACCTTATAATCCATCCTGATAACAAGTTGAAGGTAATCCATCTCAAGGATGAATAATTCCTATAATAATTCCACTACTTAGATTGAAATAACATAGTATGGACAACAGAGGGATTTTCCCCTTATTTTTCCAAAGGGATTTTAAAAAATATATATATTAGGGAATTATTTATTATCACTAATTTAATAATTCAATAGCATGAGTGAAAATAAATGAGTGAGAATAACCCATATAAAATAGATTAATTACCACATATGGCATAAGAAGTATGATACCTCTCACTATCATATTCTTTGTCTCATAATCCATGGGATTTGGATCCAGTATGTGAAACTTCCTAGTTTAAATATTATTTATAGGTCTACCACTTGCCTAGGGTTCTACAGTTAGCTAGTTATGACTATAATATGATATATTCCTATCTCCATGCTCTCGAGGTTGGGGTGTTGCTGCCTTAAAGGCTTCTGATTGAGTACTAGATCCCTTAAGTGATGAGGTTACGAAACCACTTTACGTAGAGGGAATGGATTTAAAAACCCTTTGAAAATGGAATATACATCTATAAAATGTAAATACTTAAGAGTATATTTAAATAAGTACCCCGTATGCCTAAACTTGCTGTGTCGATCATAGATAGGAGACATGCCACCTAAATCCACAGATGATGACAACTGAGTTAGGTGCTTGGTGCAACTACTGCCTACCCTCCTCAGCTCTTCCCAGTTCTACTTATTCTCAAAGAGACTGTTACTAGTCCCTAGAGACATGGAAGGTGAACCCTAATTTTTAGACATCCATTCTTGATTAATCTTCAACATCAAAGATCGATTCAAAATTTCTATATATGTGGGGAGAATCAAGGCAAAGACTTGAGATCATATTTCTGACTGAATCCCCATTTAAAATATTTGGGCCTTTAGCTTCTCAATCTATATTAAAACTAGTGTAAAATGAAAAAGTTTATTGTATCTATTCACATACTCCATAAATGTTTTATCACCTTACACTAGGGCAATAAACTCTCAGGACTTGGCTAGTTCCATCTTATCTGGATAAAATAGATGGGTGAAAATCACCTTAAAATCCTTCCATTCTAGGTTTTCATGTTTATTTTATTGACTGAGAGGAAAAACAATTTCTTTATAGGGACATAAAACATAAATAAAACACAGTTTACCTTGATGGAAGCCAAATTTTCATGGAACTCAAAAATCCTATAGATATTTTCTACCCAATCCCACTCATCCTAAGGATTATTTATTCCAAAAAAAGATAGTGGATTAGGATGGAGGAATTTCTAAGATCGATACTTATCTAGGATATAACCTACTTATTTATCTAGAAAGGGTGTAATTCACTCCTTGGTATGTGATTCTAGAACAAACTTCATGACATCGAATCTCTTTAGGACTCTCTTTCTGAACCACCTTTTTTATAAACCAAAACATAAAATAGGTATCATTGATGTGCGATATAGTTCTCCATGGGTGAAAAATGTGATTTGGGATTCTATCCTTTAACAAAAATTAGAGTACTTCATAAATAATAATGATATATAAAATTTATTACCATTTTAGGTCCTTGTATACTATTGTTTGCTTGATTAAATATTATGATGGAATAGCTTATTGACTATTCTTTATAGTGATTTCTTGTGGGTGGGTGTGTATCTGTGAGACCCATGTATGATGCTTGATTCTATGAGAATTTTTAGGGTAGCTTGTTACCATACTTGATATTTATCACATGTTTTTATATGTTGCTACTATATTCTCATGATTACACTCTTTGATTTTCCTTATTTATTTTGTCTAGATGTGTTTATTTTCCATACCTTATAGGTATTTTCTTGGTACTCATAACATGAGAACTATAGTGGTATGATTACCCATTAAAGGGTGAGTGCGAGAAACATGTAGAGATGATGACGGTGGATCCATACACAAGTTTGCAGCATGAAAACCTTATGGATCAACCCAAAACATGATGCCTTGTAGATATCGAGTAACATGTTTGCATTTGATGCCTTGTGGATACTGAGTATGTGTTTACAATTTGGTATTGTGGCCTGACCCAAAACTTGATTCCCTAAGGATATTGAGTAACATGCTCACTAGCTTGGTAGCTAGTTCTTGATCACTTATGATATGTTCTAATTATCCTTTCGGTATAAGCCAAAGCAGGTATGAATGAGGCTTATAGTGGCCTAGTTATCACATGAACACTCAACCTATGAATATTTATTATTACTTGTGTATTTATTTTTATAATGTAATACACCTATTATACTTGTGCACACATGTTAAGGATGTGTTGGTGGTTCCCTACTGTATTTTTTTACTTACACCTTGCACAGGAATCTCGACGTGCGTATAGGATTCTTGTATAGGGATCCAAGTAAGGGAAAGGGGGGGCATGGTAGATAGATGATTAGTAGAGAATGGAGTTAGTACAGATACTAGGATAGACTCTGGAGGATTCCACAATATTATGTTGTTTATTTACTTTCACCTTATATACTATGGATTGTATTTCCACACCATGTGCTCTATTAGTTTATTTCTTTGAAACACATGACAATTTTTGTTAAATTATGATGATTTATCATATTCATTTATTATTATGATATTATCTTATATTTTATTTGTGTTTTGGTGTATAGATCTTATACCAATGGTGTAGTCTCCAAATTGATAGTGTTAGGACCCTATCTTTTAGTCAGTAGCCTCTTGTGCATGGGGAGGCACGCATGAGTTCTTATGACTCTTTAGCTCGGACCTGGTGGTTTAGGTCGGGGAATTAAAACCAATAAGGAAATATAAAGACCTTATACCTCAAAAGTATTAAATAATACAAGTAATCTTGAGGTATGTGTAAATTATTATGAAAATTATATTAAAGAAGATCCAATATTTATTGGTAGTTATGTAATGTAAGTTGATTTTTCAATTGATGCATTAAAATATATGATTTGTCGATTTCCTAAAGAACTTGTTTCTATTTTCTGTGGGGGTTTTCAATGCATACAAAATGAAATAACTTAGCTTGAAGAGAAGTTAGGAGTATTGAAGAAGGTTTTAAAGGATTATTTTTTTATTTTGTGAAAATATATCTAAGTAATTCAAATCCAATAAAGACACAAATGCGATCCTTGGAGAAAATTACTCTAAGTTTGAAGAATATTCACTTAACATAATCTAAGAAAAGGATGATACCACTAAATAATTTGAGAATAATATTCATACATTGGAAGAAGATAAAATATCTTTCATGGATGTAAACAAAGTGCAATTGGAAGTGAAATACAAGAGGATTAGGGATCTTGAAACTTTGTTACATGAGAAGATTAAAATGAATAAAGAATAAGTTAAATGAATTAATTAGGGTAAAGAAAAATTAAAGGATACTAAAAATGAAAAATAATTTCTCAACATGAGATGTCTTAATCATGAGATCAAGTCAGAAAATTTGCAAAGTTCTCAGGATATATTTTTACAAGGAACAAATGAAGGAGTTTCTATCACAAATTATTATAAAAGAGGGTTAATTTGATAAAATAAATATTTTATATGAAAATAAGATCATGAAATCATTTGATGATATTTTCTAAGAAGCTATGAAGAAAGAAGTACCATCCATACTATAATGACCCAGGTATTTATAGAATAATACTTTTTTATTTCTATTAATACTGATGAATAAGATAATAATTTTAATTTAAAGGGGACACTTTTTTTAATCGTGTACTTGACACACAACAACAAGATTCTCCAAAATCTTACAAGGAAAACAACATTGGGTTATACCAAAAAATAATACAATAATATTATTATTATTTTAAATAGTAGTTAATGCCTAGCCATTGGAATGGTGGGAATGAATAGTATCAGAAAAATATTGAAATATGATTTACACATATTTAAATGATGATTCATTTATTACAAAATTTATTAGAAATCGAAATAAAAACCAATTGAATATAATGGATGTGTTTTTATGAAAACCTATTTAAAAGATAATAATTGTATTTTCATATCACTCTTTATGGATTTTAATTTAATGAAAAATATATTATATATATTCAATGTAATTTTTTAAATTCATCTTATATGTTTTCTAGATATGATATAAGAATAAATTCACCTTTCTAGATAAAAGAAGTATTTTTCTAAAAATGCAGTTTTACCGCCTTTTGATGGAGAACCCTTTTTTAAATCTATTTTTTGGCACATTTATATGTTTTATTTGTTAAAATAAACATATTATTTATAATAATAATAAAAAAATTTACTTTGGATTAAATTTTGGAATTTTTCTGCTGAAGTTCATTTTTAATGAGTAGTGAAAAATACTGCATTTTAATTCAAAATTGCCTTTTAATCTAATTTATTTATATGATTAGATGATAATTTTAATTAGTTTTAAAGTTTAATCAGATTATATTTTTATCATTTAATCTAATTTTGGTCATTTAAAGTAATTTCAATTTGAAATTAGACATAAACACATGTCAATCGTTTGGTAGTTTTTACTTCTTAAAAACACTTTTTTTGGTTTTGGCAGTAAGAATTGATTTTAAATTAATTTATGCAAATTCTATGTTTTTAATTTGGAAAAATGGATTCTATATTTGGAATAAGTATTTATAAATTGTGTAAATATGTAACTTTTATTTTTATACATTATGAAGTGTAACTTCAGTAAATATTTTACTTACCATGGTTGAAGGGTAAATCTCATAAATAAGACTAAAAAAATAATTTTATAATAATATTAAATTACTTAACATGTGTACTAAAACTATTGGATGATAAATTTCTTAACTTGGTAATACTTTGGTCTATTTTGGGACCTCATGGAGCCACTTTTAAGTGAAAATGACATTTTATAAAAATTAATTTAATGTTAAGGAAAATGAAACATAAACATATATCTTTTAGTAAAACAATTTTTATATGGGGTTATGTAAGTAATATTTTCGACTATAAATAGTCATTATAAATATAAAAATATTTCATAAATAATGGTATTTTATTTATAATATTTATATATTAAATAAATAAATTTAATTATGACATAATGATAATGCAGTGATCGCTTCATTAATAAACGATTCAAATAAATGATATTATAAATGTTAAAATAAATGTAATTTGGATATTTTTATTTCATCCACGAATTTTATAGATGATATGTACATGTTATATTTTTATTAATGAAGTTTTTTATAATCAATCAAGTTGTTATGAATTTTTAAAAAAGTCATGATATGAATAGTGTCCAAATTGACAGATTTCATATTTTAAAATATAAAATATTTTATTAAAGATTATAAAATTCCAAAAAATATAATATTCGGAGAATAGTTATTATAAGTCTCAAATTTTATTATTTACTCTTTAATTGGATATTTTTAATGTTTTGGTAACTATTTTGATTCTCAAAGTGTTAAATTTTTGATAAAATGGTAAGAGTGAAAAAGGGTTAAATAAAAAAGATAAGGATTAAAAAATATCCAAAACCTATCCAATTATTATTGGATGATTTTATTTCCAAAAATAATCATATTATATTTGAATTTAATTATTTTTTTATCTTTTAAAACCGAAAATAATTTTATAATAAAATAATACTTTCAAACATTCATAAAGAGCCCCTCCTCCCTCTTATAAAAGGTAATCACCTCTAACCCATAACTCACACCTATCAAGACCCTTGGTTCATCCAAAATCTGACCAAATAATCTATTAACATCCCTATATTCCTCCTATAATACTTACTTTAGGCATAAGACAATTAATGAGATCACTTTGGCTCAAATCAAAAGACGTTACCCGATTTGAGGTAACGTCTTATCTCAAGTTTCTTTCCACTATTTTTCCTTCTCCACTCCCTATGATCTTATTATTATTTTTTACACAATAAAACCATAATAATCAATATAATATGATTTTTTTTTGATAAGGATCTGAACTAAAATTACACATACCTCCATCTAATGGGTATAGAATATATTGTTTCTATGGATGATGAATTACTACCCCAGGAAAAGATGATTGTTCAATATTTTCCTATCACCTCTTATAGTAGCCATTATGATGGAATAGTAATTATATATGATATATATTATATTTATTTTTTATCTATTATACTTTAATTATCATTTATAACATACCATTATGCTTTTCATGCTGTATAAATATGATAATTTCATTTGAGGAAGTGCGGACTACTGCCCCCTCAAAGTGATATGACTCGTTCATGTTATACATGGAACGTATAAAGGATGGAATTAATGAAATTGTGTAACATATATAAGAAATTATAACATAATTTAATTATAATATACCTATGTATCATTAAGTTTTCATTCTTTTAAATGTGAAATAAAAAATGAAAGTAGTGTTCATGCGTACGTACGGCTTACCGTCTCCATGAATGGTGCATTTAATTTCTTATCTCCCAATGTTATGGGCTATTATAAATACATATATACTAGATATATATGATATATATGATATCTAAATAATTAATATAACTCTGGAGATAATTTACTTTTGACCACATGGATAATTTATAATTATAACAAGTTCATTTTTAACTCAAGTTCTGAACATCAACAAAATGTCCGATATGAACTCAAATAATTAACTAATTGTTATAGCAAGGTAATAAGTGTTATAAAAGGAATAATAAAATTGAAAAAGGTTCCTAATCAAGTATAAATTAACTTTAGTTTATTATTCACTAAACTAAAGAACAAACGAGTCAAGTCGGACATGAGGTAAGGGAACTTCTTAACCCAATTTCCATTCTATGGGTTAAACTTATACCTTTTGATAATATCGTGCTATTATTATGTAAGATATAACTTTTTATATCCTATGTTTTATTTATAATTTCTTTATGTGTACTTATATGTAATACAAATAATCGATCTATTTTATTTACAAAATGATCTTTGTAAGGGACTTCATCTCAAACTTCTTTCATTGAGGCATGTTTTGATAATATACACCTCATTCTTTTACACTATGTATAACAAACCCCTTTGAGTTTTACTTTAAATAAAAAAGAATATTTAATCTATGAATAATTTTAATAAACTACAAAAGGAATGTTTTCAACCTTTACGGTGACAATGACATCTCCATCCCCGTAATAATTATTTGGCTTCATCTATAAGCCTTGATGTTTTAAAAAGGAAAAGAAATCCCTTATTCCATTTTTGGGTGTTTTCTAATTGAAAATGGTTTTTGAAATGGATTTATTATTTAAATATATTGTAATTATATATTTTAATTTTAAATTAAATGTTATTGTTGAAATTTTTATATTTCCAATATTTTATGTGTTATGGTACATGGACATTTGACAGGTGGCTACGTGATAAACCAAATGACAGGTGGTTCCGTGATAAACCAAGGATGGGTGGTTATGTTATAACCTCTAATGAATTGGGTATGGAAGTCAGATGTATGACTATTCTATTTAGTAATATGTGTGGAAGTCAACTGTATGGTTATTCAATTTCAGTATTTTTATGTCCCAAGTTATCTTTATATGCTATACATTGTTTTATATGGGCTTTATAGTAATATGTTGGTTACAAAAAGTGTAATCAATGAGATTATATTTAGTGAAGTGTTTTTTCTACTTATTTAAGGAGAAAAGTATTATATTATGATAATGTATTCATGGTTTACATGTTGTTTTGAAAAACTAATAGTTTTCCTTCTTTATGTATCCTTTTATAGGTTTTTTATGCTCATCCCAAGTTTTTGAATCATTTTTCACAAGAATTAAAGTGGTATAGTGTCAAGGATGGGATCAAGGAAAAGTCTTGTTGTTTAAAACATGGAACTTTACATGTTTACTTTTTTAATAGTTTTTGTTTTATGAAAACAATGGATAGTTAGTAGAAGTGTCTTCTTGTAATATTCAAGTTGTTATGTATAAGTTATGATCTAATTCTGTAAATCTTTAAAACTGAAAATATCCTCAATGTGAATTATTAAATTAATTCAAGATTATATAATGTTTAAGGCCAGGACCTTATAGTTGGTATCAGAGGTCAGTTTAGATAACTTTAGAGGTTAGGGTGTTATTTAAGAAAAAGCGACAAAACCATAATGGTTAGCATATTAGAAAGAGTCATAGTTATTTTAGATAAATTGAATGAGTTTAAGATAAAATGAATAAGTATATAGTAGTGTTTAACCTCCTCATAAGATATTATATGATTATTTTACTGATATACTCACACTGACCTTTTTGGTTTTAGTTAATGGCTAGATCTAGCAGGCACCAAAGTAACAATGGATATGAAGAAAACTGTGATGGTTTTATGAATAAGAAACTGAATGAAATGGGAGATGTAATGAGAACTCTTATGGTTATTCTAAACCAACTATCTGGAGTCATGTTTGACCACCTAAACCTTGGAGATTTTTTAATGCATCATATATGTGAGAAACGAATACCTATGGAATTTCAGGTAAAAATAATAAAGTTAAGTATATTCAAAAACCTATGTGTTAAAGATGTAGAAAGAAACACCTAATAAAATGCTTCAAATGGATGGGAATATGTTATAGATGTGGTAATGAAGGTCATAAATCAATAACCTACCATGGAAAAAGGAAGTGTCTGGTTGACTCTTGGAAAGGGAACGAACTTCTTTCCAAGGGATCAATTGAATGTTTTAAATGTGGTGTGCATGGTCATTATAAAAATAGATGTCCAATGAAGAAGGTTCTGGAATGGGATTAGTTAGAACATAAAAATATATGTTTACCAAAACCTAATTCCATTCCAATTGATGATGAGGAAGCTGACAATGACCAATGAAAGGTAAGGATTATTTCTTAGATGATGTTTTGACATTATTGGATCTTAGAATATGATTCATGATTTTTGTTTTAGGAAATAAGTATTATGAAATAAGTTGGAAAAGAATGGTTAATGGATCATTAAAAACATTGAATGAGTAAGAATACTACATATAAGGAATTCAATAGTTATGGTAGATTATAGGATAATGAAATGCTTAAAAGTATTAAAGTTCTTTTGATGATGGTATTACTTTGGAAGAATTTTTATAGTATGTGTAACCCTGAAGTTTGATATGTGAAAATTTTATTCAAGAAAGAATTATCTTTTATTGTGTGGACATAATCTATAACATTATGGGTTCATATGATCTTTTTTTGAGGTGATAAATGATTATTACATTTTGGGAAGAAAAATTAAAGGTATTAGATAACATTTGAGTATAAAATAGGTTATGGTTATTTTTGAGGAAATTATCTTATTTTTGAGAATTTTATAATAATGGTATGGTTTTAGAAAAAGGACAACCCGAAGTATGGGTGACAACCCGTCGCGATTGGCAAGTCCACGGGAATCGAACCCAAAACTAAAGGGATACAAGGGTGCATCACCTACCACTATCCTACGTGAAGTACCTGGTTTGTATAACTTATTATTTTTAATTTAAATTATTTTATTGATCAAGAGTAAGTTGATTAGGGATCTTATGTTTTATCAAATAGATATCCTTAGTATAGGAAAATGATTTGGTGACTAAGTGATAAATGTTATTTTGGAAGACGTTCGCTCTTTTGGGAACACTATATGCCTAAGGAAAATAGAATACTGTGGGATTTCTTTTTTTAAGTAATGGTTGAAATTTTATTTTGGAAGAATATATGTTTTTATTTTGTATATTTATCGATTTAGGTTATTTATGGAAATTATTAACCTATCACAGAGAATATTGGATTAGGTTAATTACTTTTTAAGTATGATACTTTAAGAGTAGTCGATGTTATAAATGTTAAGATTTATTGTGGAAGACTATGTTATCAAATTATTTTGAGTTTTGGGTTTCAATATTAGTTTGGATTATTTTGAATAATTTTAAGGAAAATTTTGTATTGAATGGTCTTTTTTGAACTTTGGGTAATATTTGTCAAATTTTGAAGATTAATATTATTATTTCTTTTTATAAAGGATTATCCTTTTGGGGATTATCTAATCTTGTACTAACCATTTTGGTTTTGGATAATGTCTGAAGATAGAGGAAATATATAGTTCATCTTTTTTGGATTATGTGATTCTCTAGAAGTTGATTCTATCACTTTTTATGTGACCAAGTCATCTTGAATACTCATCATTTGGAGAAAAGATGAGTTTGTGGTAGAAATTTAGTAAAGGATGAAATTCTACATGAAAAGTAAATATGATTCCTTATGTTCTTATTCAAGCTCAAAAATAAATTCCTCAAATTTATGAAAATTAACTTAAGAAAATGTTTTACTTTTACTTTTTATACTGGGGAATCAAAGGTTGTTTAACCCATCACAATTTTGTGATTTTATGGTGGTTAATTTTCTCCTAATAATGTTTTCTATCACTCTCCATCAGAACTTGAAGGTTAGATTTCTCTTCCATATCCATGTTTTCATGGATTTCTAGTATGTTTTATCTCGAGTGACCTTTATAATTCTCTTTATTTCTTTTAAAGTGATATTTTTACTAACTCTTTTACCGATGTGGGACTTTCAATGATGTTTCGGAGCCCAATTTTAAAATGGTGAGGACACAATTTCCAAAAGGGGGGAAGGATGTAATGACCCATGTAATGGTAGAAAAATAATTTTTTATTTCTATTAATACTTATGAATACGATATTAATTTTAAGTTAAAGGGGATGCTTTTTCTTATAGTGTACTCGACATGCAACAATGGGATTCTCTGAAATCTAACATGGCACACAACATTGAGTTATACTGAAAAATAATACAATAACATTATTATTCTTTTAAATGGTACTTAAAGCCTATACATTGGAATGGTATGAATTAATAGTATAAAATAAATTTTAAAATATGGTTTACACATGTTTAAATGATGATTAATTTATTACAAAATTTATTAAAAATGGAAATAAAAACCAATTGCATATAATAGATGCGTTTTTATAAAAACCTATTTAAAAGAGAATAATTGTGTTTTAATATCACTATTTATAAATTTTAATTTAATTAAAAATATATGATATATATTCAATGTAATGTTTTAAATTAATCTTATATTTTTTCTAGATATGATATATGAATAAATTCACTTTTTCGGATAAAAGAAGTATTTTTCTAAAAATGCAGTTTTACCGCCTTTTGATGGAGAACTCTTTTTAAATCTAGTTTTGACATCTTTATATGTTTTATTAGACAAAATAAACTTATTATTTACAATAAGAACATCAAAATTTACTTTGGTTGAAATTTTGGTATTTTTCTACTAAAATTTATTTTTTAATGAATAGTGAAAAATACTGCATTTTAATTCAAGCTGCCTTTTAATATAATTTATTTATATGATTAGACTATCCTTTTAATTGATTTTAAAGTGTAATTATAATATATTTTCATCATTTAATCCAATATTTATCATTGAAATTAATTTAAATTTGAAATTGGACATAAACACATGTCAATCTTTTGGTAGTTTTTACTTTTTAAAAACACACTTTTTTGGTTTGGCAATGAGAATTAATTTTAAATTAATTTATGAAACTTATGTGTTCTAGATTTGAAAAAATGGATTCCATATTTGGAATCAGAAGATAAAAATTGTGTAAATAGGTAACTTTTATTTTTAGACATTATGAATAGTAACTTCAGTAAATATTTTATTTGTCATGGTTAAATGGTAAATCTGGTAAATAAGGGTAAAAGTATAATATTATAATAATATTAAAAAACCCCAACACATGTCCTAAACTTATTGGATGATAAATTTCAGAACATGGTCAGCCTTGGGTTGATTATGTGACCCCATGTAGCCACTTGTAAGTGAAAATGGCGTTTTATAAAAATTAATTTGAAGTTAAGAAAAATGTAACATAAACATATATGTTTTAGTAAAACAATTTTTTTATGGGGTTATATATGTTATATTTTAGAATATAAATATTCATTAGAAACCTAAAAATATTTCTTAAATCATGGTATTTTATTAAAAAAAATTAGAGATTAAATAAATAAATTTAATTATGACACAATGATGATGCAGTGATTACTTCATTAATAAAGGATTCAAATAAATGATATTATAAATATTAAAATAAATGTAATTTGGTTATTTTGATGTCATAAATTAATTTTATAGATGGTGGTTACATGTTATATTTTTATAAATAATGTTTTTTTGAATCAATCAAGTTTTTATGATTTTTTTAAAAACTCATGGTATGAATAGTATCAAAATTGACATAATTCATATTTTAAAATATAAAATATTTTATTAAATATTTTAAAATTCCAAAAAATATAAGATTCATTAAAATAGTTATCATAAATCTAAAATTTTATTATTGACTCTTTAATTGTATATTTTTCATGTTTTGGTAACTATTTTGATTCTCAAAGTGTTAAATGGTTCATCAAATGGTAAGAGTAAAAAAGGGTTAAATAAAAAAGATAAATATTAAAAGTTATTAAAAACCTATAAAATTCTTATTGGATGATTTTATTTAAAACATAGTCATCTTATAATCTAATTTAATTATTTTTTGACTTTTTTAAATCAAAAATAATTTTATAATAAAATAATACTTTCGAACATTCCTAAAGAGCCCCTCCACCCCCTTATAAAACGTTGTCACCTCTAACCCATTACTCACACATATAAAGCCCATTATATCATACAAAATCTACCCAAATAATCTCCCAATATCCCTATCTTACTCTTAGAAGCCTTCCCCTAGGCATAAAAAAATTCCAAATAGCCCTTTGGATCAAATCAAAATAAGTTACACGATTTGAGGTAACATCTTCTCTCAAGTTTCTTTCCATTATTTTTCTTTCTCCACTCCCTTTTCTCTTGTTATTATTTGTTTACATAATAAAACCAGTATACTCAATATACTAAGATGTTTTTATGAGAATTATTTGAACTAAACTTACACACACCTCCATCTAATGGGTATAGAACATACTATTTCTTTGGATGGTGAACTACTGCCTCAAGAAATTATGATTGTTCAATATTTTACTACTACCTATTATGGTATCCATTATGATGGAACTGAAATTATATATCATATATATGATATTTATTTTATATTTATTCTACTTTAATTCTCATTTAGAATATACCCTTATTCTTTTCATGTTGTATAAATACAATAATTTCATTTGAGGAAGTGCAGACTACCGCCCCCTTAAAGTGATATGACTCATTAATGTTATACCTGGAATGTATAAATAATGGAATTAATGAAATTGTGTAACATATATAAAAAATTATATTATAATGGAATTATAATCTATCTATGTATCATTAAGTTTTCATTCCTTTAAATATAAAATAGAAATGAAAGTAGCGTTTATGTGTACGTACGACTTACCGTCTCCATGAACGGTGGATTTCATTTCTTATCTCCAAATGTTAGGGACTATTATAAATAAATATATAATGGATATATATTATATATATGATATCTAAATCATTAATATCATTTTGTATATAATGGACTTTTGACCACGTGGATAATTTATAATTATAACAAGTTTATTTTTAACTCATGTTCTAAACATCGATCAAATGTCCAATATGAACTAAAATAATTAACTAATTATTATAGCAAGGTAATAAGTGATATAATAGGAATAATAAAATTAAAAAAGGTTCTTAATCAAGTATAAACTAACTTAAGTTTATTATTCAGAAAATTAAAGAATGAACGAGTCAAGTCGGACACGAGGTAAGGGAACTTCTTAACCCAATTTGCATTCTTTGGGTTAAACTTATACTTTTTGATAATGTCATGCTATTATTATGTGAGGTATAAATTTTTATATCAAATATTGTATTTATACTTACTTTATGTTTACTTATAGTGAATACACATAATTGATCTATTTTATTTACAAAATGATATTTGTAAGAGACTTCATCTCAATCTTCTTTCATTGAGGAATGTTTTGAAAATATACACCTCTTTATTTTACATGGTGTATAATAAATCCATTTGAATTTTAATTTCATTAAAAGAGAATATTTTATCTAAAAAGTATTTTAATAAATGAAAAACTGAATGTTTTTAACTTTTGTGGTGACAATAACCTCTCTGCAGCCGTAATCGTTATTTGGATTCCTCTATAAGACTTAATATTTTAAAAAGGAAGATAAATTACTCATTCAATATTTTATGTGTTATGGTACTTGGAAATTTTATAGGTGGTTACGTGATAAACCAAATGATGGGTGGTTCTGTGATAAACAAAGGATGGGTGGTTACATTATAACCTTCAATACATTGGGTATGAAAGTCAACCGTATGGATATTTCATTTAGTGATATGTGTGGAAGTTGATCGTATGGTTATTTCATTTCAGTATTTTTATGTCCCAAGTTACTTTTATATGCTATATGTTGTTTTATATGGGATTTATGGTAATATTTTGGTTACAAAATGGGTAATCAATGAGCTTATCTTTAGTAAAGTGTTTCTGCTACTTCTTAAAGTTGAAAAGTATTACTTTATGATAAAGTATTCATGGTTTATATGTTGTTTTGAAAAACTAACAGTTTTCATTCTTTATGCATCCTTTACAAATATTTTTATGCTCATCCAAAGTTTTTGAAATGTTATTCACAGGACTTAAAGTGGAATAGGGTCAAGGATGAGATCAAGGAAGAGTCATGTTGTTTAAAACATGGAACTAAACATGTTTCTTTTTTTAAGAGTTTTTGTTTTATGAAAAAAATGGATAGTGAGTTGAAGTTTCTACTTTTAATATTCAAGTTGTTATATATAAGTTATGACCTAATTATGTAAATCTATAAACCTGAAAAGATACTCAATGTTAATTATTAACTTAATTCAAGATTATTTAATTCTTAAGGTTGGGGCCTTACACATACCATTTTTTAACAGTTTATCTAAATATATTTTCATAAATATTAATGGTTTAAAAATAATATATACAATTATGGATAAAGGGAAATGTTAAAAATCTGACCACTATGTACATGGTGGATAAAATTAATAGTGTGGAAGTTAATTCCCAAATAAGATCCCAACTAGTGGAAAATAAGACCTATAAATTGCCGGATTTCAATTATAGAAGGTAAGTAATACATGCAAAAAGAATAGGGGTTATGGGTCACTATTGTATCTACTATAGGTTCATACATTGTGAAGTGTATTGTTGATATAATCCTTAAAATGATAAAGATCAAAGGAATCCCACATCATGAGGGTGAAAGACATAGATGAAGAAGGAACATGAATAGATTAAGAAGAATTATTTCACTTCAAACAGGTTTAAGGTTCTTGAATATTTCTATAATATTGGAAAAAATGATAGTCACAACAGTGGTTCATGATCACCTCAGCATATATTAAATGAAACTAATCAGATAAGACCATAAATAAATAAGTAAGCTCTAATAATGATAAAGAATTTGGAGAATGCTTCAAATCAGTATACTTATAATAACGTATTAAGAAAGGTCGATGGCTCATCCCTTTATAAAAATTCCATGAAGACTAGGAGGAGTGTTGCATCTAAAAATATTTATTTGAAAAATAACACTCACAAGTTACCATGTGGAGACTTTATTAAGGTGTACAATTTACCTACTGATTATTTAGTAATCTGGACAACAGATTTGGAGAAAGAAAATAAATAAGAAGAAACATAAGAATGGAATAGTGAAAAAGGCAAAGTGAAAATTCCATATAAAGATTATAAATTTCATGAGAGGTTATCAACAAAATAAAACCCTTATATTGAATAATTTATATATGAGATATGTAAGAAAATTGGACACAATGAAAGTGGTTTAAATATTATTTTAGAATAATATGCGTACTTATGAAGAATCAAGAATGAATTCAACATGAAGGATTATAAGAAGAAATAATCTCTACATAAATGAGTTGAAGAATTAAAGAAATCCATGATCCCTAAAACAACATGGGGATTCTATACACACACAAAAAATATTTAGGAGCTCTATTGGAAAAAAATTAGACAAGATGACTGGTTGGTCAAGCATCTTAAACAACATGGGGATTCTATACACACACAAAAAATATTTATGTACTGAGAGGGATAATAATATGAATAATAAAAATGTGAAACCCATGTTCTTACTTACATCCTTGGCATTAACACCAGTTCATTTGAATTGGATTATCAGTTGAAGTTTTTCATTCTTATATAAGAGTTTTCTAAGGCTGATCAAGATAAAATTTCTAAATATCCATTCCCCTAAAAATAAAAAACTAAAAGGGTTCTTTGTATTATGGATATCAACCAATAATATTTTTCTAAATTGGATGATGAGAAAACTTATGAGTAAGTTTTCACTACTGAAATCTGTCCCATGAAGAAATAGTATTTCTATATAATTTATGATGTAATAACTAAAAATTTTCTAAGGGTAATGGGATTCAAAGTGTATTTAATTAATCAAAGTTTTAATGGTTTGGTCATGGGTGGATTTAATTACTAGGTACTTCTTTCCATTGTTTAAGAAATTCTTAGAGTTCCAGTGAAATAAGAACATGAGAAAAATAATTTTCATACATTAAAAAATCAATCTAGATATACTAAAATATAGTATAAAGATAAATAATAGATGAGTAGACAATAAGAGGAGGAATATTTACTCCATGTTTAGACCATCAATCTGAGTTCTAAAGGTTAAGAAACTTAAATATTTTATAATATCATCCACAGCTATGTTTGCAGAGATGATAGCTAGGATTAATGATTTTCATTTGGGTTAAAGATAACTGATCATTGATATATTACAATTATATGAGTGGAGGTATTTATAAAATGTTAAACAAGTGATTCTTCAATAGATAATTAATGATTCAAAATAATTTTTGACCTTCTTAAAGAATATAGCTGACCAGATCCTATTATAGTAATTTATTTTCTTCACTTTTATGTTATTTTAAATTTCTTTGAAGATTATATAAGACATTTAATTTCCTTCCTATTTTTCTCTATGTCAATAATAAATTATTTCTTTAATACTTATCCTATGTCACCGCAAAACTATACATGCATATGTATATTTTGAGTGGGAAGGAATGTGACTTGTCATAACTATTGGGATAAAATTATTCATTAACTATTAAACTACTATTATTAAGGTAGATCATTATGATTATATATATAAATATAACCTAGTATCATATAAAACTCATAGGTAATAAATAAAATGGAAACTAAACTCTCTTTAACATGTAAAAATGGGGTTTGTTAAAAATAATAATTTGACATGCTTGATTCAAAAATGTAATGGGTTGAATAATCCAATATCCATTATAAGTGTGTGTTGAGATGGGTGTAGGTGTGATATATATTTGGTAAATGTTCAATCACTATTACAAAAATGCGGCCTTCCAGATAAAAAATTAAAATTCAATATCTTTTTATATGTGTTAATTTATATGAGAATTGATTGGTCATAAACATTTATGCCTTTACTATAACCCAAGGCTAATCTACTTTAAAATGAAATGAGGTTTTTTCCTTTGGTACATATGAACCTAAATGAGAATTTATAGGTTATATATAGGGTGTATACACTATCATTATAAGACAATGATGGACCATTAAACATGGAAGGGTGAGGACAATGGTATCTAATTCCATAAAGTAGGATTTTTTGGTAAAGAATTTTTTCATGGGGGTTCATGCACCCACAAGTTGTATTACAATTCTCTTTATATATTATTATAATACACACATGTGGAGAAAAAAATCTCTATTTTTTCCCATATATATAGACATAGAAAACACAAAAATAACTTTACTAGGGTTGATTTTTATCCTCACAAGTGTTGGGATTATTTCTTTACATGTATTAACTTTTTTCCTTTCCTTGAAATTATTCTCACTTTGAAAAAAAGTACTCAAATTTTATTCCGATCACTATTTTTAGGTTTTCAATCACAATATATATATATATATATTTCATTTATAGTTTAATTTATTGTAATTTGGACCTAGTGATGCATGAAGTTTATAGTGTCATGAATCTAAACTTTTAACATCTCTTAGTTTAGGGTCACAGATCTTGAACCAAAATAGGATACATAGAGTTTACATTCACAAATAATTGAATAATAAAGGGTGTTAATAGTTTTTATTTAATATAACATTGACTAAAAGTGCTTGTGTTTAATCATTTATTTCATAGAATAACTATAGATACCTTGACATAAATGGGGTACCAAACACTGGTGTAGGAAATATTATCCTCAATATAAAGAGAGGATTGGGTGAACATAGTTTAAGATCATATTTCCTTAACTATATTAGTTTTCACTCAATTTAATGTTATAATGTTTCTACTAAAATATGGTTTATTTACTAACATAATCATAGTTAAGCTAATATGAATGAAGACCCAAATTTTAGTACAATTAAATTTAACTGGGGATAATTAGATCTTATACTGGAGATATGTTCTTGAATTTGAAGGCCATATGATTTAGGATGATAGTAATAATTAGTGTTTAATTCATTGATCATAGAACAAAGAAGGTTTACATTCCAAGATGATTTTAACTAACTTGATGTGAATAGATAATCAAACATCAGTGAAAGATACATTTGTTTCATTACATGGATAAGTTTATTAAAGATTAATGTCAAACAATTTTGACCAATCATGGTCTATTCATCACTATACTCCTTCATAACTTGAGAAGGAATTTTTTAACTAAGATTGTCAATGACCATGTTCCCCATTATTTCCATGTAAGTGATATCAAATTCGAACACCTAAAGATACTCAACCCACCACCTTTACCTGAGGTACATGTCCTTTTGAGAGAAGATAAAACGTAAACCCTTATGATAGGAATAGACTATGAACTTCTACCCAAATAGATAATGTCACCAAAACTTCAAATCATGCATAACAATTATGATCATGAAATAATGGGTTTTTCAGTTACTCTTATATAGTTAATGTTAGAGAGAATCACATGCCACCACATAGTCACCCTTCATAAGTACACAACTCAATCATGTGCCTCATGCATAAAAAACAATTACATAACCCTTACTATGTTTTGATATAATTAGGATAAGAGATGAATACAACTTCTAATTCAACTCCTCAAAAGATACATGAAATTAAGAACCCCATTCAAAAATCACCCCTTTATGAGTGAGAGTAGTCAAATAAGATTTCAATTCAGAGAATTATTTCATGAACTACCAAAAATATCATGCTAGACCCAAGAATCTCATAATATCAAAGACATTACTCAGTTATTCCAAATATATAACACTTATTACCTTCTCTGGATTGATTGATATTCCCTATTTCGATACCACATATCCTAATAATTTGACTTATTGGATCCAAAATCTATATTTTAATAGTTTATCATAAAGACAATGATCTTGAATGCTTTCCAAGATAACCCTAAAATCATTCTTATGATCATTATTAAACATGTAATAAACAAATATGTCATCTATTAATACCCCCACAAAGTAGTAAGGGTATTAGTGAAATATCTTGTTCGTTAGTACCATAACGACCGCTAGGGAATTAGTCAACCTGAATGGCATCATTAGGTACTCAAAATTACTATACCTGATCCTAAGTTCCATCTTGAGAGCATCATAATTCTTCACTCTAAGGTTATGGTACCTTGATTAGATATCTATTTTTGAGAACTAACTGACCCCTTTAAACCGATCGAAGAGTTCATCAATATGGGGAAAGGGGTACCTATTGTTAATCACCACCTTATTCAACTTTTAGTAATCAACACACAAGTAGAGTGACCCATCCACTTTCATAGAGAAGAGAACCGAAGTGGCCCTAGGAGACACAAATGGGTGGATGAAGCCCGTAGATTCTAGATCATATATCTATATCTTCAAATCTTTCAGTTTTATGAGTTCTATATGATACGAAATCAAGGAAATCAACTAAGTTCTAAGAATCAAATCAATAGAGAACTCGATATCTTAGTTCAAGGGTAAACCTAATAAGTCATTTGGGGGAATCTTTGGGAACTCTCTCATGATTGAAGGAAGTTTTTATCCAAGTTTTCTTTTATCAACATCATCTAAGAGAGATGCTATCTGAAATGATGGACTTCCCACTTCAGGATAGGGCCATGATTCTCAGCTTGATTGTGGGTCTTAATCCCCTTGAAACATATGAGAAATAAAATTAGGATTAGTGAAGGTTTCCCTATACTAATATAAATAAAAAATATCCATAAAGGATACCTTATAATATATCCTGATAACAAGGTCAAGGTAATCCATCTCAAGGATGAATAATTCCTACAATAATTCCACTACTTAGATAGAAATAACATAGTATGGGCATCAGAGGGATTTTCCCCTTATTTTTCTTAAGGGATTTTAAAATCTATATATATTAGGGAGTTATTTATGATGATTAATTTAATAATTAAACAGCATGAGTGAAAATAAATGAGTGAGAATAACCCATATAAATTGATTAATTGCCATATATGGTGTAATAAGTACGATACCTATCACTATAATATTCCTTATCTCATAATCCATGGGATTTGGATCCAGTATGTGAAACTTCCTAGTTTAAATATGAGTTATAGGTTTACCACTAGACTAGGGTTCTACACTTAGCTAGTTCTGACTATAATATGATATATTCTTATCTCCATGCTCTTGAGGTCGGGGTGTTGCTGCCTTAAAGAATTCTGATTGAGTACTAGATCCCTTAAGTGATGAGGTTACAAAACCACTTTTGGTAGAGGGAATGGATTTACAACCCTTTGAAAATGGACTATACATCTATAAAATGTAAATACTTAAGATTATATTTAAATAATAACCCCTTATGCCTAAACCTATTGTACTGATCACAGATAAGAGACATGCCACCTAAATCCACTGATGATGAAAACTGAGTTAGGTTCTTGGTGCCACTACTGCCTTCCCTTCTTAGCTCTTCCCAGTTCAACTTATTATCAAAGAGATTGATACCAGTACCTAAAGACATGGAAGGTGCACCATAATTCCTAAACATCCCTTCTTGATTAATCTTTAACATCAAAGATCGATTCAAAATACCTACATATGTGGGGAGAATCAAGACAAATACTTGAGATCATATTTCTGACTGAAGACCCATTTAAAATATTTGAGCCTTTAGTTTATCCATAAATATTAACACTGTTGTAAAATTAAAAAGTTTAGTTTATCTATTCACATACTCCATAACTGTTTTATCACCTTACACTAGAGTAATAAACTCTCGGGACTTGGGTAGTAACATCATGTCTGGATAAAATAGATGGGTGAATATCACCTTGAAATCCTTTCATTCAAGGTTTTAATGTTGATTTTCTTGAATGAGAGGAAAAATAATTTCTTTATAGGGACTTAAAACATAAAAAAACACATTTTACCTTGATGGAAGCCAAATTTTCATGGAACTCAAAAATCCTATAGATCTTTTCTACACAATCCCACTCTTCCTAAGGATTATTTCTTCTTAAAAAAGATAGTCTCTTAGGATTGAGGAATTTCTAAGCTCGATAATTCTCTAGGATAGAACCTACTTATTTATCTTTAAAAGGGTGTAATTCACTCCTTAGTATATATCCTAGATCATTTTAACTACAACCTCAATAAGATTCTATTCCACTGAAGGATTTTCCCAAGTAAATGTATCTGCTTCTCCCTTTGGAGGGTTCATAGGTTGTATTCATGGGGGAATCACACCATATGAATTTGAATAAAAATGAAACCATCAAATGAATAATCAATCCAAAATAAATGTTTTAAATATTTAGGAAATAACTAAACATATAATAAACATAAAAACATGTTAAACCTCACCCTTCCATAAGACATGGCTAATGTGCATAGTCTGAATCCCATGAACCTAGACCAAAAGGAAGGGTAATCCAAATCCAAAAAATATAATAATATCCCTAGGAAACTCAAGGATAGGTAGTAAAAGTTCTATCTAGACACTTATTTATACCCTCCACTTGAACCCTGATAATCCTATATCATTTATAATCAACTTTACAAATAATATAAATAAAAAATCTGGCTCTGATGCCATTTTTCTATGAACCAGTCAGGGATACATCTGAATTGGGTACCCAATTTGGCTTGTGATAAGGCCAAAATATTTTTTTATACCTATGTTCTAGTAACTAGTGGTTGTGCATTGATAATATCATTTGGTAATGGTTTCAACTAATAGAAACAACACATGAGTCTAATCCACAAACCTAAAATTACCCTTATATATCTTGGAAACTCATGATCACAAAAAATTGGTATACATGAAAAATATAAAAAAAACATAGGATTATAAATAAAATACCATCCACATGGAAATAATACATACAAAAACCTAACTTGAAAGTCATATATATACAAGAATACAAAATAAAATAGGATGAATACCGAATAATTAATGAAAAATATATCAATAATCAAAAAAATGGATACTCATATCCGTGTGATATGTGGGATGAGTCCCCAAAATTTCTCCACCACCAACTACAGACCAACTAAAATGAGAAATCAACACCCTCATGCAACACATTTCCTTTACCTAGATCTATTAAAAAAACTCTACATACACCCATTAGGTGTATGTAGGGTGTGAGAAACATTATCCTAGTAGGATACCACCAAGTGTTTCATGAGTAAAACTTGCTAGATAAACACAATCATGATGGTTAGAAATAAATTATTGGAAAATAAGATTTAAATTTCATATAAAATGAAGAAATTGACATGAATTAACAATCTGGAAGTAAAATCGAGTGCTATAAGAAATTCCATAAACATGAAATTCAGGAGATACCAAGATTATCCATGGTTTTGGGACCCTATACCCTCATATCAACTTGTGATTTAATGGTAAATACAAGTGTATACACTAACCAATAATGATTTTATACCTTGGATTAATGGTATGGTGTCACCCATCCCATGCCACCATTTCCAATTAACTACTAAGGAGTAAATTCCATATTCTAGCGGTGTAGTGATGCCCATCCATGAAACCAAGATCTTCATTCAATTTAGTTAGTATGGTGTAATCTAAAAAGGTATACTTAATCTATTATTCCCACCTAGATACTTGGGTTTCAATTTTCTCTACCAATTACAAACAATTCACATTCTATAAAGTAGGTATTTTCATCAACCATACTGAGAAAAACCCATTTGTCACATCTATTGCATGACTTTTCAAAACCATTTTACTTCTCATTTTGAGGGAAAAAATTAAAACATTTATATCATACATAATAAAATTTAAAATCCACTATTCAATAGATTAGATTAATTTAATCACCCATTCAAAATATAACAAGAATAATAGTTTCATAAAAAAAGAGTCCAATGTGAAACTACATGATTTTAACCATAAAAAACCCTTGAAAATAATGGAAAACACTCACCAATATTGTAAATACACTTCATATGAAAAGAGGGATTGCTTCACGCTCAAATTTACCCAAGAGAATAATGTAGAACGATCCTTGTAGCCTAGCTTGGGTTGTCGAATCCTCAAAGACCTAAGAAGTAACCTATAGACATGCACATTCTAAGGACTGTTTTTGGCTATGAAGTGTCCAACTTAGGTTGATTTTAGATGGTTTTAAAGGATCAATAACAGATTTAAGTTAATTCAAATTAAGGTAATGAGTTGATCCTAGGTTATCGCTCCGGGGGATTGGATGAATTCCTTTTTTAATGATTTTAATTTCTTATATTTGAGATGAGTTCATTTAATAAGATCAAAAAAAATCATCACTTACTGGTTTAATGATTAAAAAACTAATACTAATCACATATACACTTTAAGGATCAAAGTTTTGATCACTCCAAGGTAAAGGTTCGTATTAGCACTTGAAATCTATGACCTTAAATTCAATAAGGATGAAGAGGTTTTAAAATCGCCAAATAAAAATCTCATTTAAAAGAAGTGCTTATCCATTAATGGAGTAAGAAATAACATCCAATCCATCCCCTTGATACTCCCTTGGATCAAACCACAAAAGAGTTATCCCTCCATTTATGACATGTATTCAACAGAAGTGGGAAGTAGACTTACGAGGGTGGAATTGAAGAAGTAAAAACAACAACAAAAATCGATCACTCCACTCTTGTGTGATAAATATCACAAAGTATGGTGTGAATAAATTCACAACATGAACCAAAGGTATCAACGTGATATGTATAAGAACATAATAAGAGTAAAGGAAGAAATTTTATTAAGAAAACGAGGTTAATTAAACAACTTACATGAGAAAGAAATATGATTACAAACACAAAGCCGCAGTATAACACTACAATAAAACCAAGCACCAAGGGATCCTAAACTCCTCCACAACCACTACCTTAAATAGTAATTTTTGAAGACTTGGGTAAATCCTCCAATAGTATAAGTTTCCTCAATTAATTTCGGTAGACCATAGGTGGGCGTAAAGTTGAGGGAGAGTTGATTTTTCCACCCTTGACCCGAGGTGGTAGCCATCTTTCTTACACCAAACAGATTCACCTGGAATACCCTCTATATGGCCGAATTGGAGTGGGACATAGAATAAAAAAAATTAATATCTTGATTTACCCTAACCTTCTATAAATTTTAAGCCCAAAATAGTTTATGGTTAATGAAATATGTGTAAAATGGTGGGCTATTTTTCTGGGCCTCAGAATCTGGCCCAGAATTTTATCTTCAACTTGGTCTTCCTGAATAACCACTATGGAGGATGAATTAGAATTTTATTATGAATAATAATTTGTTCCTATATATTTATTCAAGAATAAAATTAAATTTGGGCTTCATTGGGCCTGTATGTTGGTCCCCACATTCTCATCAGTGGGATGGTGTCCAATCTGCCTTCTCCAGAATTGTTTCCTTTCATCGCCAAATATATCCATATTAATTTATGAATCCTAAATTGATCCCTAAATGAAAAATGTTCATATTGAAGTTTAGATAAATTTACAAAAATATAAAATTAAAATATGGATAATTACATTCCTTAAAATCAGATGAATCATTGAGCCTAAATTGGTGTACATTATCCATGAAGTGCACGAATGATGAGAATAGATGTTCAAAATTAAAATTCACTAAATCAGGACCATAATATCATAAATGAACATTTAATACAATTAAAATTTAATTAACATATGTATTTTTATTGAATAATCACACCCCCAACTTGATATTTTCTAGTCCCGATCAAAATGTTTCTCAACAATATGAAATTCAAATTCCCTTTTCCAAAAACATTTTAATACACAATGATCACCAAAAACCCTTAAACGATTTTTTTTGAAACCCATCAAAATATTTTAATATATGATAGTATCATAAGAATATCCCAATCCAGAGCCCATTCCTTTGTTCAAATTCATCGCCATATTTCATCCAATATCAATTAAGAGTGATGATGTGTTGTGCGTCGCATTAGACATGGGGGTTCATCTTTATTCAAGAGGGAAATGATGGAAGCACTAGGTGGAATCACATTTCAATATTAATATGAGCATTAAATTTTTTATATTTTATTTTTCATTCAATTTTTCCATGGTAATTGAAATTGCACTCAAAAGAGTCAACCCCGGTAGCGAGACTTTGCCGATGACTCCTAGGCTCAAAGACCTTAGGGAACCGAGTGAAGCCCACATACTCAGGAATAATCTCAAGTTAACTCAATCAAAAACAAAATAAAATTACCAAAAATAGATATAAAATTACTAACTATGGGCCATAAAACTATAGAGTCATGATCCCCAAGTGTCAAAAGCCACGCATTAGGTCATTTCATTGCTCTACGCGCAAATTTATTGTTTTTTTAAAAAAAAAATTAGTGAATACTCATATTAAAACTAAAATGATTAAAAAACCTATGTTATTTATTTGGGGTACCCCATGAAATCAAACTAATACCCCACTATCCAAAGGAAGTGCATTGTGATCTTTTTTTTATTTGGGTGAAAATATAAATGATGAAATATCACATTGGACAACTACACTTTCCAAAATCAATGCTCATGAAATTATACAAGGATTAAAATCAAAATTGGGGCAAGCTAAATTATTTGATATTCTGTTTCAAAGTGTTCAATGTGTATTATCATGTTCAAAGTTAAAGAAATTTTTCCATCCATTTACACACATTTTTTTTCTTCAAATCATCCATTTTTTTTACACAAAAGCATTTTTTATTTTATCTCTCCCCCAACTTAAAATAACATTGTCCCTAGTGTTTAAAGAAAAGAAAATTTATAAGGGGGTAGAGGTAGAGAATGAGAGTTCAAAAAGGAAATTAAAAATGAGTATCATGGAATGAAGTCACCTGGTGTTTGAAGTTGAAATTCTTGATGCTCCCTTTAATCCCTTGATCTTGATATCACTCTAAGAATTCCTTAGTGGAAAAAAAGAAAAACAAACAAACAAAACAAAACAAAAACTATATATATATATTTATATAATAAATAAAGTAAAATATAATTATATATATATATAAATTATAGAATAAGGAAGAACAAAAATTTGTAGGTCAGTGGTAAGAGTTTGCCCCTATCTCCCTTCGGTCCCAGGTTCAATTCCCCGCGGCTTCACCGGCTGTGAAGAGGTTTGACCCACGACCTATGACGTGTCCCCTTTTTTATTAATATTTTTTTTATTTTTTTATTTTTATTTTAACCTACAAACACATAAAAATAAAGCGAACTGGTGATACATTGTCTTCTTTTTAAATTTTTGGGTAAGTTATTACTCAAGTATCACACCATGTGACACAGATGAATATGGTGCTCCCATTTCATACCCATCCATACTCATAATAGATGAATAGGTCAATAGTATATTTTTTTTAAATATCAAAATGATTCATTAATTCTATTTTTAAAAAATGATTCACAAAGATGAAAATCACGGGTTTTCTCTTGTGGAGTGCTTTGGTTTAATTTTGCTATCTCGACTTGGTTCACACAATTTTTCATCAACTTCATTTTTTGGAATGGTTCAATGAATGGTTTGACTCTATGACTATTAACTTTAAAGGTTTGACCATTGGTGGGATCTTAAATTTCTACAGCCCCATGAGGGTACACCTTATGCACAACATATGGACTTGTCCATCTAGACCTCAACTTTCCCCGGTGTAAATGAAGTTTATAACTATACAAAAGAATAGGTTTACTCGGTACAATGTTTTTGGTTTTAAGATTTCAAGATTGGTATGCTTTTACTTTAGCTTTATTGATCCTTGAATTTTCATAAGCCTCTATCCTAAGTTCCTCAAGTTCATTGATATCTAATTTCCTTTTTGTTTCAACCAATGAGAGGTCATAATTCATTTTCTTAATTGAAAATAAAGCCTTATGTACAATCTCCACTGGAAAATGTCATGATTTACCATAAACCAACCTATATGGGGACACTCCTAAAATGGTTTTATATGCGGTTCGATTGGACCAAAGAGCATCAAAGATTTTGCTTGACCAATATTTCCTAGATGGTTTAACGGTTTTCTCAAGAATTTATTTGATTTCTCGATTGGCTAACTCAGCTTGACCATTGGTCAGTGGGTGGTAAGTAGTGGGAACTTTCTAAGAAATTTCATACTTTTCCATGAGTGATGATAATGGACGATTGAAAAAATGAGTTCCACGATCACTAATGATATCCCTAGTAATTCCAAATCTAGAGAAGAAGTTTTCATTTAGAAATATAATCATCGTTTGATGATCATTGGATTTTGTGGGAATGGACTCAACCCATTTTGAGACATAATCAATAGCTAATAGAATGTAAAGATATCTCCTAGAGTTTGGGAAGGGACCCATGAAATCAATTCCCCAACAGTAAAAGATTTTAACCACTAAGATGGGAGTGAGTGGAATTTGATTCCTTTATGTGATGGAACCTACTTGTTGACACCTAGGACAGATTTGAAAAAATGTGTAGGAGTCCCTTGAGAGGGTGGGCTAGAAGAGACCACACTGAAGAATCTTATAAGATGTTTTTTTAGAGGAAAAGTGACCTCCACATGCCTCACTATGACATAATTTAAGGATGGACTCTTGTTCAGATTCTGGGACACACCCTTTAATGACTTGGTCAGGGTAGAACTTATAGAGGTATGCATCATCAAACACATAGTGTCTATCATCAGAAAGAAATTTCCTTCAATCTTGAGTCCCAAATAATTTTGGACTGATTCCTGTAACTAAAAAATTGGCTATGTCGACATACGAAGGGCATTCACTCACAGATTATAGGTGTTCATCAGGAAATGAATTAGACATAGAAATTTTATTTGAGTTGTCTTTGAATTCCATCCTAGATAGGTGATCCGATACAACATTTTCGACACCCCTTTTATCCTTGATTGTGAGGTAAAATTATTCTAAGAGAATGACCCACCTAATCAGTCTAGCCTTAGAATCTTGTTTTTGGAAGAGGTATTTTAGTGCAGAATGGTCAGTGAACACAGTGATGGGGGATCCTAATAGGTAAGACCTAAACTTCTCTAAGGAAAACACAATAGAAAGTAACTCATTTTTAGTGGTGGTGTAGTTGATTTGGGCGTCATTTAAGGATTTTCTTTCATAAGAAATGACATAAGGAGTTTTATCAAAAAAATTTCCTAACACAACTCCTACAGAAAAGTCACTGGCATCACACATAAGTTTGAAAGGAAGGTTCCAATTTAGAGATTTCAGAATGGAAGGAGAGGTGAGAGAGGATTTGAGGGTTGAGAATGAACCCTCCTAGCTTTCTTTCCAAACAAATTGAGCATCCTTTACTAGGAGAGAACATAGGGGATGGGATATTGAACTAAATTCCTTAATGAATCTTCTATAGAAACCAGCATGTCCTAATAAAGACCTCACTTCCTTGACAGTTTTGGGTGATGGAAGGATGTCAACCCTGGATTTATCAACTTCAATCCTCCTACCTTAGACTAGATGGCCTTGAACTAGTCCCTATTTAACCATGAAATGTCATTTTTCCCAATTTAGGACCAGATTATTTTCTTCAAATCTTGACAAGACTCTCTCCACATTCCTCAGACATCCCTCAAATGTATCCCAAAACATAGAGAAGTCATCCATGAAGACCTCAAGAAAATCCCCTACCATGTCTGAGGATATTACAATCTTGCACTGATAGAAGGTTTCAGGGGCATTGCATAACCCAAAGGGCATGCGTTTGAAAGGAAAGGTACAAAATGGACATGTAAATGTAGTCTTCCTTTTATCCTCTAGGGAGACCTCAATTTGATTATACCCTGAGTACCCATCTAAGAAACAGTAGAAGGCATGACATGCCACTCTCTCAAGGACTTGGTCAATGAATGGTAAGGGTAAATGGTCCTTCTTGGGGAATGAGTTTAGATTCCTATAGTCAATGAAGACCCTCCATCCACTACTCACCCTAGTTGGAAGAATATCTCCATCCTTTTTAGTTATCACTATGATTCCGACCTTCTTGGGAACCACTTGGATTAGGCTGACCCACTCAATCTCAGCTATGGGATATATGATACCAGCTTTTAATAATTTCAGGAGTTCTTTTCTCACCACTTCCATGAGATTAGGATTGATTCACTGTTGAAGTTGAGTACATGGCTTTGAATCAGATTCCAGAACAATCCTATGAGTCCCAATAAGTGGGATAATCCCAAGAATATTAGAGAGGGTCCAACCAATGGCTTTCTTATGTTTCTTAAGGACATATAGAGACATCCTCTCAGGATTGGATTTAGGAGAAAAAGAAATGATAATAGTATGTGTTTGATTGTCCCCTAGGAAGGCATACTTGAGTATAGTAGGAAGTCCCTTAAATTAAAGATCAGGATGGTTCATAATTTCAGCAGAATATTGGGACATTGGATCAAGATCAATTTTTTTCCTAGAGTTTTAGATAGGATTGATTCCCCACATATAGAAGTTTCAGCTACTATATTGGATTGATCAGATTTAGGGAAGGAAGTTGGAGTGGTCTCCATGAAAGTGGTTTCCTAAAAGGTTTCATTGATTGTAGGACCTAAGACTTCATCATAAGAGGAATTAGGAAATGATTAAATCCAAGGAGATAAACTTCCTTCATGTGAACAAAGGAAATCAATCTCATCCTAACTTAAACATCCATCAAATATTCCATGATGTTCTATGGATTCATTATCAATTCTTCCTATCATGTTTACTTCATGAATGTCCTCAGTATCCCCTATTTGTGAGCTTACATTATAGATGTTCAAGTCTAGACTCATGTTTACAAAGGTGATGGTCATGTTCCCATTTCGGACTCAGATAATAGAGATTATTGTTGTAAGGAAGGGATGACCAAGGAAGATTGGGGTTTGTTCCTTATTTCATAAGTTTGGATAGTTGTCAAGGACAATGAAGTCAACATGGTAGATTAAGTTTTCAACCTTTACTAGAACATCCTTTAAAATCCCCTTTGGAACCCTAATGCTACGATCATCAAGTTGATGTGTGACAGATGTGGGTTGGATCTCTTCTAGGCCTAACTGGAAGTACACAGCAAAGGGAATGTGATTGACACTATCACCTAGGTCACACAAGGCCTTGAAAAAATTTCTCTCTCCTAGTTCAACATTGATGTAAGGGCAATCCAGGTCTTTCAACTTAGGAGGAATGGTCCCTTGAATGGTGGTACTCACATTAGAAGCCAAAAGGACTTGGTTTTTATGTGAAAATTTTATTTTAAAAGTGCACATGTCCTTAAGGTAATTTGAGTAGGCTGGTATGGTTTGGATTGCATCTAGAATAGGAATGTTCAACTTGACTTGTGAGAAGATTTCCCCCAATGTTTCACTCAATTCAGGCTTGGTTTTCTCCCTCACACACTGAGGAAATGGTGCAGGTTGTGGGGTTTTTTGTTGAAGAGTTGTTTCTTTCACATTGTTATTCGTTTCCTCAGTTTGATCTTGTGGTTCATTTGAATTTTCATCCAAGTTTGAATCTTCATATGGGTTCTGAATTAGTTTTTCAGGTTTCTCAATTGATTTCCCACTTCTTAAAATAGTCACAGCCTTTAGTTGTTCATGAGTTTTTTGAGTGCAACTTGACTCTCCCCTTAAATTTGAGTATGGTATTTCATGAGTAGGCATGGGTACCTTTCCATTTTTATGGTTTTAAGTTCTTGTTTTAGAGAATAGACTTCTGAGTTCATCCTTTCCATTTGTTTGAACAATTGTTCTAGTAGACATTGTGGAACAGTTTGGGTTGGTGCTTGAGAAGATTGGTTTATCCCAAGGGGATATTTTGGAGGTGGGATGGTTTGTTGAAAATGGACCTATGGCTGTTGGTATTGGATAGGTTGGGTTTGAAATTGGTTATGGGTTTGGTAGTTCTGATGGGGGTAAGGATTTTTTCCCTGTTGTTGGCTAGGTTACTGGTTATCTTTCCAGCGGAAGCCTGGATGGTCATTATACCTTAGGTTGAAGGTGTTTTTGTATTGAGGATTTTGAAAGTTCAAGGAATTTACTTCCTCTAGGATTCCTCCTAAAATAAAATCCTTGATGGATGGAATGGTTGGGCAGTTTTCTGTCTTATGGTCATGTTTTTCACAAATTGTGCAAACAGGCTCTACAATTTGGATTTCATGTACATTCCTAGGGTCTATCTCTTCATCCTTCCCAGAGAGTGTTGTGAGTTTATCCCTAAGGATTTCCTATTCTCTAAGTGTATAAATTATAGTAGTTATTTGTGTCTTTTCAGAATAAGGTGAAGTTCCCCATGTTTGGTTTTGTTCAGAAATTCTTTCTAGATACTCGTAAGCATCATTTGGAGCTTTGTTTTTAAAGGTTCCATTACACATCATGTCAATTAATTATTTGTTCCCCAGACCCAAAACTTCATAGAAAATTATCTCTTGTTCAGGAATAGAAAAACCATGGTGTGGAACCATGTTTAGAGTGTCCCTGAACCTCTCCCATGTTTCATAGAATGACTCTCCCTCTTTTTCAAAAAACTTTTGGATACTCTTTTTAAGCGCAATTGTTTTGTGGTGGGGAACGTATTTTTTGTAGAATTATCTTTATAGTTCGTCCCAAGAGTTGATGGATGATGGTTTCAAATTGTTTAGCCAATTTTTAGCTCGATCCTTTAAAGAAAAATGAAATAGCCTCAACTTATCCAATTCTATTTGATGTGCGGGACACATGGTTTCTACAATGTCATTAAACTCCTTAATGTGAAGGTAGGGCATCTCGGACTCCATTCCATGGAATGTGGGAAGGTGGTTTAGGACATGGGGTTTGAATATGTAGTTGGAATATCCTAGGTAATTGTGTCTAATGCATGAGAGGTCATTGGTCCAGGAAGGTGTGAGGTAGTCATTCATGGTTTGATCGACCGCATTCCCCAAGTTTGGGGCTACCTCATTTGGATTTCCATTTTGGTTTCCACCCGGGTTTTTGAGTTGGTTTCTTTGAAGACCTTCCTTTGAAATGGGCTCAATTTTATAATCTAGAATATCAAGAGGATTATTATTTAATAGAAACAATCCCCTAGGTTCACTTGACTCCCCAACCCTGTGACTTTCAACCCTAACTAGTCTGTTTTAATTATCGCGGGTGTAGGCAGACATGCGCCAAAAGAAAAAAAATGAGAAATGGAAAAGATAAGAGATATTGTGTGAGAATAGAAGAAATTGGGGAGAATAGAATGGGTGTTGAGATGACTTAATTTGGTCCCCGACAACGATGCCAAAAGAATATAGAACAGTCCTTGTAGAACGGTCCTAGGGAAGAATAAAGAATGGTCCTTGTAGTCTAGCTTGGGTTGTCGAATTCTCAAAGACCTATGAAGTAACCTATAGACACTAACATTCTAAGGACTATTTTTAGCTATGAATTGGAAAAAATGGGTTGATTTGAGATGGTTTTAAAGGATCACTAATAGATTTAAGTTAATTCAAATTAAGTTAATGAGTTGATCCTATCTTATCACTCAGGGTGGATTAGATGAATTCCTTTTTTAATGATTTCAATTTCTTATATTTGAGATGAGTTCATTTAAGAAGATCAAAAAAAATCATAACTTACTGTTTTAATGCCTAAAAAACCTAATACTAATCATTTATACACTTTAAGGATCAAAATTTTGAGCACTCCAAGGTAAAGGTTCGTATTAGCACTTGAAATGTGTGACCTTAAATTCAATAAGGATGAAGAGGTTTTAAAATCATCAAATACAAATATCATTTCAAAGAAGCTATTATCCATTAATGGAGTGAGAAATAACATCCACTCTCGACCCTTTCTACTCCCTTGGATCAACCAAAAAAAGAGTGAGTCCTCCATTGATGACATTTCTTCTACGGAAGCGGGAAGTGGACTTATGAGGGTGGAATTGAAGAAGTAAAAACAACAAAAAAAATCGATCACTCCACCGTTGTGTGATAAATATAACAAAGTATGGTGTGAATAAATTCATACATTAAACCAAAGGTATCAACTTTATATGTAGAAGAATATAATAAGAGTAAATTAATAACTTTTATTAATAAAATGAGGTGAATTAAACAACTTACATGAGAAAGAAATGCGATTACAAACACAAAGAAACAACATAACACTACAATGAAACCAAGAACCAAGGAATCCTCAACTCCTCCACCACCACTACCTTAAATAGGAATTTTTAAGCCTTGTTTCAAGACTCCAGTATTCCAAGTCTCCTCAATTAATTTTGGTAGGCCATAGGTGGGTGGAAAGTTGAGGGAGAGTTGATTTTTCCACCCTTGACCCGAGGTGGCAGCCAGCTTGCTTCTACCAAACAGATGCACCTGAAAGACTTTCTATAGGGCCGAATTGGAGTGGGTCATGGAATACAAAAATAAATCTCCGGATGTCCCCTAACCTTATGTAAAGTCTAATCCCAAAATATTTTATTGTTAACGCGATATGTGTAAAACGGTGAGATATTTTTCTGGGCCGCAGAATCTGGTCTAGAATTTTATCTTCAACTTGGGCCGCCTGAATAACCACCATGGAGGCCAAATTAGCATTGGATATTGAAGAATTATTTGTGGCTCTATGTGTTTTCAAGCATACCATGAAATTTGGGCTTCATTGGGCCAATATTTTGGGCCCCACATTCTCATCAGTGGGCTGGTGTCGAGTTTACATTCTCCAGAATTGTTTCCTTTCATCACCAAATATCTCCATCTTCCTTTATGAATCCAACATTGATTCCTGAATAAAAAATGTTCATATTGAAGTTTAGATAAATTTTCCAAAATATAAAATTAAAATATGTATAATTACATTCCTTAAAACAATATTAATCATTGGTCCTAAATTGATGTACATTAGGCATGAAGTGAATGAATGGTGAGAATGGATGTTCAAAATTAAAATTCACTAACTCAGGCCCATATGATCATAAATTAAAATTTAATAACATTAAAATTTAATTAATTTTTTTTTATTTTCTAATCAGGGATACTAGAGAGGTAATAAAAACCCATAAATACCAAAAAAACCATTTATAAATTAATGAAAAAGGAAACTGTAGGATTCTATATCTTCATCAAAGTGTGAAACTCAAAAAGGTAAGAATAATCAAGAGGAAGGAAGAGGATACACTTACTTGAGGGTTTATTTAAGTTCTAAGAATAAATTAAACAAAAAACTAAGTTAAAATGAGGAGTATGGAGAGATAATGTTCTTAAATCTATATAATATGAGTGAGGTAATAAATTAGGGTTAGAGGGGTTAAATAAAGTGATGAAAAAAGGGTAAACCACTTTTTTTAAATCTGAGTTCCACCATGGAATGGTCTACATAGACCATGGTGTGTTTCCCCCTTTATATAGGTTAGGAAAAACGGTATCCAAGGTTTCACCATTACTTATTGAAACCTAGACATTTCAAATAGGTATCACTCATAAATTCCATGGATAGCTCCATGATATAAGGCTCCACATGGCCTGGCCAAAATGGATACATCAATATGATTTGACCAAAAAAACAACCTAGTGAGGGCCACTAAGGTGAGTGGCCTTACCATTTTGGATAGGGGTGACCTTACACCCACTAATAAATTCTCTATGATATGGAACTTCCTATGGTGGTTCAAAATGGCTGACACCTAGGTGTCACGATGTGGTAAAGGTTTTTTTAGCCAACATGAGTACTTTGTCCCCCCAATTTATAGATAACTGAAATACAAAACTGCATGAAAGAATAGATAAGACCAAAAGACAATAAATTTTCATGTTATACCTAAAAATGACACTGTGGGTGTGAAATTATCAATGTGAATCTAAATTAATATAAGAATAATTGATAAAGGTATTTATAACTAGAAACACACCCAACTATTAGTTATTTTTACAAGAAAAATATAAATCCTTCCAATTTTTTGGACAAAGAACTTGAGTTTAGTTACCTCATGTTATTTAGGGGTTCTCAACATTGATTTGTATGAGGAAAAAAATTAGATGATATGATACTTAAGAAAACCTATTATGGATAAAGTTGATAATTTTGGGTTATCAATGTATGATGGTGAAATAATAAAGATAACCCATTCAAGATATGTCTTTTTTATATGGGTTTTCTGATTCAAACCTTTCATTAATCATATCTAGTAAAGTGTTAAGGGTATTGAGTACATATACCTAAAATAAAACCCCATTAGTTAAGGTATTACTTAGATTAATTTCATAAACTATTGTTTTATTGTTGATCATGTGATAAATTTATGGTTATTTTATCAAGGAAATGTTCAATTGAATAGGATGAAACTATTGGGGGCTAGTTTGGTGAGAAGATTCCACCCTTACTAGCTGGGTGGTTCCTTCTATCCTAGGTGGATTAGCTTGGTAAATCTGATATTTGAACCCAATGACATCATATTTGGTCATATTCTCTTGATATAGTTGGTAGATGATTCAACAAATACTTTAATTTTCCTATCTAATATGGGTGAAATCTTATTTGGATGATATGGGTTCTATAAATTAGTAAAATGGATGGGTTATAGATATTTCAATACCCTTTCCTATGTCATTATAAGAGATTCACTGAGACGGGAGTAAGGAAATATTGATAGGAGTTCTCAATTATTATATTTACCTTTATTTTCATAGGTGAGAACCTTCTTTAAACATTTCAATATGAGGTTTATATTCTAATTATGGGTCTTCCCCATCAGGTTTGTTATTTCCTTGTTGTGTTAATGTGTTACAAATTTTCATTATAATGAAAATTATTAAGGAATATTCCCCAATAATCACTTTACTGTCTATACTTTTATAACCAGGGAATTCATCGAGATCAAAACACCTATTAAGGAGGTCAATACTATTAGCACTTATGGATGATTTGGTAGCAATATTATAGCTTTGTTTATCTTTTGGTAGTTTTCTATTTTCTATTCTAAGGTAATTTTTATGAGGAATTTGATGATTTTACATGACATGTGATTCTAACAGAATGTCCTTTTTCTTCGACTAAAATAGAATAAAAATGGTCCTTTTATAGTTAACCATCAACAAAGGTGCCTCCAACCTTGCAATTTTTTTAAGGATCTACTACCAAAATTGAATCCAATTTTTGTTTAGATAGTGGTGCGGGTAATGGTGATTAGGATAAAAATCCCCCTAAACTTGTGGTTAGGGAGGTCTTTGAGACTATGTAATTATAGAATACTTCATGACTATATCACTATTTTACTTCTCATTATCATATTTCTTAAAATGTCAAATGAAGGGTATTTTCATGGGGTATCCCTGAGAAAACCAATTCCAGACTAGGGAAAACTTCTAAAAGTGTTGTACTAGTTTAAATAGATAGTTACTTTATTATATATAACCCTTTTGATACATTTATGTCTTCAATTATATATTTTTCTACTAACTAATGTTATTGAGCATGTCTATTCTAAGCCTTGGTGATGAGGAAATATTTTTGAATAGATAGATCAGTGTTTTGACTTGAATTTGAGGTACCACAAAAGGTGAAAATATTTCATGCCTCCTTTGAGGATCACATCAAAGAGGAAGTCCAAATTATGGTCTCATGGTTCTCTTATTTACATACAAGTGGAGTGAAGTTTAGTTAAGCATATATCTACATTCTCTAATTCATACATGGGGGTGGCCTCTTTAATGAATTGAAAAATAATGTCAAGTCTATCTATACAGGGATATTGAAGGTGATCACACAATTTATATGACTCAAGGTTCCCTTCCATTAGTAGTAAAAAAAGTTTAACCTATATAAATATCTCATTTATTTTCTTTAAATTGGTTGTGACTCTAGTATATGGAATACGCTGACTATTGAATCATTTTAGTACCACCCATAGGTTTTGAAAGAGGAAAAACATGTATTCCACCATGATATAATCAAACACAATATAATATTTGATAGAGATATTTTAAAACCTAAGTGGTATCTTATCTCCTATAATAAATTCCCATATATAATATGGAACAAATTATTTTTAATTAATTTTTTATCTATTTTTATATCTATATAGGTCATTACAACTTTATTTTTAATTGATGGTTTATCTAGTTATTCTACCAATAGAGGCCATTTCTAAGTCTCTTTTTTAATTAGGTAAAAACCACTCAAGGCATCTTCTCTCTCACCCAGGGTTAAGAAATCTAATAGTGAAACAAGTGACAAAATTTTCCTTTTTTAGTTTTTAGATGGTATTAACATGTCATAAGTTATAGGAACCAAGGTTTTCTTTATAAGATAATGTTAGAATCTAAACTTAAACATTGAAGTAGTGTTATGTTTATTGTCAATTTTAGACTATTTATTAAGTGAGAGGATTTATATTTGTCTTGGTTTGGGGCTTCAATAATCTTGTAACATCATTTAGAAGAGTTCTTTTTAATACACGCATACACCACACTGTAGTGTTATTGACCATGACATACTTGAGCTGACTATAAAAAGGATAGAAGTTTGTGACCACAATGAAGGTCATTTTTCTTGAAAAAATTTATATTGTCCATGGGTTGATAATTTATATTATATAGGAGTTCACAACCTACCAAAAAATAGGGAGACCTTGTGTTGTTTGATCATTATGACAGAATTATTGAAAATAATGGTTAATGTTTAAGAGTTGAAAAAATGGAGAAAATGTGGACCATGACATTGTGTTTGGTTGTGGTTTTTGGAAATTGAACTAAAACATGGAGATGTTTTGGCCTATTCTTAAGTGTATGACATTTGGGATAAAAAATCATGTGATCCATGTGGAGTGTAATTTTTTTTACTAAATTCCATTTTGGTAAGGATAAATTGGAAGTGAAGATTTAGATACAATAAATTTTAGGACCATTCTGGTGTGAAAATGTGTAGGTTGGACATAGTGAAAGCCATAAATCTATATGTTTCGTCTATAGTAAGGATCATAGTTATTATATTAAGGTTTATAGATCACCACACTATAATGGGTTTAGATATAGAGTTATTTCAAAAAAATAAAAATATTTAAAATCATGGATGTTTTAAATGTGGATCCCATGGTTGATAGTGTATGGGTATAACCTATTATAAGGACACAATGTAGTGTAAATGACCATATCTTAATATAAATAATTTTTTGGAAAACTAATGTTTCATAATGATTATGATATTTTACATTTAATATCTTTTAATGGTGACTTACATTTTTTAATAGTAGGAAAATTTAATGGGAAATAAGGGGTTAACAAATGGAATTTTAATAACGATAAATTTGGAACATATTTTGAAGATATATAATGATGTTAATAGATTAATGTAAAATATGGTTTATTTAGAAGAAGATGAGAGAATTTCTAAATCTGGAATTATCAAATATGAGTCACTATAAATAAAATATTAATGAAATGATGATTTTTAGGGAGACTGATGTACAATGATAATACCCTCATAGATTTTGTACTTAATCATGTTGTGGATATGTATCATGAGTAACCATTATATTGAAATTTTTCATGAACCTTGTATTAAACTGGCATGTAATAGATAAGTTGAGAGAGTGACCCTTGGATCGATATTGTGCCCATAAAAATCAATTGTTATAAAAATAATAAGTAATGATTTATTTGGTATATTAACACATCATCGATGTATACTCCTAAGGTGTAACCCTTAGTGATAAAATATGTAAAAATATCTATGTACACACATTTATTTTCTAATATAGATGATTTGTATTCATGGTTGAATATGATGAGTTTTTATCATTATTTACAACACATGAATACTATTAATTTCTAGATAAGAAGAAAAATATCACACCTTAATTAACCCCACCCATTAGAGTGAATTTGGGACATTTGGTTGTATCACATACTAATGATAGAGAATCTAATAAATGATAATTTAGTATTAGGAGGATCTTTATATAAGGGTGTTCCTTTTCCATAATTAGGATATCTACTAATAAATGATAATTTAAAGACATCCAATTAGATTATTACTCATCAGGTCTAGAATAACATAGATTTTAAGTCTATATTTTGGGTACCATGTGAATGTATTTGTGTAGGGATACCAAGGAATGGAATCTCTACCTTATCGATATTAACATTGCAATTAAATGTAGAGGTATTTGAGAAATTACAGGTGTCTCCCAATTTTGGGATTCCCTATCATGAATATGGGGAAGAAATCCATGTTAGTTGGTATTGTTGTCTTAGGGAAGTACTTTATTATGGTTAATAGTGTTTCCATGGGTAGAAAATCTATGGGACATGTCTTCAATGTAATAGGAAGTTCACCCACATTATCTATTAATAATTCCATAATGTGGACCTCTATAAGGGTTATTGGTTTCTTCATAGGGAAATGGTAACTTGTATTACACAAGGGAGAAGTGTTAAATATTAGGGCCACCTGAGCATGATGAGAAGATTTTTAGGGTCTTCTAGAAAACATAACCATAAACTCTCCCCATGTCACTATTTGAATGGAAGAAATAGACCTTAAGTGTTTGGGTGATAATAGGGGAATCAATTTTTTGATAATATAGGTTGGTTCTTCCCTAACATAACTTCTATCTAAGTATTCAGTCTTATATTACTATAGATAGATTATCCTTAATGATATTTAGGGTAGCTAAGGATATACGATGATCGTGATGACTATAACTAATCGATGAACTTTTTAACATAGTCATGCAGTTAAAAGGATATAAGTAACAATTTCACTTATCAAATATAGATATGAAAGGTGGTTATTTTCATGATCAAAATGGAAAATCCCAAAATGGTTATAGGTAATAGTGGGGCCCAAATTCTTCATATTAATTATCAAGTGTCAATATAGTCTTAATTTCCATAATTATTTATGCATATCTAGCACCACAAGTCACATTGGTATTAGAAAATATTTCATGTACTCTCACACTAATGCATTAAATATTTAAAAATGGAAATTATGGGTGGAAGATAGTTGGAATCGGTATCCATGAGTTATATACACAACTACTATAGTGGTGGGATATGAATAAGGGATCATAATACGGTGACTGCAATTCATAAAGTCACCAATGGTTATTGGGTTCCATCTTTCTTATTAGAAGCCACAATATATGAAGATCCACAAAAATCTATTTTATATTTTACGCATAATCAAAAATAAGAAACCCATAAGAGAAGCATCACCAATAAGTATAGATGTCTTAACAATATCTTTTACATGTAAAGGATTTCAAGTCAAGTTTATAATTTTAATGATTCTAACATTTCATCCATTGTTTTGATTGTTTATTTCTTTATTAGAAAGTAATGGACATAATTGGGAATGTTGAGGCGTATATGTCAAAACTGAGAGGATGAGAGGTCAAATCATCCCATAAGTAAGTTTATTATCCAATTTGGAGATCTATTATAGATTAAATTCATGTTAGTGAAATCTTTTATTGTAAAAATACCATTTTTATATCTATTTCCACCTTAGTGGGGATATAATCTATGATAAATAGGTTGGTTGAATCTAATCAATTTTAAAGGAAACTATTTAAAATTAAATGGTCTGATACTCAATAGATGGGATATCTCATTTATATTAAAAAATTAATTGTATGTGTGTGGATATGACAAATTTTAATGCCATTTTAGAAGAAACTATAAAGTATAATTCTATCTAAGAAGGATATAAAGGGTTTAGTATGTATATTTATAATATACAAAAATATTTACTAAACAGATTTGCATTAGAGTATATATATTATGATATATTTTCATGTATTCTAGGAGGTTATAAGGGTTATTCACATATTTAAAGTCTCCTAGATGACTTAATAGGGTTATGATGAAGTTTCACATCATTCAGGAAGGATTAAAGGATATGTTGTACTTTAAAGTCTCCAAATAAAATTAAAGGGTATGATGGAGATTTGTGATTTAAAGTTTGGGGTAAGAGTTACACTAAGATTTATGGCCTCCCAAAAATACTTAAGGGTATACTAGAATTTATAATTATCCAGGAAGGAAAACTTTGTTATGGATGATTTTGTTTTCATCTAGGTAGGTCTAAGGGTACACTAGAATTTCATGTCATCATATTAGGATCGGGATTATGTTGGTATGTAAGGTGTCCTAATAGGACATAAGAATACATTATAGTTTTTTTTTATTTAGGAAGGCATAATATTTACATCAGGATTTATGGACTCCCATGAGGAATTAAGGGTAGCTAGATTTTATACCATCCAAGAAGGTGAATTGTATTTGTTAAAGTTTTAGGTACCCAAAAAGGACATAAAGGAACAATAGAGTTTCCTTCCATCCAGGAAGGTGAATTAGGGTTTATATTTTTTAAGGTCCATTAAGAATACTTAAGGGTAAACTGGTGTTTCATTCCATATAGGATGTCATAAAGGTAACATTGGAGTGTCCTATAATATTGGAAGTCTTAAGGGTTACTATAGAGAGAGTGCAGTTCCATGGTGTTATGATTGGGCCCACATAGGTCTTCCTAAATATCCCCTATATAAGGAATAAAAACACATACAGTTTACATTTATAGTTTAAATCCATTTAACAAGTCATTCAAAAACATTTAAGGTCATGTGATAAGGGACGATATTGTTAATTTTAAGGTTGTAAAACTAGGACTAATATAGTTCCGTTTAAGGTCATGTGTTCAAGTATGGTGTTGTTCCATTTAAGGTCATCCATCCAAGATAGGTTTCCAATAGTTTATTGATGTGTGACTAGAAAATTTAGGTGAAAAAGTGCTAGAAATAGTTTATGTTTGGGATGTATAAATGATCAACCCAAATAGTTTGTATTGGTAGATGAATTAAGAAATGGTGTGGTACTGACACTAATAGGTAAGTATTAATATTCAATCCAATATATGTTCATAGTAAACATTTGTGGCTTCTACCTTAATAGTAACCCATTTGGAAACACCTACCTATAGTGTATAGATAAGGGAAGGAAGACTAGATTGATAGAAAGTTTTAACAAATGGGACCAAATTTGGTCTTATGAAAAGGGTGAGAATCCATTTAACATCCTAGTATTTTCAAATATGATGTATTTCCCTCACTAAATATATGTGTGGTGTAATATATAGTATAAATCATATATACCAAATAACTAAAATAAATAACATTTTATTTCATTAATAAAAAAAATATGTATTAATAATAAACATAATATATAAAATTGAAAATAGTAAAATAGGGAAATTGTAATGACCTAGATACTTATAAAATAAATTCTTTTCATTCTATAATTAAATAGTTAAATCTATTATAAATTTATAATTAAATAAGTGGTATTTATAGGAATTAAGGAATCTATACAAATAGAATAGTGACATCACTTCTGAAAGTATAAATAAAATTTATGTATCTTATAAGTGAAATTATCATGTATTTATATCATGGAATAAGTAAGTTAATGTTTTAAAAATGATAAATTAAGTATTAGTAATTTTTTAATTATAAATGTTTATTTAAAATTTTATAATTAATATGATGATTTAAAAGAAAATATATTTTCATAAAATATATTCATAAATAAATATTTTTTTTCTTATGATTAAAAGATAATTTTATGAGAGTTTAATTAATTTTTCAAAGTGTTATAAAATCAGTTATAGTTTTAAAATTAGTATTTTTGAAATAAATTATGATTTTAATTAAAAATTAAATTTCTCATATTTATAAAATTATTTTCATAAAATGGAGATAATTTTTTAATTCAAAAAATAAAAAAAATTGGGGTGAATTTTTAGTATTTTTCTGAAAGAGTTGATTTTTTTTGAATAGTGAAATATGGTAATTTACGATATATATACATTATAAGATGAATACACTATTCCTTGAGTAATTAATAATGTAAGAACCATAATATATAGATTCCATTCATTATTTTAATATATTTAGTGATAATTATCAAATTATTTATATTCTTGAGCCAAAATAATAATGTAATGAATATAATAATTAAAAAACACCCCTCTTCCCCACTATAAATACCACCCCTCACCACCTATTCTTCTCACACCTAAAATCCATTTAGCTTATTTAATTTATGCCCATTTCCATTAAATATACTCTTACCCATTCCCAATACCTATTGTTCTCACCAAAAGGCCAAAACCAAGGGCCTTAAGGAGGTTCTCAAGGAGTATAATTCAAGAGTTAAAATCCTCTTTCATTTTCTTTTGTTTTCATTCCAATTTTTTTTATTTTATTATACTCACTTTAACTCCCCTTATGAAAGTGGAATGAAAACTCTAGTATCTTATATATACTATAATTTTATTATGTTGATGAAAAAATTCATCATCAGACTTCTTCTCTCCTCTCTTTTATTCTAAAAATAAGAATATCATTTGTGATGTGTCGATTTACCGCCATTATGGGTGATATAATTTTATTTTTCAATAGAACCTTAAAGTCTAGTCATAAAACCATTATTATCATTAAATAATATTTTATTATACATATTGTATTAATTTAATATTTTGGAACCAATATATAACTATGATATTGAATAAAATTATATAAGTTCATGATGATCGTAAAAACCGCTAAAATAGATTAAATCATTTTGATTAATGTTTTATCTAAAAATTAATCCTCATATCATAAAAAAATGATATATGGTATCATTTAAAATTATTGAAACATATTAACACAATTCCATTCCATTTATGGTATTTTACTACCATTTGAGAAGAAAATCCATAATGAACCAACCATGAAAACTATGAAATAAATACACGTGAAACAATGAAAATAATAAAAAAATATTATTAATAAATGGGTGAAAAGATGTTATAATAATAACATATAATTAATTATAAATATTAATATGGTTATTTAATATATTAATAACACTCTTAAACCCATTATATATGAGGTTTGAACACGTTTGAAGTAAGAAGAACATGAGGTAACAGAATTCTTAACCCAATTTCCATTCTTTGGGTTGACCTTATACTTAATTGATTATGTAATAGTAATATTATTTTTGAAATTAATTTTGATTATATTATGTTTTATTATGAATATTTATAGTTTATGCACATATTTCATTATTTTTATCAATTAACACTTCAAATGCATGATATTTGTAAGGGAGTTTTCTTTAAAAATCCTCTTTTAAATTTCTATTTTAAAAAAATTTAAAAGAAATGTTTTTATGAAAGTATTAATGTTTTAAGATTATTAGTTATTTTGAATTTTTTATGATTAAGTTTGGGATATATATCACCCTCCAATTTATTGGGTATGTTTATGTTGGAGGTCAACAGAATGGTTACTCCAAGTGTAACTATAATGGTTACACCATACAGTAGCCATGAGGGTTACATTATAAGGTAGCCATGAGGGTTATATTATAAGGTCCCCATGAGGGTTAAAAGTCATATGGTATTCATAAGGGAAAAAATATTAAGTAATTAATTCCATAATATTCATTTATGGTATTAGTTATGTTTTATATGTTGTATAGAAATCTCATGTTTTCAAAAAATAACTATATGATACTTATTGGGTGAGAAGTATATCTTTGTGAAAATGATTTCATATAATTATAAGTATTTATGTAATAATGTTTTCTCTCTTTATTTTTATATCCCTTTCTGATATTTTTGTTCTCATCCCAAGTTTTAATTTTATTTCATAGGGCTATTGATGGGTAAGAACAAAGGAAAAGACAAGATGAATATTGTGAAGTTTTTTCATAAAAACATTTCATGTTTTATTAAAATATTTTGTATTTTTTAAGGAAATAGATATTATTTTAGTAGTACCCAGTTTGTATTATTATGGGTTGATATGTATGAATTATGTACTAACTATCAAAAAAGAAAAAAAGAAAATATCTTTGGGAATTTATGAAAGTGAATTCTAAAATAATTTATTATATTATGTAATTTTTAAGGATGGGTATTTATCGTTGGTATCATAGCATTGTTTAGATAACTTTAGGGGTTAGGATGATGTTAATAAAATAACACAAATTAATTTTACCATATGGTTAATTTTAAATGATATGTAATTTTAATAATACCATGTTTCTTCATATAATATATCTTTATTCAGAACGGTTTTCTACAGAAGAAATAGAGAAGCTGATGTAGGAAGGCACCCGGAGGTTGATATCTTTCTAAATCCACAACTTGGAATGGTTGGAATTGGAATTGAATAGTTTCTAATATTAATGGATTAGTTAACATAGGCAATAAATGGTGGTGTAATCCAAGCAAGAGAAAAACCCAAGCTACCACAAAGGAACATGATTATAGTGGAACTTTTTATGAGGAAACACCCTCATGTTTTCAGTGGATCTTCTGATACAGAGGTTTCTAAAGGGTGGATTAAACCAATTGAAAATATATTTTATTTCATGGGATGTTCAAATAATCAAAAAGTTAGTCTTTATATTTATCATTTTGAAGGTGAATCTGACCAGTGGTGTTCAATAATCAAGAATATCTGGGATAGTGAGGAGGCTGATGCCTTGGAATGGGATGAATTTAAAAATATTTTCCTTGAAAAATATTTTTCTAAGGTCTTTTTAATTATTATGGAAATTAAATTCCTTGAATTTAAATAAAAGTAGAAACACTCAGTGGCCGTGTATGAGGAAAAATTCACCTGATTGGAAATGTATGCTCAAAATCTTATCTGAGATATTGATAGTTAAATAAATCATTTTTACTCAGGATTGAAGCCAATATACCATATGGATTTGGCCTCCCTTGAATTAAAAAGTTATTAGAAACTTGTTTGATGTGTTGAAAGCAAATAAATGGAGTTTTCTGATAATAATTTTTACTTTGACAACAAGTATAAGAATATGTCTAGATGTAAAGAAATGAGTAAGAATCAATATAATAAATCTAAAGGTACGAAAGTCCAATTTATATTTTGTGGGAAGTGTGGTAAAAAGAACCCTGGGGAATGCCTCTATAAATCCGAGAAGTGTTTATAATGAGGTAAGTTTAGACATACAGACCGAGATTATAATGAAAAAGATATTAGTTATGGTGCGTTTAATTCTGATAAGAAAACTGTAATGTGATTTAAATGTAGTGAGGTGGGGAATTATGCAAGTACCTACCCAAAGAAAGATCTAAATGATGGAATGTAAACAAATTATAAGAAAAAATTTGCGGTGAGTCCTTTGTGACTATGTCAATAGAAGTCAGATCATCCAATGAAGTACTATCAGGTACATCATTTGTTTACTCAGATTTTTATAATGTCTTGTTTGATATGGGGTCTACAAATTCCTTTATTTCTTATAATTTTTTTGGTAAATTGGAAATTTTATCTCATGAAATGAGACTGGAACTTATGGTTAAAACACAAGGGGGAAAATATTGTAGCGAAAAGGAATTATAATAATCTTCCTATTATTATTTTTGGAAATTTGTTACTTGAAAACCTTGTTGTTTTTCCCTTCATAGAGTTTAATGTTATTTGGGGTATAGATTGGATTTCTGTTTATCATGATAAGATTTATTATAGATCTAAAGAAGCTATTTTTCAAAAAGAGTTTCAGTTTTTATACAAGAATGAACCCATACCATTGATAACATATCACGAATCTGAGAAATTGTTAAAATATGGAAATAAAATTTATCTTACACATATTATTGAAAAAATGGGAACTGATCAGATTGATGATGTTCTAGTGGTAAATGAATATCTAGATTTTTTCCCTGATGAGTTTCCTGGTGTTATACCTGATCGAAAAGTTGAATTTACTATTGAATTAGTTTCTGATGCTAATCTATTTTTAAAACCACCTTATATAATGGCTCAAGTAGATCTTCTTGAATTGAAAAAGCAGTTATAGGAGTTTCTTGATAATGGTTTCATTCATCCTTGAACATCTCCATGGGGTGATACTATTTTTTTTATTAAAAAGAAAGATGGTTCCATGAGACTTTTCATTGATTATAGAGCTTTAAATAACATTACTGTTAAGAATAAGTATATTTATCCTCATATTGATGACTTGTTTGATGAGATCTATGGAGTTCATTATTTTTCAAAGATTGACTTGAGATCTGGGTACCATCAACTGAAGGTGAATGAGGATGGAATTATAAAAACAGATTATCATACTAGATATGGGAAATATTAGTTTGTTGTTATACCCTTTGGTTTGAAAAATTACCCTACTGTATTCATGGATCTTATAAATAAAAAATCCCATGAATATTTTGATATGTTTTTTGTTATTTTTATTACTAATATTTTTGTCTTTTCAAACAGTTATGAGGATCATAAAAAACATATAAGGATTGCCTTGCAAAATATAAAATAAAATAAGTTATACGGAAAATTTAGCAAATGTGATTTTTGGTTGCAATAAATTTCTTTTCGTGGGAACATTATAAATAAGGATGGTATAATAGTTGATCCCTCTAAAAAAAGTGGTTTATGAATGGAAAAAACCTATAAATATGATAGAGATTCATAGTTTTCTTAGACTAACAGGCTATTACCCAATGGTTTGTTAAAAAATTTGAACGGTTACCTAGACTACTAACTAAGTTAACATAAAAATGATTTAAATTTATTTAGATAGAATAATGTTGTGTTTGTTTTTAGGAAATGAAGAAGAGATTGGTGAATTCTCCAGTTTTGGAAATACCTTCCAGAAAGGGAGACTTTGTCATCTACAGTGATTCTTCTTTAAAGGGACTTGGTTTTTTTATGATACAGAATGATTAAGTAATTGTTTATCTTTCAAGAAAATTGAAATCTCATGAATTAAATTATCCCACACATGATTTGGAATTAGCATCCATGGTTTTATCTTTGAAAATTTGATGCATCATTTATATAGAACCAAATTTGAGATATATACTGACCATAAAAGTTTGAAGTATATATTTAATCATAAAGAATTAAACATGAGGCATAGAAGATGGATTGAACTGATAAAGGATTATGATTGCATGATTAATTACCATCCTAGAAAAGAAAACAAAGTGGTGGATTCCTTGAGTTGAAAACATCATGACACATTAAACATGTTATATTTGGAACATGACCCCTTGATTAATGACTTAATGAATTTTGGCTTGGAATTTATTTGGGAAAGAAGTTAATCTATTTTGTTTCAAGTGTCAGTACATCCATCTCTCTCAGACGGAATTAAGAGAGTGCATAAGGAAGATCATGAGTTAAAGAAAAAGGTATAATTGGTTAAGTAAGGTACATTTCCAGAATTTAATATTGATAAAGATTGTATCTTAATATTTAGAAATATATTATGCATGCCTTATGACTCCTAGTTCAAGAAAGAATTGTTAAGTAAGGATCATAGTTCTCTATTTTTTAGTTCATCCTGGCAACATTAAGATGTACATAGACCCTTGGTAGTATTACTGGTGAGATGAAATGAAAATAGGTATTGATTATTTTACTATGAAATGTTTGACATGTCAACAGGTTGAAGAAGAGTGATAACTACCAAATGGGTTTCTTCAGACTTTGCTAGTGCCAAAGTAGAAATGGGAAAATATATCCATGAAAATTAGGTGGGACTGCCAAATGCTTCTCGAGGTAATGATTCTATTTGGGTTATTTTTGAATGACTAACTAAATATGAACATTTCTTATCTGTTTGATATTTTATGTCTTTGGATCAGGTTTCTCGACTATAACTCAAAGATATGGTCAAGTTACATAGATTTCCTTTATCCATTGTATCTTATTAGGATCCAAGGTTCACTTAAAACATTTTTAAAATACTTCAGAAGTCATTAGGCACAGAATTAAATTTCATCACTTCCTATTATCACTAATTTGATGGACAAGATGTTTTTTCTTATAATAATAGTTTTCATTCCAGTATATAGATGGCTCTATTTGAGAAATTATATGGAAAATGGTGTCAAAATCCATTATTTTGGGATGAATTCATAGAAAATAAGTTGATGGGACTAGAATTAGTAGATTAAGTGGATGAGAATGTGAAGATGATCCGATAACACATGAGTACATCTCATAGTAAGTAGAAAAGTTATGCAGATAACTGGAGGAAAGGCTTTTCTTTCAAGGTAGGTGATCATGTTTACCTTAAAATCTATCTTTGGAAAAGTGTTATGAATTTTCGTATGAAAGGAAATCTAATTCCATGGTTCATTGGACCTTATAAAATCTTAGATAAAGTTGGACCAGTATCCTACCGAGTAGCTTTGCCTTCGATTTTATCTCGGGTACATAATGTTTTTCATGTTGCAATATTGAGAAAGTATGTGTCATATTCATATCATGTTTTGAGCCTAGATGTAGTTTAGCTAGAAGAGAACCTTTATTATGAAGAGAAACCTATCCAGATTCTTGATTGTAGGGAGAAAGTATTATGGAATAAGGTAATTCACTAATTTAAGGTTTTGTGGAGAAACCACATGGTTGAAGAAGCAACATGGAAATCTAAAAATGCTATAAGGGAAATCTATCCTCACTTGTTTTATATGTAAATAAAAATTGTGAGGAAACAATTTCCAAAAGGTGGGGAGAATGTAATGACCTAAGTACTTATAAAATAATTTGTTTTCATTCTGGAATTAAATAGTTAAATTCATTATAATTTTATAATTAGTTAAATGGTATTTATAGAAATTAAGTAATATATACAAATAGAATAATAACCCCACCTGTGAAATTATAGATAAAATTTAAGTATCCTATAAGTGAAATTATGATCTATTTATATCATGGAATAAGTAAATAAATTTTTTAAAAATTATAAATTAAGTATTGCTAGTTTTGTGAAATACAAATGTTTATTTACAATTCTATAATTTATATAATGATTTAAAAGAAAATATATTTATAAAAAATATATTTATAGAAAATATATTTATAAATAAATATATTTTTGTATTATGATTATAAGATAATTTTATGAGAATTTAATTAATTTTTCAAAGTGTTATAAAATCAGTTATAGTTTTAAAACAAGTATTTTTTTTAATAAATTGTTATTTTAATGAAAATTAAATTTCACATATTTATAAAATTATTTTCAAAAAATGGGGTAGATTTTTTAATTCTACACATCAAAAAATGGTTGGGGTGATTTTTTGTGATTTTTTTGAAATAATTGAATTTTTGGTGAATAGTGATATATGATAATTTACGGTATATATACATTATAAGATAAATCCACTATTCGTTGAGTAACGAATGATCTAATCACCATAATATTGAACTTCCCTTCATTATTTAAATATATTTAGTGATAATGATCAAACTTTTCATAGTCAGGATCCAAAATAATTAACTAATAAATATAATAATGAAAAAACACCTCTATCCTTAACTATAAATAACACCCATCACTATAAGGACCTAGCCTTAAACCTAACTTATTCTAGTCACTTTTGACTAGAATTAATTTTCATTCATTCCCAAATATCTTTTATGTCTAGAGTTTTAGAGAATTACGACAAAACCTTACAAAAACATTCAATATTACAAATTAGATAAATCTACATGCCATCCATTTTTTTCATAAAACAAAACTATTAAAATGAAACATGGTTTCACTACAAGAAAACTTTTCTTTAGCGGTGTTTTTTTTCACGGCGGTTTTAAAAACTGTCGCTAATTTTTTTTGATCAAACCGCCGCTATATTTTTTTTAAATTTTTTTAAATTTTTTTAAATATCTTATAAAAAATTTAATTTTTTAATGGCCGTTTTTAAAAAAAACCATTGAGATATAACAACGATTTTTTGAAAACTGCCCCAAATTTTAAGAAATTTTTTTTAGAAAATTTTAAAAAATTATTTTTTATTATTTTATTAATATTATTTATAATCAAATGTAGTTTATTATTAATAATTTTATATATTTATAATGTGTTAATTAATTAATATTTATAATTTTTGGTTAATAATTTTTTAAAACTGAAAACAAATCTTCAATAAGTAGAAGAATAGACTTTGGCATCAAATGACCATAACTTCTGATCTTAGAGTCCATTTCAGCTCCACAACCAGTCAAATCGAAGTTTATCAAATGAGAAAAAACCAAGTGATATTTAAATCATGTGATAATAAAAGGAAAAAATATATATTCAAAATTCAAAAGTCGAAAATCGAACTCAAACTTCAAACGACCATAACATTTAATTCGGGTGTCTGTTTGGGCTCTACCACGTATCAAATCAAATCCTACGACGAGCTCTACGCCTCTTAGGTCTGGTACTAACCCTTTGAGTATTGTACCTTTTTTATTCTTCTAGAAAGACCTAGAAGGCCTTCGAAACAGAGGTTTTAGTTACATACATCGATTTCTTATAATTCAAATGATTAAAACTTTTGATTTCGGTGTCATTTCGGCCTGTACCACATATCATATCAAAATTCATTTCATGATCTTCGATTTGATTATTTTTTGCACTAAAAAAGGAGTCTCAGATCATATTTTATGGCCATTTCAGTGTTTTTAGGGTTTTAAGAGGTTATTAACGTTTTATGATTTATTTAATTATTTAATATTAATTAATTAATTAATTGTTATTTATTTATTTATTATTTATTTATGTATTTATTATTTAGCTATTATGTACACATTAATTATTAATTTATTTTTAATTAATTAATTAATTATTTATTTATTTATTTACTTATTATTTATTATTAGTTTATTATTAATTAATTAATTATTTATTTATTATTTATTTTTTTATTTTTTATTCATTAATTATTAATTATTAATTAATTATTAATTAAATATTAATTGTTAATTAATTATTATTATTAATTAATTATAAATTATTAATTAATAGTTATTAGTTATTAGTTATTATTTATTATTTATCATTTATTTATCTATTTATTTATTCAGGTATTTATTCATTTATTATTCATTATTTATTATTTATTCTTCATTCTTTATTCTTTATTCTTTATTCTTTATTCTTTATTCTTTATTCTTTATTCTTTATTCTTTATATTATTTATTATTTTTTAATTTTTTTTAATTTACTAAATATTAATTTATTATTAGTTTATTATTCATTTTTTTATTTATTTATTATTTATTGATTATTGATTATTTATTTATTATTTATTAATTAACTATTAATTAATTATTAATTATTTATTAAATATTGAATATTGAATATTGAATATTAAATATCAAAATTTAAATATTAATTATTAATTAAGAATTTTTAATTTTATAATTATCAATTATTAATTAGTAGTTATTATTAATTATTAATTATTTATTCATTATTATTTATTTATTTATTTATGTATTTATTATTTATTTATTTATTATTTATTATTTCTTATTTATTATTTATTAGTTATTATTTATTATTTATTATTTATTATTTATTATTTTATTTTTAATTTACTAAATATTAATTTATTATTAGTTCATTATTCATTTATTATTTATTTATTTATTTATTCAATATTCATTATTTATTAATTATTTAATAATAATAAATTAATAATTTATTAATTTTTTTTAAAATTTTAAATATTAAATTTTAATTCTTAATTCTTAATTCTTAATGATCAATTATTAATTATTAGTTATTATTAATTATTAATTATTAATTATTTATTATTTACTATTTATTATATATTATATATTATATATTATATATTATATATTATTTATTATTTATTATTTATTTATTTATCTGTTATTTATTAATTTTTTATTTATTTATCATATATTAAATTATTTTTTAATTAATTTATAATTTATACATTACTTATATATTATATGTTATATATTATATATTGTATATTATATATTATCTATTATCTATTATCTATTATCCATTATATATTATCTATTATGTATTATATATTAACTATTATGTATTATGTATTGTATAATATATAATATATAATATATTATATATATTATATATTAAATATAATATATAATGTATTTTGTATTAGATATTATGTATTAGATATTATCTATTATATATTATGTCTTATATATTATATGTTATATATTATATGTTATATATTATATATTATTAATTACTGATTATTAATTACTGATTATTGATTAATAATTATTGATTAATAATTATTAATTATTAATTAGTGATTAAATACTATTTAGTGTGTATCTATTTGTTATGTATTACTTGTTTTTTCAATTAATATATATATGTATAAGTATATTAAATTTGATTTATTGACCACATGAAGAGCCTGTTGGAGTGGTAAAGTCTTTGGAAAATAAGCAAGAGGTAAGAGGTTCAAATCTCACCAAATGCAGAATTTCTATATATGGAATGAGCATGTGCATGGACATGGACTTGTTCATGGACATGGGCATGTGTGTGGTAAAAATAAATAAATAAATTACAAATATAAAAAAAATTAAAATTTTAAAATTAAAAAAAAAATAAAAATTAAAAAAATTAAAAAAAATTAAAAATGATTTAGCGACGGTTTAAACCGCCACTAAAAAACCATCGCTAAATCGTTCTATGATGGTTTTAAAGAACTTCCACTAACTATTTCCTGACACACAATTTAGCAGCAGTTTTCCAAAATCATCACAAAATGATTTAGCGGCAGTTTAAACTGCCCCTAAACGAAAAAAAAACTTCGTTAAATACAAAATTTGGCATAGTGTTTCTTTTCAAGACAAATCTTCAAATAGTTTCATCATAGCATATTATTTGTCCTTACCAATCTTAAGACCTGTGAAAAACAATTAAAAACTTGGGATGAGCCCAAAAAACTCAGTATGGGGAAACAAGGGAAATAGTTTACATGTGATCTTGAGAGATATAAATAAGAACATGAGGACTTTCATAAAGGCATAAGAAATAAGAATATCATAATAATAATAACATGGGTCATAACTTGAAAATGTGGCTACAACATTTAATTTAGAATTTCATAATCATAACAACAAGGTCCATCCCCAAGGTGTCATACCAAAAAGGTCCGTCCCCAAGATTTCATAAAAAATACCAAGGTTATTCACTAAGGTATCGTAAAAATTTCCAAGGTTATTCACCAATGTATCGTAAAAAATGTCATCTATAGAGATTAATTTCTTTACCCAATGCATTGGAGTGATATAACGTCACACCCTTAATATGTATTTATTTTATTGTTATCCACATAGATCATAATCAAACATTTCATAAATAACCCAAAGAGAATAAAAGAAATGGGTTTCATATCAAAATTGTGACATTTTAAAAGGTGCATAAAAGCATGATCATTATGTAATTTATAACCCAATAAATGGAAAAGAGGGTTTTATGTATGTCTATTCCAAAATAAAATATATAATTTTTATGCCTTGATGAATAAACCTGTAAATAAATAGGTATGGGTATTCACATAAAGAAAATAAGAGAATTTCTTGAGAAAAAGAGAGATTTTGTGACGAAAATTCTGCAGCATAACGACTTTGCAACATGGTTTTAGAAAACATTAAAAATATAGGGGATATGGTTCAAACACTTATAAAAGAATCATAATATATTATAGGTATAGAATAAAGTGTAAATAAGAACATGGTATAGAAACTAGAAAGACAGACCACATAAAAGAGAACTTGAATGGAAAAAAGAGAAGTTGAGAATTACCTTACCACATAAGAAACACTTGAATACATATCATTAAGGAATTACGTATTACAAAACATTAAATATAATTAGAATATAATAATTCAGGATATAATGATTAAAAGGGTTGTATATGCACCTTATAGAAAAATAAAGGTGCATAACATCAAGATATGCCCCAAAAAAGGAGATTGAGAAGAAGTCCCTTACCTTGAGTCCAACTTGACTCGTTCATTCTTTGCCTTCCAGAATAATAAAATTATGTTAATTTATAATTTTTTGAGAAAATTTTTCATGTTATTTTATTCCATTTATACCAATTATTACCATGCTATAACAATTACTTAATTATTTAATTTCATATCGGATGTTTTATCGATATTCAGTACTTGAGTCAAAAATGAATTTATTGTGATTAAAAATAGTCCATATGGTCATAATTACATAATATATAGAATATTATTCATGATTTAAATAACACATAAAAATCATATGTGTGTGTGTGTATTTAGAATAATCCATAATATTTTGATATAAGAAATGAAACGACAGTTCACAGAGACTGTAGGTTGTACGTACGCATGAACGATACTTTCATTTTTTTGTCATATAAAAAGAATAAAAACTAATTGATAAATATGTATATTATAATTCCGGTATTATATATATTTTATTTATGTTACATATGTTCATTAAATCCATCCTTTGTATATTCTAGGTATAGCATGAACGAGTCAGGTACTTTGAGGGGGAGGGGGGGGGGTTGTCCACACTTCCTCAAATAAATTATCATATTTATACAACATGAAAATCATAAAGGTATGTTCTAAATAAAAATTATAGAAGCATAGATATAATATAAATATTTTATATATAATACATAAATATAGTTCCATCAAAATAGCCACCATGAGAGGTGGTAGGATAAAATTGAACAATCATCATTTTGTGAGGTAGTAGTTCATCGTACACATAAACAGTATGTTCTAAATCCATTAGATAGAGGTGTGTGGAAGTGTAGGTCTAAATCTTAGCATAAAAAATGAAATTATATTGAGGATACTGGGGTTTTTATAAAATAATGGAATAAAAATATCATAGGGTGGAGAAGTAAAATAAAGGAAAGAAGCTTGATAGATGACACTACCTCAAAATTGGGTAAATCCTGTTGATTTGAGCTAAAAGGATTCTTTGAGTTGCCTTATGATGAAGGTAATGATACTAGGAGTAATGGTGGTATTTTGGGAGCTAATTTGAGAAGAATATGAGACAATATGATTGAGAGGTGTGAGTTAGTGGGTAGAGGTGGTTCCCTTTTATAAGAGGGAGGAGGGGTGCTTTAGAAAATTCTTGAAATATTATTTTATTATAAATTGATTTTCAAATTATAATAGTTTCAAAGTGATATATTTTGAGTATAAGATTATTATGGGTCTAAATCCTCTCAAACCATAATCCATTTTTAAATTTTATTGAAAATCCACTTTAAGGGTAAGTGGGAACCTACAGAACATTCATCAAGCATCGCGACACAACCTCATAAAACACCCATTACAGAGACAAATTTCAAAATGAAAAACACAACCATCCACTGCACCTTGACCGTAAAATGCAACCTATTTCAAAATTTAAAAGATACCAACATTCAAAACCCGCATAGAATCAACAATACCACCATAAAAAGAACCATTTAATAATTGGAAAATCAAAAATCTATAAACCATCATCACACCGCTATCACCGTCGCCTCGAGATGCACACATCGACACCGAAGCAAGATTGTTGTACCACCACAGACCCTCTTCATCACTGTTGATAGAAACCATCGGATACCATCATTGATGGGGAGTATCCATCATCACCTATGCCAAGAAGAAACCCATCATCAAAGTTGAAATCAAACCCGAACCACAAATTGGAACACCACAAATCCAATGTCAAGGAGGAATATTGATGGTCATCGAACCACGCATCCCAAAACCCCGTTGTAACCCCCACTCCAAATCCAACCAGGATTGGAGCATCGAAATTTAGGGTTAGAGAAATGGTTCAAGAAACCGACGGCTCTGAATGAAGGCACCGTCAATGAGGCAGAAAAACTGGGGACCATCAAAGTAGAATCGAGGCAACCTAGGCAGCAGATGACGTCGATATGAAGAATACCTAAGAATATGTCTCAACATATAGGTTTTAGAAAAGTTTTGGTAACAAAATTAACCTTATATTTTAGCTTTAACCCTTAGTTAAAAATATTAACTCTTACCATGTCTTCTTGTATTTTCATAATATAAGGTTACTATAGTTATTATAAAATGTCAATATAACCAGAAGTGGATAATTAATGACATTTTTAACATTATATAAGTCATTTGGCCGAATCTTATATTTTTATGACTATTATATCATTTAATAAAATATAATTTTTTTTAAAACTCATTTATGTCAATTTTGACACTATTTAGTAATTGATTTTTGTTAAAGTCGTAAAAACTTGATTCCTTCAAACAAAAGGCATTAACTCATCACTAACATATCAATGTAATCCAAAAAATTATGTATTACATAAAAATTTTCAAATTAAATTTATTTTAATATTTATAATACCATTTATTTGAATCTTTTATTAATAAGGTAATCATTATATCATCATTATCTCATAAATAAATTTATTTATGTAAAGTCCAAAAATTATAAATAAAATACCATGATGTAGGAAATTTTTTTATATTTATAATGACTATTTATAGTAAAATATATCAATTATGTAAACCAAATTAAAAAAATAGTTAGGAGATACACGTTTATGTTATATTAATCTTTCCTTTAAAATAAATATTATAAGAGGACATTATCACAGTCAAGTGGCTCTATGGGGTCCTAAAATCAATACAAGGGTGCTCATAGTCAGAAATATATCATTCAATAGTATTATTACATGTTTATGGATAGTTTTATATTATTATAAGATTATTTTTTTACTCTTATTTTTCTGATTTACCCTTTAACCATGGTAAATAAAAACAATTACTGAAATTACTATTCATAATGTCAAAAAATTTAAGTTACCTATTTAAAAAAACTGGAACTTATGATTCCAAATATGGAATCCATTTTTCCAAATTCAAAACAAATAATTTTTAGTAAATAAGTTTAAATTAATTCTCATTGTCAAAACTAGAAAGTGAGTTTTTAAGAAGTAAAAACTATCAAAAGATTGACATGTGTTTATGTCCAATTTAAATGTGAAATTACTTACAATGACAATAATTGGATTAAATTATAAAAACATAACCCAATTACACTTTAAAACCAATTAAAAGGGTAATATAAATATATAAATAAATTAGATGAAAAGGCAATTTTGAATTAAATTGCAGTATTTTTCACTATTCATAAAAATATGGATTTTATCAGAAAAATACCAAAATTTCATCCAAAGTAGATTTTTATGTAAAATTTCTAAATAAGAAGTTTATTTTATCAAATATAACATATAAAAGTGACAAAAAATATATTTAAAAAGGGTTATCTATTAAAAGATGATAAAACGACCTTTTAAAAATATTAGAGTATTTTATGCTTAAAATTTGATTCATTCTCATTTTAAGCCTCTAAGATTTATTGGATAAAAGTAAAAAAAATTAAAAAACATGTGTATTAATGTTTTAGTTAGTTTTGTTCATTCCTTCTAATAAAATGGTTATGCATTAACTAATAATTAAAATAATAATAATAATATTGTATTATTTTTCGGTATAACTCAATGTTGTGTGCAACATAAAATTTCTATGAAACTCATTGTTACATGTCGAGTATGCTTTATTAAAAAGCATCCCATTTAATATAAAATGAATATATTATTCATAAATATTAATATATATGAAAATTTATTATTCTATAAATACCTAGAATGTAACATCTTTCCCCCTTTTGGAAATTGTGTCATCACAATTTTAAAATTGGGCCCAGTAACTTCATTGAAAATCCCACATCGAAAAAAGAGTCAATAAAACTACCACTTTAAAAGAATGAAAGAGAATTAAAAAAGGTCACCTGAGATAACACATACTAGGATTACATGTAGAAAAATATGTATATGATAGAAAAACTAACCATATTGTTTTTATGGAGAGTGATAGAAAACATATTCAGAAGAAAGTTAACAATTAGAAACCCACAAAATGGTTATGGGTTAAATGGTCTTTGATTTCGAAATAGGAAAAGTAAATGAACAACATTTTTTGTTTTAAGTTACTTTTCATACAGTTGAGGAATTTATTTACGATATTGACTAAGAACATAAGGAAAGATACTTACTTGTCAAGTAGAGTTTCATCCTTAAATAAATATCTACCACAAACTCCTATTTTATCTAAACGATGAGTATTCAAGATGACTTGGTGACACCTAAAGTGCTAGAATAAACTTCTAGAGAATAACATAATCCAAAAAAGATGAACTAAATATTTCCCCAATCTTTAGACATTAACCAAAACTAAAATGGTTAGTACAAGATCATATAATCCCCAAAAAGAGTAATCCTTTATAAAAATAAATGCTACACTTAATCTCCAAATTTCAGCAAAAAATACCCATATTTCAACAAATACCATTCAGTAAAAAATTTTCCTTAAATATTTTTAAAATAATACACATGAAAATTAAAACCCAAAATTTAGGAGTATTTGATCACATAATCTTCCAAGATAAATTTTAACATTTATCTCCAAATAACATCACCCACTCTTAATGTCTCATACCGAAAAGTAATTAACCTAATAAGTTGTTCTCCAAGATGGGATAATAATTTCATAATTTACATAAGTCCACGATTAAATTTTTAAACCTTTAATTCTCAAATAAAACACCATTTTATTCTATTTACCGTAATCATATAAAGTCCCCAAAATAGTGAACATCTTCCAAAATAACATTTATCACTTAATCCCAAAATCATTTTCCAATCCCATGGTTATATATTAAATAAAATATATGTCTCAAAAATAAACTTATTATTATTTCATCAACTCATTTAACTAAAAATAATGAAGTCATACTAACCAGTGAGTTCACATAGGCCAGTGGTAGTAAATAAAGGCCTATTGCACTTCGGTTGGGGGTTCAATTCATGCAGCCTTGTCCGACACAATGGGTTGTCACACAGTCTTAATGTTTTCCCTTTTTATAAAACTCTATAATTCTTATAACATTCCTAAAATTTGATAACATCCTAAAAAAATAAACATATGATGTTTTAACCACAAATTTTATCTCACACCTTTCATTCGATATAAAAAAAGTAATAACTCAGAACTACCTGAAAAAAATAAATGTCTCCAAAAATACTGTTAGTCACCTAGTAATTTTATAACATAAGCCTAAAAAAGGTTACTAAGAAATTAAAATTAGGATCAACCAAAAACTTATAAACCCATAATAAGACATCCTAATCTCTAAAGTTGTCTAAACCCTGCTCTAATACCAACTACAAGGACTCAGCATTAAATATAACTTATTCTAGTGGATTTTGACTAGAATTAATTTTCATTCATTCCTAAATATATTTTAGGTCTAGAGTTTTAGAGAATTAGGAAAAAATATTATATAAACTTTTAATATTAAAAATTGTATAAGTCTATATTCCATCCATTTTTTTATAAAACAAAAACTATTAAAATGAAACATGGTTTATTTTCAAGAAAAATCTTAAAATACTTTCATCATAGAATCTTCTTTGTCCTTACCAATATTAAGACCTGTGATAAACACTTAGAAACTTAGGATTATCACAAAAATATCAGTATGGGAAAAGAAGGGAAACAGTTTACATGTGATCTTGAGAGATATAAATAAGAACATGAGAACTTTCATAAAGGCATGAGAAAGAGGAATATCATAATAATAAGAACTTAGATCATAACTTGAAAATGTGGATAAAAAATTTAATTTATAAATTCATAAGAAAATCACCAAGGTCTATACCCAAGGTGTAATATAACTAAGGTCTATCCCCAATGTGTCATAAAAATTATCAAGGTTATTCACTAAGGTGTCGTAAAAATTACTAAGGTTATTCAATAAGGTATTGTAAAACATGTCATCTCTAGAGATTAATTTCTTTACCCAATGAATTGGAGTGATATCTGGCTGCAACCATAATATGTCTTTATTTTCATGTGATCCAGAAATATAATAATCAAACATTTCATAAATAACCCAAAGATAATAAAAAAATGGATTTCATATCAAAATCATGACATTTTAAAACATGCTTAAAAACATTATCATTATGTCATTTATAGCCCACAAAAAGGAAAAGAGGGTTTTATATATATCAATTACAGAATAAAATATATCATTTTTATGTCTTTATGAATAACTATATAAATTAAATTGGGTTGGGTATTCACATAAATAAAATAAGAGAATTTCTTGAGAGAAAGAGAGAGATTTTGAGATGAAAATTCTGCAGCATAACGACTATGCAACATGGTTTTAGAAAACATTAAAAAGAGAGGGAAAGGTGTCACTCATTCATAAAAGAATAATAATATAGTATAGTTATAGAATAAAGTTTAAATAAGAACATGTTTTGGAAACTTTAAAGACATACCACATAAAAGATAACTTGAATGGAAAAAGAGAAGTTGAGAATTTCTTTACCACATAAGAAACACTTGAATACATATCATTAAGGAATTCCATTATACAAAACTTTAAATATCACGAGAATATACTGATTCATGATATAATGAGTCAAAGGGTTTTATAAACACATTATAGTAAAATAAAGGTGCATAACATCAAGATATGCCCCAAAGAAAGGAGATTGAGACGAAGTCCCTTACCATGAGTCTGACTTGTCTCGTTCATTATTTATATTCATGAATAATAAAAATAAGTTAATTTATACTTTTTTAAGAACCTTTTTCATTTTTTTAATTAATTTTATATCACTTATTACCATTTTATAACAATTACTTAATGATTTAAGTTCATATCACATGTTTTATCAATATTCGGTACTTGAGTCAAAAATGAACTTGTTATGATTACAAATTGTCCATATGGTCATAAGTCCATAATATCAAGAATTTTATTGATGATATAAATAACATAAAAATTTTATATGTACATGTATTTATAATAATACATAATTTTTGTATATAAGAAATGAAATTCACCGTTCCTGGAGACGGTTGGTCATACGTACGCATGAACGCTACTTTCATTTCTTCGTCATATTAAATTAATGAAAAATAATTGATACATATGTATATTATAATTACAGTATAATATCTATTTTATTTATGTAACATAGGTTCATTAAATACATCCTTTATACATTCCATGTATAGCATTAATGATTCATATCACTTTGAGAGGGCGGTTGTCCACACTTCCTCAAATGAAATTATCATATTTATACAACATGAAAAGCATTTAGGTATATTCTAAATGAAAATTATATAAGAATATAGATAATATAAAAATCATATATATAATACATATATACAGTTCCATCATAATTTCAACCATAATAGGTGGTAATAGAAAATTTAATAATCATCGTTTCGTGAGGCATTAGTTCACCGTACACAGAAACAGTATGTTCTAAATCTATTAGATGGAGGTGTGTGTAAGTGCAGGTCTAAATATTAGAATAAAATAATCATATTATATTGAGGATAATGGTTATTTTATAAAATAATGTAATAAAAAAGATCATAGGGGTGGAGAAAGAAAATAAAAGAAAGGAGCTTGAGAGAATACATTACCTCAAAATTGGGTAACTCCTGCTGATTTGATCCAAAAGGCTTCTTTGAGTTTCCTTCTACCCAAGGTAAGGATACTAGGAGTAAGGGAGGGTTTTGGGAGCTTATTTGAGCCACTCAAGCATCTAAATGGCTACATATGAACCCCCTTATGAGAAAATGTGAAGAACACTAACATGTTGGGATGAAGTTGGTGAATGTAATCTACTAGGACTTGAAATGTTTCAAGAAATGGTGGAGAAGGTGAAAATCATTCAGCAACACATCAAAGTAGCCCAAATTTAACAAAAGAGATATGCAGACAATCATCGACGAGACCTTGAGTTTAAGGTTAGATACATTGTATTCCTCCGCATATCTCCATAGAATAGGATCATGATATTTGGGAAGAAAGGGAAGCCAATTCCTAGGTACATCGACCCCTTTGAGATCCTTGATCAGGTAGAAGCAGTGGCCTATTCACTAGAACTTCCACCTAACATATCTCAAGTACATGATGTATTCCATGTATCCCTCTTAAGGAAGTACATACTTGATCCTTCACATGTAATGACTTTAGAGGTGGTACAGTTGGAGAATGATCTTTCTTAAGAGGAGTAGTCAGTGAAGATCTTGGATCATAAAGATAAATTTATACGTAACAAGTCTACTCACTTGTTCAAAGTACTGTGAAAAAACCATAAGTACAAAGAGGAAATATGGGAACCAGAGAAAGTGATGAAGGAAAAGTACTCACACCTGTTTTCAACATAGAATGTAAAATGAAAATTTAAGGGTGAAATCCCATAAGGTGGGAAGAATGTAACGACTGTAACTTTTATCAATGAAAATTATATTATTATAATTATTTCATATGGTGTAAACACATAGAGAACACAATAAATGCTTTATAAATGAATAATTAATGAAATAAGAATCATTTTTAGAAGTTAAGAAACCCATACCGATAAAATAGTAACTTGACCTTTGGAATAGTAATGCAACCCTTATGAATAGTAAACCATCCAATTGAATAGTAAAAATCACCAATTATAGTATAAATAAAATTTATTCATATTATAAGTGACAATATGATATAATTATATCATAGTATAAGTAAATAAATATTTTAATAATTATTAGTTAAGTGTTGGTATTTTTATAGGTCATAAATATTTAATTACATTTTTTTTATTAATTTAATAATTTAAAAGAAAATTTATTTTTATAAAATTTATTCATAAATTAATATTTTTTCTTCTTAATATTATAATATAATTTTATGAGACCTTAATTAAAATTTCAATATGTTAGAAAAGCAGTTTTAATTTTAAAATTTGTTTTTTCCAAGTAAATGATGTTTTCAATTAAAAATTATATTTCTCATATTTAGGAAATTATTTTCATAAAATGGAGTTAATTTTTGAATTTTATAGATATAAATATAGTTAGGGTGAATTTTTGGTATTTTTCTAAAATACTAGAATTTTTGGTGAATAGTAAAATATGATAATTTACGATAAATGCTAAATACTTGAATTATGGATTCATAGGTGATGTAATGATGATATAATCCAATTATCTCGAACTAAAATTCTCAATTTACGATATTCATTCACAATAATCATAACTATTTATTTTCTTGAGCAAAATAATAAAATATTGAGTAAAATAATGAGAAAACACCCCTCTCCTCCACCATAAATACCGCCCCTCACCACCTCTTCTCCTCACACCTCTCAAGCCTTGAGACTTGTAAAAATTATAGCCAATAATCCTCCCAAACCTCTTCCACATGTCCATGAGCTTTTAGTATTAACAAAATACCAACACCAATCCCCTAAGGAGGTTCTCAAGAAGAAGGAATTAAGAGGTAAACCACTCTTCCTTTTCTTTTAATTTCTTTTTCAAGTTCATTTATTTTCCTTTTCTCTCCTCACCTCCACTCATCCATATATAATGAAAAAAATATTATCTTACATATACTATAATTTTATCATTTTTATGGAATAATTATTCTTCATATCTCTTCTCCTCTCTCTTTTACTTTATGAATGAAAACATCGTCTATGAGGTGCCGATTTACCACCTTCATGGAGGACGTGCTTTCATATTTCAATTTTGTCTTCAAGTATGGACAGTAAACAATTTTTATGGTTGAAATATATTATAATAAATGTATTATATCTTTTTTATTATTTTGGAATCATTTTGTTCACATGATATTAATTTCTAAAAAATGTGTTTGTTGTGATAAAAAACCACCAAAATAAACCCAAACAATTATCATTAATGATTTATCTAATTAATCATACTCAATTCTGTAAAAAATGGTATTTTAATATTATATAAGTTTATTAATAACATATAAGTTCATTTATGGATAAATATTATCATTATACATGATTTTCTATACACTTATACAACTAAACCAATCATAAAAACCAAGGAAACTAACTCTCCTGAACGATGAAATTAAACATATTAACCCATCAAAAAGGACATAAATTAACTTAATAAAGTTATAATAAATAAAATAAATGTATAAATGGTTTTTTAATTATTAATTAATTAATATAATTTTATTATTTAGGACATTAAGATCAATTGCATAATCATTTTGGACATAAGGTAGGGGATTCTACCTGAACCTCCTTTATTCCTTGAAGTTACTCTTTCTCTATTATTAACCAAATAAAATTCTATTTTATTTTTATTTAAATCTTATTAATGATTTTTATATGTTCCAAAATTATGTATTAATATCCATTAATCCTTATTTTTCAAGAATATACATTTTTTTAAAAGTTTCCATACTCAATTCTTCTTGATAAGCAATCCTGGTTTAAGGGAACTTTCTGGATTCTTATCCATTTTCAAGTGTGCTCCATAATATGTTTTAAGAAACCATTAGTTTTATAAAATAACTCATTTTATCATGAAAAAATACCTTGGTTAAATTCGGTTTTTATACAAACAATTATTCATTTTCCATTTTAAAGAATATTGAAAGTTTTCATTTAACCATGCTAAAATGTTTTATTTATAAAGTATCTTAAACACTATTTTAACTTCATACTGACACCACTTATCATGATATATTCCTATATTAACTTATGAATTTCCATGTATGATTTAAATCCATCCTATCATGGATGCCACTATGATATTACATTTTTATATGCATTTTGACATAATTATGATACCAAATTATTGTCATAGGTAACCCTTATATTTATGTTTGATTGCTTATGCATGATTATTTATGTGGAAAACATATTTGTGAACATGTTATGATGGGTATGACCATATAGAACTCCAATTCATTGGGTAATATTTATTCTCATTATATGTTAAGTGAAATAGTCTTGGTGGTTATCCTTGACTCATGCTCCTCTATGTGCAACGAGCCTTGACTCATGCTCCTCTATGTGAAACAAGCCTTGAATCGTGCTCATATATGTGCAAAGAGCCTTGGATTTTTCTAAATTCATGTTTTATATTACTTTCACATTATTATTAATCCATGAATATGTGATCCCATGTTATTATTCCTTAGGTTTAATCATGTTCAATCCCTTTTATACTGTTAGGTTATGCCTTCTAACCCATCTATTAAGATTTATTTTATTGTTTATTCCCTTACTGGGATTTTTATATCATACCTTTGTTTATGTTATTTCAGGTTATCCTATACAGATTTAAGGAATCAAAGGAAGTTAGAATCTCATAATGGATGATAAATAAATAGATGTCTTATTTAGTCCCATGTTATTAGTTTTATGTATGTAGTCTTCCAAGACATTATAATTTACGGTCCTTGGCTTGTAACTTAATGTTTAATTATAATTAAAATAATGTAATGATATAAGTAAAATTTTAGGGTCTCTATATTTTAGGTTCAAAAACCTTTCCTACTAAGTGATTTTTTTGTGTATTTAGACCATTGGGTCAATCCATTTCATCTATTACTGGTTTCATGAAACCTTTAGATCCGGGGTTGAAACTCCTTTTTCATCAAGTTGGTTTCATGACACCTAAAAATATGGGGGAATAAGACTTTTTTACTGATCTAATTTCCTTGTATCTTAATTTTCAAGTGTTAACCATGTTTCCCACCATTTTAGTTTTAAATCACTTTAGGATTTCAAGGTTTAACACATTAAAAATCATGTTATTTTGATGGAATCTTTAGATCTGGTGGAAGAACTCTTTCATATGTTCCAAAATGATCATTTAAACATATTTTTTCCATTTACATTAAAAAATATATTCAATAAAAAATTATATTTCCAATTACATTTCACTTTAAATAGAAACAATTTTTTCTTATATTATCACTAACTTTATACTGACAATGTTGATTTAACTAGCCTATATCAAACCACTACTTTGTTGACACCACACCAGATAATTATTTAATCATACATGTTAAGAGTTTTAATCTCCCACTATAGACTATATACAACCACATAAATACTTACTCATAAACTAGATTATCATAATCTCCCATGAGTATTGAAGTTCAACAATTTGGTCACCACACTATAATGTTATATAAATCTCCCACTGAGTCAGTTACAGGTCGTATTGTGTTTTCCAAATCATCACCATACATAACCACACTTATATATATCTATTATCCTTATATATTTGTGAAAATTGAATCAATTTTCTATAGGAAAACTTAATCACCTCTTTTCTAGGTTCACCACACCTATCACCCACGATTTCCATTAAAATTTCACCCAAAACGAGGGCCATAACCTCAAATATTTTATGGTGTTCTCCCTATCATAATATTTCCACTATCCTCATTCTATAAATACAAATTTTTTAGGATTCCATAATCTTAAATATCTTTTTTATTATGATCCATTCTCGTTTAATCATGATAGACCCTCCCACAATCCCCACTCTAAGGTTAACAACTAACACAACCCAATGCATTGGGGCATTTCCTAGGCTAGTGGTAACCCGAGAGTGCCAACTAAGCATGCCTATAATAGTACATGGGCTAGTAACTAGAAATGATTAGGAATATATCATAATAGGTAAGGCCTTATCCAATATAAACATTTAACAAATACTTATCTCATAGGAATAAATAGTTAACAACACCATCTGGGTAAATATATCTACTCAACTGAACTATATACCTCACATGCATGATACATTAGGTAAAAATAAATCCCACAAGTTAAATAAAAAGAAAACATAACATTTGAAATGGTATATATAAAGCACTGAGAAGCTCCTCTGTGCTGCATGCACTCATGGGTCACACTCCATCCATAATATTCATCACTACCATCACGAATCACCAAGCTCTATAATGAATCACCAGAAATCACTTGGAATTATCTTTAGAGAATCCACACCAACTCCACATCTATCCCCCTAATATTCAAACCTATACATCACCTGCATAAACACAATAATCATGGGTACAAGGCCCATTAAAGAGTGAGTATAAACATTCCTAGTAATATTCCCTAAAAACCACAAAGGATAATAAATAAACATGTCACTTCAAAACTTATGGTACTAAAAAGTATCTAGAAAAATGATAAGAAAGTTTAACCTATATAGTATCTACTGTAATAATTCTCAATGATACAATAATGATCCCAATCATCACCACTCCAACCCTTGATAACTATACCACATGAGGGATCATGGATGCTCAAAATACTAAATATTCCATAAATACCGATGTCAATAGTCTACTATAACATCACATACCAAGGGAAAACGTATGGGGTGAAGAGGATTCAAAAGTATTAATGAAGACTACTCATCAAATGAGGGTGAACTTCACCCTTCGGTTCACATATACTATAACACCAAAATATTATCCAAACTATCAATGTGATGTAATAAATGAAACCTATAGAGATATGTAGTGGGGGAACTATTCCTTGAAAATTGATATGTAATGGTAGAGGAATTATTGACCCTAACAGAGGACTTAGACCCCACCCAAGATCTTAAATGAAAGAGTACCCACTCCATAGATAAATGACATGTGCCCTAGGTGTGTATGGGGGAGTACCAAACCTATCTATATAAAGGTAGCAGGGGATCCATGCTATAATATAACTATACCTCTAAAGAAATACCTACCCCAACATAACTATAAAGATCACACACAAATCCCATCATTGACCATGTAGAGATATATATGAAATCTACTTATCTCACAATACAAATAACCTTGGATAGATGAATGGACTACCCCATTTTCATCTACATAGAAATATACTTAGGATAGGATACCTATTTACTAAAAATTGGTATCATATTAAAATCATGAATTTCAGTGTAACTTAGATACGATATTCTATACAATGGGACTTAGGTCTCATTCCATAAGTCAAAATTATGTTTCCCATATATGTTTTTAATTTTACATATTGATTCCATGATCACAAGACCATATAAGGATCTTCATTCTAATATTATAGGAATAATTTATGACCAAAATAATGATTACCAATAATTGTAATAATATATTTTCTTGAGAGGTTGTGAATTTTGGTCACTTAAGTAGATGTTATCCTAGGGTTAAAGGATAATAAAGTAGGGTCATATAAATGTAAAATATCATCTTATATGGATTTTAGTGGATTGGAACAATCAAATGAAAATATTGTGATTATAAGATTTGGTTTCCTGGAACCAACTGTTTATAATTTCATTAAATGGATATTTAATGTATTTAAATATTAAACATCTTATTACATATTGTTCATTTTTCTGAATGAATATGATGTAATAATTTCATAGAGTATTTGTTGCACTCATAAGGTCATGCCAGTTCCCCGTTATGATGAGAACCTTGAAATGCGATAACAATATTCTTAAACATAGTTATGAGGTTGGATGACATACTATGATGGGAAAAATAGTATACATACCTTTAGGTGCGAGTACTCATAAGCATACGAGACATCCTCTCATGAAGTTTTCACTTGGTAATCTCCAAGATGGGAGATTATGAGAACAAACCCACCAGTAAGAATTCTGCATGTTTGGTGTTATAAGATATTCCTATATGTGAGCATGTGTAATGGTCCTTGGAATTTAAGATTATCATTAATACATGTCACGACTTGTGCACTTTGATTTACTGATGAAAAACATCACACCAAATGATGACGGGAATTAGGGTACGTTGGGTGTGTCATGAGTGACATGTTATTAATGGATAAGTCGAGGAAGGATTTTCCCCTTCTATTTATGGAATTTGATCTCTCGTCCCTTTGATTGAAATAGAACCGTCGCACAAAATTCCATGGCCATAGTGTAGCAACAAGTTTATTTTGGAGAGTCAAAGAATGACGTATCAAGCATAAAGGTTGATGACACTATCATGAAACCTTCTTGATGAGATATTCATACAAAGGGATTATAATACATAGTGAGCATTCATATATGTATGTCATTTTTTCGACTTTACATTATTTATTTTGGGTGCCTTGACCCGTTTCTAGACAGTACTCTTGGACTTTAGGCAAGCCCGCCTAATTCCATTGAGAAAGAATCCTAGAGGGTCATAGACTAAGTGTTTTTGGTGGCCTCAGTTAAATTCTATTTGAATTTAATTAATGAAATAAATATTATTCTCAAGACCGTGAAATAATTTTATTTAAGTTAAAATGATCGCATAAATTAAATAAAATATATTTATTTATTTTATTGAACATTTAATAATTATGTATTTATTAGTCTGTAAATAAAATATTTATTTAAGATAATAAATTATTTATTTATTTATTCAGGTGTTTAATAAATGGAGGTGGTGTTCGAGCAGACCAAGGCTGGTCCGGTAGTAAAATAATTATTTACAGGATGGTAAATAATTATTTTACTAGTTGAAAAATGTTAAAATAATAATGACATTGTTATTATTTTGTGATGTGAAATTTTATTTATAATTCCATTTTACACAAGTTGGCGCACCATAAATAATGATGCGGTATTATTATTATGATCATGGGTTTTCTCTATGTTTATAAATCTATTTAATTACTATTATGAAATTAAATATTTTAATTTAGGTTTCATGCATATAAATGGACAAGTACGTCTATTGTGTCATAGAGAACACATTGCACACTTGGTGAATTGAGAACTATTGAGACAAAAAATTTCTCTCTTGAATCCTCTTCTTCCCCCTCTCAAGAAAGAGAGATGTTCTTCAAGACCAAAGAACAAGCGATCAATAACGACCGATGCAAGACACTCACTTCACCGCGATAACACCCGCAGAATGAGTGGTGTTGATTAGAGGCCATTGAAGCACGTGAGGATCACCGCTAGAGGGATTTTGGTTTGGACCCTCACTAGTGCAACGAGACAATCTGGAAGGGTCATTTCGAACGATCAACATCATCAACGAAGAAAGTACCGAATAACCAGGTATCCTTTTATTTATGAAATTAATTAAATTAATTATAAACATGATGTGGAATATCATCTTTAAAGGTTTTGGGCCTCTTCACTCTTTATCTAAATCTTTGATTATATTCCATGGAGACTGACTTTGATCATCATATTGATCCCATAATAATCATTGATCATGGTAAAAATTAAAGTTGGGTGTTAGCCCAACCATTCTTCTACTGCACCCAAAACCTACAAGTGGTATTAGAGTGAGGTTCATCATCATTTATAATTATTTATTTATCATTTATGATTTATTCTTTAATAATTTAGTTTTTCAATTCAAGGTTTAATCGTTCTTCTAATATGAGATTTCGAGATATGTTCTTCGTTTTTTTCATTTCTCTCAAATTTCACAAAAATGAAATTTTTTTGGATTAAAATTAAAATGAGGAACTCATCAGGGTACCCCAATGATTATGTCCAAGTAACACCAAAGTGAAAACAGTATAATCCAGGCTACATGTTGTGTAGCCATGTACATCGCATCGTGAGTAATTCAGTAATTACTCAAGCTGTGTGCATTTATTACACGCGGTGTAATTAATTGTACACCATGTGTTTAATGGGACAGATAGGCACAAGCTTACCAGATTACATGCCATGTGGCCCACCGGTCATGGTGTGTAGTCCCTTCGGGATAGGGGAAAAGCCACGTATCCCATTCATAGATTGAGCTGACCGGTAACCATGTAATGCGGAGACAACATGGCGTGTATCCCACTCTACACACCGTGTACTCCGAATTTTCCAAAGTATACCTCACATGACCAATACCTAGGAATGTACTTCAAGAAATATGGTGAAGGTAGTGCATTCTATGTAGTCATAACTACATTCCATGTACCTTACCAAATTATGTAGAATTAAAACTTTAATTTATGCATACTGTTCGATCTGTATATCATATATAAATCGTTATATAGGTTGTTACTTTATGAATTGAATAATCTTGTCTTCCATATGTCATAAGAGTAAAATAGTATGATAATATAATCCATGTTGGGTAGATTCGAATAGGTATTCACCTGGTTACCTCCACGATACATTTAAGTACAAGGATGAGAATCTCAAGGAAATTCAGAAAAGGATTAAGATAAAAGGATTGATTATTTAAAGATAATAATTAATAGATTTGAGTGTGATTTATCTTAATAATAATGATTAAATAATTGAATTCCAGTTTTATTAAATGCATAACTCGTTGTGTGTATGTAGATGATCATGAGCTTGACCAGACCATGTATGTGATTGGTTTCCCTTTTAATTTTTTTGTTAAATTAATTGTTGGCCTACATTCCATCTCTCCTCATTAATATGTAGGGCGTGCATGTCCATGGTTTCTTTTATGTAAAATCCCTTTTACCCCTCACCTTTATGTGAGTTAAAAGCATATTTAATGGATGGATCTCCCAAGATAGTGGAGGCGGTTCAAGATGGAGCCAAGACGTGACCAATCCAATGAGATACAAAGGTGAACAAATGGAAAGCTATAAACATGAGCCCAAAAGGTTCAAGGCATCTCTCCCCTTGTCCAGGGTTAGTTTATCAACTACTAGATAAACTAACCATGAGAAAATCCCATGATCATTCCCTTTACTTTATTTTATTTCTATCAGTTGCATGGTTTATCATTATGGATGTGTTGTCTCAATCACATAATTAATGAATTAAACAAACATGCAAGATGGAACTAAAATAAAATAGGATTATGCATAAATATTATCAAGACATGGTTAATCACTTAAGTAAGTTCCACTTAATATTAACAATCATGTGATAAATATAATAAGCAATTTATGCATAAGAGATAAAAATTCCTCAAATAAAATATTAAGTTAGACCAAGCCTTCCATTACTTGATTAAGGGAAAGACTCAATAAAACTATGTGTTTGACCAACCCTTTTGGGGACACTTACTTTTATACCAGAAGATCTTATGAATGTTTTCGGGTTGACTTAACTATATTACATCAATAGGATCAGCCCTCTCTAGATTTGGTGTAATACTAGAGGCAAGATTTGAGGAAATCCAAGTCAGGATTTTAGGATTGGGAAGTCTACTCAACAAAACAAGAAGCTGTAAGCCTGAAGTTGGAAAAAGCCTTCTTACCTAAATACCTTAAAATAGCTTGACCAACCCTTATTGGGGTTATGAAAAGGGGAATATGGTTCCTTTCCACTAGAATGTCATGGAAACTGGACATTATGAGTTCAAGGGTGAGGGCCATTGGGACTTGATAAAATAGGGGGAGACTTAATAAAATTAATTTATCATTTCTCATAAAATGTAATCAAGAATGTAATAATGATTTACTCTTTTAATTATAGAATAAAATGAAAACCTCTTCAACCACATTATCCCTACGGTCAATTCTGGATAAAGACAACATCCTCACCAGCAGTAACTTCCAAGAATGGTTTATATTCTTTCGAGTTAATCTACAACATGAATAGAAGTATTACATGTTGGAGTCAGCATTACCTGATCCACATAGCAAAGAGGTGAGTGATCAAGATTTCCTTATCTATGATCAATATATGAACGACGTGGTAGACATTCAATGTTTGATGCTATCATCTATGTCTAGTGAGATCATGAAGTCTCATGAAAATATGGACTCCTATAATATGATCGAGAACCTCTGTGGTCTTTACCAGGAGAGAAAAACATAGGAATGGTTTGATATCTCTAAGTAACTCTTTCAGAGTAAGTTTGAAGAGGGTTCCCTGGCTGGCCCTCATGTAATCAAGCTCATTAGATACATTGAGCGCTTGGAGGTTCTAGGGTTTAAAATAAACGAAGAATTAGGCACTGATCTCATTCTTGCATTACTCCCTCAGATCTTGTCTAGATCTGTTGTTAATTTAAATATGAACAACATTGAGATGTCTCTATCTGATATTTTTATCCTCATTCACCAAGTGGACAAAGATATGAAGCGCGACAAGACTTCTCTCCTTTTGGTGAATAAGAGTAAAGGGAAGGTGAAGATCTTTGAGCCCAAATCTTCTTCACGTCCATCCAAGAAATAGAATATCAAAGGGAAGGAAAGGGAAAATGAGTCTGTTTTTTTTTCATGTGGCAAGAAGGGACACTGGAAGAAACACAACAGCCAATATAAGAAGCATGAGGAAGCTTCAAGTGAATTTTTTATCGAATGCAATCTATATGTTTCTACAAATTAGGTATTAGATACAGATTGTGGTGCTCACATATGTATCCAAATACAAGTACCAAGTAGATTAAGTAAGATTTACTGAGTGGAGGTAGATCTATGAGCATCCAACAGATCCAGAATTGCTGTTGTAGTTGTCAGGGACTACCACCCCACGTTTCCAACTGGGATGATCTTGGTGTTAAAGGGTTGTTATTATGTGTCGTCTATTACTAAAAATATTATTTCTGTATCTAGATTAGATACAGATGGATTTTTATTAATGCTTGGAAATGAATGTTTATTATTTTACAAAGATAGCATTTTTTGGTAGGGAACATTTATACATCGGTCTTTACGTGTTGGATTACACAAACCAAGTAATGGAAATCAATATTAAAGATACTTCACATGAATCATACCACACCCAAATTTGGAATCATCGGCTAGGTCATGTAAATGAGAAATGATTGATAAAGTTACATCAAGATGGATATTTAGATTCTTTTGAACTAAAACCACTTGGTGTATGTCATGAATGCTTACAAGGCAAAATTACTAAAGCCCCATTTAATGGGAAAGGTGAAAGGGATAAAGTGCTTCTTGAATTGGTTCATACCGATGTATGTGGACCATTTCCAGTTGATGCCAAGGGAGGGTACTCATACTACATAAATTTTACTGATCATTTTAGTAGAAATTGATATATCTACTTAATGAGGGATAAGTTAGATTATTTAATAAGTTCAAATAATAGAAGAATGAAGTTGAGAAATAGCTTGATAAGATGATTAAGAAACTCCACTCAGACTAAAGTAGAGAATTCTTAATCAAGACTTCATTGATTACTTATGGGAGTTTGGGATCTTACCCCAACTCACTCCTCCTTACACTCCCCAGTGGAATGGTGTGAGATAAAGGAGGAACCACACCTTGTTGGACATGTTGAGATCAATGATGAGTCATGAGAGTATTCCATTATCCTTTTGGGGATATGAGTTACAAACAATGGAGCACATAATAAACCAAGTAACAACTAAATTGATAAATGGTATTACATATGAGTTCTGGAGTGGAAATAAATCCATTTTATCAAATTTACATGTGTGGGTAAGTGATACGTTTTTAAGGCCTCTTCAGGTAACAAACATTCACCCCGAGGCACAAATTGTACCTTTATAGGATAACCCAAGGAAACAAGGGTATATTACCTATACAACCCCTCATAAAAAAGGTTATAGTGGAAATAAACGCCATATTCATTGAGAGGGAGCACATATCCAAAAGAGATAGTGAGACCGAGATAGATTTCGATGAATTCTAGGATCATGGTACACAAGAGTTGGTACAGGAATAGATTCCACAAAGCCCTGTGGAAGAAAGAACTGTTCCAGAGACACAAGAATTGCGTAGGAGTACAAGAGAGGTTAGAGAACCGGAATGGTATGGTTTTTTAGTTACCAAAGAAGGTGACTCATTATTAGTTGATAATAATGATCCTCTATCCTACAAAAAAGTATTAAGTGGCACAGATGTTGCCATGTGGAAAGAAGCCATGAATTCTGAAATGGATTCCATGTACCAAAACCATGTTTGTATTTTGGTAGATCATCTAGTTGATGTAAATCATGTTGGTTGAAAATGGGTATTCAAGAATAAACTGGACATTTAAGTATAAGTCAGTACCTATAAGGAATGATTGGTTGCAAAAGGCTTCATGCAACTTCAAGGAATTGACTACGATGAAACATTTTCACCAATTGAAATGCTAAAATCCATCATAATTCTATTAGCCAATAATTCTTACCAAGACTATGAGATTTGGAAAATGGATGTCAAAATAGCCTTCCTTAATGGGAACCTTCAGGAATATGTATACATGACACAAACTGAAGGGTTTATGACTCCAAAGGATGATAATAAGGTATGCAAGTTGAAGAAATTAATTTATAGATTAAAGAAATCATCCAAGTCATGGAACATTCATTTTGATGAAGCCATAACATAATTTGGTTTTATCAATAATGAATATGAGCCTTGTGTCTACAAAAGATTTAGTGGGAGTGAATTCATTTTTCTAATAGTTTATATTGATGACATATTACTTATTGGAATTGAGATACCAGTCTTATAGTATGTTAAGGCATGGTTGAATCAATGATTCTCCATGAAGGACTTGGGAGAGGACGCATATATTACTAGGATCAAGATCCATTGTGATATATCCAAGAGATTTTTGGGCCTATGTCAAAGTACATACATTGATAAGATACTGAAGAGATTCAATATGGAACAATCCAAAAGGGGATTATTACCAACGTCACATGGAATTAATCTTTCCCAGAAAATGTGTCCCTAGACACATGAAGAAAGAGAGAAAATGGAAAGGAATCCATATTCTTCAGTGACTGGGTCAGTCATGTATTCCATGCTATGTACTAGACTAGATTTTTCATATGTATTGAGTGTAGTAGGCAGATATCAAGCTAAACTAGGTGTCCTATATTGGATGGCATTCAGGACTATCTTTAATATCTGAGGTGTACTAAGAATATGTTCATGGTTTATAGAGGATATGAAGAACTAGTCATTAGAGGATATGCAGGTGCTAGTTTCTAGAATGATCAGGATGACATGAAGTCACATATGGGATACATCTTCACTTTGAATGGAGGTGATGTGGGATGGAAGAGCTCAAAGAAGAGTATGGTCATAGATTCTATAGTGGAGTCCGAGTATATCATAGATTATGAGGTAGCTAAAGAAGCGGTTTGGATGTGAAGCTTCATCCAAGAGTTGGATGTGGTACCTAGTAGTAAAGATCCCATCACACTCTATTGTGATAATACTGCAGTAGTGGCTCTCGCAAAAGAGTCAAGGTCACATCAGCGGACAAAGCACATACTTCGGAAGTATCATCTCTTGAGAAATTTTTCTCAGAGAGGTGAAGTTGTAGTGAGAAATATTTTTACAGAAGACAATGTGGAAGACCCCTTGAATAAAGCCTTGACTCAACAGAACCATGATCATCATGTGAGGTCTAGCGGACTGAAAGTCGTAGGCAGTTGGCTCTAGTCCAAGTGGGAGTTTGTAATAGTTGGTGTCCTAGACCCAACTATTTTTACTTTGATTACATAGATATTTAATTTATTTAAATATTAAACATCTTATTACATATTGTTCATTGTTCTGCATGACTATGATTTAATAATGTCCTAGAGTATTAGGTGCATTGATAAGGTCATGGTAGTTCCCCACTATGATGAGAACCTTGAAATGCTATAACAATATTCTTAAACATAGTTATGCAGTTGGATGACATAATATGATGGGGCACATAGTATACAGACCGTCAGGTGCGAATACTCGTAAGCAGATGAGAATTCTTATCACAAAGTTATCACTTGGTAATCTCCAAGATTGGAGATTATGAGAATAGACCCACCGGTAGGAATTCCACATGTTTGGTGTCATAAGATATTCCTATCTATGAACATGTGTAATGATCCTTGGACTTTAATATTATCATTAATACATGTCACGACTCGTGCAATTTGATTTAATGATGAAAATCGTCACACCATATGATGACGGGATGTAGGGTACGTTGGGTGTGTCACGAGTGATATGTTATTAATGGATAAGTCGAGGAAGGATTTTTCCCTTCTATTTATGGAAGTTTATATCTTGGCCCTTTTATTGAAATAGAACCGTCGTGAGAAATTCCATGGCCATAGTATAACGATGAGTTTATTTTGGATAGTCAAAGAATGACATATCAAGCATAAAGGTTGATGAAACTATCATTAAACCTTCTTGATGATATATTCAGAAAAAAGTATTATATTACACAATGAGCATTTGTATATGTATGTCATTTTTTCGACTTTGCATTCTTTCTTTTGGGTACCTCGACCCGTTGCTAGACAGTACTCTTAGACTTTAGGCAAGCCTGCCTAATGCCAACGAGAAAGAATCCTAGAGGGTCACACACTAAGTGTTTTATGTGGAATCAGTTAAATTATATTGGAATTTAATTAATGAAATAAATATTATTCTCAATATCGTGGAATAATTTTATTCAAGTTAAAATGATCGCATAAATTAAAAAAAATTATTTAATTTATTGAACATTTAATAAATATTTATTTACTAGTTTGTAAATAAAATATTTATTTAAGATAATAAATTATTTATTTATTTATTTAGGTGATCAATAAATGGAAGTGGAGTTCGAGCGGACCAATTCCGGTCAGATAGTAAAATAATTATTTGTAGGACTGTAAATAATTATTTAACTAGTTGGAATAAGTTAAAATAATAATGACGATGCTATTATTTTGTAACGTGGAATTTTATTTATAATTCCATTTTGCGCAAGTTGTCACACCATAAATAATGACGCGGTTTTATTATTATGAGCATGGGTTTTCTCTATGTTTATGAATGAATTTAATTTCTTTTATGAAATTAAATATTGTAATTGAAGTTACATGCATATAAATGGACAAGTACGACTATTGTGCCGTAGAGAACACACTGCACGCTTGGTGAATTGAGAACTGTTGATCCAAAAAATTTATCTCTTGAATCCTATTCTTCCCCTCTCAAGAACGAGAGACGTTCTTCAATACCAAAGAATAGGCGATCAAGAACGACCGATGCAAGACACTCACTTCACTGCACTAGCACCCGGAGAATGAGTGGTGTCGATCAGAGGCCATCGAATCATGTTTGGATCACTGGTAGAGAGATTTTGGTTGGGACCCTCACAAGTACAATGAGACAATCCGTAAGGGTCATTCTAAACAATCAACATCATCAACGAAGAAAGTACCGAATAACCAGGTATCCTTTTCTTTATGAAATTAATTAAATTAATTATAAACAAGATGTGAAAGATCCTATCTAAAGGTTTCAGGCCTCTTACCTATTTATCTAAATCTTTGATTCTATTCCCTGGAGACCGACATTCATCATTTTATTGATCTCGGAATAATCATTGATCATGATAAAAATTAAAGTTGGGTTCCAGACCAACTGTACTTCCGCTGTGCCCAGAACCTACAGTGATGGAGTTTAGTTGATTGAGGTTAGTTTTATTCTTAAGGTTCTCATTGGTAGCTTTTTTATAAGAGTTAAAACAAAATGACCAATCTATCTTGATAGTGGGTGCATACCCATTAGAGGTTGAGATGTATATAGAGAGTTTATATTAGTGTTGGAAAAAATATTTGCGGTTGGATAAAAATTCTTATATTTCCTTCATGTCTCAAGATAGAAACATAGGTTCCCCTGACTTACAGATAGAAGATGATGGAGGAACTGACATATAACTGGGGAGATTGCTACATTCCAACCCTTATAGTGTTAGTACATAATTTTACAAAGTGTTTAGTATTGTGTATAGTTTGGTTTAGTTTTTATTGTATGAAAACCATGAAAAAATCTCTTAAAAGGTGGGGAGTGAGGTTGTTCCACTAGTAAAAACTTTATTGATTGATCCTTTTTGGATGAGTTTTAATGACTTGTGGTTTTGTTTCATTCCATGTGGCAGGTATTCTCAGTGGTTTTTATTTACCTTTTTTGAATTTTTTTTCCATTTTTATTTTTTAAAAAAATTAACATCCTAAAACCAACTTGAATAATAATTTTCAATTATCATATCATGTATACAATGTGTTATACATGATATATACTTACCACAATAGTGTTTATATTTATGCTTCCACTATTTATATGGTAATTTCCTTAGATTAATTATCATATCAAAAAGTTATAGCAGTTCCCAAGATATAATAAGAACCTCAAGATACTATAAAATTAATCTTAAACATATGTCCTATATTCCAGATAAATCATACTGATCGGACATAGTTGACATCTGACTATTAGGTTCTAGGAGTCCATAAACATTAAGAATTCTTCTCATAAAGTTATTAGTTGTTGATATCGAGTAGATGATATCATGGGGACTGACCCACTAAAAGAAAAAGTGAATGTTTTAGGTGGCATTGGTAATTCCTTTCTGCAAACTTGTTCAATGGTATCCTAACTTGAGATTATTATTAGTGTATACTATTTGATTATTTACTTTAATGAAAGATGAAAACTATGATATTGATATCACAGTGAGGTATCTTTCATTGGGTGCATCATTGGTGGTATGGCATTGACTGAATAATCAAGATATAATTTTTTTTATTTTCGAATGGAAGTAATATATCTATCCTAGTTGATCAGGATGGTAATACCATCACTAAATCCATGTCTATGATAGAATAAGGTAGGTCCATGTAGTAAGGCCAATGAATAATAAAGCAAGAAAGGGGGATGACACAATGTGCGAATAATGATTTATTAGTCATCATAGGAAAAAGAGAATATATTATACATCATGTATTCATAGTAAAGGTTTTCATTGTTACGAATAATCCTTATTTCCTTAGAGGCCTTGATGGGTTGTTAGAATTCACTCATAGTCTTGAATAGTATTCCTTGCTATTGAGATAAGGGCCTAGAGGGTCACACACTTAGAATATTTAAAAGTATATCCTATTATTATGAATAGAAGTTTAAGACATGGTGGAACCCACCACTAAGTCTGAGGATATTTGAGAATATAAGATCTACAAGAATAAATTAATTCAGATTATTAAATTTAAGAATAATTTGTATTGAATTTATTTATTAATGTATTCAAAATATTTTAAATTGAATACATGGAATAATATTATACGAACAAATATTATTTTAATATTCAAGGTTCATTTAATATTTTTGGAACTTATGAGTTGAGTTAATAACTTTATTTTTTAACATAATATATTTATTATATTACAATAAAGTGATAAAAATATCAATGATATTTATGACAAAATTAGTTGGTCATAACACGCCATTTATGAATTATTTAGTGGGAAATAAATATTTGAGGGTCGGGGAGCTATTTAGTGGTATTTTGAACCTTTCTATATAATTGGGAGGAGGTTATAATTTATAATACTATTCATAATGTAAATTTGAGATCCTCTCTCTCTCCTATCTCCCACTTCCTAGAGAGATAATCCCTCAATCCAAGTAACTAATATGAGTTCTACTTTTGGATCGAAGGATTGATATACTGGTGATCATTGGGACCTCAAAGGCATCATAAGATCACAATGCTAGTACTTGAATTTCAATGATAGATGCTCCTATAGACTTTCAAATCATGTGAAAAATATAGAGGAATCTAGATTCCATTACTTCAAGTAATGATCGCTAATAATAATCTATTGATGAATTCATATTTTAATAAAATGAGGTATTTTTTGATTTAATTTTTGTGATGTGGGATCCTTGGCTTCCTTTATGGGATACATATTACTAGAGAAGATGAAGTTATGTAAATCTAGTGATATAATTTTAAAATACAAGGCCCATATTCTTCCTCCATGCACCCTAGTATCTTCAATTGGTATAAAAGGGATCATGTGATGGTTTAAGGAAAAGGAAAATAAACTTTTCTATAAATTATTATAGAGGGAATCATTTTGGTATCATCGCCATAATCCAATCCGACATCAGATGGATGATATATTACTATAAAAACATTGAAATATAGATTGATAGGCTATTTTATGAATAATATATATATATATATATATATGCACAATTTTTCCTGTGGTTGGTTCTTCTAGCTGGATCCGGGTGATTGAAATAGTCTTTTTTTATGGGAAAAGATTCCATACAAATGAGGTTCTTTATAACTTTTCCATAGCCTAAAATAATTAGTTTGGTTGGACATTAGAATAAAAAAATTATAAAAAGGGATGAAGGAGAAAGGTGGAATCACTTAGAGATCCAACATAAATAGAGAAGATATTTTTTTAATGGGGGGAAAGGGTCCAACTGACTGGATATAAGAAAAATCAAAGGAAAAAATGGTCCCTACTTTTCCAGGTCAACACAAAAAGAAAAAAAAATATTTTTTATTTTTCGGGGAGGCAGTGACATTGTCCCACTCTCCCATAGCGCTGTGGGCTAGCGCAGCCGTCCCAGCCTCAACACCCCACATAAAACCAATCGACCATCTCTCACCCTCACTCCATCTAGCGTACAATCACACCACCATCATGATGTCTTCAATCACGTCATTAGTGAGAGTTTCCACCCCACCCACCACTTGGATTTCCATCAGCCATCTCTAGGTATCATCCTACTCCCTCTATGGCTCGATCTTGTCTAGATTAAGCACCAACCATCACCCAAACTCTCGCCTAACCACCGTGCTACACTGAACCATTTCTAGTTAGAAATAGGATAGAAAAGGCTTTCATGGGATTTTCTGGACTATTAGGGGTCCAAGAAAAAATTTAATAATTTCCAAAAACTAATTTTTAAAATTTTGGAATAAAATTAACATTTATTTTGGACACAACGACAAATATTTTTTGAATTAAAGTTATATATATTATTTTAATTAATTTCAATTTCCCATGACATAAATTCATCACAAATTTAATTTTTATTATGTATTTAATTTTCCTGCCAATTGATCTTGAGAATCAACCAACCAATGTATGTCTAGAATTTAATTTATTTAATTATTTATTGTAATTACATGTGGTATGTAATAATAAATTTATTTTAGATGGTCTATGCATAATATTTCCTCAATTAATATGCATGTACATCAATTTGATTCAGTATATATTTTTTACACCCCAGTTGTATATGTTTTATGTCAAGGAAAATATATGTCACAAACCATATCTAGATGAGGTGGTATTCCAGATGAGATGTAAATACATTAGATCAAGGTGTGAGCTGTGATACGAGTCAGACATATCTTAGTTATTATACTCCTAGGGTCACAGTTGATCCATTGAGAGTTAATAGATCAACCAATACCAAATTCTCAATATTATTTGCATTGTTTATTTAATTTATCCATTGTTTATTATTATTTTTTGAGTATGGAACTGAGAATGATCACATAAAACAATAAACAATTAAATGCATAGATTAAAAATATATTAAGGATGTGTTGAATGTTTTCTTTTTGTTACATTTTTAAGTTGTGAGTGAAATGACATAGTACGTGAATATTTTATAGAAAATGATTTCATTTTTCAAGAAATAATAAAAAAACCTTAGAGAAATATGAATTTATAACACTTTCTATCATTTGAATTTGAACAAAAAAATGTGTACGAGATAATTGTCAGTCCTAGTTGAGGGTGAATCCTATTACCAGGGAGTTCTTATGAGATAGATGAATACAATTAACTAAATATATTAGAAAATAAGTATCTATAGATAGTTTTTTTTTCATATTTAGAGGAAAATAATTGAGTAAATCTAGTTTATGATTTCTAAAAGCTGGGAACTCACTCAAAATTTCAAGGAGATGTGAGTTAATGTGCATGGATAGTGAAACACCTACCTTGAAACTCTCTGAGTAGTAGTGTATCCATATCTTGGGCCATGAGGAGAGGTTTTAGGGATCCTTACAACTATAATATTCAAGATATTGAGTATTATGAATCTATTAGAAAGTGCTTCCAGGGTTAAATAAAATAGTGGGATCCATTTAATCATTTAATTGGTAATGTATAATTAGTAATCAAGATAAAATTAATAAAATTATAGTGTTTATTTTTGTAAAAAAATGGTAAGTAATACCATAGATATATTGTGATTAATTCCAAAAAAATACATGTTATAATTGGCATTAATTTCCAAGTGTGGTATAGGTGCTTGTGGAAAGGTACTATGAAAGGAATGAAAATTTTAAGTGCTAGAGTCCCCACTACCAGTTAAGACACCTCAGGAAGTGAGGGTGTGAATGATGCTTATAAGAGACACATGGATATTTAATTTGATGTTTATATCATAATGTTATCATTAATTTTTAATGAATTGCAGAAAAAAAATCTAAACATGGATGATTTGACATGTTGTCACATCTCTGAGATTCCCACAAGGATAAAGAGAAGAAAGATATTAATGAGGCGGTGACTACATTAAATAAGTGTAAATTGAATGTTGGATCATAATATTTCAATAAATCCCTTATATTTTTCACCAAATTTCTCCAATTTCACTTAGGATTAAAAAATGAAAAGTGTAGAGAAAATGCTTCATTACCTTTTGGGTAAGGTTTTCCAATTTGATAAGAACTTAAAAAGAAAGATTACGCTTTAGTTCTTATAGTGAACAAGTTGAAATAAAAGGTGAAAAGACTAATGAAAATTCTGATTCCAATGACACCTTCAGAAAGTCCTTCAAAGGAAAAACCATTGATCATTATACAAGAGGCTATTTTCTTCGCATGTCGTGAGATATGACTATGGATGATTAATTGTAATGAATGGAAATTGAAGCAAGTAGAGGCTTCCACTTAGAGCATATTCAACATTCTATGTTATTTTTATAATTTACTTATTGGGTATTAAATACAATATTCCTATCACATAAGTGTATTTAAATACTATAAAAAAGTAAGTATAGAAACATTACAAGAAGTAAGGTGAATTCTCTAAGTGGATGCGAAATGGTGATTCCTAAGTTAGTGGTGAAAAGTAAAAAACTTATAATTACCAATATTAATGATTCTAATTGAACTATTATTGAGTATAACCAATATTTTCTCACATGTCCTTTTGGAATAGGGAGACATTATTCTAGTTTTGTGAATGAGTGTTTTTTATGGTTTCTTATACACCTCTAAATGTTCTGTAATTCTTGAATCATTGGAAATAATTGATGAATATAAACTTAAGATCCATTTATACCTATTTGTGGAAATATAATTCTTTGTATGATACTACTAATTAGTTTTCAAGGATATACCTAGTATGGTTTTAGACACTTTGGAGTTAATGAACATTGGTATAATCAACACATTTACTTATTTAGTTTTGAAAAAAGAAACCTTTATAAATAAAGTTAAGTCACAAAGGTTTCCTAATTAGTTTAACTAGAGATAGTGACCTATTCAAAGGATAAATTAGTGGTAAATATACTTAATAAGATTACTTTAAGTGTTTTAAGAAATATAAAAGTGAAGTATGGAATAATAATGGTTAGAATATATTATTTTCTTTGGGAATGTATGCCTAAGAATATCTTGACCAAAAATTCATTGATCATTATAATATAGCGTGGAGTCATTCCTAAATTCATACAACCTTATACATATCAAAGTTATGTTTCTAGTAAGGAGGATCGATGAAGAGTATTACATGAAAACATTTATCAATAAAATGTAGTGTGGAGTAATTCTTAAATGTACATTTACTTATACACATCATAGTCATGATGTAATTAAAAGGAGAATAAATGTTAAGATTTATATACATTGAAAATACTTCCATTATATTTCATGACATGCTTATCAAATTGTGGCATTATTCTATAAGCATAAGAAAAATATAATGAAAATGGATATAATATGAGTTTTAGTATGATTTAAATCCATTATGACATAAGAACATGTGTTTAGATGCAAAGTGTTTTTTTAAGATATAAACAAAATTGCATCAATAAAAATAAAATGTGAATCAAAATAAATTATCCTAAAGTTTGTAAGGATATTAAAAAAACACCTATGATATAAAATTTATAGTCAAGCGTTTGAATATATTTTTATAAAAGGGTACACATCTCTTTTTTCGATAGTAAGATCAAGATTTAATTGGGTTTAGTCAATGTAGGAGATGCAAAAATAGTTGACATATGAACAAGTTTCACAAGTGATTGTAGAAAATGAATGTTACAGAGAAACATACTGCATAGAAAGGATAAAAAATGGTAATGGTTTTTCATTCACTACAGTGGGTGATACATTATTATTGAGAATAACTAATCCTACAAGTAAGCAGCAATTTGAAACATTCTATGATTTAAAAGTTTATATAAATTTAGGTAATGGATTCCATGTATCAAAGTATAAGAGTTTAGTATATTTAATGTTTCAAATATTGATACTGTAGAGGTATTCATGAGAAAGAAATACATGGTTGTTCAAGTTTAGACCAAAGGGGAATGACAGATAGATGAGAGATTTAAGTAGTAATTTCTCGACATACTCGATGACGAAACCTTTTCAACAATTATCATGCCCAATTCATTTGAATTCTAATTTTCATAGCTACTTTATATGATCATTATATTTATAACTGGAAGTTAAGACCCCCTTTATTCGAAAGTGCCTATACAATACAACCAAAAATATTTGGCGACACCATAGAATGCCTATAAGGGGTGAAAGTTACTAAAATATAGTTTTTTATTGACGTTAGCAACAAGATCATAGAATATTCATTTCAAATTAATTTTTTTCAATATGTCTACAAAATTTTAGTGGGAGTTCCATAGTTTTATAATAACATATGTTTGATAACATATGGAAAACAACCATTGGTCTTATAGTTAGTTAATACTAGAATGTAATTAACTCTTCAGAGATTGAATTAAAGTAGAAACCTAAGTTTTAAGGAATAATATATACTGAGGTAAATCTAATGGGTAGATTAGACAAAGTCAAAGTACATATACTAACAAGGTATTTAAAAATACAAGTTGGAACAATTTGAGATATAATTTTTACCAATGTCACATGGTATAAATATCTCTAAGAAGACATGTATTAGACATATAAGGAGATTAATGTGGTGAGTAAAGTTCCATATGCTTCTCTAATGGATCAATCACATATTAAATGTTATATACTAAATGTGATATTTCCAACATATACTTTATGATAGGAAAATATCAGTTATATCTTGGAGAAACACATAGTTAACTGTCATAACTATCCAATTATACTTGAGAGTGTAAAAAATATATATTCTTGATACTTGGATATGAAGGGATACTAGTTATAATGAGATAAAAGCTAGTATTTATTTGGATCAATATGATCTAATATCATAGTCAGGATAAGGTAATGGGTAAGAGAAGCTCATTAATATCAGTGGTAGACATAAATACAAATACCAAGTCTGTCACCACTTTGGATATAGATGAAATATTAGTGTATAATACACAATGATTTGTAATAGTAATTAGGAATCAAGACTAGTACATAATTTTTTATCATAATATGAACTTTTATTATCCTAGTACTGGTACTAGCCAAGATGTAAAGTTTTTGATAGTGGAAAACAGGAATAAAACTCTTGGATATCATCCCTTAGAGAGTTTAATAAAGGATGTAAAGTTCTATATAGTATAATAACCACACAAAGGAGATGTGAAATCCCTAATGACTAAATCTACAATTCAATAGAAACATGATCTTATCAGGTGAGTGCTAACAAGTATAATTAGCAAGTTGGTTCTAGTGAAAGTGGGAGTGTTGTAAAACTTGGTTCCCTGGACCCAACTTGAACAATACATTTCAATTTCCATATCATGTATACAGTTAGTTATGCATGATGTAAACTTACTATAAAAGTATTGATATTTTTGCATCCACTATTTATATGGTAATGTCCTTAAATAATATTTCATTCCAAAAGGTTATTATAGTTCCAAAGCTATAATGAGAACTTTGAAATACTATGATGTTAATATTAAACATATGTCTTATGGTCTAGAAAGATCATATTGACTAGATCCAGAAGATATCTGACTATCAGGTGCTAGGGGCTCATAAGCGTTGAGTCTTATTCTCACGAAGTTATCACTTGATGATCTTGAGTAGACTAATCATAAGGACCAAACCACCAATAGGAAACACCGTATGTTTCAAGTGTCATTAGTAAAGACTATATGTGAACATATGTAATGGTCACTTGACTAAAGATTATTATTTGTGTATACTATTTGACTACATACTTAGATTTAAGATTAAAACTATAAAATTAGTTTTTTAGTGAGGTATCTTTCATTGGGTTAATAACTGGTGGTATAACATTGATTGAATAACCAAGATAGTATTTTTCAATTTTTAAAGGAAATAATATGTCATGATTAGTTGATCAGGATAGTAATACCTTCACTAAATCCATGGACATGAAGAATAAGGTAAGTCCATCATGTAAGGTCAATAAATAATAAATCAAGAAAGGATGATGACAAAAAGTGTGCAACCCTCTTTATGATATATCATGTAATGTTCCGTGTTTTGAACCATATGAAAAAAATGCAGGCAATAAAATTTTTCCGTTAACTAGACAGGTTGGTTTTAAAACTGAGCGTCAGAACTTTTTGTTTCCGATAGTCGACACTACGGTGTTCATAGAATAAAAATATTAAGTTTATTTTATTGATACACGTGTTTTTTTTCAAAGAAAATAAATAACTATCAAACGGTGCATTGTATGAGAAATCTGAGACCACCGTTAGGTCCTAAAATCTGGGTTTACCCTAGGCAGGGTATAACCATGATTCACATTGGGTGTTCGGCACCCTCACACAAGATAATTCCATATTTTTTTTAATTAATTAATTATTCCGATTTTTAAATAATAAATAATTGTTTTCTCACAAACGTCGTGTTGAATAAGAAATCCGAGACCACCAATAGTTCTGGGACGTGGGGTTTACCCTAGGAAGGGTATAACCTTTGCAAGCATCAGACGTTTGGTCATATCACACTCGGAGCTAATTTAATTAGGTTAAATATTTTGTTGGACAGTTGGAAATAATAATAATAATTTTATTATTAATATTATTAATTGTGTAGAAGACAAAAAATAAAAATACACTTATATTGTTAATAAAATTGTCGCGGTGTAAATAATAACCGAGTAATGTAATAAATATGTTATTATTAATTGTTCCAATTAAATACAAATGTGTAATCAATATTTATTTAATAACCGTTATCCTTTTTGTTAATGGTTGTTGTCATTAAAATATTAATGGTGTCATTGATGGGTTGAATTAAATAATAATAATTATTTTAATTATCATTATCATTATTATATTGGGACAAAAACATTGATGTATATATATATGAGGTATATCTATATATATGGGATCAAATATATATATATAGTTATATATACATATGTGGGTGTATGTATATGAATATGCAGATGTGTGTATATATATATAACACGTATATAATGGGTTGATATTTATTGTTAGGTTAGATAAAATATTATTAACTACCTACATAAATTTATTTAACATGTCGACTTAAATAAAGTTTTGAACTTTTAAGTTTTTAATCCAAATCTTTAAAGTGACCTAGGGCGCATGCCTGCACACCCTGTTGCGGGTCCCAGATAGTTATTAAAATTAATTAAACGATTGTTTAGGCTTTATGTAAAATATTACATCACACCATAGTGCGACACTCAAGTTAAAAATAATTAAAAAAGATTAAATGAAATTAATGAAATTTAAAGAGGGATAAAAATAAATAATAAAATAGATACAGTTGGAGAGAAATTAAAACTAATTAAAATGAGGTAAACCCATTTTAATTATTTATTTCATTTCTGCCACCATTTTATTTTTATTATTTTATTAATTTATCTCATTTTTATTTTTCCTTTTTCTTTTCTTTCATTTATTTTTTATTTATTTTTCTTTTTTTTCTCTTCTTTCCATTTTATTTATTTCTCCTCTCCTCTCCTCTTCTCCTATGTGTGGCACACCCCTCCTCCTTAGGTGGTGCGCACCACCCTACTACTCCTTCATAAGACTATAAATCCTCCGTCTATCATCCATTTTCTTCTCCGTCAGGTGCACAATAAAGCATAGGGAATGTCTAACCTTTCGCAAGTGTAATCGTAGGTTTTCGTTGTGTATCCTATGCGCAGTTCATCATGGAAGGATTTTACCATATTTTTGGGTTTTTCTAAAATATTCTGTTTTCTTCTGTTTTGGGTCAATTCAAAGCCTACCATGGATCATATGACCATCTATGACCATAAGGTAGGGAATATACTCTCTTCCCCTCCATTTCGTTGCGATTTATAAAAATGCACCATTGTGTCATTAGTCAGTGTCTACCGGCTTTGTAAAAATTCACCCAAACTCTTTAATTTTTTTTGTCTAGTTGTTGCAGCCCTTTTGATCATGAATTAATTTTTTTTAATTTGTTGTAATGTGTTTGGACACCCCTTTGGGTGTGCCGACGTGGTAAGTATAAATTCCATTAGCCCGGGTATTTATTTCATTTAATTGCAGGTATTGTGCAACCTATTTTTGTTGTGTTGAATTTAAATAATTATTTTAGAATAATTATGAACCTCGAGTTTTTAGATCTTTGATAGTTGTTTGTTCTGAATTATTTAATTATTTAAATGTTCATTTCCGGACATTTAATTTAATTAACAACATGTGTTTCACAACCTATTTTTGTTGTGTTGATTTAAAATAAACAATTTAGACTAATTATGAACTGAGAATTGTTGGATTCTTGGTAGTTGGTCGTGCTGAATTATTTATTTATTTAAAAGTTCATTTATCTGCTTATGTTTATGTGGTATATTTCCCTGCTAATATTATTATGCTGCAATATTTAATTTGTACCTTGTGATGTACGTGGGTATCTGGTATGATTTTATATGCTGATTATGTCATATCTGCTGCTGTGAAAATTTTAATTAAATTCAGGGCGGGGAAAGGAGGTGGGTCCCGTATTAAGGGCCACACTTAGACCCTCTATTCCTGACTGGTTACCTCTAGGTTCCGGGGGGCAGTGTCATTGGCTTTTCCAGACAGAGACTTCCTCGGGCTTTCTAATACTTATTAGTGATACGGGTTCCAAAAGGGCCCATCAGGATGGATCTGTTGGCAATGTGGCTAAACCAACATTAGATGACACTCAACCCCTTTTTGCAAGATCAGGATGAACTCAGGGTAAAGCCATGCCTTAGGTGATACTTGGTCTTTTGAAATATTTCCTTGGACTGACTCAGTGGTATTAGTTAAATTGACCGATGTTCCGTCACGATACTTTTAGGACGAGCTCATACTCCAACTCTTAACTTGAACCTTAATAATGATGCGCTTAAGGTTTGCATTATTTTCATTCGAGTCACTTGAGAATTGAGATATTATTCTGATATGTGGAAGTGCACCTAGTTGACACTTGACTTAGACCCCAAGTTAAAGCACAATCTTGGGGTATACCTCTTTCAAGTTTACCTTGTTTCTTTCTGGGTTTATATAAATACGTGTACATGCATTCTGTAGATAGGTACCCTTTCAGACTACCAGCTTAGGCTGAAATGGTGATTAGGCACGGGGGCCATTTGGAACCCGGGCCGACTTATTTATTCCATTGTACTTAATTAATTATCTGAAATTGTTAAATAACGGCACACTTCATTTTATCATTGCATGAAATGGAATGGTTTAGAAACCTTGGTTGTCAGCCTACTGATATTTTATCTCACACCCTTCCTGGGTGTCATTGAAACCCAAGTAGATTATATGATTACAGGTATTGAAAAAGTGAAGCGTTCTTCTTCTGATTCTTGGTTGATTGTTACTGCTTAGGATGGAGACTGGGGAAGAGGATCGAGTGTTGCTCCTGATGTAGTTGTTGCACTTTGTTTCTTTTCTTTTTAGTTGATAGCATGCTTGGGTTCTGTTTTCTGTACTTTTAGTTTAGACTTACATCATGGCATGACATCGTTTTTTGAGCTTCCACACTTGAGTATTATTCAGTTGGATTATTTATATTTCTTATGCTGCAATTTATTCATTTATATGATTCTTCTATTTATTATTAATTTCTTTTTTTACTTCAATTGTGATAATACCTATTACCTATGAGGTCATATTCTCCACCTTGAACAAAAAAAGGCCCTTGATGCTAGTTGGAAGCCTCTGGTGTTCGGGGAGATGTTCTTGAGGTCATGTAACCCACCGGTCTGACCACTGTCTTAGAGGTGAGTCGGTTCAGGACGTTACAAAGTGGTATCAAATGTTGTACTTTTCCTTTGTCTTACTGTTTTGGGTTGGTAGACAGGAGACTAGGATTGTGTTGGCACTTGGTTAACAATCATGCCTAGGACTAATCACCCCATGTACGAGGAATGACCAAATGGCCAGGGTTGGGATTGTTTTTCATGTTTTTCAATGTTACAATTGATATGATTTCACCTCGAGTGATTTGGTGTAATTTTCGTCACTTATGAATTTATGGAATTTATGATATTTTACCCTTGGCCTGTTAAGGTAATGATGACACATCACATGCATCATAATAGGCACATAAGAATTCAAATGACACGCATAGTGCCATGCCATGTAACTGCATTTTAGGCTGCTTGTTGATTAAAATTGTGTGCCTTGAATGCATGCCATGCCTTTTATTTTTTTAGCATGACTTTTTAGATACCATGTTTCAGTGATATATTTAGCATGCTAGCCTATTTCCATGCTGCCTGTTTAATACCATGTTTGTCTTGTATCATGCTTCTATGCCTATTAGCATTTCTCTATGATTAAAATTTTATGCTTATGTGATTACAACATATCTCTCTCTGTTAGCTTCTTGTAGTGACCTGCTAGCTTATTGGTTATGTAATTGGTTGCTTTGCTAAAATTTATTGGTTTCCTTTGAATGAGAGACAAATTCCAAAAATAATAAAGTGTATAGTCACTTATTAGGTTGATATCCACCAATATATGTTGGATGATATGTGTTTGAGCATGTTATAATAAATTGGTTAACTACCTAAAGGCACAATTAGGCCCAAGTAGGCTAGTTGGTGCATGTTCCTTAAGAGATAACCCATTATGAGTGTTGTGAATCTTAATAATTAAACAATTTATTTTGGGTTTCATTCTAATGAACCCAGGTCGGCTTAGTGGGAACCTTGTAGGTTTCCTTATTTTCTTAAAAGGATTTGATATGATAGATTTCCTAATTAAGCATGAGATGTCAATTAATGTAAAATTTTTTAAAATGAAGTTTTATAAAACCTGACTATTTTTTTCCTTGAGGCATTGGTTAAGATCAAGTACCTTGTGTTTTGTTTTGAAAAATAGTACTTGATGTTTTTATTAAATATTTTTATGATTAAAGATTAAATGTGATTTAATATAAAGGGCTTGGATATGGAACCTGTAGATATATCCTCTATTTAAGACCTTGGTATAAGGGTAGTTTGAGTTTCTCCTTGAGTTGATTTGGAAAAGAACCTTTCGCATGTCGTTGTCCCTAGTCAGACCCCCTTGCTTAAAATGACACCCTTGTTCGGATGAGTGGTCATGTTTCCCTTGATTTTTTTTTCAGGCATGAGCATTATGAAAGTCTCATTTCAATCAGGTTATGCATGCCTTAGGAATGGTTAGTTTCTTCAAAGGTTTTTTGACCCTCTATTCTCCACAGTGATGGATGATTCAATACATCATCCTTCGAGTTAAAATTCATCTTTCTTCTATATCACATCACGGTAGTATGCGTTCATGTATGCGATATCGTCGAGTACTTAACGTTGTGACGAACCGATTGAGTTCAGTGTAATCATCAAGTCTTGAACTATTAAATACATTTTGGGTCATCTCTTTAGTGCAGTAAATTCTGTGTTAAAGGAATCATGTTCGTCCCAATGCTCAGGATAACTTTCAGAGACTTAGGTGCTTTGACACACCAGCCAATTTGGTTGGGATTTCATGCCAATTGTTTAAATGTTTTCCTTCTGTTAATCTCCAAATCCTCTTAGCGTACTCTTCTTTAAGTGAAGAGCATTTCCCCTTTATTGCCTTCATCCTTGATGCACTAAGAGAGAATCATTCTTACACTATGCTAAATCTTTAAAAGTTTTTGGGCTTTTTTAGGGCGTTTTTCTCAGTGTTTTACAATAATGCGTCGTTCTTATCGAGGATTTTTTTATTTTTGAGTGACCCTAGGATTTCCGAGTAGGAATTCTTTAGATGGACTCTTGCACACTAGTCATTTCATCTAACTTGACTGCCAATCCGATGCCGCTCCGGGCTCGGTCAATGTTTTGATATGGGAATCTTTCCTTTGTACCAATGTCTCTCTCATAAACATGGAGTATAGACTACCTTGAATTAGTTTATTTCACTCTTTTGTGCCAAGCTGAGGTTACCCTAGACTTGTTGTTGGGCTCGGTGATGCCTAAATAAAGGAATGTCACTAGAGGCCAGGTTTGAAATTCAGTGGACGTGTTCGCGATAAATGCGAGATAACTTTGAAGAATACAACATAGTTCAGTTGTAAAACACCTACTGCCTAAGCCGAGCATCTTATGAAATGGTCGGTCGGAGTGGCTTGACTAGTTCTCTCTCTTGCTCAATGAAGCGGTCAGTGAAGGAACTTTTTCTAACACGTCATCAGGTGAGACAAGTGTAGTTTGGGTTGACCCTGGATTTTCATAAAAATATAGCTGGACTTGGGCTTTAAGGGCGATGGGGAATCAACCATTTTATCCATTTCTAAAATCAAGCGAAAAACATCACTAAAATGCTTAAGGGCGTGTCTTGTATGAAATTCCAATGGAGGAAGGTGTCGTGACTCAGAAGTTGCTTCTTTCGAACTTTAAAACCTAAGGTGGGAAGTAACTTTGAACAAAAGTTAATGAGACGATGACATGGTTGTGTCTCTAGCTAAACGTGTTTGGATAAGTACCGTCTCAGTGTATCAATTGGAAAATGAGCGTTGGATCAGATCTTAATGGCTTATGTGTCACTTTTCTAACCAATGTTTGAACATGCGTTGAGCATTTGAAGACCTTTTGTATGAAACTTCATGACCTTGTAGATCGTGTGAGAGTTATGTTGTTCCTCAAGGATTCCCCGGAGCGATAAGTTATAAGGTGGGAAGGTTGTAATGTTCTATATTTTGAATCAGATGAAAAAATGCTGGAAATATTTTTTTTGTTTACTAGGCAGGTCAGTTTAAAGGCCGAGCATCATAACTTTTTGTTTCTAATAGTCAAAACTGCAGCATTGATAGAATTAAAATATTATGTTTATTTTATTGATACGCGTGTCTGTTTCTTTTCAAAAAAATGAAATAACTCTCAAACAGTACGTCGTACGAGAAATCTGAGACCACCGTTAGGTCCACAATGTCAGGTTTACTCTAGGTAGGGTATAACCTTGATTCACATCGGATGTTAGGCACCCTCGAACACGATAATTCCCTCTTTATTTTTAATTAATTAATTATTCCGATTTTTAAATAATAAATAATTATTTTCTCACAAACAGTGTGTCAAATGAGAAATCTGAGACCACCAATAGTTCTGAGACGTGGTGCTTACCCTAGGTAGGGTATAACCATTGAGAGTATCGGATGTTTGGTCACATCGCACCTGAAGTTAATTTAATTAGGTAAAATATTTTGTTGGACAGTTGGAAATAATAATAATAGTTTTATTATTAATATTATTATTTGCGTTGAAGACAAAAAATAAAAATACACTTCTATAATTAATAAAATTTTCACGGTGTAAATAATAATCGGGTAACGTAATAAATATGATATTATTAATTGTTCCAATTAAATACAAATGTGCAATCAATATTTATTTAATAACCATTATCCTTTTTATTAATGGTTGTTGTCATTAAAATATTAATGGTGTCATTGATAGGTTGAATTAAATAATAATAATTATTTTAATTATCGTTATTATTATTATATTGGGACAAAAACATTGATGTATATATATATGAGGTATATCTATATATAAGGGATTAAATATATATAGATAGTTATATATACATGTGTGGGTATATATATATGAATATGAAGATGTGTGTGTGTGTGTTTGTGTTTGTGTGTGTGTGTGTGTGTGTGTGTGTGTGTGTGTATAACATGTATATAATGGATGGATATTTATTATTAGGTTAGATAAAATATTATTAATTACCTACATAAATGAATTTAACATGTTGACTTAAATCAATTTATGTAATTTTAGGTTTTTAATCCAAATATTTAAAGTGACCTAGGGTGCGCGCCTGCACACCTTGTTGCGGGTCCCAGACAACTATTAAAATTAATTAAATGATTGTTCAGGCTTTATGTAAAATATTACATTACGCCATAACACAATGCTCAGGTTAAAAAAAATTAAAAAGGATTAAAGGAAATTAATGGAATTTAAAGAGGGATAAAAATAAATAATAAAATAGATACAGTTGGAGAGAAATTAAAAATAATTAAAATGAGGTAAAACCATTTTAGTTATTTATTTCATTTCTTCTACCATTTTATTTTTATTATTTTATTTATTTATCTCTTTTTTATTTTTCCTTTTTCTTTTCTTTCCTTTCCTTTTTATTTTTTTTCCTCTTTTTTCTCTTCTTTATTTTTTATTTCTTTCTCCTCTCCTCCTCTCCTGTGCGTGGCGCACCCCTCTTCCCTAGGTGGTGCGCACCACCCTACTCCTCCTTCAGAAGATTGCAGCTCCTTCGTCTGTCATCCGTTTTCTTCTCCGTCAGGTGCACAACAAACCTTAGGGAAATACTAACCTTGCGCAAGTGGAATTGTAGGTTTATTTTATGTATCCTATGCCCAGTTCGTCACAGAAGGATTTTACCATATTTTGGGGTTTTTCAAAAATCTTATATTTTCTTCTGTTTTAGGTCAAATCAAAGCCTACCATGGACCATAGGATTATCTATAACCATAAGATAGAGTGTCTACTCTCTTTCCCTCCATTTTGTTGCGATTTAAAAAATGCACCATTGTGTCGTTAGTCGGTGTCTACCGACTTTGTGCAAATTCACCCAAACTATTTAATTTATTTGTTTTGTCTAGTTATTGCAGCCCTTTTGATCATGAATTAATTTGTTTAATTTGTTACAATGTGGTCGAACACCCCTTTGGGTGTGCCGACGTGGTTGGTATAAATTCTGTTAGCCCGAGTATTTAATTCATTTAACTGCATGTATTGCACAACTTATTTTTGTTGTGTTTAATTTAAATAATTATTTTAGAATAATTATGAACCTTGAATTTTTGGATCTTTGATAGTTGTTTGTGATGAATTATTTAATTATTTAAATGTGCATTTCCGGGTATTTAATTTAATTAACTGCATGTGTTGCACAACCTATTTTAGTTATGTTGAATTTAAATAAATTATTTAGACTAATTAGGAACTGAGAATTTTTGTATTCTTGGTAGTTGGTTTTGCTGAATTATTTATTTATTTAAAAGTGCATTTATCTGCTTATGTTGATGCGATATCTTTCCTTTTTAATATTTTTATGCTGTAATATTTAATTTGTACCTTGCGATGCATGGGTGTATCTGGATAGTTTTAAAGCTGTGAGTTTATATGCTGATTATGTCATATCTGCTGCTATGAAAACTTTAAATAAATTTAGGATAGGGAAAGGAGGTGGGTACCATATTAAGGGCAAAAATTAGACCCTCCATTCCTGACTGGTTACCAATATGTGCTGGGGGGTGGTGTCATTGGATTTGCCGGACCGAGACTTCCCTGGGATTTCTAATACTTATGAGTGATACCGGTTCCAAAAGGGCCCATCAGGGCGGATCCATTGGCAATGTAGCTAAGCCAACCTCAGATAACACTCAACCCATTTTTGTGAGATCATGATGGACTTAGGGTAAAGCCATTCCTCATGAGATACTTGGTCTTTCGAAAGATTGCCTTGGACGGGCTCCGTGATATTGGATAAATTGACGGATGTTCTGTAGCGATACCTTCAGGACGAGCTCAGACTCCAACTATTAACAGGAATATTAATAATGATGAACTTAAGGATTGTATTATTGCCATTCGAGTCACTTGAGAATTGATATATTATTCTGATATATATAAGTGCACTTGGTTGACACTTGACTTAGACCCCAAGTTAAAGCACAAGCTTGGGGTATACCTCTTTCTTGTTTACCTTGGTTCTTTCTGGGTTTATATATATATGTGTACGTGCATTCTACTGATAGGTACCCTTTCAGACTACCAGATTAGGCTAAAGCAGGTGATTAGACACGAGGGCCATTTGGAACCCGTACCGACTTATTTATTCAATTGCACTTAATTAATTATTTGAAATTATTAAATAATGGCACACTGTATTTTATCATTGCACGAAATGGAATGGTTTAGTGACCTTGGGTGCCGGCTTACTAGGATTTTATCTCACACCCTGCTTGGGCGTCGTTGAAACCCGAGTAGATTATATGATTGTTGGTATTGACAAAGGGAAGCATGCTGCTTCTTATTCTAGATTGATTTTTGCTGCATAGGATGGAGACTAGGGTAGAGGACCGAGCATTTCTCATGATGCAGTTGTCGCACTTTGTTTCTTTTATTTTTAGTTGATAGCATGTTTGGGTTCTGTTTTCTGTACTTTTAGTTTAGACATACATCATGACATTACATCATTTTGTGAGCTTCCACACTTGAGTATTATTTAGTTGGATTACTTATATTGAGTATACTACAGTTTATTCATTTATATGCTTTCGCTATTTATTATTAATTGCTGTTTACTTCCGATATGATAATACCTATTACCTATGAGGGCATAGTCTCTCCCTCAGACACAAAAAGGCCCTCGATGCTAGTTATCATCCTCTAGAGTTCAGGGAGATGCACTTGAGGTCATGTAACCCACTGGTCCAACCACCGTCATAGAGGTGAGATGGGATAGGACGTTACATATCACAAGATGAAGAGATTATATTGCACGACATGTGTTTTAGGGAAGGTTGTCATTAATATGACTTTTCTTTTTCTCCTTAGTGGAATTTATGAGTTTCTAGTCTCCACTCATGGTCTATGAATAGTATTCACTCCTACTAAGATAAGTTCCTTGAGGGTCACACCATTAGAGAATTGAAAGTATGGCTTACTCTTATAAATAAATGTTTAGGACATTGTAGGACCCACCAATATGGTTAATGGATGTATGAGAATATACGATCACCATGAATAAAAAAATTATTATTATTCAAGTTAAGAATAACTGGTATTGAGTTTTATTATTAATGTATTCACAAGATTTTAAATTCAATACATGGAAAAATATTATACGAATGAATATTATTTTAATAAACATGTTTTGTTTAATATTTTAGGAATTTTGAGACAAGTTAATGGCTCTCTTTCATCATGGAATGTATTTATCATACTTCAAGAAGGTGATAAAAATATAAATAAAGTTTATGACATAGTTAGTTGGTCATAACACCTCATTTATGGATTATTTAGTGGGAAATAAATATTCAAGGACCGATGATCCATTTATAGGTATTTTTAGTCTTTATATATAAGTTAGAGGAGGAAAAAATTAATAATATTATTAATCAGATGAATTTGAGAGAATCTCTCCCCTCTCTCCCACTTCCTATAGAGATAATATCTTGATCTAAGAAACTAATACGAGTTCTCCATCTCAGATCAGAAGATCGACATAGTAGAGACCACCAAGATGTCATATTAATAATCATACATTAATTTTATCACCCGTAAATTTATTATAGATTCTAAAAAATACATCTAAATCACTTTTGGATGATCTAAATGGATTAAAATTCAGTCCTTTGAGCAACAATTATCTGTGATGATCAGTTGCTGAAATCATATTCTAATTAAATGAGGTATTTTTCAATTTAATTTTCATGATTAAAAACTTCATTTGGGATCCTTGGATTTTTTATTGGGTTTTTTATCACCATATATGATGAAGTTACATTAATATAGTGATAAATTTTTCAAATCCCTAGCCCATCAACTTCTACTATGAACCTCGATCCCTTCTTTATTTCCTTCATGGGATATATTTATACTTGATGTCTTATGAATGTATTATATATAGTTAATTTGAATATATATATTAATACTGTGGGTGTTTATTTATATTTATACATTGAATATATATATCTATTACAAATTGATATAGTTTTTGGCCTCCCATATTGTAAGATATGCCTACTGGATGCCAATAACTAGCCCTGTGGCTATTGGAGGTGGGATTGTGGTGGAACTCTTGGTGTACCACCATACTCATCTAGATCATTGTGGTTCAGGTCATGTTAGAGTGGTATAAAAGTGGGTTTTCATAGGGATGAATTTTGGAGTTAATAATCCTATGGGGGATCATTTGAGAATAATAAGAAAATGATGTTTAGGTGGGATTGGGTCTAGTTATCAGACCAATGAGACTGGTGTAGGTGCTGCAACCAATGTATCCTTTTTCTAGGACTATGATAATATATTAATCAACCCATAACTTAGAAATATCATTGTGTGGTACAATTAAGTTTTACATGTATCATATAATGGTAAATTATGGTCTTTTATGTCCTTTATGTGTCAACTCATACATATATTATCTAATCATTGTGGGTTAATCCTATCAAAATAAGGGTGTTACTCACTAATATCCCACCCATGTGTAGAGGAAGGGTGGAGATGATCCATTCCATTAGTTGGACCTCTCATCATCTATTAGTGATTGATAAGGAGTTATTTTATGATAATTAGTTGAGAAATGTACTTGCCTTAAGATATGAGGTAGTTACTACCCCCTTAGTGGTTAGTAGAGATCTTTTTCTTATGAACTGGATGGTAGTTCCCACCAAGTTAGAATATACTATTTATATACTAGATATACTTTGTGCGTTCAATGAAAGATGCCTTAGGGGTTTGTGAGGAAAGAAAAATTATCAGGAAATTGAGGATTTTCTTGATCCCGAGACTCAAATTTCCATATGGTTTTCGATTTTATTATTCTTATGTTGAATATTTACATCAAGATTTATATATGACATAGTGATCATATAGTGGATGATATATACTTTTAACACACATCAATACTACTTTCCATGGTTGGGGTTTGAGTCTTTTTTCAGGATGGGTTTTTAAAAGAGGATGTTATACCCTTTGTAGGGAAGCATGATAATGTATGGGTTGGTTTTGAGGACCACACACCTCAGGAGGTGTTCCCCTATCCATGTTTTTTAGCAGAATTATTTATTATTACTAGTTTATTTTTAGACACCAAGGGAGGAGTTTTCATGTTTTTTTGTGTTTTCAAACAAATCTATCAACACTAGAGTCCCCCAGGTGAGCATTGATGGATCAATAATCCTTGACAAAAATGAACCTCATCCATGGGATCTTGATATCATTTTTCATGAAAATAATTATTATGGTTCAATGGATGAGCCTCTACATTAGAGAGGTGATGATATCAAAAACCACCTTGTTGTTGGTCCCCATCAAAAAATGAAGAATCATTAGTGGAAGTGTGGGTGGTTTGAGATCATCTGAGGATAGATGATGTATCAAACTGATCCCACAATCACCTCCCATTGTTTTTTTCATATTATACATAGGATAATAATATCCATATTAGTGAGAATATAAAAATAATGGATGGATATGATTAGGAATTTATGGGTTCAGTTTGGAATATTATTTGTCTATTTTCTTTATGGACCATCATACTTCATAGTGAAGACACAAGTTATTCTTCTTGCATATGGTGTTCAAGAGTTGGAGATTATTATAGAACCTATAGCCAAACACGCGTTATCTTGAGAGTATAAACTAATTAGTAACATCTTTGAGTCACTACTTTTAGTAAATTGATATTATTCATGGTAGAGAAAAATGACTTTTTTGAAATTCCACCATGGAATTGATGTAATGTAGTGGTAAGTACATTGGTATGGATACATTACCATTTCCAGCATCATGAAGTGTTAGTAGTTAAGTGAATGAGGTGGGTTAAACATTTATCAATAAGAGAGCCCCCCGAATATATTTTGAGTGGATACAATGCTCTTGAAGATGAAATCAACTACCCATCATATGGGAAGCAGGACTTAGAGATCCTTGGTCATGGATACGAATTAAATGCCAATGAATGATGAGGAATGAGTGGATGCTTTCAAAGGATGACCCATAAGTGTACCTTGATGTGAAAATTAAAATTGATTAAACTTGAATTCATGGTTATGGATTCAAAATATTGTTAATTAGAAAGATGGAAACCATTTATTACATTTCAAAAACATGAGCTGAATCCTATCCTTGTATTGGTTTAAAGAGAATTATGATAAGTCTTAAGGTTACTTCTCTATTATTACCATGAGAGTGTTAATAGTTTAGTGACCTATTTTAGTTTTATTTATAGATTCAAATAGTAGGGATGGACTGATGAATTTTAATCCATAGTGATTGATGAGATTAGAGTGTCATAGCAGAAGAATGGTAGTTGACATTTCTGGAAGAGGAATCTGTTTTAAGAGAATAGAGGAGGCACATGAGCATATTACTTCAAGTAAGTTAGTTTTTATGTGTAGAGAGATATTTATCGCATTCAATCAATATTGGTATCACCACACAGTTACCTATTGAGAGAGAGGGTCATAACAACAATGTCAATTTAGTGTCCTTGTGTGATGACCTACATCATCACAGGTTAGAAATTCAAAGGAAGGTTGATTTTTTGTCCTAGAGAAGGGGATGTTTCATGAATATAGATCTAGATAAGAGTTTTAAGGGGTTTTAAAACTCTAGGATATGTATTTATACATGTAACTAGACCTAGTTGGTGATTTGATTGCTCAGGTCTTTGATGGAGAATGTTCAAGGTGGCCCTATAACTATAATTTTGACAACAATAAGCAACCATGAAACACTAAAGGATATTGTAACATAGTGTTATTTAGTAGAGGAAGAACATGATGTAACTAGATGGGGATGTTCCCTAGAGAGGTAAGGCGCTGTGGGTTTAGCCTTACTATTTTGAGCTTGACAACACCATAGGTAGAAAGGTTATGTCGTAGCTCGACTTAATAGGGAATCCTAACACCACAACCATACAGTTTCACTATGGAGGCCCCTCAAGGGATGGGTATTAGGTTTTCCCTATAGAAAACCAAAAATTATATAAATAAATATTACATTATTTTAGATTAATATTCAATAAATTAAATATTAATACATTACCAAGGACCTTAAAGGTTTATTGTATTTAGAAACAAGATACATAATCATCTTATTTTAGGAAATATCTTCAACATCTCACATAAAGACTTCTCATATAGTACACTTATTAGTCACACCGTACTTAAAACATTCTTCATAACCCAGCAAAAGGAAACATAAGAAATGGTGAGTTCAGATGCTCTGTAAAGGTAAACATGAGAGATATCCATCAACAATCATAAGTGGGTATGAGATAAACATAAGGATATTAGAGCATGAGATTAACATTAGTTAATAATAACAAAAAATTCATAGATCATAAAAATGAACCATGGAATAAATATTTGATTGTTCATAATACATGATTCATAATAGAATCAAATATCATGATCCATGAGAATATAAATTTGGTATAATAACATGTCATAATATTGTGGCATAAAGTGTTTCATAATTATAGTCATATAAATATTATTTAAAGTCTACCCAACAAGAAATTTATCACAATTTGAGATTATATTAAACACCGGCGTACTAGCTTCAGGCTTGGGATAACCTCCCATGAATCCCTTTTGGGCTTGGGATAACCTCTCAACCCCCTCTTTGGGCATAGGATAAGAAAGTGTGAGTTCATATGCCCAATAAGGGTAAACATGAGAGATACCAGTCAATGATCATAAGTGGGAATAAGATAAACATAAGGATATTAGATCATGAGATTAATATTAGGAAATCATACTAAAAAATTTAGTGGTTATAAACATGAATCATGAAACAAAGATTTGGCAGCTCATAAGACATGTATCATAATAGAATAAAATATCACAAGACATCTAAATATAACTTTTGAATAATAAAATGTCATAAGAGAGTGTAATAAAGTGTAGAATAATTATAATAATAGAAATATTATGTAAATTTGACCCACCAAGAAATTTTTCATATGTTAGGATTAGTCTAACCACCCATGTATTGGCTTCGGGCTTGGGATAACCTCTCATAAACTCTTTTTAAGCCTAGTATAACATCATATGTACCCTATTTTAAGCTTGTGATAACCTCATGTGTACCCTATTTTGGTCTTGGTATGACAAATTTTGTGCCCTTTGAGTATATAAAAATTTAATTTTTAACCATTTTATTTGAGGTCTATAACGGACCCTCCCATCACATAGTCCCAATCCACTCATAAGTATAACAAAAGATCATGAAAAAATTTATCTTTTCAATATAACTTAAACCCATGGAAAAGAAAATGGGTTTAATCAATAATTAATCATCATAATCATAAACTTTCTAGAGAAATAATAAAGATGGTATCATTGGATCATATCCCTAGTGAAGCATAAATTACATCAATGGATTTTTCATAGATGAAAACACCTTTAAAAGACCACATGAACATTTCTTAATAAAAATGAAATTTTAATTATGAAATGAAATATTAAAAATTAAAATTTTCCAAAATATTAATGAAAAAATTTTCTTTTAAAAGGAAGATGTAAAATTATAAACAAATCATTAAATAAAGGATAAGTAATGGTAGTAGGAAAAGCTGTTTATGTGATATACGTTAAAAAAATCCTTTCAAATTTTTGGTAAAAAGTGAAGAGTATCTCATTTAAAAAAAGATGATTAATTTTAAACATTTTTAAAATAAATTAAAATATGCTTAAAAATTAAAATCATTTTGTAATGATAAAAAAATTCTTGAAAACATTTTAAATAAAATATGTATATGGAAGAGAAATATTCCAGACCAAAGAGAGAAATGAAGTCTGGTTTCCTTAAAAACATTATTTCAGTATCTTGAGAACTTAAATATAGAGAAATTTAAGGAAAATATTTAATATATATATAAATGATCATATTATAATAAAGTACATAGATTTGGGAGATATAGATCAAATAATTTCACCATCCAAAATTTTAACCACAAATAATCCTGGTAAAAATGAGATTGTAAAGTAAAACCCTTAACTTAAGTCTGAATTGCTTCATAAGCACACTATCCTCTAGAATATAATAAATTAAAAATTATTTTAATTATATATAATAACCATATTCATACCTACAATAACATATATAGTCCACATATAACATTTAAACTCCCATTTATTAACAATTCTTTATTAAAATATTTGTTTCTAGATGTTAATTGTTTCATTTTTCATGAATGTTTTAGTTTGGTAGTTGTGGTATTTTCACTTTGATCATGGTTAAATAATAAAAAAATATTATTAATTTAATAATTATAATATTTGTTTATTATATATAATTTTATTACCATTCATATAAAGTGGTGATGACAAATAAATTACATCACTTCATAGAGATAATAGTTTGTATGTATGTAGGAGTGATGTTTTTCAATTTTCAATGTATAGAACAAAAGAAATTTCAATAATAATTAAAGTTTCAAAAAATAATTATTATATAGTAAATATAATATATATAGACATTAAATCCATTTTAATAACTTACCATTAAATATGGTTATGGAAAATGAATCATATTGCTATGTGGAGGCGGTAGTCCACATGATCACACAAGCGATGCATTCATTTCATATTTGATGGATAAGAGTTGTGAAATAATCATAATAACATCTTAGTATATTTATAATACTGTATAATGATGTTTTTATGGATACAGTAGGTTTAGATAAGGTGTAATAATAAATTTAAAGAGCTTGGTTAAGATTTATACCACTTCTTGGAGAGACCTCATTCCGATCACACCTTATGAAATGAAAGATTAGTATTATAAGAAGAATAAAGGATATTGGATGAATTTAAGGAATATATTAATGATTTTTATTAGTTATTGGATGATATAAATTTCTCAAATTATTTTAATAACAAATTATAATAGGTTCCCTTTTATAAATGAGGGGAGGGACACACATAGAATTACTTAAAAGATTCTAATAATACAAGGTCACTTACATGTGAAAGTGGATTAAAATGGGAATTAATTATAATTTTGTATAATATAAGGTTAAAATATATTCAAACAATTATAAGTATGATTGTTTATTTTTAATTTATACCCTTATCTCTTAGTTTAACCCACAACAAACCTATTTTAACATTAATCATGGTAACACAATTTTTCTATTTTTACTATTTATTATGAAAAAAATTAAGTTGAACAAATTAAATTATATTAATTGTTATTATTATAAATATGTAATATATTTTTTTGATAGTAAATTTCTATAAATTGTAGAATTTAATTTTAAATAATCATGAAAAACACAATAAAAACTTATTTTTAGAAAAATACATTTTCAAGTATTAAACAAAATTTACTTGCATTCATTTCCTTGTAAAAATAATAAAATTAATGTTAAAATATTTGAATGTATATATAATCTAAAAATTTAATTAAAAACATTAATCAATATATATTAATTTAATTTATGGAGATAAAACATATTACAGTCACAAAAATAGTTTTTAGAAAAACGTGTTTTTAAGCCCAAAAATGAGTTTATTCCAAAATGAAGTATAATTATGATTCCAATGTAATTAATTAGATTATTTATAATTAAATAATAATTATTTTAATTTAATATAAAATAAAATACATAGTTTTACTTTCAAATTACTTGATTTAATGAGAATAAATGACAATTTTACAAAAAATCGGTATTTTTCACTATTCACTGAAAAATAAATATTTTTAGAAAAATCCTAAAAATCTACCCTAATATAATATTTATATTTTCAATCAAAAAATAAAATTATTTCCCTAAAAATAAATTTATAAAAATTATATAAGTCAATTATAATGTTTTTGCACAAAATGTAATAAAAACCATTTTTGAAGAAAACATATTTTTGAACTATAAAATGACTTTATTGAAAATTGAGTAATTATTTATAATAAATTAATAAATAAATTTTCATTATTTAAAACCTTTATACATATTTTTTATAACAAGGTTATTACGATTCATACCTTCCAATTTAATGGCTATGTTATAAAGGATCACTATATCAACGATCATTTAGACTCAGTGTTGAATATAAAGTAAAATATAAAATAATTAAACGCCATTTAAAAAGAAGTACATATAAAATATTGGTGGTCTTATATACCCCCTAATGTGGGTCATTCCATGTAAACCTACTCCATGTTATATTCAGGAATTGGGGGTGTCCCCTTATGCCGCAACCTGATGGGTTATCCCGCAAGGAAACCTCGGGTGAGGGGCCTTACACAATAACACCTATGACACACCACAAGGGTCCCTCCACCTTGTTTTTAGAAGATATTTATAAATTTATTAGGGGTTATATTTGGAACCCCCTTGGTTTTCCTATCCTACATTCATGTGAGGGAGAGTATATGACCCATTTGGATCTCCAATTTCTCTCCTTTGGTATGCCTTTGATAGGAATTTTTTAGTGGGACTCTATATATTTAATTTGATGTAATATCCCTCCATATTTTCCATTTATTAATTTTCTTCATTTACAATAAAATTTAGGTTGGTTTTTTAGGGTTTTTCTAGAGATGATTTCATTGGATCATGGTGAAATCAACTCAATTAATGGGGTTTTCTTATGTGACTCTTAGGGGATATATCAGGAGGGCATTCTCATTCTTTCAACCATCAATTTACTTGAGGTATGTTTCCCTAAGGACATATCTTGGGTTTTTTAAAATCATTATGTTAAATTTACCATCAATCAAGGTGTTTAATTTGGGTATTTTTTTGTGATTTAGGTTTGGGTGCATTTTAGGAGTGGACCATACCCAATTGCTTATGGTTTCTACATCGTGAGGTCATCTGTTGAGTTTGATATTGGCTATTCCAATTTTTCATTTTTGTTTTAAATTTTTAGTTTATTAATTAAATGGTTTCTAATAGTGTAATAAGTGCTTATATACTTGGGGGAGGCTATTAAAAGCATGTGATCGAATTATGGAACATGGGATAAGGTAAGTGGACTTTATTTTTCTAATTATCTTTAAGAGTTGGTTACTTTATATTCATGTTACATCATTATTATATTTTTTATCATGTTTCATGACTTATGAAATATTTCTCCATAAATTATGATTGGAACACATTAGACAAAAAGGCAACATATACCACATAAGTTTCTAAAAGTTTTAATAGTGGCACCTTGATTGAATAAATTATAGTGGATATCTTTTTAGTTTTCCTGGTGGCATGTATTTGATTTTAAAGAAGAAAATATTACTTTTTAAAATGAGATTTTAAAAATAGGTTTCATTTGAATTTAAATTTATAAAGGAATTTGGTGATTTTAGAAATGGGTTTTGAAATGGAATTTCAAAATGAGAGTGGGGGGATTTTAAGAATGTTTGATGGGATTTGGGATAAGGGATTTTTGTGAGTGAAATCACCGGTGATTACTTTTATAAATGGTTTAAAATTATTATTTGGATTTATTTAAAAGTAAATTACAAGGGTATTGGTTTATTTTAGTTGGTCCATTTGGACTCTTGAAAATTATTCCTTATTTTCCAAAGCTTGTGTTCTTTCTTAGTGTATTCATTGTTTTATGATGATTCATGTTATGTGTGTTAACTAGTGATATTTTCTTTCAGTATGAAAGTGACGGGTTAGTCTAAATAGATTTTAAGACCCCTTAAAAGGTTGATATGGGTATTGGGATGGGTTTGAGTTGTTGGGATAGGTCTTGAGTGACTAGCACCCTGGCTATGAGTTAGTTATTTGTGATATGTACTACATGGCCTGATTATTGCTGCATGAAAATAATAATGATGTTCTTGTATTTGGTGATTGATCTTGGTGTGAGTTTTTGGATCATGATGTCAGACCACTCCATTAATGAGATAACATTGGTAGTAATTCCATGAATGGGATGAGGTCCTAGATGTGTGTGATGTTAGGTCTAACCTTGATTGATATGGTGTGGATTGAGATGGGATGTGTGACCTTCTTTGAGTGAGAAGGGCTGGCTAGAGTACTTCATTTGTGACATATCTTGAGTGAGAATAGGTGAAAAAGATATTTTTTCTCTATGTCTCTATAATGGTGTTTTCATGATAAAAAAACTTATTAATGTTTTTAATAATTTCATTGAGTGATTTTTAGTTATATCTTTAAAACATTAAGTCTTGTCATTGATATGAAAAATGTAGATCATATAGTAAACTCAAAGAAATCTTGATGATATTTTTTAAGGATTGAAAATATATTATTTCATGCCTAATGACCATGTAATTGGGTTAGAATATCAATTGAAGGTCATATAAGGATGAATCTGTATAGGCGGTACTGGCTGGATGGTATAGGTAACCAACAAACAGGTTCCATGTGTCCATAATATTTGATATGTAGAAGACCCACAAACAAGCTGGTGGATTCCTAATGACCAACCTATGGTGAAGGTAGAAGTTTCCCTGGATCCCAAAGATCCACTGGCTACATGGTGGGGGAATACCAGAAGCAACAAGCTCTAGGTAGTCCACCAGCTACCTAGTAAAGACTACCAGTTATCTAGTGGCATCGAAATAGGTTCTTTGAGATTTAATTTATTATATTAAAATGGCCATATTGGTGGTATTTCTCAGCTTCAATAAGCCTAAAAAATTCAAAAATATTCCAGCACCTCTTAGATATTATAAAATGAGATCCTTGGAATCATGGGAGAGTTACTTGATTCCAAACAACACCCTCCAATTGAATCAATGCTGAATCACTAGCAATCTCAAAATCTTCTCCAATATCCATTCTCATTTTTAAATCTCTCAAATTATCTCACCCTTTCTCTCAAATATATCTTCCAAAATTGTAATCAACTATAAAAGAGATTTGTGAGAAAATTTGTAATGAGTTTTCTGAAATAAAACCCCTCTCTTATCATCACCTTCTTCAATGAGTTCTCAATCTGTAAAAGTGAGATAAAATTTCCTTGACTACCGGAAAATATTAAGAGGTGATCAAATACCAAAATTGTGAGGTATGGGTTTCATGATCACTATTAAGATCAAGGGACTAAAAATATTGACCTCTCAAGTTTTGGGGTAGAGACACAGGGGATCACATTAAGATGTTTTTGAACTAATTATCAAACTATGTCCACTCTCTCTTTACGTTATTGCATTTCTTAATTTATCATTTCCATACATAATTTTATAAATTCAAGACAATAATTTCCATGCTTAATCTACTTTGATATTAACTAATTAATTAACATTATATTTATCAACTATCTTTTTATCAACATTATCACTTTATTAATTAAATATCATTTAGATTTTAATTTTTCATTATATTTAACACATTTTTAATGTTTTTAAGGGGAAATTAACCCCTTATTTAAATATACTATGACAACAATTGGTATCAAAGGAGTCTTTTTATTCTTCTTAAAATTTCTTTTTTTTTTCATAATTGTAATTTGATTTATTTTGAAATTTTTTGTCTTTAAATATTTAATTGAATTCAAAGTATGATTTTATGATGGAATCTATATCTTATATTTAGGATCCTTTCTTTGATGGAACTAATTAATCTTATTAGAAAAATCATATGTCTAACTTTATAAGTTTCATTAGTTACCCTATATGGAAAATGGTTATGCATGAATATATTCCTGCTAAATAACTAGATGATAAATGGATTCTTAAAGATATTACTATTTTTAACTTAATGGAATCTCCATGAATGTTCACTATTGTGGTATTGGTGAAAATGAATTTATCCTCACATATACTTGAAAAATTGCCCATAAAATATAGAAATTATTAGAAGTCACACTAATTCATGAATAAAGTTAATGAAACAAGTTTAGATATGTATCATAATGATTTTTAAAGTTTTTATATGCATATAAATGAATCTATTTCTAGTATTTTTATTAGTTTTACTGATATTTTCAAATGTAGAAAGTCTCTCATTGATTATTTTTCTAAAAAATACTTAGTAAAAAGATATAATATGGGTCCTACCAAGAAATTAAGCACCAAAATTCATAAATATATTAGAATAAAAGGATGTAAATAAAATAAATATTGAAGAAATAATCAGATCGATAATGACATAAGAAATAACTATGAAGTGGAAAGATGAGAAGGAATAAAACAAATACAAAGATATAAAAAAAAATATCGCCTTTAAATATAAAAATTATGACTTATATAGAGGATAGGTTCATGAATTTTCTCAACATGCCAAGAACATAAAAAATGTCTTCAAGAAGAATAAATTTTCTGACTGATATAAGATGGTATGTCAAAAGGTGGAATAAAAAATGACATTCTATGAATGTAAAAAAAGTTTATGTCAAGATATAATTCCCCTTATATTAAAAGAAGATTAAATAAAAGAAACATGGTAATAAGTATTTCAAAGTTATAATGTGGAGTGAAATTTATGAATCTATAGACTCAACACCCTTAACCACATAAACTAACTCAAGTACCAACTGCCTTATGGAACATGTTTATGAAGACATAGAGGTCAATACCCCTATTCATATTTCCTCCTCTTCCAATTCACCTACCAATTCGTACCCTTTATATTCTTCTTCTTTATCATCAATTTAACTTAATTTGTAAGACCTGAAATACACACATGATAAAATAAAAAATGGTTTTCATCAACTTACTTCTTTATAAAAATAAATTGATAAGAAATACTATCAAGTGCTTAGTAAAAAATGTCATCTTCAAAAATAAAAGGATCTTATCATCAAATAAAAATAAGAATTAACCATAAAGATTAAGACTCACCTGGATGTGAATAAAAGTGGATCTACGTTCAAATAAATCAAAAGTTCCATGTCAAAATTTACTCAAGGTGAAAATAATTTAATTTTTTTTGGCTCACAAATACAAAAAAAATTGGTTTGGTATTTGTTTCTCAAATCATGAATGCACCTTGAAAAATACATAAAAATTTACTTCTATCAAATTATTCTCGCAAGATCATTTTTTTAATTACTGTAAAAGAATTTTTCATTTAATTTATGAATATGATTTGAAAAATTCATGATATGTGAGACCAAAATCAATTAATATTTATTAAAAATTTTCTAAAAGAAAAAACCTTGTTAAAGAAATATGGATTCCTAAATATTTACTAGATAACCTCAATGATCCCAAGTTCATTTATTTACCAAAAAATCTAGTCATTTGATTTTGTATGAAAAGTGTCTTATGATAAAATCCCACCAATCTATGTTGTACATAGATAGTGTTTTCTCAGTAAACATGTGTGAATACCTTTATAAATTCAATAAAACTAATAAACTAGAAGGAGGTCATATCACCTTCGGTGGAAACTCTAAGGGAAAGATAATTGGTAAACGTTCCATCAGTTTTTCTACCTAAAATATCATTAAAAATGTTTTATTTTAAAATTATTAAATCAAAAATTGTTAATAAATATAACATTTTGTGATATAGGTTTTAAAATTTACTTTAAAAATTATTTTTTAAAAGTTTTTAACTGAAAAATAAAACATTAGTTTACCATGTATTATTTTTAAAATTTATATACAATCAATTTAAAATATAACAGAACCCAAAATTTCAAATTATTTAGTGTACAAGTTATTTATTCATGGCTTTATCATAGTCTCTTTGGTCATTGAAACACACACTCACTTATCAAACTCAATCATTATCAACTAGTACAAGATCTACACAAAATACATTTCAAAGATGATATTTTTTGAGACATTCCAATTTGGTAAGAAATAAAAAATTTTATTTTAAATTTTAAAATGGAATTTATTATTTAAAAGTTATTAATTTAATTCATCTTGATTTATTTAGTCCTTATAAAATTGAATGTCTAGGAGGAAAATCCGATTTTTTTTGAAAATATTGAAGAATTTAAAATATTAACCTGAGATTTATTTTTATATCATACACACGTAATATAAAAAAATAACTAAAAGATAAGAAAATTCATATATTTAGGAAAGATATACCATATAATTTCATCCTTCAAAAATTTAATCATAAATAATACCGATAAAAATGAGATTGTAATGTAAAACCCTTACCTCAAGTATGAATTGCTTCATAAGAACTCTAACCTCCTGTCTAATAAATTAAAATTTATTATACTTATATAAAAATTAGTATTTATACCTATAATACTATATATAGTCCACCTATAATATTTAAATTCCCATTTATTAATAAATTTTTTTAAAACCATTGTTTCTAGGTGTTATTTGTATAATTTTCATGAAAGTTTTGGTTCAGTATTTATTTTCCTTGAAATTTTATCATGGTTAAATCGTCTACAGAATCTTAATCATGTCATAAGTATAATATTTAATCATTATATACACTTGAAATTTCCCATATGTTTTTCCAGGTATAACCCCTTTTAAAGTTTGGGTAAATCTCTTTGAGCCTGTTGTTTTGGTTTGAACCTTGGTTGTCAAGCCTCAGTCTAGGAGAGTTTGTTACAATAGGCTATAGGGTTTTTTGAGAAGAAAGAAGCTGGATTTGAGATGAAAATATCAACTAAGGAGGATTCTTCACCATGGAGCTCTAGGTTGTGTCGTAAGTCAGGTGGCTAGGGCATGAAGGTATCTTCTATGGCATAGGGTCCTAAAAGGAGGAATTTTAGAGCTACTTTCATTTCAAGCATATCTAAGGTGGGAGACCATGACTGTGACACAAGGGTCTCTTGGTGGATTTTGTTCAGTTATTCCAAAATGGCACCCCTAAGGCATGGATCTAGGATACTTCATTTCCTACATATCATGTTTTTAGGTTATATTGTGTTGTTTATTGGGATACATCATGGTTTATCCCTAGGTTAATTAGATCTGTGGCGTGGAACTAGCCACGATCTTTAGATGTGTTTTGAATAAACAAGCTATGTTGTGGTCTAGGGATAATATGTTGTGTTTTGGGAGGTCTATGATATGGTTTGAGAGGTTTCACAGTGGACTTATTTTTCTCATACTGTTTATAAATACTCCAAAACCCCTATGAACTCCTTTTGATCCCACATTATCTTATCAAACCATAGACACCCTAGAGATCCTTTCGATGGAATTTGAAGTTTCTTATGATTGGATTGAACACCACCTTTAAGATATCAATACTTATTGATCCAAATCTTAAAACAATATCCTCTGAGCATACTATTTGAAATAGAAGTATGATCTGTTGGATTATGGTGTTTTGGGACTAGAGTTTGAAGGTAAGCATTTTGGTTTCTCTTTTACTTCTTGTTTAATTATTTTAATCTCATGGAAACCTTGTTGGCCAAATTCATTATCATCATCTAAGGGAAGGGAGAAGAAACCAAACACTAACTTATACATCAAGAGTTTGTTTGTGTCTTCACTTCTTTTGAGGTAGTGGTCTAAAACAACTCCCCAATGGTTTGTTTTCAATTCTTCTAGTATGTTCTATAATTGCAATCATGATGTGTGTGCAATCCATATAATATAATAAATCACAGATATTGATAATAAAATTTTATATACCTACCATTATATCCCATTGGGTCTATCAGAATAGAGATCAGGCTTGCATCCACCCGTGAGGTAAGCTTAACTTTTAAATACTAATGAACTGGTATTTTGATAATGCCGATTTTTTCATAATAAGGTGAGTTTCTTTTGGGATTAATATTATAAATGTGCATAACATGTGAATTGTGGTGATTTATTAAAATATAATCACATAGAATAAAATGTATATATTAGCATATAATTAGTTTTTCATGTTGACATGACGAGATATGGATATATATTGGCATGTTAATGAATTTTGGGATAAAATTATGAATAGAGAAGAAAGTGTTCTAATTGATATGAAAATTGGGATCTTTATGTTATAGAATATAAATGGATAGATAAATGGTAATTGGGAGAATTGAGAGTTATGGTTTATGATGAAATATCTGATAAAACTGGTACTTGGTTATGTCTTTTTATTTATTTAAACTATGTATTGATATGACATTGTTTGTGATTAATTCCTGAGGGTGAGATGTTACATGCCTTGTTGTGATTTTTTCTTGTTTGAATTATAATAGTGTTTGGGTCTTGGGATCACCATGAGTGATGAATAAGGTCAAGGATTATGGTTATATTCCCCCTGAGGGTAAGATTCATGGGATTAAAACCTCCTAAGGGTAAGTTTCATAACTACTAGATTCCTTAGTGTGAGATTATTGATATCCTAAGAATGGGGACTATTTATTCATAATAAAGTATGTAAGATTAATCCTTGACTGGAGAATATGACATGGAATTTGGTGATCCATCCTAAAGAAAGAGGATGCACCCTTATACAGAGATATCTGGCATGGTGCTCTAGTAGGTTTGGCTAACCTCAAGTGTCAACCCAGAGCTTGAGGGTTAGTGGATTTATTTCATGTGCAATATTATTTTTCAAATTAATACCCCTGTTTAATCACTTTATTGCATGAAATATATATTCAAACAGAATTTTTTAGACACAGTGGTGTTAACCTACCGAGTTTTACTCACACCCTATTTGGGAAACTTTTTGGTACCTAGGTAGAATTCATGGATGTAGGTTTGGATAAGGGAAAATGATTTTTTTTGATTTGCGCCTATTGGTTAGGTTAGAGTTTGGAGACAGGTCCGACATGGGGCCCATGGTTGGTGATTTGGGAGTCACATATATTTTATGTTTTTTCTTTTATTTTTATAATATATAACACATAATTTAGTTACATTTCAACATAACATTATACAGTTCTATTATTATTGGATTGTTTGATGTGTGCTTTATTATACTATATACACTTGTTTGTTTGTTCATGTAATTTTATCTATTTTTGTTACTCCTCCAAATATTTTTATTGGTATTTTTAATTAACTCAATATTAGGTTGAATAAGAACCACTTAAAAATAAAAAAAGCTAACAAAATCAACCAGTATTATTAGAATTCAAAAACTACTGACAATGAGGATTCAAAATTCAAAAATTCAAAATCACTTTCAAATATGAATAGAGACTGAAAACAAAACTCTCTATCACCTGAACTAGATCTAGAATCTAGATAAAAAATTTATCAAACTACATAAAATACCTTGAACACCATCATTCAAAACCCAGAGGAAAGAGAGAATCCAAATCAGGTTGCACCTCCTTAACCACAGGTGATTGCACTAACTGCAGCTCCCAAAGACTCCATGAGAACCACTACACCCGGAAGGATTGGGGAGGAGCATTGGAATAGAAAACTACAGAAGAGTTTGAATATACCAAGCATCAACATCGAACCACAACATTTTCTAAGATCATGAACCACATCCTAAAAACCCCATTATTGAACCATCATTGGAAAATCAAAGACCACAACACCACACCAAAGATACATTCATTGATTTCAAAATCGCTTATACACTATGCTATAAATTCTTCCTAGATCATCGATCAAACAAAAAAGATGACCTCTAGAACACCATTGACCTCACCATATCCAAAAATAGGAAACACAAACCACCATTGAGAAAATAGAGAGAAAAACTAGAAAACAAGTCTCAATCACACTGAAACCAGATTTCCCAAAGTGCTACCATCGTCATGAAACACCATCATCATCATAGCACTGTAGATGATTTACAGGATGAAAAACCAAAATAAACCATAACCATACCATATCAAAATACTCAAAAATATAGATACCATAAAATAAAAACCATCCAAATAAATCAAACCATAATAGATCACACCCATCTTCCACTGTAGAGAGTTTATGAGATCTCCAAAGCTCCTAGTCATTGCAGTGTTCAAGGTGATAATATAGCACCACTTTGGGCTGGAAGGAAACCACCTTGGGCTAAAGCGACCGTAGGGTCAACACTTGAAAATACCTAGAACTAAGGTTACCCATGATTGAATACCTCCAAACCAAGAACAAAATAAGAAAATTGAACATTGGTGATACAAAGGATGAAGATGAACTCCACAATGTCAGGTGAAGAAAAAAGGAGAAAAAAATGGGAAGATGATTCCCATGGGTAACTCAGATCAAATAGATACCAAAATGAAGCAACCAGTATAAAGTTATTCCTCTAAGTCAAAATATAGTGAGAGGAGAAGTCGGTAATGGAACATGTTGATGTAAACCCTAGCAAACTTTGGAATATAGAGAGGCATTCTTTAGGTCACGCAAACAACTTGGATAAGTCCCATAATGGAGTACTGAGTCGGGGAGGTTAAAAATTGGTATCATAGAACCATGTTTCTTTTTTATTGCTTTAATAATTGGTAAAGGTATAAGTGAGACTAGGATATGTCGGGGCATGGAAATGAGTTTGTGCATGGGAGTAGCTAACCCATGTATGGGGGAAAATCCAAGTTCCCATAGATGAAATTTTTGTTCATGATGTTTTTTTGTCATAGTTTTTATATTATTTCACCTTGGGTGATTCACTTTATGTGTTATGTTATTATTATTGAGATTTTACTTAGGGGATGTTATGGAATGAGATGAGTATGCATGCATCATAATAGGAACACACATATAAATGTTTACATGAATAGTTCATGATATGGATATATCTTTTTTGTATATAATATCTTCCCATATAAATTATGAAATGAATTCCCTTGATATACCTAATATAAGAGATAAAAGAAACTATTACGTTATGTGAATTCACATGTTAAGGAAAGTATAGAGAGACCATGGGTCAGTTGTCCCATTTTTTTGTTCTCACCTTTTGGTTTGATCTCATCATGTATACCATATTCTAAGGATTACATTGGTATTTTTAGATAAGATTCCTCCTCATCATCTTTGAATTGATTGTCAGGAGAGTGGTAATCAACATGATCCTAATGAAATTGAGTTGGAACTTTCTACAGATCTGGATAACCAAATGGATGATCAGCTCTATGATAGCTTACTGAGGGTCATGATATCCATGGAGAGGGAGACTATTCATTCCTTACCTTAGATGTCTGAGTTGAAAATAGAGTTATAGCTATAATATTCACCTATGTTCACTGGGGAGGGAGGCCACTAGATATTTTAATTTTTGATTGATTTAATCCAGATGATATTTAATCACCTCAAGACAACCATAGATGGGAGGGTGAATATTGATGCCTACATGTTGTGAGGATCATGAAATCACCAGTGGGATATTCTAGCATAATATGAGAAGTAAGAGGAGTTATCTTGGAAGGATTTCAAGGGGAAGTTCATGATCCAAATTTATCCAGAGACTTTGTGGGATAAGAGGGCTCATGAGTTTATGCGCTTGACATAGGAGTGTATGTAAATGATGGAATATGTCAGGTGCTTCATAGACCTGCAACATTTTTCTCCATGCTTGTTAGATTATGATATTTCCATGGAGATAAATTTCTAAGATGGGATTCACTATGAGAGAAGGTTATAGGTGAATTTATTTCACCTATGTATCTTAACATACGTGATTAATCAATATCTCATCATGAAAGGGAATTTTAGAAAAAACTAAAGTGTCAGTAACAGAGTTTTAGTAGGGGGATTTGGGAGTTCTTCTTCTGGAAACAAGAAGCACCACTATTAATGTTATCACTAGGGAAGTAGTGGGAAGAGTATATTGGGTAATGGGTATTCATCTCAGAACTAGGGTCTCTTTTAGTGTTTTTAGTGTGGAAAGTATAGCCACAAGAACCCACAATGTCCTTGACCTGTAGTGGAGTGTTATGATTTTGGCAGGTTGTTCCATTAACAAAAGTTATTTAGAAGATTTCTGTAGTAGAGAAATGGTAGGAGATCATTAAAGACACCTGATTCAGGGAGTGACTCAACCACCTCTTAGAAGACTGGTAGCTATAGTTTCACTGGACATTTTTTATTAGGTAAGGGATGATATTACCCTAGTGCATGAGTAGTTTTACCAGCCATCATGAGCATCATATGAGATTCTAACTAGAGCCCATATAAGAGGGTTGAGTTAGATACATGCTATGCAGTCTAATCCAAATAGTTTTTATACAGAACCTTATACTATCATAGGTACAATTCTTGTATCATATACCATTTATTGCATTTTTTTATACAATAGCATCACTTTTAAATTTTATATTCTAAATTTTTAAATGGTTTGGGTTTGTTTATTGAGAGAATGGATGATTTTATATCCATTAATACACCATTGGGAGTGTAGTCAGATGATATAAGAACATGCAAGGAATATAATCTTGAAATTGGTGCTTGATATTTCCTTTGAGAGTTTTTTGTGGTGGAAATGACATTCTAGGATTTTATTTTGGGTATGGATTGGTTAGTTACATACCATGATCATATCAAATTTTCATTGAAGGATAGTTTCCTTTAAATATTTATAAGGGGAAAATATACTCACCAAGATGAGTTATATATTTGGGGTGGTCATACAAGACCAATTCAGAATAGAATGGATTTTTTTTCATGTCTTAGATAGAAATACTTAATCTAAATGATGTTAAAATGTCATTGGGTACTTTTACTCTAGTGGTAAACTATTTTAGGATGCCTTATCTGAAGATTTCTCTAGATTACCACCCGAGTGGGAGATCAAGTTCACGATCCAGTTGGTTCCGACAGTAGATCCTATTTATATCCCACCTTATATAATGTCACAAGTAAAGCTTTTTGAGCTAAAAGTTGAGTTTTAAGATCTAGAAGAAAATGGATTCATATGGACTAGTACTTTTACATGGGATTCTTCTATTGTTTTTTCTAATAAGTAACAGGGTACGTTGCACTTATATGTGGAATATAGGAGGATAAACTAGAAGATTGTCGAGAACCAATATCCCCTTTTATAGATCGATGATATCTATGAATAGTTGAGAGGTTACATGATCTTTTATAAGATCGAATTGAGGTCAGGGTACCATCAGTTGAGGGTGAGACCATCAGACATAAATAGAACTAATTTTAAGAGTGGGTATTACTGGTATGAGTTCATAGATATGTCATTTAGTATAAAGAATGTGCTAGTGATATTCATGTCCTTGATGAATTAGATCTTTCATCCATTCCTAGATCGATTTGAGGTAGTTTTCATGAATGAAATATTGGTGTACTACCAGCCTATAGAAGATCATTCCCAACATCATTACATCATTCTGAGTACACTAAGAGAGAATCAACTTTACACCAATATAGGTAAATATAAAATTTTTATTAATAGAGTGCACTTATTGGACCATGTTATATTAAAGGCTAGAGTGGTGATGAACCTAGAGAAGCTTTCATATCTGGTATCTTGGGAGTTTATAACATCTCGTATTTTCCCATGTATTATTTTTAGAAATTATATGGAATGATTTCGAGACTAGGCGCTAAGACAACGTGGAATTATAAGGTTCTATGTGCCCAATTTTTTTTTCGAAAAATATTAAAGTGCTAATGCAGTGTGCGATTATGAGGGCTGGTGTGCCCAGAACAATTGTTTAAAAAATATTAAATTTTTAATAGCACACACATGTATTTTTCCTGAAAAGGTAGAATAACTCTTAAACGAGCAGCTAGATCAGAAATCCAAGTGAACTATTGAGGCCAGAATGGCATCTTTACCCTAGCCGTGACCTAACTTTGGTTGGTGCATGTCATATATAGAAAAAGTCAACAAGGATGTAACTGTAAATAAAAAAATTAAATTAAATTATTTTATTTTTAAAATCCTAATAATTCATGAATTGTAAAATAGACTAGAAATATGAGACCACCGTTGAGTTTTTAATGTGGTGTTTTCCCTAGGCACAAGTTAACCTTATTCAGAGCGGGTCTTCTGTGGAAAAACTCAAAAATAAAATATGCTTCATTAAATAATTTAAATAAAAAATTATTTTGAAACAACGGCCGATTATCCTTTAAATGTATGATTATATAATTTCCTTAGGTTTGGCTGATCAAAATCTAGTGATTTAGACAACCATTGGAGAGATTTTCTGGTGAATGACAACGGGTCGAGTAGATCCTGGATCGTTGTGCCATAGAGTTGGAGGATCTCATCAATGATGAAAATGCAACTACTATTCATCAATGAATGTTCTGAACTCTAGGTAAGACGTTTTTTTTATTTTCCACCCTGTTATTAATCTAGGATGAATGCAGATCAATTCAATGAACAATAATTGAAATGCACATCGTCGGTAGAATTAAATTGATGGAATTGTTTTCATTATTCATTCTAATAAGAACATATTAAGGACAACACAAAAAAAGGCCGATGATTATTCCTCAAGTTGTTATTTGTGATTTTCTATCCCCCATTCTTCATGTTATTCACTGTTGGAACCTCGTGGTTACAACTAGACTTTTCAGGAGGCTTTGAATGCAATATGTAACGACCCAAAAATTTATGAATAAAATTAACTTTATTTTTAAATGTCTTATGGATATAGAAAAAACATGAACTCCTTTTGTTTTATTATTATATTTAGATGACTGTTAAGTATCCTTACCATTGAAAATATAGATGTTAATCATTGATCACATGACTAATATAAATACAGTGTTTAACTAATTATTTCAACAAAAACAAAGGATGTGATGACCTCAACTAGAAGGATAATACCCTATATATCCCATTTATTAGAGCTTATAAGGGAGAAAACATTTTAGGGATTTTCCCTAGACCAAGACCAAGTCAAGATCCAATAACTAAAGCATGAGCAAAACTGTTTATGGGAGAAGTACAAGCTCATTGAGATCACGACCCAAACCATGTTCACCGGACGAACCCATGAAAGCCCCACCATCACATGCCTTTCTCTTAGGGCGTATGCCGGTGTAATGAAGGGATATGTAATAATACCCTAACATTATGATTATGTAAATTACTTTTGTATAGAATAATGAAGATACTTTCATTTTAGTATTGTTACTTTGTAAATTATTTTTAAATCTCAAATAGTTTTTTTGTTAATATTCAAAATCAATTGAGATATCTATTTTGATGAATTAATGGATTTTTTAATTGAATAATATTTTAATAAAATATTATTATTAAATTAATTTTATTAAATATAAATTAACATATAACTTTTATGAAGTCAATTGTAATTTTTATTAAGGTTTGAAAACTTTTTTGTCAAAACCCATCAATTTTTAATAAATTTCAGTTTTTATTTTAAAAATGAAAATTCAAATATTTATAAAAGTATTTAGATAAAATTAATTTTATTTTTTTAATCAGTATGTAAATGTTATCTAATGGTGATTTTTTCATATTTTTCTAAGATAATTGATTTTTTGGATAAAACTTAAATACCGTATAAATATATAATATGTTTTATGACATCATAATAACCCAATAATGATGTAATAAAACACTATAAATGTAATATTCTTCCAAATCTATGTTTTCCTTTAAAATAATGTAATTTTACATTTATTTGATTTATTTTATAAAGCCTTAGTGAATCCTCCAAGACATATAAAATATTTTAAGATTTTAAAATCATTTCCTTGAATGTATGACTGACCTCCACATTAGTAAGGGAAATATTTTAATATATTCGGACCTTATAATTTTAAAATAATTTATACCACTCCCATTTTCAAGAAACCATGGGAAAAAACCATGTGATGGTTTGTGGTTTTGAATATTTTCATTTGTAGGGTCAAAAATCAAATTAATAAAGAATTCCCCAACCTTTCCTATATAAAACCACCCAATAACCAATTTATATCCACTCAATATCTTTTAATATCTACCTCCATATCCCCCTACTCCCTAGAGTCATCCCAAGGTTCCCATAAGCTCCCAAGAATCCTCTACCAAGACTTTGGGATCACACATCCAAGTAAGTGATCCTCACCTTTCTCTCTTCCTTTCAATTCAAGAACCTTGTTTGAAATTAGTCTTTTTAATTTCAATTGGTTATATTTTAATCCTTTTAAAATAAATTACCAGATATCCATTTGATTCTATTTCAATTAGTTATCATTTATCCTCCCCCATTTAGACCCATACCTACGCCGTTACTATACCGAAATTCCATAAAGGATTTCTCTCTTCTCAATTCCATTTCAAGCACTTGATTTGTATTATGCATCTTAAATTCCATTTCATATGTTTGGATATTATTTTACATGATACCCACACTATAAATTTCATGTATAAAATACTATAGACTCATTTATCTATCATCAACCCATTTTATGACTTTCAATACGATGCTGTTATGCTGTCGAAATTGCATTCCTTGCCAAAATCATCATGTAGTAAATACCATACCCATTCCTCTATCAAGGGTATTCAACTTTTTTGAAATATACTTATTGATTGGGGACTTACATATATGTATTATATATTCTTAGATAATGTAATAAATGATTATGTTGAATGAATCCATGTTATATGATCTATGTGGAACACTTAAGCATGAGATTGAAATGTTTATGAAGGGTGCACCCTGATAGAGATCCAATGAATTGGATAATATTTAGTACCATGATATGTTATATTGGGATATAATTTTACCTAATTATTTTATAATACTTGTTTCGATCATGTTGGGAAAGGGGTTTACTTGATTCCTTTATGTTAATGATGTAGTGTTTTAAGTTGTTTCCACATTTCCATGTTATGATAATCATGCTATATCATGCCTTTATGTTCATGTTTCTCTTATGATCTATTGATATACCTATTACCTAACATGTATTGTATTCTCAATGTTATTCCTTTTTTACTCCCTTACATGGATTTATAGATCACCATTCTCTTATGTATATCCTCAGGTTATCCCATGCAATGGTAAGTATGAAGGAATGTTGTGGTCATGTAAGAGAAGTTTTCAATAAAGATGTGTATTTCATGTTTTCAGTTGTTATGTAATGTTCCTAATCCAAAAATACACTAGAAATATTGATCTTTTACGTTTTATTAAGTTAAAGTTTATGTAATAAATCATGTTTAAATATAAAATAAAGACCAGGGTTGTTATAATTGGTATTAGAAGTCAGATTTAGTTATTTTTGGGATTTGAATTAAAGAACTATAGTGGAAGCCTTAGGGATAATACTATGTATAAGAAAAGAATCCCTAAATTTTAGTGAGTATATATTAAGTGATTTATCAAGAAAATACATCCCTATCTAGATATGAACAAGTAGAGGTGGCTCTGGAACATATGTATCTAGGGGTAAAACCCGAAAACACAGCTTTGAGCAAGACTCGAATAGGAACTGGTGCACAAAAATGGGCCTTGCTGCACTCTTGGTTCGAAACTACTAGGAGATATTATTTGGTAGATTCATAATCTTAATACAAAAAATTTTTAAGGGAAAAAAATTCCTTTAAGAATATATGATAGGAATTAGATCATGGATAACTTATACCGAAGCTTAGAAATTCATAAGTTAAGGAGATAAATGTAATTTATAAGTTATCCCTTTTTGTAATTGGATTAAACTTTATGTATTTAATATTTTAAAATATTTACCTCTAATATTTTCTTTTATTCTTACCAATGGATAATAATAGGAGGAATCAGGCTAAGAACCGATGCAAAAATCAATGTGTTGACTACTCTAATGAGATTCCAAATCTGATGGGAGCGGGAATCGCTAAATTTTTAACGATACTCTCTCAGTTAACTCAAGATTTTTTAGAAACATAAATCAAGAGGAATGTTTAACCCCCCTAATAAATAACAAGTCATAATTGAGATCTTCTTGAGACAAAGGCCTCCTACTTTCAATGGATCATCTGATTCCTCAATCACCGAACAATGGATAAACTCCATTGAGAAGATTTTCTCCATCCTTCAATTTTTTGAAAAAGAGAGGGTTCTTATGGATACTTATCATATGGAGGGTGAAACTGATAAATTATGGGCATTGATTAAAAATAGGAAGCCTAAGGATGATATTATGGCGATGGAATGGAACAATTTCTGGAAAATGTTTTTCGATAAATATTTTCCCTGCACCCTCCATCTTAAGATAGAAAGATATTTCTTTGCACTCAAGCAGAAGAATGAAGAATATATTAGGTTCTATGAGGAAAACTTCACTAGAATTTCATGATACTTCACTAGTTTTGTCTTTACCCCTGAATGAAAGGTTGACCACTTATTTGGTGGGCTAAAACCTAGCCTACAGAAATCCCTAGAAATCCATGACTTTGATAGTTATGAGAATATTGTCCAATGTTCCCTCAAAGTCGAGATGGATATTTGAAAATATCAGGGGTATCACGGGGATAAGAAGTGGAAAATAGACTTTAATTCTGGTAGTCAAATGGATAAATCCAATGGTGTAAAAAAATTTCATCCCCCCACTTGTAAAAAGTCAGAAAAAGAATCACCCTAGAAATTACATAAAGGGGACAAGAAAATGATTTAGGTGTAGGAAGGAAGGGAACCTATCCAACGACTGTCGGCAAGAAAAAATCACTACTACAACAGAGGAAAGAAACACTCCATTTGATCCTCAACACATTGTTCATTTCTACAACTGCAAAGAACCATGGCACTTTTCAAACCAGTTCCCTAAGACAAGGGATTTTGCAGGAAACCAACAACCTCTAATGTAGGAAGGGGGAGCTTTTTCCATCACTACTTCTGAAGTGAATCCTGTCAAGAAAGTGGTGACAAGTACGCTATATATTCATTAAATAATAAAAAACACACTTTTTTTATTATGGTTCTACACATTCTTTTATATCCTGAAATTTTAGTACAACAATCCAATCATCACCAGAAAGAACGGAGTAATGATTTTGATGAAAATGAAAAATAGGCAAATTATTTCATCTCATGAATATGACTCCCCCTATCATAATTTGTGGATTTAAATTCTTGGAAAACCTCATCATACTTTCCTTGGTGTAATTTGATGAAATTCTTGGCATTGATTGGATTTCCCTATATAGAGCCAACATAAATTGTCACGAGAGGGAAATAAATATCCATATGGTGAATTAACCCTCGATTCTATACAAGTGAAAGGATGAGGATGAATCTTCTTTAGAACCATCATCTCAGACATGGATATTAATTCCCTATGTGCACGCGTATCTTTATTAAATGTTTGAGTATAATGAAGGAACCATCCTCGAAGACATGCCTATTGTGAGGGAATTTGCTGATGTGTTTCCTAAGTAATTTCCCGGTCTTCCTCATAGAAGAGATGTTGAATTCTCGATTGATATTATACCTGGGGAATTTCCAATATCCAGAGTCTGTATAGAATGGGTTTTTAGAGATTGAGGAGCTAAAGAAACAACTACAAGAGAATTTGGCTGAAGGGTTTATATGCCTAAGTGCTTCACTATAGGGTGAACCAGTCCTCTTCATCAAGAAGAAGGTTTGGTCAATGTGCCTTTGCATTGATTATCTCAAGATCAACAAAATCATGATAAAGAAAAAGTATAATTTTCCACAAGTTGATGACTTGTTCGATCAGCTACGTGGAGCACAATACTTCTCCAAGGTGGATCTGTGTTCAGGATATTACCAAGTAAGGGTGAATAAGGAGGATATCCCTAAGACTACTTTTCATACAACGTACATGCACTATGAATTCATAATAATTCCTTTCTGATTCACTAATGCTCCAACAATCCTCATGGACTTGATGAATAGTGTCTTTAGAGATTACATAGACAGTTTTTCAGTAGTCTTTATAGAATATATTTTAATATACTCCAAAACCAAGGAGGTGCATGAGGAATATTTTAGCATTGTACTAGAGACCTTGTGAAAGGATAAACTCTATGAAAAGTACAACAAGTGTGAGTTATGGTTGAAGGGAGTCTCATTCTTGGGGAATATCATCACAATCAATGTGATATCTGTGTATCCTTTAAAAAAATAAATTGAGGGATGACTGAGGATGATATCTGTGATAAATATCTCTAGCTTCCTGGGGTCAGCTGGATATTATCACCAATATGTGAGAAATTTCTTACAATTGTCAAACCCTCTTACCAAGATAATTCATAATAGATTCAAGTTTTCTTGGAATGATGAATGTGAAGAAATCTTCATGGAGTTGAAGAAGAGGCTTCTCACTACCTTTGTGCTCACACTACCCATAAGTGGAGAGATTTTTGTAATCTAAAACGATGATTTGAAGAATGGACTGGGCTGTGTGTTGATATATAATGACAAAGTCATTGCCTATTCCTCAAGATAGTTGAAAATTCATGATAAAAACTATCCCACTCATGATTTGTATTCAGCATCGATGATCTTTATGTTGAAAATCTGGTGGAATTATCTCTTTGGAGAGAAGTGTGAAATATATAAAGATCACAAAAGTCTCAAATATATATTCACATAAAAAGATATGAATATTCAATAATGAAGATAGTTATATCTCATCAAGGATTATGACTACTCAATCCATTACCACCATGGGAAAGAAAATAAGGTGGAATATGTTCTAAGTAGAAAGTACTCAACAATTCTATCATTGGTGAGAATTTAAAAGGATCCAATCTTATTAGATTTTATGATGATGGGAATGAGAATAATAAATAAGGGAACATCATCAATCCTTTCACAAATTATTGATGAAATATCTCTTTTGAAAAGGTTAAAGGATGCTCAAAAATATGATGTAAGAATTTAGAAGAAAGTGGAACAATCAGAAAAGGGAAATCCCTAGAGTTCAATGTTAATGAAGAATGAATTGTGATATTTGGGTCAAGGCTATGTGTTCTATAAAATCCAAAGTTAAAGAAATAACTTTTGGATAATGCACATAGTTTGAATTTCTCTATTCACCCAGAAAACACAAAGATGTATCGAGATCTCTAGGAGCACTATTGGTGGGATAACATGAAGAAGGAGATCACTAAATATACATCAAAGTGCCTGGTATGTTAGTTCGTGAAGGATGAGATGAATATGTCTAATGGTATGATGAAACCATTACCGATACCACCATGGAAATAAGAAAACATCACCATGGACCTTGTCACTGAACTTATAAAGACATCCAAAGAAAACGATGTTATCCGAATTGTTGTGGATCGCCTTACAAATACTGTACACTTCATTGCAATTTGAGAGGATTTCTCATTGAATATAATTCCATGGATATAAATTAGAGAAGTGGTATGGATCTATGGAGGACCACTATCGATTGTGTCTGATCGAGATCCAATATTCACCTCTATGTTCTGGAAGAGTCTCCAATATGCTCTGGACATTGAGTTGAACTTCAGGATGGTCTATCACCATCAAACTGATGGCCAATATGAGTAGACTATCTAGAAACTTGATGACATGTTGAGATCCTTCTAAATAGAATTAAAAGGAAGATATGACCAATATATTCCTTGGTAGAGTTCTCTTACAACAATAGTTTCCACTCAAGCATCCAAATGGATCCTTATGAAGCCCTTTATAGGAAAAGGCGCATAACACGAACATGTTGGGATGAAGTTGGGGAACGAAAACTTCTAGGTCTGGAAATGGTCAAAGAAATGGTGGATATGGTTAAGACCATCCAATAGTGCATTAAAGAGGGTCAGAGTCAAAAAAAGAGCTACACTAATAATCATCGACGATACCTAGAGTTTGATGTTGGAGACATGATATTCTTCCGTATATCTTCATAGAAGAGAGTTATGAGATTTGGGAAGAAGGTAAAGCTTAGTCCAAGGTACATCGAACCTTTTAAGATCCTTGATCGCATTGGGGTAGTGACCTATCAACCAGAACTCCCACTAAATATATCTCAGGTACATGATGTATTCCATGTATCACTCTTAATAAATTTCATACCATACTTATCACATGCACTCAATTTATAGGTGATACCATTGGATAATGACCTCTCCTATGAAGAAAATCCGACAAATATATTAGATCATAGGGAAAAAGTTTTACAAAATAAGACAATTCCCCTCATCAATATGTTGTGTAGAAGCCACAAGTTTAAAGAAGAGACGTGGGAACCAAAGGAAGTGATCTAGAAGAGTTACCCTAATCTTTTTTAGTTTGGGAAAATGAAATTTCGAGGGTGAAATGTTTTAAGGGGGGAAGGTTGTAACAACCAAAAAATGTATGAATAAAATTCCCTTTCTTTTTAAATGCCTTATGGATATAGAAAACACATTTACTCCTTTTATTTTATTATTATATTTAAATAACCATTATGTAATCTTATTGTTGATAATATAGTCATTGAATAGTGATCACATGACTAGTATAAATATAGGGTTTTAACAAATCCTTTTGACGCATACAAAGGAAGTGACGACCTTAACAAGTAGGATCATACCCTATGAAGTGCATTTATCAGAGTTCTAAGGGAGATAGAATTTTTGGTCTTTTCCTTAGACCAATCCCAAACTGATATCCAATAACTAAATCAAATCACGAGCAAAACCGATTATGGGATAATTTCATGCTCATTGATATCATGACCCAAACCATGTTCACTGAACGACCCCATGAAATCCCCACCATCGAAAAACTTACTCTTAGGGAATATGCTGGTGTAATAAAGGGATATGTAACAAGACTCTAAAATTTTGATTATGTGAATTATTTTTGTATATAATAATTAATATACTTTCATTTTAGTATTGTTACTTTGTAAATGATTTTTAAAGCACAAATTGTATTTTTGGTTAATATTCAAATTCAATCGAGAAATCTATTTTGATGAATTAATGGATTTTTGAATTAAAAAATATTTTAATGAAATATTATTATTAAATTAATTTTATTAAATATAAATGATCATATAATTTTTATGAAGTCAACTGTAATTTTTATTAATTTTTGAAAACTATTTTTGAAAAACCCCATCAATTTTCAATAAATTTTAATTTTTACTTTAAAAATGAAAATTAAAAAGTTTAGAAATTTATTTAGATAAATTTAATATTATTTTTGGAATCAGGATGTCAATGTTATCCAACAGTGAGTTTTCATAACTTTTTGAGAAAATCGAATTTTTGGGTAAAAATTAAATACCATATAAATATATAATGTGTTTTATGACATCATAATGACCCAATAGTGATGTAATAAAATAATATAAAGGGTAAATTCAGCCAAATATATGTTTTCCTTTAAAATAATATAATTTTATACTTATTTTATTTATTTTATAAATCCTTAGTGAATCCTCTAAGACATATAAAATATTTTAAGATTTTAAAATCATTTCCTTGAAAGTGTGACTCTCCTCCACATAAGTAAGGGAAATATTTTAATATCTTTGGCCTTTATCCTTTTAAAATAATTTATAGCACTACCATTTTCTAGAAACCATGAGATGGTTTGTGGTTTGGAATATTTTAGTGTGTAGGTTCCAAAACCAAATTAATAAAGAATTCCCCCACCTTTCCTATATAAACCCTCCCAATAACCCATTGCACTTCACTCAAGATCTTTGAAGCTCGACCAACCTATGTAACCTACTACCCAGAGTCCTCCCAAGATGCCCCTAATCACCCAAGAAGCCTCTCCCAATCCTTTGGGATCACACATCCATGTTAGGGATTCTCACCTTTCTCTCTTCCTTTCAATTCAAGAACCTTGTTTGAAATTAGTCTTTTTAATTTCAATTGGTTATATTGTAATAATTTTATAATAAATTAAATATTGTAAATTTTATGTTATTTCAATGATGGATTATTTATCCTCTCCCATTTATACCCTTACCTACACCATTACTATGCCAAAATTCGGTAAGGGATTTCTCTATTCTCATTTCCATTTCAAGTACTTCATTTGTATTATGCATTTTAAATTCCATTTAATATGTTGGGATATTATGTTCCATGATCCCATAAATGTAAATTTCATGTATAAATTATGAGATACCCCCTTCCCTCTCATTTAACCATTTTATAAATCTCCATATTACGCTGTTATGTGGTCGAAATTGCACCACGGTGTTCCATGCCAAAATCATCATTTAGTGAATACCATACCCATTTCTATATAAAGGGTTTTAACCTTTATGAACATATATGTATTGATTTGAGAATTACATGAATTTATTCCAAATTATTTGACCATATAATAGATGATTATGTTGAATGAATCCATGTTATATTATCTATGTGACACACTTAAGCATGAGATGGAAATGTTTATGAAGGGGACACCCTGATAACACTCCAATGAATTAGGTAATGTTTTGTATCATGATACATCATGTTGGGAAATGGGTTTACCTGATTCCTTTATGTCAATGATGCAGTGTTTTAAGTTGTTTCCACATTTCCAAGTCATGATAATCATTCTATATCATGCCTTTATGTTCATGTTTCTCTTATGCTTCATTGATATGCCTATTTCCTAACATATATTGTATTATTCATGTTATTCCTTGTTTAATTCCTTAATGGGATTTATAGATCACCATTTTCTTATGTATGTCCTTAGGTTATCCCATGCAATGCTAAGTACAAAGGAATGTTGTGGTCATGTAAAATAAGTTTTTAATAAAAATGTTTATTTCATGTTTTAAGTTTTTATGTAATGATTCTAAGCCCCAAATAAACTAGAACTCTCAATATTATGAGTTGTATTAAGTGAAATTTTATGTAACAAATCATGTTTAAATATGAAATAAAGAACAAGGTTGCTCTGAATTAGAGGAAAACTGATACTGAGGCTAGATCTATGTAGATCATGACATGAGAAATTCTAATATGCATTTATTTCAGAAATCCAGGCATTGTAGGTAGATTGATGGTCTGCAGAAGGGACCACTGGTATGATGGTTTAGTGAGGAGGTGTGAGGGGGTGTGACTAATGGAGGTGGAAGTTGTGGTGGTGGCCATAAAATGTGACGAAAGGCCACATGGGATACGGTGGGAGGCTGTGTGCAGTGAAGGTGGGCTATTGGATACGATGGTGGAGACAACTATAGGATGCAGCGGTGGTGAAAACCACATGTGATACAATTTATGACCGTTTTGAACGGTCCATACGGCCTGCGTACAATCGAGCTAGACCCAAGAATAATTGGTTAGGATGAATGAATGGAACGAGTTAGACCTAGTGGGCCAAGTCAGGACCAGTAGGTTGGGTCATATCAAGGTCGTACTCGGGGTGACTGAGCTAGAGTCAGACCACGGTTGATCGTGGCTATTGACCGTGAGCTGTGGTAGCTCTAGCTGCTGTAGGGCCATGATAGCTTGGGGCGGTCGACCTCCACAGTCGACCGTAGTAGCCCAGAGAGGTCAAACTCTATGGTTGAATATAGTAGCAGGGTGGTGGTCAACCACCATGGTTGAACGCAGTGGTCGATGGACTGATTGTGAGTCGGTCTATAGGCCCAGTGACTCCCCCATCATTTGAAAATTCAAACTCCCATAACTTCCAAACAGTGCATCCGTTTGACGAGCCGTCTGTAGAGTTTAGACCCTAATGATGAGATGGTATTTTTTTACATATTTTGGGGAGTATTTATCTTAGACTAGTATATTTTGATAGTGTTCCCTTGGTCCTTTACTCAAGGGTTCAGTATGGTATTACATCCACATCACTGGATTGTAATCCCCTTTAGAGGATGAGTCCCAAATAGAGTTAGTTATTCCCCCTTGGGACTAGAGTGTGATCCTCTATCACCCCTATTAGAGTATGTGGAATCGTGTAACCTCCATAAGAATGGCACTGATCCTCCACCTAGAAGGACACATCAGTAGGGTACATGGTATTTCCTGGAGTATCTGAGTGCTATCTATGGTATCCCCCAAGGTTTACATGTGTGATCCCCTATATTGTGAATTTATCTAGATTGGGTATGTGGTATCCCCTAGTGTATCTGGTCATGATCAGTGGTATCCCCCAATGTGACTAGGCGTGATCCCCTCTCTTTGGAATCACGATTTTACTTGACCAATACGTTCTCACTTGGGTAGGTCCCAAAGGAGGTAGACCTCTTCTTAAGAATATCTGATGGTATCATGGATTGATGAGTGAGTTCTCCTATAATGAGAGTGCTTTGAGCAGAATCATGTGGATGGAAGATGGTTAAGACCGCTTGATGGTTTGTTGTTTCTCAGGAGTATATCTGGATATTCTTGTTATATGTGCTATTGACATATACCTGTGTGAAGCTAGATGATGTATTTCCTTCATAGTATTTCATTTTTTTATTTGCCTTGTGGTATTTCCTTTATGGTTTTGGGGTGTCCTACTGAGTATTGTTTTACTCACCCATGCATAGGATTTTTCCGCATGTGTCATGTTTTGTGTAGATGATCAACCTTTTGATGGAGTTCCAGGAGGATCGGGAATAGGTGGAGCCTTGTGAGACCAGACAGACCAAGGTGTGTCCTGGAGGTTTTTTAGATAATAGTCCCAATACCTATTTCCTTATAGGTTGGACTTATTTTTTACAAATTTTTTGGTGGGCTTTTATTCTGGATTTGTTTACTTTACTATATTTCATGTCTTACTCTATTGTCTGATCATAGTGTTTTTTCATGAATTGTTTACTTAGTATTTTTACATTTCAGAATTTGTAGCTTAGATATGTGTGCGTTCATGTGTACAGGTACTTTGGTTAATGCCTCCCATTTGTGGGATATTCCTACTCAGTGGTAGTCATCATCCCTTGTCTCATTGGAGGAAGGATTGGGGTAGTCAAGACACAAGCCCCTCTAGGATGGGTTGTGATAGAGTGGTATCCGAGGAGGTTGGTTCTAATTTAGTATTAGAAGTCTATGATGTTGGTTTGGGGGCAACAATGTTGTGTTTTTCAAGTTAGAATTTCAGACAAGGGACCCCAATGTTGGTGTGTAGTTGACGTATCCATACACTAGGACTCCAATTACTTGATTTTAGACTCATATTTGAAAACACTAGTTGTAGGAAAAAACAATGGTACATGAATCATATAATAATGGTTTTGTTTGGCATGTACTTATTGAATAATCTCTCAAGATATACTCTATTGACCATGGTGCATCTTATTTTACTTAATGAAGCCTCCACATAGACAAACATCCATGATTCCATCATGTGACCATGAGGATGATCCACCGGGTGAAGAGGAATCAATATAGGGATTTGTAAATGAGATATCACCTCTAGGTGGTGCACCAGCCACACCAAAACCTATAGAGTAGTACATAGTACTCGTAATACCATCAGATGAGGAGTGCAAGATGAGCACACTTCAGAAGTTTTAGAAGCAGAGACCCTCAAGGCTGCAAGGTGAGCCCAAAAAATAGGGAGATGATGGGGGTTGGTTACTTGATCTTATGATGAGGCGACTCTTCCATAGACAAAATTTGAGAACATTTTTAGAGAGTATTTCTCACCTTATAAGATAAGGGATATGCATATCCATGAGCTTCTACAACTCTGGAAGAACAAAATTTTGGTATCTGAGTATTCATCAATACATACCAACCGTTCTAGTTAATCAATGGATGTGATACATGACTAGTGATTCAGGGATCAGACCTTCAAGAAAGTTCTTTTTAGTAACATATGAGATAGTTTTATCCCTTTATTAATTCCTACCTATGATGGGGTGATATAGAGAACATTTTTGGTTGAGAGTTCCTTGATTGGGTGGATACAACTAGTGATTGTCAATAATGGGAAAGTAGGAGCAGAGACCTCAATAGTAGGGAGATGACGTTAGTCTTAGGGACTTTGATGTGTGATATGTTTCAAGAGGAGGTCCCAGAACAGAGGATCTACTGCTTATATATCACAGGGTGGGTCTATTCATCTTAGAGAGAGGTAATGCTTTTCATGTGATGATAGGGTACATCTCACCCGATATTTTCCTACCCACCATACTGCTGATAGAGAAATGATTGATGGGAGACCAAGGTAGGGGATAAGAAAAGATAAGGGTGGTACAAAGGGTGGTAAACGTGGTAGACGAGTTGGGATAGTAGTATTAGGTGGTCAAATTTTTGACATGTTACCACCACCACCCCTGGTGGTTCACGCTAGGATCAGGGAGATGAAGGATAGGGGAGGGGACAACTGCATGCTGTCAAGGAATATGACCTAGGGGCTCTAGTAATGATTCAAGGTATGATATTTGTCTTTTCTACTTTATATTCCATATTGATAGACACAGGTGCTAGTCATTATTTTCTTTCCACGGATCTTGTCCTAAACTTAGAGATTCTGATTGAACCATTGACTCGACCTTCACTCTTGGAGACTCCTACTGGAGTAGAAACAATGATCGTGCACTGGTGCTGGTAGTGTGACGTTACTCTCAGAGGTGAGAGTTTCGGTTGGGATAACTTGGTAGCGGCGTCTAGGCCTTACAATTTCACTCTTGGTATGGACTGGTTATTCACAGTTCATACTCAGATTGAATATTTTTGGGGAAGAGTGTGGTGTTTTTGTAGTAAAGTAATGAGGTTTTCCTCTTTGTTGAAAAGGAAACCCATGTAACATAGGATGAACTCACACATAGGAGTGTGAGAGCGATTACTCCTTAGTTGGATAACATCACCCTCGGTGTAGTAGATGATATGAGTCTTCAGTTTCCTATAACGATGGAGGAGTATGAGGAAATCTTTCCTAAATCTGTTATAGGTTTACCTCCCTAAAGGGATATGGACTTCTTCATTGATCTATACCCCATGATGACACTGATATCTACACTTGTATATCAGATGTCTACCATAGAGATTTGTGAACTAATGGTGTAGTTGGAGTACTTCCAGAGTAAGGGATTCATGAGACCCATTGTTTCACCCTAGGCGAATCTAGTTATTTTCCATTAATAAAGAATGGATCTTGAGGTTATGAGTGGATTACTGGCGCCTGAGTCATGTGACAATGAAGAAAAAGTACCCACTGCCAAGGATCAATGAAATATTTGATTAGTTATACCAGTGACATTTCAGGAGGATGTTTTGAGTGGGTTTCATACATCCCCTTTTGCGGTACATCCAGCTATGGCGAAGATGTACCGGGACCTATGACGTTAGCTTTGGTGGCCTAGTATGAAGAATGGAGTTTTAGAGTTCATCTCCCAATGCCTCACTTTTCCGCAAGTGAAGGCTGAGCACTAGGTTCCAACGAGCTTAGATCAAACCCTTGGGGTTTTGGAATGGAAGTGGGATGGGATATTGATGGACTTTGTTATGGTTTTACCATTTATTTCTAGGGTACATGATGCCATATGGGTGATCGTTGACCGACTCACCAAGTAAATCCACTTCCTAGGTATCTAGGTGTAGATTTAAGTAGAGATCATGGGACGCCTTTACATATATGATACAGTTCGACTCCATGGAGTTCCATCTATAATAGTTTTAGATCATGATGCTCACTTCAAATCCTAGTTATGTAAAGGATTACAGGAGGCCTTTGGGATCTAGTTACACTTGAGCACAATGTTTCACCCACAAATGACTTATAACAAGCCTTCTCTTTATTACACACTAAAACATGATTTATTACATAAAAATGAACTTAAGACAACTCTGAGGATTGAGAGGTATAGTGTCTTGGAAAATTTGGAACATTACATAACAACTTAAAACAAAAAATACAATATTTTTATTGAAAACTTCATTTACACGACCAACTCATTCCTTTGTACTTAACACTGCATGGGATAATATAAGGTCATACATAAGAAAGGGGTGAGATACAAAGCCCAGTAAGGGAGTAAAAAAGTCATAACATGAATAATAAAATACATGTTAGGAAATAGGCATATCAATAGAGAATAATAGAAACATGAACATAAAGGCATGATATATCATGATTATCATAACATAAAAATGTGGCAACAACATACAACATGATATTAGCATTATCCAAGGATCATTGAACATGGATTAACATGAGTAAAACCTCATTTTACAAGAATTATAATGAGTAAACCACCATTTAATATGAATTATTATGATACTAAACATTACCCAATGCATTAGAGTGCTATCAGGGCACACCCTTCATAAACATTTCATTTCATGCGTAAGTGTGCCACATTGATCATATAACGTGGAGTCATTCAACATCATAAGTTATTCCACAATTAAGGAATGTGGAATAAATACATATAAGTACCATTAAATAATCATATGTTCATAAAAGTTAATACCCTTGATAGAGAAAATGGGTATGGTATTCACTATATGATGATTTTGGCTTGGACAATCGCAGTGCAATTTTAGCAGCATAACATCTTCATATGGAAATTCATAAGTTGGGTTGATGAGAGATAAAGGGGTATATCATAATTTATACATGAAATATATAGTAAGGTCATCGTTGAACATAATATCCCAACATGTGAAATTGAATTTAGATGCATAATATGAGAGAAATACTTGAATGGAAATAAGAAGAGAGAAATCCCTTACGGAATTTTGGCATGGTAACGAGTGTACACGAAAGGAATTAATGAGGAAGAAAGTGGTATATAATCATTAAAACATAAGGAGGGAAGTATGGGGGATGTGATAAATCAGACCCCAACATTTTTAATTTAAAATAAAATGGTATACCAACATGAATAAACTTGGATAAAAATGAAAAAGGAAGGGATCCCTTACTTGAGTATGTGACTTCAAAATATCAAAGAGGGGATTATTGAGAGATTGAGGTGAATTGGGAGGATTATAGAGAGGTTAGGGAAGATTAGTGACGTACTAAAAAGATCTTGAGTTAATATAAGTGGGATCTTATGTGGGTTTATATAGAAATTGAGAGGTGAATTCTTTAATATTTCAAAAACTTTGGTTTCAAAATCTATATAATTAAATATTCAAAACCACAACCCTTAAAATGGGTTTTCCCATGGTTTTTTGACAAAGTGGAGTAGATAAAATTATATTATAATAAAAATAGCTGAACATATTAAAATATTACCATTGCTTAGGTGGAGGTGAGTCACACTCTCAAGGAAATGAATTTAAAATCATAAAATATATTATACATTTTGGAGGATTCCCTAAGGATTTATAAAATAAGTAAAACAAATATAAAATCAAATTATTTTAATGGGAAAACATATATTGGGGCAAAAATACCCATTATAGTATTTATTACATCATTTTGGGGTCATTATGATGTCATAAAACACATATTTTATTTATATGGTATTTAATTTTTACCCAAAAATTCAACCGTCTCAGAAAATTATGAAAAATTCACCACTATGTAATTCCAACATCCTAATTCTAAAAATAATATTAATTTTATCTAAATTATATCATTAATATGTGAGTTTTTTACTTCTAAAATTAAAATCAACCTCTATTAAAAATTCATGGGTTTTGACAAAAATAGTTTTCAAACCTTAATAAAAATTACATTTGACTTCATAAAATTTATACTATTTTATTATTCATAAAAGTAATTTTATAATAATATTTTATTAAAATATTAGTTATTTTAAAAATTCATTAATTACTTAAAATAAATTCTTTAAAAATACACTTTCTATATTATCGTATAAAAAAATGTAACTCTCATCAAACTGGTTACCTAGTCATTTACATATAAGGAATTGATATAATAATCATTTATAATAATTTTTTTTATAATATTATTAATAAAACCTTATTTTAATATATTAATGTATATATTTCTCAAAAGTACAATTTTTACCTGAAAAATCAATTTATCAAATTCACCATTTTTTAAGAAAGACTATTCTCATAAAGGTATTGATGGACTAATAATTTTATTTATAAAAATGGATTACACAATAAATAACTAATAACTTATTAAATAACCCCTTATAACACCCACATAAAACCTAAGGGCAAGGTTTTCAATGGTGATAGACTCTTGGGGAGTCTCAAATAACATCACCCAGGTGGTAACCTCTATTAATTTGAACTTCTCCTATAGGAAACTCTATTCAAGATTAACTTGTTAAATCTAGGCTTGGGTTGGTCAAGAGAGAATCCCAATGACACTACCTCCTTTCCAAGATCCAGTAAATGAGCTTTGTATGGACTAAGTCTACTAGATGAGGCAATCCTATCCTTTTTCTCTGTCAAAAGGATTCTTTTAAAAAACCTAAAATTTATATCAGTCGTGTGATCACTGTTCAAAGACTATATTATCAATGGTAATGATACTTAATGGTCATTTAAACCCAATAATAATAAAAAAAGAGTACTTGTGTTTTCTATATTTGTAAGACATTAAAATAAAGGGAATTTTATTCTTAATTGATCGGGTCATTACAACATTCCACCCTTAAGAAATTTCAACCTCAAAATTTCATTTTCCCACACTAAAATAGACAAGGGTAACTCTACCTCATCACTTCCTCTGGTTCTTATGCTACTTCTTCAAACATGTGGTTTCTCCACAACACTTTAACGAGGGGAATCCTCTTATTACATATAACTTTTTATATACCATCTAATATTTTCATCTGATTCTCTTCATAGGAGAGGTCATTCTTCAATGGTACCACCTCTAGATTTTGTAAATATGATGGGTCAAGTATGTACTTCCTCAAGAGTGATACATGGAATACATCATGTACTTGAGACAGTTTTGGTGGGAGTGCTAGTCGATAAGCCACTGTACCGATGTGATCAAGGATCTCAAAAGGGCCGATGTACCTTGGAATAAGCTTTACCTTCTTCTCAAATCACATAAATCTCTTCCATGGTGATATGCGGTGGAATACCATGTCTCTAACCTCAAACTCTAGGTCTTGTCGATGATTTTCATCATAGATATTTTGTCAACTATGATAATATTTAATGTACAACTAGATGGTATTAACATTATCCACCATTTATTTGACCATTTATAGAACAAGAATTGTTTTCTCCCCAACTTCATCCTAACATGACATTGTTCTAATCCTCTTCCCATAAATGGAATCATAAGGAGCCTTTTGGATGCTTGAGTGGAAACTATTGTTGTAAGAGAACTCAACCAGAGAAATATGTTGGTCCCATCCTTCTTTCAAGTCTATTGATAATGCTATTAACATTTCCTCAAGTGTTTGGATAGTTTACTTATATTGAACATCAATTTGAGGATGATAATCCATACTGAAGTTTATCTCAGTATTCAGAGCGTGATGGAGACACTTCCAGAATTAGAGGTGAATCTTGGATCTCAATTGGATAAAATCAATTGTGGTACTCTATGTAGCCTTACCACTTCCTTGATGTATATCCATTCTAGTTGATCCAATGAGAAATATTTTCAAATTTTAGTGAAGTGTGAAGTCTTTGTAAGACGATCCACAACACCCGAGATAACATTGTTTCCATTGGATGTCTTCGTAAGTTCACTGACAAAGTTCATGGTGATGTTTTCGCATTTCCATGTTGGTATGGGTAATGGTTGTATCATCCCCTTAGACTTCTTCCTCTTAGCCTTCACTTTCTAACATACCAGAAAAATTGATGTATAATTAGTGATCTCCATATTCATGTTATCCTACCAATAATACTCTTAGAGATCTCAATACATCTTTGTGTTTCCCAGGTGAATGGATAAATTCGAACTATGTACGTCATCCAAAAGTCATTTATTTAACTTTGGATTTGATGGAACACATAGTCTTGACCCAAATATCATGATTACTTCTTCATTAACATTGAACTCAGAGTATTTACTTTTTTTTATAGTTTCCACTTTCATCTAAATTTCCACATCATCCTTTTGATCATCCTTTAACCTTTCCAAAAAATATGGTTGAGAAATCATTTGATAATGGATTGATGATGTTCCCTTATTTATAATTCCCATGTCTATCATTATCAAATCTAATAATATTGAATCCTTTTCAATTCTAACCAACGAAAGAGTTGATGGATCCTTTCTACTTAGAGCATCTTCCACTTTATTCACTTTCCCCAAATGGTAGTGAATTGATCAGTCATAGTCTTTGATCAGCTCTAACCATCTTCATTGGTGCATATTAAAATATTTTTGTGTGAATATATACTTGAGGCTTTTGTGATCCATATATGTTTCACACTTTTCCCCAAAGAGGTAGTTTCACAAAATTTTCAAAGCGAAGATCACTGCATCCAACTCCAGATCATGTGTTGGATAGTTATACTCATGAACTTTAAATTGCCTTAAATCATAGGCAATGACTTTGTAATTTTGCATCAACACACAACCCAAACCCTTCATTGAAGCATCAATGAATACCACAAAAAATTTTCCACTTGTGGTTAGTGTGATCACAAGCGTAGTGATAAGACTCCTTTTGAACTCCGTGAAGCTCTCTTCACATTCATGATTCCAAGAAAACTTGACTCCCTTCTCATTTCTCTTGGTAAGAGGTTTTTACAATCATGAGAAATTTCTCACAAATCGGCGATAATATCCAGCTAACCCAAGGATGCTATGGATATCTATCACAAATTTTGGCCTCAACCATCCCTAAATTTTATTTTTCATGGAGGGATCCATAGATATACCATTTATTGTGATGATATAACCCAAGAATGAGACTTCCTTCAACCAGAACTCACACTTGTTGTACTTTTAACAGATATTGTCCTTTAATAAGGTCTCTAGTATAGTGCATAGATTCTCCTCACACCCGTCCTTGGTTTTAGAGTATATTAAAATATCATCTATAAAGACTACCAAAAATTTGTCTAGGTAATCTCTAAAGACCATATTAATCAATTATATAAAGATTTATGGAGAATTAGTGAGTCTTAAAGGAATTACTATGAATTCATAGTGCTCATACCTTTTACAAAAATCAGTCTTGGGGATATCCTCCTTCTTCACCCTTAATTGGTAATATCTAAACTGAAAATCCACCTTGGAGAAGTATTGTACTCTACATATCTGATCGAACAATTCATCAATTCATGGAAAAGAATACTTGTTCTTTATCATGATTTTTTTGAGCCCATGATATTCAATGAAAAGGTGCATTGACCCACCCTTCTTATTGATGAAGAGGACTGGTGCACCCCATGGTGAATCACTTGGGCATATAAACCCTTCATCCAGATTCTCCTAGAGTTGTTTCTTTAGATCCTCAAGCTCCAAAAAATCCATTATATATGAATTCTTGGATATTGGAAATGCCCCAGGTATAATATTAATCAATAATTAAACATCTCTTATAGGAGGAAGATCAGAAAATTTCTTGGGAAACACATCAGTGAATTCCCTCACAAAAGGAATTTATTTAAAGATTATTCCCTCCTTAGACTCAATCATCTGAGCAAGACATGCATTCTAATAGGGGAGTAATATCAACCCTTGAGATGATAGTGACAAAGAAGATTCATCCTCCTGTTTGAAATTGTACAGAATTGGGGGTCGATTCTCCATATGGAAAGTGATTTCCCTCTCACGGAAATTTATATTGAATCTATATAGGGAAAGACAATACTTACCAATAATTGCATCAAATTACACTTGAGGGAGTATGATAAGTTTCTTCAAGAAGTTAAATCCATAAATTATGATAGATAAGGAGTTTTATTAATGGGATGCAATAATTTCCCCATTTGTTGTTCTCACTGACATCTCTACTTTTATAATTTTTGGTGGTTTTTGGATTTTCTACTAAAATTTTGGTATATAAAAGAATGTGTAGAACCAAAATAAAAAAGTACCTTCTCTATTATTGAATAAATAACAAGAATACCTATCACCACTTCATTATCAAGATTTTATTTAGCGGTAGTGATGGAAAAAGATCATCCTTGCTGCCTTTGAGGCTATTGGTTGCCTCCAGAAACCCTTGGCTTAAGGCACTGGTTTGAAAACTGCCCTGGTTCATTGCAGTTATAGCAAGTCGAATGGAGAAATCCTCTCCTCTGTTGGAACATCAAGTTTTTTTTTCAACAATTAATGGCCATGTACCTTCTATTACACACCTAAATAATTTCCTCATCCCCTTCAGGTAATTTTCAGGGTGCTTCTTTCCACACCTTTGGAAAGTGGGGTGCTATAATGTCTTAGCACTGTTGGATTTATCCATAGAAACACCAGAATTAAAGTTCATTTTTCTCTTCTTATCAACATGATACCCCCTAAGATTATCTGATCTCTATTTCGACTTTGAGGGCATATCAGAAAACTTCCTCATAGCTTTCAAAGTCACATATCACTAGGGATTTATGTAGGCTAGGTTTTAGCCCAACAAAGAAGCATTCAACCTTTCATTTGGGGGTAACGACAAAGCCAAAGGAATATCTATCATGCCTTGTGAATTTTTCCTCATACGCTCCAATGGATTCATAAACCTTTTTCTTTAGGTCAAGGAAGTCCTTTTCCATCTTAAGTCGATGGGTGCGAGGAAAATATTTATCATTTTTTTACTGAAATCCTCCTATTACAATGCCTCAATATCATTCCCATGCTTTTTATTTTTGATCAATGTCTACTATTGATCAGATTCACCCTCCATATGATAAGAATCCCGAAGAACCTTCTCTTGTTTGGAACCTTGAAGTATGGATAATTTATTCTCAATGGACTTGATCCATTTTTCGATGACTGAGGGATCATATGATCCATTGAAAATAGTAGGCCTTTGTCTCATGAAGTTGTTGATTATGGCTTGTTATTTCTTAGGGGGGTTTCAAAGTTCCTCTTGGCCCATTTTTCTATTCAAAACTTGAGTTAACTGAGAGAGTATCATGATAAATTTAACAATTCCTACTCCCATCAGATTGGGAATCTTATCAGAACAGTCATCACATTGATCTTCAAATCGGTTGTTATCCCGAGTCCTCCTATTACTAGCCACTGTTTGAAATAAAATTAAAGTTTTGGGTAAGTATTTTAAACCATTAAACACATAAGGCGAATCCAATGAAAAAAGGTATAACTTATAAATTACATTGATTTTCTTAAATTATGAATTTATAGGCTTCAATCTAAGTTATCCATGATCTAATTCCCATCATATATTATTATGGGTATTTTTTTATTCCCATAATAATGGTTTATACTAATCTTATGAATTTAGTCAATAATATCCACCATGAGTGTCAAACCAAGAGTGAATCAAGGCCTCTTATCATTCTCCAGTTCCCATTCGAGTCCATCTCAAGGTGTTGTTTTCGGTTTTTACCCCTAGATACATGTAATTCCCCAACCTTAGTTACCCAAAGTTGGTGCATGATTACATAACATTGGCATGATCACAAGGGATCAAAATCCCGAACGACTGATCCGTTTAGTAGCCTTGGAAGTACTAGATACATTCATAAGTTTTATATTACATTATAAAATGAAAAACAACAAATTTTTTTATCCATTGACCACTTTCATCCCTTAGACTATTCCAACAGGTCAGTCATAATATACTTCTTCACATATTGGGAAAAAACAAAACCTAGAAAGGGGTGAAATCTGATGCTCATAAAGGATAAAAATATATCGAAAACGTTCAATAATAAGAATAAATATTTAGAGAAATGTATAAGAATAAAACAAAAGCATTTTAAACATAAAATTAATCATAATACAACAAAGATAAATAAAATCATTCCATTTACTTATTCACATGTATATTATACTATTCAAATAATCACATGTAATATCAATAGCCAATTTCATAATGTGGGAATGCATAATGCCAGACTTTATAACCACATAGTCAAGGCCTTGTTCCAAGACTAAAAATAAGATTTTTGTCAAGGCCTTGTAACAAGACACTATGTTGTCTCATGAGACCTACCGATGCATCGAGGAGCTATAGAGGGCTCCACCTGTCACTTACTAAGTCCAATTCATTCCTCATATGAAAAGTTTTAAACATAACATAAAAATTCCTATTAAAACTAGTATATGAAATGTTAATACATTATCCATAAACCATGAATGGTGTAAAAATAACACATCCACAGTCAAACATATAAAAAAACCTTCAATACAAGATGGAATATTTGTATCATAATAATCACCTTCAAACATGCTTAAAATCCATGAAAGGATGTTGACATAGATAAAATCAAAATTTTTTTTAGAGAAATATTTCTTTATGTTTTGAAATCATTTAAAAGTAATATAATTATAAAAAAAACATTTATTTTGAAAATATTCTTACAAGTTTGTATGAGAAGCTTATATGATGTTATAACGGCATAAAATAGCCTCACTCGCTGTATAAGTTAAAAAAAAGACATTCTTACCTTAATTTTGTCGAGAAGGTCATAAAGTACCTTGTTTGGAAAACAACATAAAGATTCCTTTCAAAACATATGTGGTCAAATAAGGGTATAAATGAATTTCACCCATAGTATAGTAAATATTAAAAATGTTTTGAATTACATTTTTAAGAAAACACAGATGTGGATGATAAAGAGGTCCCAGTAGATACTTACGTATTAAGAACCTCAAATAAGTAAAGAGATTGTAGAATTAACCCTTAACTTGTAATTTTCCTTAGTAGAGGGTATGATAAACTACTATATAATAGTTAAATCCTTTTTATTAAATTATACAAGAATCATATAAATAAATATGATATCATATATGATCTTCTAATATTGCTTTGTTAATAATATTTTAGTAGTATCATCATTTCAGGTGTTAACTGATTCATTTTCCTTTATATGCTTGGTTATGTAATCCATGTTTGTTATAGATATGATGTATTTGATTCATACAAAGAATGATATTATGTTCCTAAAAATTATTTTTAATCATAAAATTAAAATTTTTCTTGAATGATTACGACGAGGAATGAATCTCATCGTGTTCATGGAGACGGTAATTCGTATGTACGCACGAGCGATAATATCATTATATTGATGGTGAAATCGTATGTAATTGGATAATATATCATATATACAGAGTCATAAACATGTTATATTTATTATTTACATTAGTTATAGTCATTATTATACCCATCCAAATAATGAAGTGTTTGAATAACAAACTACACCACGACGTGGAGACGGTAAGCCGTACATACACATGTATGGTGACTTTTTCATTTATAGGATGGATAGAATAATGAATATGGTTGTACAATATTTATAATAACATCACAGTATGTATAAGGTACTTGAGTTATTATTTTGGTATGGAAACAACAATGAAAGAGGAAGTGGAAGAAGAAAAGAACTTGAAAGAGGGTGGTGAAATTATTACCTCTTCTTCGGGTGTTTCCTTTTGAGTTGTTCAAAATGGATCCTTAGGTTGGATTTATGATCAAAGTAAGGGCTCTAAGTTAAAGGGAGGATAGTTGAGAGGATAATTGGGAAGTTTTTGGCTAATCTAAATGGATTTGGGGGTGTGAAATTAAGAGAAAGGGAAGTACCCTTTTATAAGAGAGGCGAGGGTCACTTTAGGAAAAGCTTGAAAGATTATTTTATAAAAAAATAACTTTCGTTTTCTAATGGCTCAAAAATGATTTATTTGAAGGATAATGTGGGGATGGGTCTAAAAACTCTCAACCAATAGGTTTTAGAGAGGTTTAGGTCACCATATCAATCTTATCTTTTATATTTAACTCTTAGTTAAATAGTTTCACATTTACCATGTCTCTTTGTATTTTTATATTATATGGTTTATAAACTTACTATAAAAAGCCAAGAGAATCCCAAGTGGTTAAGTATTAATATATATAACCTTATATAAATATTTTGGCCCAAAAATATATTTTTAGGAATATTATATTAATTAATAATATAGTATTTGTTTTAAAAACTCAATTATGTCAATTTTGACACTATTTAGTATTTGATTTTCTTGAAATCCATAAAAAAATTATCACTTAGAATAAAATTTATTTAATCAACACTAACATGTTATATTAACCTAGAAAATTATTTTAATTCATCAGAAGTCTCAATTTAGATTTATTTTGATATTTATAATATCAATTATTTTAATATTTCATTATTAAGGTAATTACTGCATCATCATTGTGTCATAAATAAATTAAATTATTTAAGGTCCAAAAATTATAAATAAAATACCAATATGTAAGAATTTTTTTTATATTTCTAATGAATATTTATAGTCGAGTTTATATTATGTGTAACCCTATATTAAAAATGGTTTAGTGATTAAAATTTTAATTTAACTCTTTTAACTCTTCTTTAAATAAAATAATAATAAATGTCCTAATCTAATCCAAGTGGACCAAATAGGATCATATTTTTTTATTAAGGTTTTTTTTGGTCAAATGACACTTATCCAATAGAATTAGGACATGTTTTAGGGTAATTATAATATCATTTTTACCCTTAATTACCCTATTTACTTTTAACCGTGGTAAATAAAAGTCAAAAGGTACTATTCACCAAAAATTATTTTCATCTTATTGAACAAAATTTTATTTACTGATGTCAACCGTGTCTCTCTGATTTTTGAAATTCAACTCACATAAGCGGTAAAATTAAGTTTTATGAAAATTTTCAAATGCTCCTAGTAGTTTGGTAAAAGATGGTAAAAAGTTTAATAAAATTTTATATCTCTAAACTTATTATAAAATGACTCCAATGAATTACATTGAACATATATAGGTATTATGTATCTATTTTGACCTAAAATAAGTTAAAATAAAATAACTAATTACTTAAATAAAAATTTGGTTTTAAACAATAACGCATTGGTTTTCACTATTCGTCAACAATTAAAAGTTTTTAGAAAAATACCAAAAATTCACCCTAAGATAAATTTGATATTCCTAATTCAAAAATGAAGTCCATTTTGAAAAATAAAATTTATAAAATTTCAAAAAGTGGGTACTACTATTCATAACGACTAGTTTGATTGTTCATGGTGTGTTAAAACCCCATGTTGTGTACAATGCAAGCTACTGTATTATTAAATGGGAAACATACTGTGGAATCTTGGGGTGTTACATTCTCCCCTCCTTAAAATAATTTCATCCTCGAAATTTCTAAAATATTAATGCATAAAAATATTCCGGTGGTTCTTCATCATAAGTTCCTCGGGTTCCCACGTTGCCTCTTCCATCTTATGGTTTCTCCATAGAACTTTTACCAGACAGGTTGTCCGGTTTCTCAGCACTTGTTCTATGGTATCAAGAATCTTGACAATCTCTTCACAATAAGACAAATCATGTTCCAATTAAATTTCCTCATATGTGAGTACATGCGTTAGGTCAGGCATATATTTTTTCTCAAAAGTGATACACAGAACACATCATGAACTTAGGAGAGACTTGTAGGCATTTCCAAATGATAAGCCACAACTCAAATTTGTTATAGAATCTTGAAAGGTCTGATATACTTAGGACTCAATTTACCCTTCTTACTGAATCATATAACACCCTTCCATGGAGATACCTTCAAGAAAACATGATATCCTACTTGAAATTATAAATCCTTCCTCCGATTATCGGCATAGCTCTTTTGCCTACTTTGAGATACTTTGATGTGGGTTTGGATAATCTTCAACTTTTTCATTGTTTTCTCAACAATTTCTGGGCCTACGAGTTTTCTTTCACCAACATCATCCCAACAAGTTGGTGTGCGGCATCTCTTTCCATATAACGCTTCATATGGTTCCATCTGAATACTTGAATGGAAGCTATTATTATAGGAAAATTCTACGAGAGGTAAATATTGATCCCATATACCTTGAAATTCAAGTGAGTAAGATATCAAAATATCTTCTAAGGTTTGAATAGTCTGTTCTGATTGTCCATCGGTTTGAGGGTGGTAGGTAGTGCTCAAATGAAGTTCAGTATCCAAGGCTTTCTGAATACTTTTCCAAAATCATGATGTAAAATAGGGATCGTGATAAAAAACAATCGATAGGGGTACACCATAGAGTCTTACAACTTCATTAATATATAGTCTTGCTAGATGTTCAAGTGGTAAATCATCTCTTATAGAAAGAAAATATTATGACTTGGTAAAATGATCAAGAATGACCCATATTGCATCATTCCTTCTAGGAGTCTTTGGTAGCCCCATGACAAAGTCCATCATAATATTATCCCATTTCCACTCAGGTATGGGAAGAGGTTGCATGACTCATCCAGAATGTTTCCTTTTAGCTTTAACTTGTTGACAAACCATACATCTTGACATAAAATCAGCAATCTCCCTCTTCATGTTGTCCCGCCCAAAATGTTCCTTCAAATACCTATACATCTTGGTTCTCCCAGGGTGTATAGTGAAATTGGAGCTATGAGCATCATCCAATAATTCCCTTTTTAGGTCAGGTATATTGGGAACACAAATTTATTTCCCAAATTTCAAAATTCCATCTTTATATACAAAGTCACTCAATCTCCCATTATGTACAACTTTAATTTTCTTTTGAGACTCCTCATCATTAGTCTAAGAACTTTTTATCCTTTCTAGTAAATATGGTTTGGAAACCATTTGAAAAAGTATTGATGTTTCACCTTCCATGGTTATTCCCATATCCACCTTTACTAGATCCTTGAACATAGGATCCCTTTAAACTCTCATTTTGTTCAAAACTCCATGATCCTTTCTGCTCAAAGCATCTTCTACCTTATTTTCCTTCCCCAAGAAGTTGTGTATTGTGAAATCACAATCCTTGATTATTTCAAGCCATCTCCTTTGCCTCATGTTGAGTTCCTTTTGTGAGAAAATATACTTCAAAATCTTGTGATTAGTATAAATCTCAAAATTTTCACCATAGAGATAGTGTCTCGATATCTTCAGAGCAAAGATTACAGCTGCTAACTCAAGATCATGATTGGGATAGTTTTTATTATTAATTTTAAGCTATCATGATGCATATGCAATAACTTTATCATTATGAATAAGGACACAACCAAGTCATTTCTTTAAAGCATCACTATAAATAACAAATCCATAATTCCTTGATGGTAGAGTCAAGATAGGAGTTTTGAATAATCTTCTCTTCAGTTCTTCAAAACATTCTTCACACTCTTTTTTCTAAACAAATTTAACCCCTTTACGTGTGAGCTTGGTTAATGGGTTAGCTAACCAGTCAAAATTCTAGACGAAACATCTATAATAACCTGCTAAAACAATAAAACTACACACCTCAGTTATACTCATCGGTGCTGGCCATTCTAGGATTTCCTTGGTACTTGAAGGATCAATAGAGATTTCATCCTTAGAGACAATATGGCCAAGAAAAGAAATCTATTGAAGCCAGAATTCACAGTTGATAAACTGCCCATAGAATTCACTTCTTATGAGGGTTTTCAGAATAATGCCCAAGTGATTTTCATGATCTTTGTATATTTTTGAGAATACCAAGATATCATCAATAAATACCACTACAAAGTAATCAAGATATTCCTTGAAAACTCTATTAATTAAATCCATGAAGACATAGGGTGCATTAGTCAATCCAAAAGGGATTAATGTAAACTCGTAATGCCCGTACCTAGTTCGAAATGTTGTTTTTAGAATGTATTCCTTCTTCACACAAAACTGATGATATCCAGATCGAAGGTCAATCTTTAAGAAATATTGATCTCCATGAAGTTGATCGAATAAATCATCAATTTGAGGTAGGAGATACTTGTTCTTTATTGTTATAACATTGATCTCCCTATAGTCAATGCAAAACCTCGTAGATTTTTATTTCTTCTTAACAAAAAGGACATGGGATCCCATAGAGAAATACTAGGGAAAATAAATCCCTTATTACTCAATTCCTCTAGTTTTTTATTTAGTTCCACTAATTCCACAGTGTCCATTCTATAAGGGGTCTTTGATATGGGCCTGGAAGCAGGAATTAAATCAATGGAAAACTCAATTTCTTATTCTGGAGGATGTCTAGGTAAATCCTATGGAAACACATCAACATATTTTTTCACAATAGGTATATTATATATTATAACATTATTTTCCTCACCCATAATTATTTCATTCTCTTCCTCCCCAATAATTAAATTTAGTAGAGATACTGGGGTGGATATATATAAGAATCAGGTAGTGACATTTCCGCTCTAAAGATAAGGTACTCCTTATCATCATCGAAAACTGTAACCTCCTTCTTCTTACAATAAATTTTTTCATCATGGTCCATAAGCCAATCTATTCTGAAAATTCTATCAAATTAAATCATGGGTATGCCGATGAGATCAGAAGAAAAAGAACATTTATATGCCGTAATGGGAACTGATTCACAAAACTTTGTTGCGATGATAATTCCCTTAGGAGTTTTTACTGAAAACTACCTTGTTAAGTCAAATTGAAAATATCTAATTTTCTTAGAAAACTAGGAATATATGAAACAATGCGATGATCCAGAATCAAATAAAGAATTGGCTAAACTTGAGAAAACCATTAAATTACCTGCCACTACGTCTTTCAGAGCTTCAACCTCAGTAGTAGTGATCGCATAAGCTTGGCATTTTTTGAGGTAAGTTTCCTTGGCGCATAGGACATTCATTTGCATAATGTATGTTTTCTCTAAAATTGTAGCATTGAACATTGACAACCTCTTTTTTTCCCTTGCATTCATGAGGTTGGTGGACTTTTTCACCACACTTATAACAGACTCTCATTCCCTTCAGGCTAGTACCAGGGTGTTTCTTTCCCACATTTACTGTAGTATGGATATTCAACTTTTCCCTTCTTCCCCTTATTTCCATTTCCATAGTGATCAACAGATCTCTTCTTCTCTTACATTTATTTGAATTCATAAGACTTAGAGAGTTAATTTTCTGTCTTGATATCACATGAGACAATATATGAGTACAATGAGAAGGATTGTGAGACCAATGATTGATGGAGAAATGGTTTTAACCCATAAAATAATCGATCAATATTACTCCTTGGTTTATGTATATAATTTGTTGCATGCCTTGATAACCTTGTAAAGTTAGGCTCAAACTTGGTGACATTGTCATCCTCCTTTTGCCTCAGACTCAGAAACTGTCTTTCCATATCTTCTCTATGGTCATGAGGAAAGTATTTTTCTAAGAAAATATCTTTAAACTACCTTCATTCCATGTTCTATACTTCTTCATCATCCTTTTTGTTTTGGATTAATGACCACCATTGATCTGCATCTCCCGTGAGGTGATAAACTGCCATGAAAACTTTCTCCCTTTCACTACTCACCAAAGCATGAAATATTTTCTATAATGAACTTATCCATTACTCAGATACTAATCTATTTGTACTCCCATTTAATGTTGGTGGGTTTTTCCTCATGAAGCGGTCTAACGTTGATCCTCTGCGTAGTGGATCAAGGTGCTCCACACAAGTAAGGTTATTATTCATAAACTGAGTGAGTTGTCCCAGTATGGTGATAAGCTAATCAACACTAGTTGAATCAATAGATCGACTATAATTATCTTGAGTATGAGGTAAATACCTACATGGATTACATGAATTGATACAGTTTCCATTCCTCCCAATATGCACCATTTATAAACAATGTCATACACTAGATTAGTTTATAAAACCCAATACATAATTCCAAAATTGTAAAACACTTAACATAAATTCAACAATTTATGGATATAATCCATAATCATAAAAAAATATAATCATAAATCCTTTATAATGGTTTGTAAAGAAATTTTGAATTATCCTAAGCATTCCCCCCAGGAGTGTCGTAACCAAGAGTGCACCAAGACCCGTTTTCATGTACCAGGATACCCCTGGTCAAGCCCGAAACTCCTTGTTGGAGTTTTCACTCCTAAGTACATCTGTTCTAGAGATTCCTCTACATGCTCGTATCTAGACAGGGATGTATTTCTTGTAAAATAAAAAAAATCTCTACTTTAACAACATTATAAAAAGTTCTTCTATACCAATCCTCAAAGTCTATCTTAGGGTAATGTTCTCTAATAAGAGTTTATCTAAATATAGTTTCCAAGGTTTTTACTAAACTTACTATGATACCAACTATAACGCCCCAAACCCAATTACCCAGAGTTAGTGCATTATTACATAACATTGGCATGATCACAGGGGATCAAAATCCCAAAAGACTGATTAGTTTAGTAGCCTGGGAAGTACTAGATACATTCAGAAGTTTTACATTACATTATAAAATGAAAAAAGACAACGAAATTGTATCCATTGACCACATACATACCTTATACTATCCCTACAGGTTAGTTATAATATACTTCTTCACATCCTGGGAAAAAAATAAAACATATAAAGGGGTGAGCTCAGATGCTCAGTAAGGATAACAATATAGAAGACACTTTCAAGAATAAGCATAAAAGTTTAAGGAAATGTATAAGACTAAAACAAAAGCCTTTTAAACTTAAACATCATCATAATATGGAAAAGATAAATCAAATAATTCCATTTACTTATTCACATGGATATTCTACTAGTCAAATAATCACATGTAATATCAATAGACAATTTCATAATGTTGGATTTCATAATTTTAGACTCCATAACCACATAGTGATGGAATTGTGCCAAGACTACAAATAATATTTTTTCAAGGCCTTGTGAAAAGACACTAGTTTGTCTCATGAGACCTATCGATGCATCGAGGAGCTATAGTGGGCTCCACCTGTAACTTAATAAGTTCAATTTATTCCTCATATGAAAAGGTTTAAACATAACATAAACATTCGTATTAAAACTAGCATACTAAATGTCAATACATTATCCATAAACCATGAATGGTGTAAAAATAACACATCCTTATTCAAACATATCACAAAACATCCAATACAATATGGAATATTTGTATCATAATAATCAACTTCAAAAAGCTTAAAATCCATCAAAGGATGTTGACATAGATGAAATCAAAAAATTTTGTAAAGAAACATCTCTTTCTATTTTGAAAATATTTAAAAGTCATATAATTATAAAAGAAAACATTTATTTTGAAAATATTCTTATAAGCTTATATGGGAAGCTTCGATGATGTTATAATGGCAGAAAATAACCGCACCCGCTGTATAAGTTAAAAAAAACATTGTTACCTTAATTTTGTAGAAAAGGTCATAAAGTACTTTGTTTGGAAAATGACGGAAAGATTCCTTTCAAAACATACATGGTAAAATAAGGGTATAAATGAATCTAACCCATAGTCTAGTAAATAGTTATTTTTTTTGAATTACATTTTTATGAAAACACGGATGTGGATGATAAAAAAGTCCCAGTAGATACTTACGTATTAACAACCTCAGATAAGTAAAGAGATTGTAGAATTAACCCTTACCTTTTACTTTTCCTTAGTCGAGGGTATTTTAAACTCCTGTATAATAGTTAAATCATTGTTATTAAATTATACAAGAATCATATACATAAATATGATATCATATATGATATTCTAATGTTGATTTGTTAATACTATTTTAGTAGTATCATCATTTCGGGTGTTAACTGATTCATTTTCCTTTATATGATTGGTTAAGTAAGCCATGTTTGTTATGGATATGATGTATTTGATTCATATAAATAATTATATTGTGTTCATAAACATTATTTTAATCATAAAATTAAAATTATTCTTTAATGATTATGATGGGGAATGAATCTCATTGTGTTCATGGAGACGATAATCCGTACATACGCACGAGCGGCAATATCATTATATTTATGGTGAAATAATATATAATTGGATAAAATATCATATATACAGAATCATTAACATGTTATATTTATTATTTACCTTAGTTATACTCATTATTATACCCATCCAAATAATGAAGTGTTTGAATAACAAACTACACCACGACGTGGAGATGGTAAGTCGTACGTACGCACATATGGTGACTTTTTCATTTATAGGATGGATAGAATAATGAATATGGTTTTAACATATTTATAATAACATCATAGTATGTAGAAGGTACTTGATTTATTATTTTGGTATGGAAACAACAATGAAATAGGAAGTGGAAGAAGAAAATACCTTGAAAGAGGGTGGTGAAATTATTACCTCTTCTTCGGGTGTTTCCTTTTGAGTTGATCAAAAGGGATCCTTAGGTTGGATTTATGATCAAAGTAAGGCATCTAGGTTGAAGGGAGGATAGTTGAGAGGATATTTGTTTAGGGTTTGGCCGAGCCAAATGACTTTGGAGGTGTGAAATTAAGCGAATGGGGAGTACCCTTTAATAAGAGAGGTGAGGTTCACTTTAGGAAAATATTGAAATATTATTTTATAAAAAAAGCATTTTCGGTTTATAATTTCTCATAAATGATTTATTTCAAGGATAAGTTGGGGATGGGAATAAAAACTCTCAATTAATATGTTTTATATAGATTTAGGTCACCATATTAACCTTATCTTTTATATTTAACTCTTAGTTAAATAGTTTTACATTTACCATGTCTCTTTGTATTTTTATATTATATGGCTAATAAACATACTATAACAAGCCAAGAGACCCCCAAGTGGTTCCGTATTAATATATATAACCTTATCTAAGTCCTTTTTCTGATCCTTATATTTTTAGGAATATCATATCAATTAATAATAAAGTATTTTTTTAAAAACTCAATTATGTCAATTTTGACACTATTTAGTATTTTATTTTTTTGAAATCCATAAAAACTTTATCAGTTAGAATAAAATTTATTTAATAAACCCTAAAATGTCATATTAACCTATAAAATTAGTGTAATTAATCATAAGTTTCAAGTTACATTTATTTGGATATTTATAATATAAATTGTTTTAATATTTAATTATTAACGTAATTATTAGATCATCATTGTTTAATAAATAAATTAAATTATTTAATCTCTAAAAATTATAAATAAAAAATAATTATATAGGAAATATTTTTATCTTTCTAATTATTATTTTTAGTCGAATTTATATTGTGTGTAATCCTATATTAAAAATGGTTTAGTTATTAAAAATTGAATTTAACTCTTTTAACTATTCTTTAAATAAAATAATAATAAATGTCCTAATCTAATCCAAGTGGACCAAAGAGGATAATATTTTATTCCTAAGTTTTTTTGGTCTAATTAAACTTATCCAATAGAATTAGGACATGTGTTAGGGTAATTATAATATCATTTTTACCATTAATTATCCTATTTACTTTTAACCATGGTAAATAAAAGTCAAAAGTTACTATTCACCCAAAAAATATTTTCATCTTATTGAACCACATTTTACTTACTGATGTCAACCACGTCTCTCGGATATTTTAAATTCAACTCAAAAAAATGGTAAAATTAAGTATTATGCAAATTTGCAAATGCTTCTAGAAGGTGGGTAAAAAAATGTAAAAAGTTTAATAGAAATTTATATATCTAAACTTATTATAAAGTTACTCCAATGAATTACATTAAACATATATAGGTATTATATATCTATTTTTAACTAAAATAAATTAAAATAAAATAACTAATTACTTAAATAAAAAGTTGGTTTTTAACAATAATGCAATATTTTTCACTATTCATCAAAAATTGAAATTTTTCAGAAAAATACCAAAAAATCAGCCTAAGGTAATTTCGATATTCCAAATTCAAAAATGAAGTCAATTTTAAAAAATAAAATTTATAAAATTTAAAAAAGGGGGTATTACTATTCATAACGGCTAGTTTGATTGGTCGTGATGTGTTAAAACTCCACGTTGCGTACAACGCAAGCTACTGTATTATTCAATGGGAAACATACCATGGAAGCTTAGGGTGTTACATAAATCTATGGAAGAGCCACATATACTTATTCATATTCAGATAGGGATGCATTTTCATGGAAAAGAACTTACTCTATACTCACTAAAATATAGGTATGTTTTTCTTATACTTAGTCTTATCCCTATGTCTTTCACTAAAGTTTTATAACCTTAATCCCAAAAATAACTAAACATATCCTCTAATACCAACTATAACAACCCTGACCTTTATTACACACATAAACATGATTTATTATATAGACTTTCACTTAAGACAACTCTGAGTATTGAGAAGGCTAGTGTCTCGGGAAATTATGAACATTAAAAAAATCTTAAAACATAAAATACAACATCTTTATTGAAAACTTCATTTACATGTACAACTCACTCTTTCATACTTAACACTGCATGGGATAACGTGAGAACATACATAATAAATGGGTGAGCTATAAATCACAATAAGGGAGTAAACAAGGAAAAACATGAATAATAAAATACATGTTAGACAATAGGCATATCAATATATCATAATAGAAACATGAACATAAATGCATGATATAAAATGATTATCATAACACAGAAATGTGGAAACAACATAAAACGTGATATTAGAAAGAGACAAGGATTAATTCACATGTATTGGAATGATTAAAACCTTATGGAACAAGAATTAACATGATTAAACCCTCATTTCACAAGACATATCATGATACTAAAAATTACCCTATACATTGGAGCGCTATTAAGATGCACCCTTCATAAACATTTCATTTCATGCATAAGTGTGCCACATGGATCATATAACATGGAATCCTTAAAAATCATAAGTTATTACACAATTATGTAATTTTTAATACATACATGTAAGTTCAATTCAATAATTATATGTGCATAAATGTGAATACCCTTGATAGGGAAAATGGGTATGGTATTCACTCCATGATGATTTTGGATTTGATAATCGCGGTGCAATTTCAGCAGCATAACATCGTCATATGGAAATTCATAAGTTGGGTTGATGAGATAGAAAGGGTTATATCATCAATTATACATGAAATAGACAGTAAGGGGATCATGTAACATAATATACCAATATGTAAAATGGAATTTAGATGCATAATATGGGAGAAATACTTGAATGGAAATAAGAAGAGAGAAATCCCTTATAGAATTTCAGCATGGTAAAGGGTGTACAGAGAAGGAATTAATGATAGATAAAGTGATATATCATCATCAAAAAATAATGAGAACAGTGTGGGGGAGGTGAAAAATTATACTAAAACATTTTTAATTGAAAATAAAATGGTATAACAACATGAAGAAACTTGGATAAAAATGAAAAAGGAATACCTTACATGAGTGTGTGACTTTAAAATTTTTAAGAGGGGATTCTTGAGAGATTAGGGTGACTTGGGAGGACTATATAGAGGAGAGGAAAGAGTAAGGACGTGATCCAAGGATTTTGAGTGAAGAGAATTGGGATCTTGGGTTGGTTTATATAGGAAATGAGAGGGGAAATATTTAATATTTCAAAAACTAAGGTTTTGGAATCTATATAATTAAATATTCAAAACCACAAAACTTCCCATGGTTTTTTCCAAAGTGGAGTGGAAAAAATTATTTTATAAGAAAAATTTACAACCATATTAAAATATTTCCCTTGCTTATGTGGAGGTGAGTCGCACTCTCAAGGAAATGAATTTAAAATCATAAAACGTTTTATACATTTTTGAGGATTCACTAAGGATTTATAAAATAATTAAAAAAAATCTAAAATAAAATTATATTAATGGTAAAAACTATACTGGGCTGAGAATACCCATTATATTATTTATTACATCATTTTTGGGTTATCATGATGTCATAAAACACATATTTTATTTATACGGTATTTAATTTTTACCCAAAAATTCAACTATCTCAGAAAATTATGAAAAATTAACCATTGTATAATTTAAATGTCATGATAACAAAAATAATATTCATTTTATCTTAATAATTTTCTAAATATGTGAATTTTTACTTTTAAAATAAAAATCGATTTTTATTGAAAATTCATGGGTTTTTACAAAAACACTTTTCAAACCTTAATGAAATTTACATTTTACTTCATAAAAGTTATAAAATCATTTATTATACATAAAATTAATTTGATAATAATATTTTTTTAAAATATTAGTTATTTTAAAAATTTATTAATTCCTTAAAATAAATTCTTTAAAAGTACACTTTTTGTTTTATGGTATAAAAAATGTAACTCTTATCAAACTGATTACCTAATAATTTACAGATAAAGAATTTATATAATAATAATTTATAAGAATAGTTTTTATAATATTATTAATAAAAACCTTAGTTTAATATAATAATGTATATATTTCTCAAAATAACCATTTTTACATGAAAAATAAATTTATCAAATTCATCATTTTTTAAGAAAGACTATTATTATAAGAGAATTGATGTAATAAGAATTTTATTTATAAAAATGGATTATAAAATAAGTAAATAATACCTTATTACATAACCCCTTTTAACACCCATATAAGACCTCAGGGTAGCATGTGCGATGATGACGAAATCTTGGGGCAGCTCAGATAACATCACCCGAGTGGTAATCTCTATTAACTTGAACTTCTCCTAATGATGATTCCATTAAAGATTAACAAGTTGAAGCTTAGCTTAGGATTGGTCAAGAGTAAATCCCAGTGAAGATACCTCTTTTCCAAGATCTGAAAAATTAGTTTCATACGACTTGAGTCTACTGAATGAGGCTATCCTCTCCTTTGTCTGTGTCAAAATGATTCTTTTTAAAAACCTTAAATTTATATCAATCATGTGTTCACTGTTCAATGGATATATTATCAATGGTAATGATATTTAATAGTTATTTAAACCAAATAATAATAAAAAAAGATTTCATGTTTTTTTTATATCCATAAGACATTAAAAGAAAAGGAAATTTATTCATCAATGATCAAGTCGTTAAATTAATGACCATACTAAGTAGACAATTTGGGTTATGGGGGACATGCTATAGGAATGCATGTTGGAGTTTGGGCATAGTTGGGAGGATCACCTACCCCTGATGGAGTTTGCATACAACTAGAGCTATCACTCCACTATAGGTATGGAACCATTCGAGGCCTTGTACGAGCGACCCTACTAGTCACCACTTTGTTGGAACGACCTAGGAGAGTCAAAAATCATGGGCCCAAAATTGGTGTGAGCTACTAAAGAGAAGACGAAGATCATTTAGGAGTGGATGAAGACTACACATAGTAGTCATAATTCTTCTGCTGATAGGCGGCATATGCCTTTGGAATTAGAGGAAGGTGACCACATGTTCCTTCGGGTCTAACCTTGATGGGATTATGAAGGTTTTTTTGGGAAAGTAATATATATCCAAGGTTCATTGGCCCTTTCCAAATTTTATGTAGAGTTGGTGAGGAGGTGTACCGCTTGGCTCTACCACTAAAGTATGATAGGGTACACAATGTATTCCATGTGTTGCAGCTGAGAAGGTATGTTTATGGCCCATCGCACATCATCTAATGGGATGAGCTAAACATTGAGAATGGAGTGATATTCGCTGAGTACCCGGTGGAAATTGAGGCTCAACATGAGAGGATCCTTCTTGGGTGGTTGATTCCTTTGGTGTATGTCTAATGGAAGCACAAGAATCTACAGGAGAGTACATGGGAGTGGTAGACTCATATTCGTTCTCCGTACCCTCATTCATTTGAGTAGCCTTTTTTTGGATTTCGGGGTTATGGAGACCCAAGGTGGGGATAATGTTATGTCTTAGATTTTCCCATGTCATATTTTTAGAGATTATATGGAATGATTTTGATCCTAGGAACTGAAATGATGTATGATTCTGAGGGTCGGTGTGCCCAGAACAATTTTTTGAAAACTATTAAACTTTTAATAGCACACAAACACACACTATTTTCTTGAAAAAGTGGAATAACTCTTAAATGGGTACCCGGATCAGAAATGTGAGGGCACCGTGGATCTCAGAATTATGGCTTTACCTTAGGCGCGACCTAACTTTGGCCAGCGCGGTTCATCTATAGAAAAAATCACCAAGGACGTAACTATAAGTAAAATAATTAAATAAAATTATTTTATTTTTAAAATCCTAATAAATCATGAACAATGACTCGAATTGGAAATACGAGACCACCATTGATTTTTTAATGTGGTGTTTTCCCTAGGAATGACTTAACCTTAGCTGAAACGAGTGTTCTATGGAAAAACTCGAAAATGACGTAATCATCATTAAATAATTTAAATAAAACATTATTTTGATGCAATGAATTATTATCCTCTAAATGTTTTTCTGTAGAATTTCGTTAGGTCTAGCTACTAAAATGCTAGAGATTTAGACAAATTTTGGAGAGCATTTTTGGCAAACAGTGACAGGTCGAGCAGATCGTGGATCATTATGCCAACTTAGTTGGAGGATCTTGTCAATGACGGTAATGTAAACATTATTTATTAAATATCAATCTGAACTCTAGGTAGAAAATTTGTTTTATTATTTTTCCATAATGTTCTTAATTTATGATGAATTTGGATCAATTCAATGAACATGAATTGATACGCACATTGTTGGTAGAATTAAATTTATGGAATTATTTTCATTCTTTGTTATTAATTTTAATGAGAAAAGATTGAGGGAAAAATGAAAAAAGGTCGGTTTTAATTATTTATGTTGTTCTTCATACTTTTTTCTCCCTTATTCTTTGCGTTCTTCACCTTTGAACCCTCGTGGTCGCAGCTCAACTTTCTGGGAGGCTACGAACGGAATCAGACTCCCAGATTCAAGGAAAACCAAAATAGAGGTCGTATCTATGTATATTGGGACCCAATCATCATGGATATTCCTCTGTTTTAGAACTATATGCATTAGATGTGGCTCGGTGGTCCGCAGAAGGGACCACCAATGCAACGGTCAGACAAGGCGGCACGATAGTCCGGTGAGGCAGTGTGACGATCAGAGGTGGTGGCTATAGAAGGCGATTGCGGGCCACCTGGGACACTGTGTGAGGTTGAGTGGGACGTGGTGGGAGGATGTGTTGATCGGGGAAGATGAACCATGTGTGAGTGGACCAGGCTAGGGGAGATGGGTCATGCCGAGGTGGAATGGTTTGGGTCCAGGCGTAGTGAGCTAGGACAAAGAGACAGACTGAGTCCAATCTAGCTGGTAGAGTCAGGCCCAGTGGGCCAAGTTAGATCTGGGTCGAACCTGGGGATAATGGGTGGGAGTCGGGCCACGGTCGATGATGATGGTTGACCATGATTCGCGATAGATCAAGCTACAGTGTGGCCATGGAAGTCGTGGGTGATCGACCTCCACAGTAAACCATGGTTGTAGGGTACAGTCGATTGCCACAATCGACTGCAGCGATCAGTGGACTAACCATGATTCAGTCCACGGGCCTAGTGACCCCCTTCCTTTGAAATTTCAAACCCCCATAACTTTCAAACGGTGTGTCTGTTTGATGAGACATCTATGGATTTGGGACCCTGACAATGACATGGTCCTTTTAACATATTTTGGTGAGTATTTATATTGGAATAATATAGGGTGAGAGAATTACCTTTTTACTTTCCTTGAGGGCTCATTACAGTATTACATCCATATCATTGGATTATAATCCCTTCTAGAGGCCAAGTCCCACATAAAGTCAGGTATCCATTCCTAGAATTGGAGTATGATCTTCTATCATCCATAGTGGAGTCTATAGAATCTCCTAACCTCCATGAGTAAGGCACTGATCCTAAACATAGTGGGGTATATCATTTGGGCATGTGGTATCCACCGATATGTTTGGGCATGATCTATGGTATCCATTAGGGTTCCTGAGAATGATCCCCAACATTGTGAATTGATCCAGATTGTGTATGTGGTGTCCCCTAGTATATCTGGGAACGATCCTTGGTATCCCCCCATTGTGACTGGGCATGATCCCCTCTCTATGTAATCATGATTTTCCTTGAACAATATTTTATCATTTAGGAAGGGAAAAAATGGGATATACCTCTTCACGAGAATCTATGATGGTATCATGGATCAAGAAGTGAGTTCTACTATAACAAGCCTGCTTCAAGAAAAATCATGTCACTAGAAGATGTTTAGGACTGCCTGATAGCGTGGTGTTTATCACCAGTATATCTAGATATTCTTGTTATATATTCTATTAACATATGCCTGTGTGGAGACGAATAGTATATTTTCTTTTTGTTATTTCTTCATGGTATTTCCTTTGTGGTTTTGGGGTGTCCTACTAAGAATTGTTTTACTCACCCCTATATGAAATTTTCCCGCATGTGTCACGTCCTGTGTAGATGATCGACATTTCAACACAGTTCTTGGCAGTCCAGGACCAGGAGGTGCCTTGTGATACCAGACGGACCAAGGTGTGTCCTAGGGATTTTCAGACAACAGTCCCAATACCTCTTTTCTTATAGGTTGGACTTAAGGTTACATAATTTTTTGGTGGGATTATATTTTGGACCTGTGTAATTTATTGTACTTCCTATCGTACTCTGTTTTGGGATCTTAGTGGTTTTCTTGTATTGTTTACTTAGTGTTTTTACATTTTAGCATTTGTGACTTGGAGATGAATCTGTGCATGTGTATAGGTACTTAGGCAAATGTTTCCCATTTGTGGGATATGCCTACTCGGTGCTAGTCACCATCCCCTAGCCTATTGGAGGTGGGCTTGGGGTAGTCATGAAATGGGCCCCTCTAGGATGGGTCATGACAGAGTGACCCAAGAATTACTAAGAGTCAAAGAATTCTGGATTAGTAGGCTATTATTGGCACCTTACCAAGTTTTTCTCATATTTTGAAGCACTAATACCTAAGATAACAAAGTATGGGGTGAATTTTTTTGTTAGAAGATTTCAAGGGATATTTCCAGGAGTTTAATGGAAGGTTGAACTATACAACAATATTCACTTTTCCTATACCAAAAAATGAATATGCCATGTAATATGATTTATTAGAAGTTAGAATTATTGGAGATACAATACATTAGGATTGAGTGGTTTCTTATGACATCAGATAGATGAGGACACATGAGAGGAATTACCCTACTTACTATCTAGAGTTATCTACAATGGTACATGCCCTGACATACTGGATACACTATTTGTTGGGAAAGAGGTTTTTGGTGTAAAGAGACCAAATGAGCCTCAGGTACATATTTTTCTCAATGAGACATAAACCTTTAGTAGAGGAGGTGGGTAGAGTGTCTAAAGTCTTTTGAATTTGAGTTGGATTACACACTAGTAAAGGGAAATGTGTTTGAAGATTATTTGATCCATAAGATGAATAAAAAGGAAATGTGGGAGTCTTTCAATGATTAGTGACTTATGGAACTATTTATAGACATGCATCTAGATGTTTTGAAGTCCCAAGGATGAGTAGACCTAACTTAAACACCTATATTACCCATACTTATGGACCATATCAAGAAAAATTAGATATGTAATCCAAATGACTTAGCTATGAGGTATTGTTTATATTGTGGGGACAAACCATTAGGATGGTCTCTTGGCAGTGACAATAATATTCTTTTCTACAGCTAATTATGAGTTTTTACAGGTTTTCATGAGGATCTGATGAGGGAGTTTCATATTTCTAAATGTTCAGTACATCTAGGTCTAACAAAAATGTGTCATGATATCTATAGACAATACTGGTGCCTAATAATGAAAACAGAGATAAAGATACTTGTGGTGAGATGTTTCACTTGTTAGTAGGTGAAGGTCGGGAATCATATCCCTACTAGTTTATTTCAACCTCTACCCAATCTAAAATGAAAGTGGAAAGATGTCACTATGGATTTTATGATATAATTACCCAAGACACCCCACAAGAATAATGTTTTATGGGTGGTTGTGTATCGACTAATGAAGGTATCCCATTTCTTACAAATCAGGGATACCTTCACCATCGATGATCTGGGTATTCTCTATGTGTGATAGATAGTTTGGTTTCATGATTTTACAAGGAGTGTCATTTTATATTGATATTCTTATTTAAAATATTGGATTTGAAAGGGTATTCAAAATTCTTGGGGATTACAAATCCTTCTGAATAATACCTATCATCCTCATACTGATGGACAATATAAATGAATGTATTAGATTCTTAATGATATGTTATGAGCCAGTGATTTAAATTTTTTTTGTTCCTAGGTTCATCATATGTCACTCATGTAGTTCACTTATTTTAAAATATTGTAGGAATGTTTCCAAATTGATACTTTCTTCGACTTGTATGGAAGGATGTTCCAGTCATGAATTTTCTTACTAGAGGAAGGTGAGTCAGTGCTCATTAGACCTAGTCTTGTGCAGGTGATGTCAAAATAGGTTTATTTGACCAAGAAGCTGTTGGTGACCACACAAAGCTAGAATAAATCATATATGGACCATTGGAGATAACCTCTAGAGTTTGAGTATGGTCATCATGTTTCCCTTCAAGTGTCACCTAGGTTGAGGCAACACCGTTTCATGAATCAAGGGAAGCTTGAACCCAAGTTTTTCAGGATTTTTGAGATAGTAGAAAGGTTCAATCTAGTGTAATACCATTTAAACCTTCCATAGTTCTATAAAACTATTCATGGAATGTTTCACATGTCACAGCTTCAGTTATATCATCCCTAACAATCACATGTGATATAAATTGATGATTTTGAGTTGGATTTTTATGCATACTTTGAGGAGTATGTGATCCACATCATTGACCATAGTGATACGAATCTCTAAAGGAAGAATGTACCTCTAAATCAAGTGTAGTGGAAGAATGAGAGTGTTCATCAAGAGACCAGGGAGTGGATGTATGATATGTCTATGCAGTGTCTAGATGTGCTTGTTGATACCCTTCAATGATACTTAGAGCATCTCAGGAATGAGTTGTTATATGGTGGGGAGTTTATAAGATAACATCTCTTTTTTCTAGGTATGAACCTATTTAGGTTTTGGTAAACCACTTTGAGACTATTTTTTTTGGGTTTGAAACTTGATTGTTAAGACATAGTCAAGGAAGGTTTATTCTGAGAGGTTCTAAGGTTTTTCGAGTAGAAAAAGGGGGAGTTGAGATGAAAATTTTAGCTATAGAGGATTCTGAATCATGGAGATCCGGGATGCAATGTATAGCCGGTGGTTGTGACATTCCTGTCTCAGTTGTGGTATAAGGTCCAAAAATGATAAATTTTAGAGCTAATTTCATTTCAGGCATAGTTAAGGCATATAGGCGATGAATATGGTGTAAGGGTCTCAGGATGGATTTTGGTCAGTTCTTCCAAAACTGATACCCCTACAGTGTGGAGCTAGGATACACCATTTCCTACATATCAAAGTATTAGGTTTTATTGTATAATGTATTAGGGTACACTATGGACCCTACCTAGGTTAATAGGATCCGTGATGTGGACCTATCTATGATATTCAGATGTGGTTTGACTAAGCCAACTGCGTCATGGTCTAGGGGTACTACACCATGGTCTGGGTGGTTTTCAGCATCATCTAAGAGGCTACACCATAGTCTTCTTTTTTCCCATACTATCTATAAATACCCTGAACCCACTCCAAATTCCTTTTGATACCAATTTATTTTCACAAACCATAGGCAACCCAAAGATCCTTTTGAAGACTTTTAAATCCCCTTATGATCATATTGAACCCTATCCTTCTAGGGATTAATCCTCAGTGATAGAATCCTTCCAAAGAAAATCTATGATTATCCTATTTGAACCAAAAGTAAGATCCACTGGATCCTGGTGTCCCGAGCCTATATTTTAAATATAATCCTTCCGGTTTATCGAATACTTCTCATTTAATTGGTTTTATATTAGGGAACCCTTGTTGATAGAATTAATTATAATCATAAAATGGAATAGACAAGGAACCAAATGATACCTAGGATGTTTGGAGTTTATTTTCATCTTCTTCTCTTTTGAGGTAGGTGTTCTAGAACAACTCCCTAAAATTATGTTTTCAATCATTCTAGTATATGTAATAATTATGATCGTTTCATGTATGTGACCCATCTAATAGAATAAATTAGGGATGAAGATAATAAAATTTTATAGATCACACATTATATCCTATCAGGTCTATTGGCATTGAGGTTGGGCATACAGCCACTCACAAAGTGAGCTTAAACTTGAAATCATAATGAACCAGTAGTTTTGATAATGCATATTTTAGCATAATAAGGTTATTTGTTTGTCGGATTAATATTATGAATTGGAATAAAATGTTAATTATGGGGATTACTTGATATATAATCACATGGAATAAAATGGATATATTGGCATATAATTGGTTTTTCAAGTTGACATGATAAGATATGGATATATATGGCATGCTAACAAAATTTGGGATAAAATGATGAATATAACATAAAGTGTTTTAATTGATATAAAAATTAAAAACATTAAACTATTTTAATATAAATGAATAGATAAATGGTAATTGAGTGAATTGGTCATTATAATTTATAATGTAATGTTTTATATTCTTTACACCTGGTTATATGTTTTTCTTACTTAGCATTATGTTTTTGATTGACACTATTTGTGATTGATTCCTAAGGGAGGGATGTTGCATTTCTTAATGAAATTTTGTATAGTATGTGTTATGATTGTGTTTGGTTCTTGGGAGCACCATGAGTGATGCTGGAGGGTGAGGTGCATGGTTATATTCTTGGTAAAGGGTATGGTTTTTGACACATCCTAAGGGTATGATGCATGAGAAATAAACCACCTGAGGGTAAGTTACATAGTCACTGGATGCCTTAGAGAAATATTATTCTTATAATGAGGGTAGTGACAATTTTTTTAGGATATTTTATGGTTAATTAGTCCTTGATAGAAGAATCTACCACTGAATTTAGTGATTCATCCTGATCTAAGAGGATACACCCCTAGACAAAGATATCTGACATGGTGCCAAAGTAGGATTGGCTAACCCCAAATGTCAACCTTGAGCTCAAGGGTTGGTCGATTTATGTCATGTTTAGTATTATTTTTCAAATTAAAACCCTTTTTCAACCTCTTTATTACATGAAATTTATATTTAGACCCTATTTTTTAGAAATGGTGGTGTTGACAACTAAATTGTACTCACACCCTGTTCGAGCCACAATTTGGTATCCTGATAGACTTCATAGTTGTAGGTATGGAAATGTGAAAATGAACTTGTTGTTAATTGTTTCTTTCTAGTCAGTTTGGAGTTTGGAGACACGACTTGAATGGGGATCAGGGCTAGGGATTTTATAGTCTCTTATGTTTTCAGTTTTTTCTTTTATTTTTATGACATACAATACATCATTTAGTTACATTTCAGTATAATAATACATAGTTATATTATTATTAGATTGTTTAATTCATATTTTATTATGATATAGATTAATGTTTTTTTATTCATGTTTTTATGCTACTATTTCTATTTTGATATTATTTCTTTGGTTATAGAAAATATGTACCAAAGGGTATCATCTCTCCACTATATTCCTTATATCCATGATGATAATTGAAAAACTTTGGCATTTGGGGAGGCATTCCCAAGGTAATGTATCCAACCTAGCTCGATCACATGACAAAGTACAAAGTTAGGGATTTTACAACCCTTTTATAACCATTCATATAAATCTGTAATAAAAATTATTTACACGACTTTATGGAGATGGTAGTCCATATGTATGCACAAAATATGTTTTCGAATTTTCAATGGATGGAACAAAAGAAAAGTAAATAATAATTCACCTCCACATAATCAGTATTATATAATAAATATTATATATATACATTAAATACATTATAATAATCTACCATGAAATATGATGATGGAAAATGAATCATATCACAGTGTGGAGGCGGTAGTCCACACATTCGCACAAACGATACTTTCATTTCCAATTTGATAGATAGGAGGTGTGAAATGGATATAAAATAATAATAACAACATCATTATGATACTAGATTCATCATGTTTTTATGGATACAATAGGTTTAGAGAATACCAAATACAAAATAAAATTGAAAGAGTTTAGTTAAGATTTATACATATCCTTTTAGAGACCTCCTTTGTATTACACCTTAATCCCTAAAATATTAGTATTAGATGAATAAAAATAGATATAGGATGAAGGTAAGGAATTAAGGAAGGTTTTATATATTATTTTGGCTAATATATAATCCCCAAAGAGTGTGAACAAAGGAGGAGAAGAGACTCCCTTTTATAAGGGAATTGAGGGACACACATAGAATTAGTTAAAATGTTTTAATAATATATGGTCACCTTCGTGGGATGGTGGATACAAATGGTATTGAATTAAAAATTTGGATAAAACAAGATTTAAATATATCTAAACAATAATAACTATACATGTTTTTGTGGCATTTATACACTTATCTCTTAGTTTAACCCCCAGTAAACCCGTTTTCACCTTAACAGTGATAATTTGTTTTATTGTTTTTACTATTCATTAAGACAAAAAATAAAGTTAAAAATATTAAATTATATTAATAATAATTATTTAAAATATATAATCCATTTTACTAGGTCCAATTTATATAAGTGGAAGAATTCAATTCTGAATAAGCAAGAAAAATGCAATGAAAACCCCCTTTTAGAAAAATACATTTTTAAGTATAAAAATAAATTTACTTCCATTATGTGCCTTGTAAAACCTATAAAATGGATGTTAAAATATTTTATTTAATATATAAGATATAAATTTAATTAAAACCAATAATAAATAGAAATTAATTTAATTTATTAAGATAAAGACACATTGCGTGCATAAATACAGTTTTTAGAAAAATGTGTTTTTATGCCAAAAAATGACCTTATACCAAAATCAAGTATAATATTGATCCATATGATATTAATTAGATTATTTTTAATTAAATGAGCCTTATTTTAATTTAATATAAAACATAAAATATAATTATTCTTTTAAATTACATGATTTAATGAAAAGTAAATCCAGTTTTATAAAAATCGGTATTTATCACTATTCATTGAAAACTAAATATTTTTAGAAAAATACTAAACATTAACCCTATAATAATATTGAGATGACGTTTTAAAAATTATATTCATTAACCAAAATACAATATCTGAAAATGGTATAAATTAGTTATAATTTCTTCATGCAAAATGCAATAAAAACCTTTTTTGAAGAAAACATATTTTTGAAGCATAAAATGACTTTACAGAAAATTGAGTACTTATTTATTATATATTAATAAATAAATTTACATTAATTAAAGAATTTATAAATATTTTTCATTATATAATCATTAATATCCATATCTTCTAATTTAATGGATGGTTTATAAAGGATCACTATATCAGGGCTCACCTAGACTTAGGGTTACACATATAGAAAGCTATCAAATAATTTGAGTTTATTGAAATGGAAATACATATAAAATATTAGGGTTCTAAATTATACACCCTTAAAATAAATTTATCCCCTGAAATTCCACCACTATTTATGAGTGGATTTCATGCATACATTTTAGAGTGTTTTAACTTATTAATTTATGTATTTAATTTAATATTATCGCCATTTTTTGAGCAATTTGATTTGTTTGATGTTTTATGGAAGGAAATAATGAATCTTTGAAAAAGGAATGAAAAGGTGTGAATAATGAATAAGAATGACCCTTAACTTCATGATCAAAGTATAACACCATGAGACAATATTTTAGAATATGAATAAAGCCAGAAAACTGGAGTAGAACGATTACAAATTGTGTAAGTCAATTATGCATCATGACTTTTTCAAAAGGAATTAGCCATGAAGGAAAAATAATAACCTCACTACATGCTATGAGAGACCATTAAAATTCACGTAACTACATTACATGATGTGAAAATTTTCGAGAAATGTTTATGGTGAAGATTACAATGAGATTCACAATGCCTGAGAATCGAGATATTACATTTTGTGTAACCCAATTAAACGTCATGACAACGAAGAAAAGAAGATAAATAAATGAAACACGATATATGTTTGATAGGATTTTTTTAATTGAACCCTCATATGCACTTAAATTGGTGTCTGGAACCTGAGGAGGCCAAACAATGCTAAAAATATTACTTCCAGATGCACGAAGTGATGATCGGGAGCCCTACTTCACATATATTCTTCACCACTATTCTCTCTCAGGTATCCATGATGCTCCCTCTCATCATGCGTATCATGATCGAGTAGGTCTATTTGTACCAGGTGATATGATTTAAGGGGGATGTGCTATTAGGGATTGTTTTTCATTTATTATTCATGTTTTGGATTGCTTCAAACTGTTTATCAATTCCAATTCATCTTATTTTCATATTGCATGACCATTACTGTGTTTTGAGGATTATTATTTCATTTCACTAATTTATTGACCTATTTTGTGTATGACCATTATGAAATCTAGGCTAGTTATGTTTAAATATGGTTTTGAGTTGCCTATTTTTATGATTTCATTTAGTATATGACCATTTTAAAGGTGAAATCATAGAACTAGGGTAGGGTACCCAGACCAAAGATCCCCTTTGACCTTATTCTGACACCAAAACTGAATAAATCTATAATCAATTAAATCCCTATAACATGAATATGAAAATCTCTAAACCTATCATGTCTCTATCTAGATTTCGACAACCAATATTTCATGATATCATTTCTATTTTTCTAAAAAATGATAATTTTAATTTGAGTTTAATTAATTTTGAACATAGGATCCATCCCTATAGGTTCAACATTCGTACATAACAAGAACTAAATTTTTAGTTAGGTTGTCTGAGTTTTATAAATAATTAAATTTGTATAGCCCCGTAGGAATTAATTATGCCCTACAAACTGTAAAATTTTTGGCACCTTTTATGGGGATGGTTGCTGGTATGTTAAAGTCACTTCGGAATCTTGATAATTATTTTTATTTTAATTCATTGTTTTAAGCTTGGTATTTACATGCAATTGTTTTAGGTACCAATCCATTGCATAATTACTACACTCAAGGGAAGGAAAAAATTGAAGATCATTAATTCTACCCAAAGCTAGAAAAGACTTTGCATAAGAAAAGAAAATAGAAGGAGGAAGCCAATAAAGAACAAAACAACATGGTAGAAAAAGTCCAATTTGAATGAGCTAGTCATGAGATAGACTAGAGAGTGGGACTACAGGTCCTAGGAAGAAATATAGGAGAGGGAGGTGCTGATCAACTATGGATGACCCTTAAACAAGGGAGTGAACCCAATCATTCTCATACCCCCTTAACTTATCAACACTTTGAGATCAATCCAGTAGTCATTCAAATGATCACACATTCATTGAAATTCACCGAGCTACCTCATGAAGATCCCGACACACACATCAATAGTTTCTTAGAAATATGTGACACATTCCAATTTTAGAATGTAAAAAATTATGCAGTAAGACTACTCTTGTTTAGATTCCCATTGATGTACAAAACACAAGGGTGTATCCAAAGTCTTCCTCCACATTCAATTACAACGTGGGAATATCTGGTAAGTAATTTTTTGACAAGGTTTTTCCCTCCCTCAAAGTCAATGGATATGTAGGTAAGTGTTTTAAATTTTGAGAAATTAAATGAAGAATCATTATATAATTCATGGGAGTGATTTAAATATTTAATAAGATTATTTTTTCATCATGACATCAAAATTTGGTTATTAATTCAAACATTTTTAAAGGATTATAGCAGGGAAATTGTTCAATAGTTAATGCTTCTCCAGGAGGATCTCTTATGCAAAAGTCACTAGAGGAGAGCTATGAATTGTTATATGAGACTCCCAAAAATAGTTTTTAATGGTTGACCAAATAACGGTGAACATAAGTAGTACACATGGTTGACAATAGCTAGGTCACCACCCAAATGAACATCATGTCAAAGAAGCTGGGCATAATGTTGGTCAACCAAAATCCTCAAGGTATGTATCATTAAGATATAAATTCTCTTGATTATAATTATAAAAATTATGCATAGAGATGGGTGAAAAAACAACCAAAATAGTAGAATCAAAATCAAGGCCAAATATTTTAGCCAAGACAATAAGGTTTTCAACCACAACACCAATGTATAACATTTACTAGTCAAGTCCATTCACTAGAGGAAACTCTTGAAAATTTAATAACCACAATAAGAGATACACTTAAAGAGTTTATTGCATACTCAATTGATCAAGGAAATAAAATTAGTGAATTAATTAATTACCCAAAAAATCAAATATCTATAATGAATAACTTGGAATTTCATGTTGGTTAGATTACTAAGAAACTCAGGGAAAATACTAGAGGAGTACTTCTAGGATTCCTAGAACAACATCCTCATGAATATGTAAAAGGAATATTGATTCAAAGTGGAAATAAGGCCTTAATAAGTGGCATAAGATTTCCTAGAATTTATAGAGAACCCATTGAAGTAAGTAATGAATGGAATTGAGAAGATAAGAAAAATAATGAAGAGGAAGCACCACCACAGTACCGAACACCACTATGATTCCCATATTCGGTAAAGAAAGTAAATATTTATGGGAAAAACAAATTTTTTTAGATATTTTCAAAAATATATATATCAAAATTCCATTTTATGAGGAAATTGAAAACATTCCTATCTACACAAAGTTCACAAAGGAGTTGGTGACAAAAAAAATCTTGAAAAATTAGCCACCATTCCACCTGGAGGAGAAAGTTTAGCATTTGTTTCAAGCATCCTACCAAAGAAGAAGTGTGATCCAGGTAGTTTTTCCATTATTATTACTATTGGTACTAATAATTTTGGTAGTTATCTATGTTATTTAGGAGATAGTGTAAATATAATGTCATATGAAACATTCAAGAGACTGGAATTAAAGGATATGTTACCAACTCTAGTTATGATTCATTTAGTTGAAATAATAGTGAGACTTACTCAATGAATACTTGAAGATGTCATCTTCAAAGTAGAAAATTTCTATTTTCAGGAAGATTTTCTAGTGATGGAGATGCATGAATAAAAGATCCCAATAATATTGGGAAGACCATTACTAGTTATGGGAAGGGAACTAGTTGACGTTCACAATAAAGAGATGAGTTTAAGAGTTAGAGGATATAAGGTGAAATTAAATTTTCACTAAGAGATTCCAATATCATATAAAATAGTTGATGAATTTCTAAGAAATAATCTGCTAAAAGAAGAGGACACTATGGTCTATGGAAGAAGAGCTGAAGTAGATACTATAAAAATTGATGAAGAATGTATGAAAAATCTGAATAAAGGTATGGATGTGCCGGAAAAGACGAAGATAGTGGAGGAAAATTTATCATAGAGGAATTCAAATAAGGGGAATAAGTTTGGATAGTTAGTGAACCACCATATGTTTTTGCAAGAAGGGCCAAGAACTGTTAGATTAGGCCAATGGAGATAGAAAAAGTATTAACCAATGTAAGTGTAAAATTAGTTTCAGAAAAAGGGAAATGACCCATCTTCACCAAGGAGTAAAATCTTCGAAATTTTGTAGATCCATATCAGGAAACATATTTCCTGAAATCAACCACCTAGAGCTGACTGAGGTAAGTTAGGGCCAATGATGGTAAATAAAATCACTTTTTGGAGGCAACCCTAGTTTTTAGTATTTTTTTATTATTTATTTTTTGTTTTTATAATAAATTACTCATTAATAAATATTTTTTTAATTAAATTGTTATAGAATGTGATTTCACTTGTGTATTTTAATTTTTTAGGACCATCAAAGAAATTATCCAAAACAATCAATCAATAGGAGAAGAATATACTGAGGAATTACACATTGTGAAGGGATGTTACACTTCCTGATGTGGTTCAAGTAGAACATGTACATCCCAAGTTTGAAGCATCAATTTGAAAGGGGAGTAATAATTTCAATTTTTTAATTTTCTATTATATTCACCAAATTTTAATTTTTTTAGAGATTTAACATTAAATTGCTTTTCCCACACTTGATTCTTGTTTTAATCAACTGAACTAGGAGACATAAACTTTCCGGGATAATTACCATGCCATGAATTTAAATTTCTTTATCAATAAATTTGAATGAAAAAATTGGTGAAAATAATCAGTAGAGATAAAGATATGGATTATGATTTAACAAATCCTGATTTGAGAAGCATGTTGATAATTGTAAATGATTTTTTTTTGGGATTATCAATGCTTTGAATTTTTTATGTTTTCATTAATTGATTTAATCATTTTTATGAATTTACAAGAGTGATTATCCCAAAAAATTCATCTCATTCCCAAGACATCCATTGAGCCAATATTTTCCATTATATCTTTTTTATATTTATTGAGAAACTCGTGAATGTTTTTTTGTATAACTTTCCTTACATATTTTCGAATCTATGACTGGATAGAATCACTTTTAAATTAATTGAGGAATTCTTTTTTATTACCCCTTATCCTTGGATCCACCTTGCATCAATCCATTTTTATTCCTTTAGAATTTATAAATATCCCTATTAAGAAATAATTCATGTTACAATCCTATTTTATCCATTTATACCTTCTTCTAAATGTCTTTCATGACATTTAAAAGAAGAATTGTGTGTAAGGGATTTTTAGGGTGTATCGGGATATACATCATTATGAATATTGTTCAAGGGTATTTTTCATTATGATATAGTGATTTGCCATGAAATATTTCATTGTATTTTATTATTCACCTCTGTTTATAAATAAATAAAAAAAAGAAAAATTAAAAGAAGAAAAACAAAAAAATTGGGTTATGTTTTGGTAGGATAATAAACCACCATTTTCCATACTGACGATCTTTTGAATGTATGTGGTTTGGTGATGGATGTTAGATTTGTCTCGAGAATAAATTTTAAAAAAGAAAAAAAGGAACAAGAGAGGTTTACTCACTCATCATGATTACATGTATCCTGAGACCACTTTGAGATTTTTGGGAAAGAGATATAAGAAATCTATAAAGAGATATCTTTATTGAGCTTATCTATTAATATCATGGTAAATGATTTGGAGTCAAACTGCCTTTTTAAGCCTTACCTTTTTTAAATAATTTACCTACCAACCCTGAAGCCTTAGATTCATTTGACCCTTAATATATAATACCTCATGATTAATTATGATATCCATGTTTATATAGTGGATATGCTAGATTCCTTACAAGCCTATGGTAAGTTACATGTTTTTGAGGTATGTGTTGAATGCTATTAATTTATTCCCTAATAATGGGAGGGAAAATTATAGTGAGGTAAATTGAAAAAGGAATTCATATTAATAATGAATTGTAAATTTAAAATGTATGATTGAAGAGGCATGGTTTTTTGAAAGGGTAAAAGTAAAATAATTGGTTAGCTTGTTTCTTTGAAAAGTGAGGCATTGAATAATTTTCCCAAGTGATGCTCAAAAATTTAATTTTATGTTTGATCAATTACTTTTATTGAAATTGAATTTAAATCATGGTAAGGTTAATGTAATTTTTATTTTTTTGATATTATATACTTGAGGACAATTATGAATTCAAGTGTGGGGGTATGTGATGAGTGTATTTCATGTATTCATTTTAGAGTCTTTTAATGTATTTAATTGAATATTCCTACTAATTTGTGAGCGATTTGAATTGTTTTGTGTTTTATGGTAGGAAATAATGAATCTATGAAAAAGGAATTAAAATGGGTGAATAATGGAGCAAGGATACCCTTCGCACCTCAAGTGAAGCTAAGTGGAACAAGACCATATTTTTGAATATGGATAAATCCGGAACACTGGAGCAGAATGATTACACGTCGTGTAATTGAATCACACACCATGACTTTTCGAAAAGAAATTAGTCATGTGGGATAAGTCTTGACTTAATTACATTATGTGAAAGACCATTACATGTTGTGTAACTACATTATATGATGTGAGAATTTTCAAGACAAGTTTTTGTAGAAGATTACTCCAAGATTTATGATGCCTGAGAATCGAGAGATTATATGCCGTGTAACTAAATTACACAACTTGAAGATGGTGACAAATAGAAAAATAAATGAAACATGACCATGTTTTGATGGTATTTTCTATAAATTGAACCCTCAGATGCACTTCAATAGGAGTTTGGAACCAGATGAGGCCAAGAGATGCCAATGAACGACCCCCAGATGCATGGAGTGACGATCGCCAACGAGCCCGTACCCGAGTGGTAAGGGATCCTTCTTGGCATCCAAGAGAACCGAGTTCAAAAACCGGGTGGAGGAGAATTTCTGGGTTACTGCAGTAGTTTTTTAGAAGTCATTGTAGTAGTTACTGTAGTAGTTACTGTTCAGTACTGTATTAGACGGAACTATTCACCCGATTTGGGGCTTCGGGCCATCGGTTTGGGCCTACGGGTCTCCAGGGCCTTCAAGCCGTCAAAGGCCTTTGGGCCACAGGGCATTCGGGTCATGTAGACCATGGAGTAGCCCAGTTCACACAAAACATGCACTATAAGAGGATCCGAGCAACAAGAGTAGCAACCACTAGATGCAGAGCTAACCAGATTGGAAGAATGAGAGGGTATGGAAGTCGCCATTGGGACCAGGAACCATGCAACTTTGTATGGGGCAATGCTAGCTGATCAGCAATGCAAGGTGTGGAGGTAGGTGATCAAGGAAATAGAATGCTGGGGAGGGGCAATTCAAGTGGGTTGGGCCTACGGGTCATGTATTGGGCTTGGTATGCCTTTGGGCCTTCGGGTCATGTATTGAGGGTTTGTCGGGCCTTATGCCTTGGGCCTACGGGTTATGTACAGGTTCCCCTAAAACCCATAAAAGGGGTATTATCAATAATAAAAATAAAATATAAGGCCTTCGGGCCATTGGGAATGGAGTGATGATCTGAAACCCTACTTCACCACCGTTCTTCACTGCCATTCTTCCTCAGGTATCCATGTTGCTCATTATCATCATGCTTAACATGAGAGAGTATTTCTATTTGTATCAGCTAACATGATTGTAGGGGGATGTTCTGTTAGGAATTTTTTTCATTTATTATTGATATTTTGGGTTGCTGGAAACCATTTATCAATTCCAATTCATCTTATTTTTATATTGCATGACCATTTCTACATTTTGAGGATTATTATTTTATTGGACCAATTTATTTACCTATTTTTTGTATGAATATTATGCAACTTAGGTTAGTTTTGCTTAAATATGGTTTTGGGTTTGCTATTTTTATGAGTGTGTTTAGTAGATGATCATTCAAAAGGTTAAATCCTAGAATTAGGATAGGTTACCTTGGACAAGGATCCCCGCTGACCCTATTCCAACATAAAACCTTAATAAATCCATAATCAATTAAATCACTAGAACAAAAACCTAGACATCACTAAAAATTTCATGTCTCTATCCTGATTTCAAGACCCAATCCTTCATGTTGTTGTTTCTCTTTTTCGAAACAAACAAACAATTTCAATTTGATTTAAATTATTTTTGAACATACGATCTGTCCCTGTGGGTTTGACACTCGGAATTTCCAAGTACTATATATTTAGTTAGGTTTTCTGAGTTTTATAAATAATTAAATTTGTGTCACCCCATAGGAATTAATGATGCCCTATAGACTATCAGATTTTTGGAACCATTGTCGGGGACAATTGCTGCTATGTTAAAGTTATTTATGAATCTTGATAATTGTTTTTATTTTAATTCATTATTTTATAGTTGGGTTTTCCGTGTCATTTTTTTAGGTACCAATCCATTTAACGACTACTCCACTTAAGGGAAGGATAAAATAAAAGATCTTGTATTCAACCCAGAGATGGGAAAGCCTTTTTGCAAGTAAATAAAAGAGCATAAGGAAGTTGATAATGAATAAAACAACATGGAAGGTAGAGGCCAATATGAAGGATATAATAATGATATGGAAAAGAGAGTAGAACTACATATCCTAGGAAGAAATCAAGGGGGGAAGTGCTGATCAACTATAGAATACCCTTAAACATGGGATTCAACCTAATCATTCTCATACCCCCATCATTTCTCAACACTTTGAGATCAAGCTGATGATCATTAAAATTATCATGCATTTACTATAATTCACTGGGCTACCTCATAAAGACCCCAACAAGAACATCATATGTTTCATAGAAATATATGACACGTTTCAATTACATGACATCACAAATGATGTTATAAGACTGAGATTGTTCATATTCTCATTTAACGACAAAGCATCTGAGTGGATCCAATGTCTACCTCCACATTCAATTACAATATGGGAAAATTTGGTAGGGATGTTTTTGAAAAGTTTTTTCCCATCCTCAAAGTCAATGGATATATGGGTAAGTATTTTAAATTTTTATCAATTAAATGAAGAATTATTATATAGTTAATGGGTGATATTTAAAGGTTTAATAAGATGATTTCCTCATCATGGCATAGAAATGTGGTTATTAATTCAAAATTTTTACAAAGGGTTATAGAAGGTAAATTGTTCGACAGTTGATGTTGCTGTAGGAGGTTCGCTTATGAGAGTGTCACCATAGCAGAGCTATGAATTGTTAGATGAGATTTCAAACAACATTTTTCAATGGAATCCAGAAGAAGGGAGAGAAAAAGAAGTACACATGGTTGACAATAGCTGGGTCACCACCTAAATAAATGTCATTTCAAAGAAGCTGGATGCAATGTTAGCCAACCAAAATCCCCAAGGTATGTATTGTGAATATGTAAATTATCTTTATTATAATCGTCAAAATTAGGAACATGGATGGAGTCCAAAAAAACCATAATAGTAGAATCAAAATCAATTCCAATTATTTCAGTAGATACAATAAGGTTTTCAACCTAAACACCAAGGTATAACATTTACCATTAGAATCCATTCATCGAAGGAGACTCTTGAAACTTTAATGACCACAATTGGAGCTACACTTATATATTTTACTGTATACTCAAGGGATCAAGGAACTAAAACTAGAGAATTGAGAAATAAATCACTAAACCCACAGGCTATAATGAAGAATTTGTAATTTAAAGTTAGTCAGATTGTGGTGAAACTCAGGGAAAGGCCTAGAGGAGTACTTAGAGGATGCCCAGAACAACATCCTTGTGCAATTGTAAAATCCATATTGCTTCAAAGTGGAAGGAATACCTTAATAAGTGGTATAGAATTTTCAAGAAATTATAGAGAACCAGTTGAAGAAAGTAATTAAAAGAACTGGGAAGCTGAGAAAAATAATGAAGAGGAATCACCACCGTAGTACCAAACACCAAAACCATTTCCATATCGGGAAAATTAGGTGAATATTTATGAGAATTTTTTTTAGAAATGATAAAAAAGATGCATATCAACATTCCATTTTCTGAGGTAATTGAAAACATGCATGTATATGCAATGCCGATGAAGGAGTTAGTGATAAAAAATGAGAATCTTGAAGAATTAACCACCATTCCACTGGATGGAGAAAGTTTAGAAGTTGGATAAAGTATCCTACCAAAGAACTAGCATGATTCAGGTAGTTTATCTATTCCGATTTCTATTGGTAATAATAAGTTTGGTTTTTCTTTATGTAATTTAAGTTCCAGTGTAAACATAATTTCATATGAAGCGTTTAAGAAACTGGGATTGAAGGATATGTGACCAACTCGAGTTATGATTCAACTAGATGATAAAATAGTTAGATGTACTTGAGGACTACTTGAATATGTCATCATAAAAGACAAAAAAAAATAATCATATTTTGACATATTTTCTGGTGATGGGAATGGATAAAGAAAATCTCCCAATAATATTGGTAAGACAATTCCTTGATATTGGAAGGGAAATAGTTTATTTTCACAATAAAAATCTAGATTTAAGAGTTGGAGGATCAAAGGTGAAATTCAATTTTCCCTGGTGATGCAAAAATCAGACAAAACAGTTAATGAATTTTCAAGAAATAATATGTTGAAAGAAGAAGAAGCTGTGGTCCATAGAAGAAGAGTTGAATTAGCTGCTATAAAAAGTGATGTAGAATGTATGAAAAAGATGAATAAAGGTATTAATATTCTAGAAAAATCTAAATATAGTGGAGGAAAATTCATCTAGGAGGAATTCAAAGAAGAAGAAAAAGTTTGTAAAGTCAGTTAAATTCTATATTACTTTTCAAGAAGGTACATGAAATGATGGATTGAACTCATGAAAATAGATAATGTATTCACTAATGGAAGAGTAAAATTATTTTTAGAAAAATGGAGAGGACCCATCTAAATTGATGAATCATGAATTTGATATTTTTTAGATCCATATCTATTAACCTATTTCCTATCATCAACCACTTGGAGATGACTGAGGTATGGTTGAGCCAAAGATGGTAAAAGAAAGTGCATCTGGAAGGTAACCCGAGTTTCTTTTACTTTTTATTTATTTATTTTCTATTTTTCTGAGAAACAAATCATCGCTAAATATTTTTAATTTCATTGTTATGGACCATGCTTTCACTGGTGTATTTTAATTTTGCAGGACCATCAAGGCAAGAAGACATAAGAAGCAAGAAGTAGGAGAAGAAGCTATAGAGAAATTACATGTTGTGAAGGGAAATTACACATCATAAAAAAGGTCAAGAAAAACCTGTACAACCCAAGTTTGAAGCGCCAATTTGAAAGGGGAGTAAAAATTTCAATTTTATATTTTCTATTATATTCCACACATTTTAAATTTTTAGTGATTTAACATCCAATTTCTTACCACATACTTGATACTTGTTTTAATAAACTGAACTATGAGACATAAAATCCCTAGGATAATTACCATGCCATGAATTTTAATATATTTTTAAATAATTTTGAATGAGAAAAAATGGTGAAAATAATCAGCAAAGATAAACATGTGGATTAGGATAAAAAAATCATGATCTGAGGAGAATATTGATAATTTTAAATGATTTTTTTTCTAAGATTTGTCAGTGCATTGAATTTATTATGTTGGCAATAATTGATTTAATTATTTTTATGAATTTCCATGATTTATTGTCCCAACCATTCATCTCATTCCGGATACAACCACTAATCCAATATTTTCCATTCTTTCTTTCATATATTTCATGAGAAACTCGGGCATGTTTTCTTCTTGAACTTTCTTTACATCTAATCGAAGTTATAATTGAATAGAATAACTTTTAAAATCACTAAGACATTATTTTTTATTATGCCTTATCCTTATACCCACCTTATATTAATCCATTTTTAGACCCGTAGAATCCATGAACATCCTTGTTAGGAATTGAGACTTGTTATAAGGCTATTTTATCCACTAAACCTTCTTCTAAATGTTTTGTATGATATTTAAAAGAATTAGTGTGGAGGAGGAATATCTTAGGGTGTAACTGGATATAAATCATTTTGAATATTATTTAGGGGGATTTTCATTATGATATTGGGAGAGGCCATGGAATCTTTCATTATATTTTATTATTCACCTCTATTTCTAAAAAAATAAAAAAAAACGAAGAAGAAAAAAAATGAAAACATTGGGTTGTGTTTTGGGAGGATAAAAAATCACCATTTTCCAGACCGATGATCTTTTGATCATATGTGGTTAGGTCATGGATGTGAGATTTTTCTTGATTATAACTTTTGAAAAAGAAAAAAAATGAACAAGAGAGGTTGATTCATTCATTATGCTTATGTATCATAGGCCCACTTTGAGTTTTTTGGGAAAGAGAGAGATGACATCTGTAAATAGAGATTTTTATTGAGTGTATCTATTAATATCATGAAAAATTCTTTAGATCCAAACCAATTTTTAATACTTAATTTTTACATCATTTACTTATCTACCATGAAACCACAGAGTCATTTGAACCTTAACAGAGTAGCCCTCATGAGTAATTATGATATCTGTCTTTATGTGGTGGATATGTTTGATTCCTTTTAAAGAATATGGTAAGTTACTTGTTTTTGAGGTGTGTGTAAAATTATATTAATTTGTACCCAGATAATGAGGAAGAAAATTATATCTAGGAAAATTGAAAATGGAATGCATATTAATAATGAATTGAAAAAATTAAAATTGGTGATCGACAAGGTTTGGTTCTGTCAGAGGGGAAAAGTAAAATAATTGGCTAGCATGTTTCTTTGAAATGTTAGGAATTGAATAATTTTCCTGTGTAATTCTTGAACACTTAATTTTAATTTTGATCAATTATTTTTATTGAAATTGAATTTGAAGCATGGTAAAGTGATTGTATTTAGCTGTATGTTGATATTTTATCATTGAGGAAAAGTATAAATTCAAGTGTGGGGGTATTTGATGAGTGTATTTCATTCATACATTTCATAGCATTTTAATGTATTATTTTATGTATTTAATTTAATATTTTGACAACTTTTGAGCTATTTGACTTGTTATATGTTTTGTGGAAGGAAATAATGAATCTTGGAAAAATAAATGAAAATGGGTAAATAATGGATCAAGAATACCCTTTGCACCATGAGCATAACAATGCACTGCGAGAATAGATTTTTGATTATGGGGAAAGTTAGAAAACTGGAGTAGAGCGATTACACATCATGTAATTCAATTACACATTGTAACTTTTTCAAAAGGAATTTGTAATGAAGGTAAAGTTGTAAATTCATTACATATTGTGAAAGACCATTACACGTCACGTGACTACATTAAATGACGTGAGAATTTTTGAGGCAAGTTTTTAGAGAAGATTACATTTAGATTTCCGATTTTTGAGAATAAAGAGATTACAAGTCATGTAACCCAATTTCACATCATGAAGATAATGAAGAACAAAAAAATAAATTCAACATTGACATGTTTTGATGGTATTTTTATATAAATTGAACCTTAGGATGCACTTAAATAGGAGTCTAGAACTAGAGGAGGCCAAGAGATGCGAACGAATGACCCCCAGATTTATGGAGTGATGATCTAGAGCCCTTCTTCACCACTTCTCTTCACCACCATTCTTCACCTCCATTCTTCCTCAAGTATACATGTTGCTAATTCTCATCATGCTTAGCATGAGTTAGTAGTTCTATTTATACTGGCTGACATGATTGTAGGGGGATGTCATGTTAGGGATTTTTTTTCATTTATTATTCATGTTCATGATTGCTGGAAATCGTTTATTAATTCCAATTCATATTATTTTTGTATTACATGACCATTTCTACATTTTGTGGATTATTATTTCATTTCACCAATTGATTTACCTATTTTTTGTATGAAAATTATGCAATCTAGGTTAGTTATGTTTAAATATGGGTTTGGGTTTTCTATTTTTATGATTGTGTTTAATAGAAGACCATTCAAAAGGTTAAATCATAGAACTAGGACAGGGTACCCAGACCAAGGATCCCTGCTGACCCTATTTTGACACCAAACCTTAATAAATCCATAATCAATTAAATCTCTAGAACATGAACCTTAAAATCACTGAACTTGGCATGTCTCTATCCTGATTTCAAAACCCAATCCTTCCTGAATTTGTTTTTCATTTTCCAAAAAAAACAATTTCAATTTGGGTTTATTTAGTTAATTTTGAACATACGATCCTTACCTATGGGTTTAAAACATGTAAATTACAAGTAATACATTTTTAGTTAGGTTTTCTGAGTTTTATAAATAATTAAATTTGTGTCTACCAATAAGAATTAACCGTGACCTGTGGGTTGTAAAATATTTAGCTCTGTTGCTGGGGGTGGTTCCCGCTATGTTAAAGTTAATTAGAAATATTGATAATTATTTTTATTTTAATTAATTATTTTATTCATGGTCTTTCCATTCCATTATTTCAGGTAGCAATCTATTTAATTACTACTCCACTAGATGGAAGGACAAAATTTAAGATCATATATTTGACCTAGAGTTAGAAATGACTTTGTTAAAGTAAAGAAAAGAGAAGGAGGATGTTGATAAAGAACACAAAAACATGATAGGTAGATGCTAATTTGATGGTTCCAATCATGAGATGGACCAGAGAGTAGGACCATAAGTCCTAAGAACAAATCAAGGTGGGAAAGTGCTGATCAACTATAGAAGAACCTCAAATATGGGAGTGAGTCAAAGAATTCTCAAACCCCTAGTCACTGCTCAACACTTTGAGATCATGTCAGCAGTCATTCAAATGATTATGCGTTCATTGCAATTCACTAGGCTACCTCATGAAGACACCAACACCAACATAGGAAGTTTCTCAGAAATATTTCACACATTCCAATTATAGAAGATCAAAAATGATGTTTTAAGGCTATGATTTCTCAGATTTTTATTGAATGAATAATCATGGGAGTGGATCCAAAGTCTACTTCCACATTCAATTACCACATCAGAACATCTGGTAAGGACGTTTTTGAAAATGTTTCTCCTACCCTCTAATTCAATGGATCTATGGGTAAGTATTTTAAATATTGATCAATAAAATAAAGAATAATTATATATTTCATGGGAGTGATTTAAAGGTTTAATAAGATTATATCCCCATCATGCCATCTAAATTTGGTTATTAATTCCAACATTTTACAAAGGATTATCACAGGGAAAGCATTCGATAGTTGTTGCTGCTGTAGGAGGTTTTCTTATGTGAAATTCACAATAGGAGAGCTATGAATTATTGGATAATATGTCCAAAAATAGTTTTCAATGGAAGTCAGAATATGTGAGAGAATGAAGAGTATGCATGGTTGAAAACAACTGGGTCACCACCCAAATGAACATCATGTCAAAGAATCTAGACGCAATGTTGGACAACCAAAATCCCCAAGGTATGTATTTTGATGTTCTAAATTTTCTTAATTATAATAATCAAAATTATGTATAGGTATGGAGGCCACATCAACCACAACACCAGAATAAAAATCAAGTCCAATGATTTCAGTCGAGATAATAATGGTTTCAACCTCCACACCAAGGTCTAACACTAACTAGTCAAGTCCATTCACTAGAGGAGAATCTTGAAACTTTTATGACCATAATAGGATATCCACTTAAAGAGTTGAATGCACACTCAAGGGATTATGTAACTACAATCAATGAATTTATAAATGACTCAAAAAACCTAAAAGCCATAAAGAAGAATGTAGAATGTCAAGTTGGTCAGATGGATGAGTAATTCATGGAATGGAATAGAGGATTAATTCGAGGATTCCCATAATAAAATCCTAATGCAGGTGTAAAATCGATATTGCTTCAAAGTGGAAAAAAGAACTTAATAAGTGGCATATAATTTTTAGAAAATTATATAGAACCATTTGAAGTAAGAAATTAAAATAACTGAGTAGCTGAGAAAAATAACGAAGAGGAAGCACCACCATCGTAACAACCACCATTACCATTTCCATATCAGGTAAAGCACTTGAATATTGATGAGAAAAAACAAATTTTTTTAGAGATGTTAAGAAAGATACATATCAATATTCCATTTGTTGAGTTAATTGAAAACATGTATCTCTTTGAAAAGTTTATGATGGGGTTGGTGATAAAGAAAAATAATCTTAAAGAATTATCCACCATTCCACCAGAAGGAGAAAGTCTAGCTGTTGTTTCAAGAATCCTACTAAATAATCAACATGATCCAGGTAGTTTTTACATTACGATTACTATTGGTACTAATAAGTTTGGCAGTTCTTTATGGGATTCAAGTTCTAGAGTAAAAATAATGTTATATACAACATTAAAGAGCCTGATATTGAAGGATATGTAATAAAATCAAGTTATGCTTCAACTAAATGATACAATAGAGAGACATCCTTTAGGACCACTAAGATATGTCATTGTCAAAGTAGAAAAGTTATATTTTCTAGAAGATTTTATGGTGAGGGAAATGGATGAAGAAAAGATCCCAATAATATTGGGAAGACCATTACTAGCTACGAGAAGGGAACTAGTTGATGTTCACAATAGAGAGATGAGTTTAATAGTTGGAGGATCAGAGGTGAAATTCAATTTTCACTAGGTGATGAAAAAACCAGACAAAAAAATTAATGACTTTCCAAGAAATAATCTACTAAAAGAAGAGGATGATGTGGTCCATAGAAGAAGAGATGATGTAGCTGTTGTAAATAGTGATGAAGAATGTATGAAAAATCTAAATAAAGGTATGGATGTGCTAAAAAAAGATGAAGAATTTAGAGTAACATTCATCAAAGAGGAATTCAAAGAAAGATAACAAGTTTGGATAGTCAGTGAACTACCATATGATTTTTTTAGAAAGGGTAAGAAACACTGGATTGGGCCCATGGAGATAGATGAATTATTCCCCAATGGAAGATAAAATTTGTTTAATAAAAAAAGAGAGGACCCATCTACATTGAGGAATCATGAATTCAAAATTTTTTAGATTTAGATCAGGTAACCTCTTTCCTACTATTAACCACCTGGAGCTGATGGAGGTAAGGTCGAGCCAACAACAATAAACAAAAGCTATTCCTGGAGGAAACCCAATTTAGTATTTTTTCTTTATTTATTTTCTAATTTTGGAATAAATCAATCATCCCTAAATATATTTTAATTTCATTTTTATGCACTATGCTTTAACTTGTGTATTATTTTTTTGCAGGACCATCAAGGAAAGAAGCCATAAGAAGTATATAGTATGAAAAGAATATGAAGAGGAATTACATGTTATGAAGGGAAGTTACACATCTTGACAAGGTTCAAGAAGAACCTATACATCACAATTTTTAAGTTTTAATTTGAAAGGGAATTAAGTGTTTCAATTTTTTAATTTTCTATTGTATTTGAAATTTTTTAATTGTTTTAGAGCTTTGACTTTCAATTAATTTCCACACATTTTATTCTCTTTTTAATCAACTAAACTAGGAGACATAAACTACCCAGTATAATTAACATTCCATGAATTTAAATTTCTTTTTCAATAAATTTGAATGAGAAAAAATTGAAAAGAATAAGTATAGATAAACATGTAGATTGGGATATAAAAAATCATGATTTGAGGAGCTTATTGTAATTGAAATTTTTCTGAGATTTGGATATGATTTAAATTTTGATGTTTTCATTAATTGATTTAATTATTTGGACCTAACTTACATTAATCCATTTAAAAATGAATAATCTATGAACAACCTTTTTAGCAAATGAGGCATGTTACAAGCCTATTTTACCCATTCCTACTTTCCTATAAATGTTTTCATGATATTTAAAAGAATAAGTGTGGGAGATTAATTTTTTAGGGTGTAATAAGATTTAAATCATTATGAATATCCTATAAGTGTATTTTTAATTATGATATGGTAAGAGGCCATGAAATCGTTCATTTTATTGTATTATTCACCTCTCTTAATAAGAAAATAAAAAAATAAAAAATAAAATAAAAAAAATCAAAAAATGATTTGTGTTTTGGGAGGATAAAAAATCACAATTTCGTAGACTGAAAATCTTTTGATCATATGTGGTTAGGTGACAGATGTGAGATTTGTCTCGAGAATAGAGTTTGAAAAATAAAAAAAGAAACAAGAGAGGTTGATTCATTCATTATGCTTACATTTATCATGGGACCACTTTGAGATTTTTTGTAAAGATATAGATGACATTTGTAAAGAGGGATTTTTATTGAGATTATCTATTAATATAATAAAAAATCATTTATAGTAAAAAAACCATTTTATCCTTACTTTTTACATCTTTTACCTACCTACCCTGAAGCCTCTGAGTCATTTTATCCTTAATGGAGGATCCCATAGGATTAATTATGATATTTGTCTTTACGTGGTGAAGATTTTAGATGACTTGAAATCCTATGGTAAGTTACATGTTTTTAAGGTATGTACGGAATGGTATTAATTTTTTCCCTAATTAATGTGTGGGAAAATTCTGGTGAGGTAAATTTAAAATGGAATTCATATTAATAATGAATTGAAAAATGAAAATGGATGATATAAAAGGCCTAGTTATTTCAATGGAGAAAATTAAAATACTTGGTTAGCGTGTTTCTTTGAAAAGTGAGGTGTTGAATAATTTTCTTGTGTGATCCTCAAAAATTTAATTTTCAATTTGATCAATTATTTTTTTTGAAATTGAATTTCAGTCATGGTAAGGTGAATGTCCTTTTTAGTATGTTGAGATTCCATCATTGAGGAAAAGTATGAATTTAAGTGTGAGGGTATTTAATGAGTATATTTCATGCATAAATTTTATAGTGTTTTAATGAATTAATTTATTAATTTAATTAAATATTCTTTTTAATTTGTGAGGGATTTGACTTCTTTTATGTTTTATGGTAGGAAATAATGAATCATTGAAAATGGAATGAAAAGGAGTGAATAATGGAGAAATAAGACCCTTCACTCAATGACCTAAGAAAATCAGCATGACACCAGATTTTTGAATATGGAGAAAGATGGAAAACTGGAGAAGAATGTTTACATGTCATGTAATTCAATTATACATTGTGATTTTTTCAAAAGTAATTAGCTATGTAAAAAACGTTTTGACTTCATTAAATTTTGTGAAATACCATTACATGTAGTGTACCTACATTACACAATGTGAGAAGTTTTTAGACAAATTTTTAGAGAAGTTTATGCCGAGATTCATGATGAATGAGAATAGAGAGATTAAATATCCTGTAACCTAATTGCACGCCGTTATGATGGTGGAAAGCAGAAAAATAAATGCAACATGGCCAAGGTTCGATGGAAATTTTCTAAAATTTAAACCTCATCTGCACTTCTACAGAAGTCTGGAACCAAAGGAGTCTAAGAGACACCAATAGATGACTTTCAAATGCATGGAGCGATGTTCTGGAGCCCTTCTTCATCACTGTTATTTGCCTCCATTCTTCCTCAGGCATCCATACTTCTCTTTCTCATCATGCTTAGCATGAGTGAGTAGTTATATTTTTTTCATTTGACGTGATTGTAGCGGGGTGTACTATTAGGGATTATTTTCATTTATTATTTATGCTTTGGATTACTAAAAACCATTTATAAATTCCAATTAATATTATTTTCTTATTTTAGGAGCATTGACGCATTTTGAGGATTATTATTTAATTGCACTAATTTATTTTCCAATTTTTTGTATGAAAATTATGTAATCTAGGTTAGTTATGTTTAAATACGATTTTGAGTTGCCTATTTTTATGATTGTGTTTAGTAGATGACCATTAAAATGGTGAAATCATAGAACTAGGGAAGGGTACCCAAACCAAGGATCCCTACTAACCCTATTCCAACACCAAACAAGAAAAAATCCACAATCAACTAAATCCCTAACACACAAACCTAAAAATCACTAAACCTAGCATGTATCTATCTTGATTTCAAAACCCAATTCTTCATGATATTTTTAATCTTTTTAAAAATAAACAAACAATTTCAATTTTATTATATTTAATTAATTTTGAATATACAATATGTCCCTATGGGTTCGACACCCAGACTTTCCATGTAATACATTTTTAGTTAGGTTGTCTATGTTTTATAAATAATTAAATTTTTGTAACCCCATAGGAATTAACAATGCCCTGTGGGATATAAAATATGATAGAAACAAATAAGAAAATATCTACTCCATCACATACTTGGGTTCCCATGTAGCTTCCTCGAATTTTTTATTCCTATAAAGAACATTAACCAAGCGAGTAGTCTTGTTCCATTGAACTTTATCTTTATTATCCAAGATTTCTAATGGTTTTTATTCATAGGAATAATTATGAAATAGTGGTATAAACTATTAGTTTAATACATGTGAAGGATTAGTTATGTACTTCCTCAAAATAGATACATGGAACACATCATGCACTTGAGAGAGGTTTAATAGAAGCACCGAGTGATAAACTAAAGTCCCTACTCGACTAAGAATCTAGAAGTGACCAATATAACTAGGGATCAACATTATATTATTTTTAAATATCATATCATTCTTCCATGGATAAATTCAAAATAATTCCTTCTTACAAACTTTGAATTCTTGATCTCACCGATGATTATCAACATAACACTTCTTTCAAATCTAATCGTCCTTGATATGCTGCAAAATGGATCATGTATTATCTATAATTTCCTTAGAAATATTAGGTCCTGATAACATTATTTCTCTAAAATTATCCCATCATGTTGGAGTTCTCCACTTATTTCAATATAGGTCTTCATAAGGATCCATCTAAATTCTTGAGTGAAATCTATTCTTATAAGATAACTATACTAGAGGAAATTATTGATCCATACCAAGTTTGAAATAAATAGAAAAAGATATCAACATATTATCAATAGTTTAAATGGTTTTATAAAATTCACCATCTATTTGAGGATGATAGATAATATCAAAACAAAACTTCATATCTAGATCCGGTTGAAGAATTCACCAAAACTTTGAGGTAAACCTCATATCTTGATTATTTACAATAGAATATAATACTTAATATAAACCTACCAGTTCCTTTATATATGTGATAGAAATATGGTTAAGAGAGAAATATTATCTAATATCTATGAAGTGTGATGACTTTTTTTGGATATCCCCTATAACCCAAATAACATTATGACCTATAGACATTTTGGGGAGCCCGATAACCAAATCCATGGTGATTTTTCCCACTTCTATTTTGGTATGTGTAACAATTATAATGTCCCCTTGTACTTCTTACTCTCAGCATAAACATTCTAATAGACCAAGCACCAAGTTAAATAATCCATAATATATATCTACATGTTATCCCACCAAAACTACTCTTTTATATCTCTATACATCTCTGTAATTATTTGATGAATAGAGAATAATGAACTATGAGATTATTCTAATATCTCTTTATTCAAATATAGTATTTATGAGACACATACTCAGTTCTTGGACCTTATCATTCATTCACAATCAAGTTTTAACTCATGAATTGTTCCCACCTTCTTTTAAAGCTCTACATCCTCCTTATGCACCTCTTTAATATTCAGTGGATAGATGATTGAACACTCAATTACGTAAGGCAATACTTATTCCCTTCCTTAAATATTTGAAGGTACATCATTTTTATATCCCTAAATATTGAATCTTTTGTGATCCTTATCATAGAGAAGATAACACGATCCTTTTGACTCAAAGCATCAACCACCTTGTTTGCATCACTAGGGTGGTAATGTATTGACCAACATTAATCTTTAATCAACTCCAACATTATTATTTGTAACATATTCTTTTATTTATAGGTGAATATATAATTTAACCTTTTATGATAAATAAATATGTCACATATTTATCTATAAAAATAATTCCTCCTTATCTTTAATGAAAATACAACCACTACTTACTCTAAATCATAAGTCTGGTAATTTTTCTTAGAAAAATTTAATTTTTATGAGGTATAATCCAACATTATATAATTCTACATAAAAACAAATTACAACCCATTATTTTATGCATAACTATAAATTATAAACCCTTCTCCACTTTAGGGTAGTGTGAGCATAGGTGCACTAACCAACCATATATTTAGTCCCATGAAATTTTCATTACATTAATCAGTCTTACAGAACATAACATATTTTTTGAGTCAACTTGGTTAGTGAACTAAATAGCCATGATAAATACATAAAAAATAATGTATAATTTCCATCCAATCCAAAATAAAGTTTACAAGTCATAGTGGTTGCTCTATTGAAATATTCAATAACTTTCATCTTTTATGGATCCATAGGTATACCCTTGATTAAGATTATATGACCAAAAAATAAAACATTATGTATCTAAAATTCACACTTGGTTAATTTTTCAGACAACATATTTTTCCTTAGGGTTATTTGTATAATCATCACTTGATCTTTATTATCTTACTTTCACCTAGAATATATTAGAATTCTATCTATAAATACTATCACAAACTGATCAAGGTAATATCCAAAGACTCTATTCATTAAATCTATGAAGATAGTAAGGAAATTAGTAAGACCCAATGGAATCACTATAAATTCATATTTTCTATCCTCAGATAAATTTATGTCTTGGGTATTTATTTAATTTATACCCTCAACTGACAGTATCCATATCAAAGATCAATCTTGGAAAAAATTGAGCTTCTTGTAATTGATCAAAAAAATCATCAATATGGGGAAGACGATACTTATCATTGATTGCGATATTATTAATTTATAGATAATTAAATCAAATTATCATTGAACCATCATTATTATTCACAACAATAATAGGTTCACCTCAAGGTGATGCACTTCACCAAATGAATCCCCGATCAAGATTCTCTCAGAGTTATCTCTTCAATTCTTGCAACTGAATCAATGACATTTTATATGGAATGTTTGAAGTAGGCGTAACATGATGTATGATTTCTATTGAATTTTTTTTATAATTTCAGGGGAGACCAGAAAAATCCTTTGAAAATACATCAAAAAACTCCCTTATAATAGGCACATATTCGATTTTTGAGTTTCTCCCCAACCATCAAAGATAAATAGCTTCTTTGTATATGAATCAAGATCCATGAAATGGATGTAATTTCCATTGAAAGTTTATATTTATCCCTTAATTGATAAAAAATCATAGTTTGGTATGTAATATAATATGTGACTTTTCATGACCCGACTAATCAACAACCTTCCTTGCTGGTAGTAATTTGAGTGTGACACATCAAGACTGCCTAGGGGATGTAAACTAATTCTGGGAAGACATTTCATTGAAATGGGGGTCTTGAGACTAAGTACCTACACACATAGACACCAAACTCAATTAAATAGTGCAGATAAAATGGGATAAATTTAATATCTAGAGTGTAAACCATGCACACAATAACCTCTATTAAAGAATCCAACTATAACAGTGTAGTATAAAAGTGTAAAGTGGGAAAATAAATTCCCAACTAGAAATGAAGTCCCAATATGAAAAAATGGAAATAAGGATACCGAAGAGAGCTCAACTCACAGTATCCAAGGATGACCACTAAATGGGTTTATCTTTGGTAGGTATAACTATGATCCTCTAAATCATACTCAACCATGGTCACTACCGACCCGTCAATCATCTATATAAGTCAGAATACGTATGGGTGAAGCCCATGCATGAATGAGTATATAAATACCTAGTAGGATGACTCAAAAACCAAGAAGGGATAAATATAAATATACAAGAATCATCTCAACCCATAAACAAGAGGGAAATGAAAACCCAACATGTACAATCATAATGAAACCCAAGTAAGAGAGAAAGGGAATATCTATTTTCATAGCCTGAATAAGAATAATGAGTCAGCCTATAACTGAAATAATCCATCTTTTTTTACCCAAAATCACATGAAAGTACACAAGAAACCCTATGGAGGGCCTACATCTCCCCAATATTCTCCATAGCTAAGGGGTACCAATCCCTAGTGGAGGACCTAATTCCCATTAGATATCAATGATGGGGGTGAAACTCTATTTATAGAGGACCTTTTTTCCTGTGTACTAAGGGGGGATACCAACCCTACCCCTATAAAGAGTATATGAGACCTAAACCCTAGTGTGAGATGGGGTTTCCAACCCTAAAGTCACACTAATAAATTATCATAATCATTACCATTGGATATGAATCACTAAAATAAGATCCATGCCCACAACACATCGTGTCATATCTATAATACAAAATTGAAAGACTCCATCATGTTATACATGATAAAACACTAAAGATAGGCTACTTGAGGAATCAAATTCATCCCTAAAGAAATAGAAACACATGGTAGATAATTATGAGGGTGGTACAAGACATTTACATATGGTCACATGATGAGTGACCTCACCTGGACATCTGGTCAAGTCCTCCCTTGAATGTAACTTGGATATCCATGTGGGACTACATAGCATGTTAAAGTGGTACATAGAATTTCTTGGCCACTTGGGGCCTTCCTATGTCATTCTATCTAGTTTCTATGTACTTTGGTCTAATACCATGTACATTAGTCATGCCTATGTAAAATGTATGGGTACCCTGGCCTAGTCTGAGTATATGTTCGTGACTATGTACTCTTTCCATGCCCAAGTGACTAGCCATGTCCATGACCATGTACCCCTGGGGTACAAATCTATCCTCTATAAATGGTTCACACAACATGTTTGGTTCATACAAAGTGTGTGATATTTATCTTAAACTGAAACTATAAAGACCCAAACTTGACATACATGGACATTACAGTAATTTTGCAGAATACTTAATACATGAAAAAAAGACACCCAAATACAGTATTAGTTTAGTGTCTTTGGAAACTCGGAACATAATCTTCTAATCATGGTGAAAGATCTTCAATATCTATAATAAATATCTCCTACTTTTTTTCTTACCTAAAGCTTTCCTTATATCCTGGGGAAAAGAAAACATAAAAAGGGTGAGCTCAAATGCTCAGTAAGGGTAAACATGTAGATCATAAAACAATCCATAAATATTTGAACGTAAAAACATGAAAATAAAACATAAAAATCATGAGTAATGACATAAATCTTGGCAGTAAATAAGGCATAGTTCATAAAGTAACATTAATCATGATAAAATATAATGGGAATAAATCATGTAATTTTGGAAAACCATTAAACACATGATATTATTTCCATAGTAGCCAAGGCATTGCATCCAAGACCATCATAGTGGACAATATCCATTACTGAACCGAGTTTACTTTCCATTCCAGCCCAGTATTACTGAACAAGATTCACTTGCCGTTCCAACCATGTTTATCTCATGAGATATAAATCTTTACCCAATGTATTGGAGGGAGATATAGGTCCCACCCATCTCATAATTAAATAATTCTTTCGTGTGCCCAAAAATAAACATAAATCATTCATCATAACCAAAATAATAAAATGGGTTTCATAAACATCATCCCATCATAACATAATCCATATAAAACAAACGTATATCATTTCATCATAAGAAAAACAAAACCATGTAAATAATAGAGATATTATACTTGAAACATAAAAATACTAAATAATGTCATCTTAGATGGAAAATAGTTTTGATAAAACACATGAAATGAATTCTTGAGGAAAATGTCATTTCTTCTTCAAAATCAATTTCTTTTCTAAAAATTCCATCAAATTTTAAAATAAAAGGATTTTTTTGAAAATAATCATGAAATATCATACAGGAAGCTTCCTGAAAATAAGGCGTTATAAATCCTTAAAAACCCGTTAATGGCATATAAGTTAAAAAACACTCTTCTCGTACTTTTACTGGAAAAGTAAAAAAGTACCTCGTATGGTAAACCAAAGAATGATTCCTTCCATACCATGTGGTAAAAGTTAGAAAAGGGTAAAAATAAATTTAAAAATACATTGAATAATAGTAAACATTTTATGAAAACATTCCGATAAAACATGGATATGGATTATAAACATAACCCGAGTAAATACTTACAAATAAACAATCTCGGATAAGAATGAGATAGGAATAATTATACCTTACCTTATGTCCAACTTCTTCTATATGTGTCTGATACTCCTGTATAGCGGGTTTAAAAATATTATTAACTTGTAACAGAACCATAATAATACTTATGATATCACATATGATTAACTTATGACTTTATATTTCCTGTTCATATGTTAAAGCAACGTTTTGGGTAAAATCGTTTCATTTGACGTATGTGTTTTGACTTGTAATTATTCTTATGATTAATTATATCATGATTACTTAATTATAGAATGTAAAACATTATTTACATATAATATATATTCAGAATATAATATATATATATAATAGGTCAATAAATGGAATGAAATACACCGTTCATGGAGACGGTAGGCTATCTGTACGCATGAACGCTGTTTTCATTTCCTTATTAAATTGAATAGAAGTAAATAACATATACATAAATCTAGTATCATTATTATTTCATATTTTTCATGATTATTTACTATATATTCTTTATAATCATTCTGTAATGGTTAACATAGAGAATGAATCTCATCGCATTGTGGTGATGGAAATCCGTACGTACGCACGAGCGATGATATCGTTCCCATAATTATTGAATGGAATTGGAGTGGATGATATAATATCACAGAATCAGTATGATGTTATAATAATCATATATAGTTATTATTTCCACCATTACACCCATCCAAGTATGGCGATGGTGAAAAAACTTATTACACCCCGGCGTGGAGACAGTAAGCCGTACGTACGTGCGCACAATGATTTTGTTTATCGTAGGATGGAGAGATGGTGAAATAGGTTTTATTAATATTTATAATAACGTATCAGTATATTAGTTATACTGACATTATTACTTTATAATGAAACAACTAAAGAAGTGGAAGTATAAGAATAAAGAAACTTGAATAATCAGTAGAAGAGATTACCTCTTCCTCGACAGACCTCCTTTAAACTTCCTCTTAAGGGACTAGAGTTGGTATTTTGAGAAGACCAGAACCTCCAAAATGTGACTAGGAAAGTTGAGAAGTGTAATGGACAGGGTTTTGACCTGATTGAAGGCTCAAAATTGTGTGAATAGGAGAGGGATTAGGTTCTCTTTTATAAGAGAAGAGAGAGATACTTTTGGAAACCTCAAAAATATTAATTAATAATAGAATCAAACCCCACATAAAATATCCAAAAATGATTCAATTCGAAAATTAGATGAGATAGGGTTGTAATATCATCAAAAATAAAATTTAGACATATTTTAAGTTTATTTTAAACCTTATCATTTTGATTTATCCTTATTTAATCTATTTAATTTTATTTTCGGTAATAAAATTATAATTTATAAGATGTTATAAATACTTACTTATGTTTTGTGAATTTTTAATAATTAGATAAATTATTACTTTTTACACCATATAATTTTTAGTTTTTAATTTTTAAATATTTTTGTGATTTTTAAACATTTAATAATAAGTTATTTTTATAAAATATCAATAATGTCAATTTTAACAATCTTCATTTATTTGAATTTAAATAAAATCCACATAGAGGATATATTAAAAAAAATATTAATAGATTTATAACATGTCATATTAATCTATAAAATTTGTGGATCACATTAATTAGTTCCCATAATATTTATTTTATTATTTTTAAAACCATTTATTTCATATTTTTCTTAATAAAATAATTACTACAACATTTTTGTATAATTATTTAATATACTTATTTGTTGCATAAAAATTAAAACTAAAATACTATGATGAAGATAAATATAATATATTTCATAAGAATACTTTTAGTTAAATTTATATTCTAAAACATCAAACTTTTAAAATGATATGTTTACTAAATTATGAAGGTAACAACATTGACATCATTTAAAATAAAATAATATAAATGTCATAATCTGTTTTATAAGGCACCAAATGGTAAACAAGTCCACCCTTGTATGATTAGGGTATATATATACTATACCAATAAGTTTTGGTCAATTTTATGGTCCTTTTGATTGGTATTATTATTTTAATAAAAACTATATTATTGAATTTTCACTAAATAAATAATTCCTGCATCATTAATGTATAAGCTATTAAGGTAATTATATATTTCTTAAAAATTACAAATAAATTACCATGATGAAGAAAAAAATTTTATCTTTAAAATGAGTATTCATAATCGAATTTATATTATGTATAACCTTATATTAAAATAATTTAATTAATAATGTTTGAGTGAGACATATTGCACTTTCTTTAAATAAAATTAATTAAAGGTCTTAATCAAATCAAAGTGGGTTAAAAAAGATACCATTTAGACCCAAGTATATTATAGGTCAAAATATAATCACCCAATTATATTAATACAAGTTTTAGGGTAATTGTATAATATTATTTTTACCATTAATTACCCGATTTACCTTTAACTATAGTAAATAAAATTTACCATAGTTACTATTCATAATGTCTAAAAATAAAAAGTATCCTATTAAAATAATTTGAACCTACTGATTCCAAATATGGAATCAATTTTTCTAAATTCAAAACACAAAAGTTTCAGCATTTAATTTAAAATTAATCCCGCTGTTAAGAAAACGGGTTCTAAAAGTTAAAACATTACAAAAGATTGAAATGTTTTTAACTACGAATTAATTGTAAAATTAATGATAATAAAATAGATAATATTAAATGGTAAAAATATATTATATTTATACTTTAAAACCATTCAATATTATAATTTAACCATATAAATTATCTTGATGAAAAAGTTGTTTTTAATTAAAATTTAGCGTATTTTTACTATTCATCAAAATATGAAAGTTAACAGAGAAATATTAAATAATTATCCAAAGTATATTTTTATATACTTATTTAAATGAATAAGTTTATTTTGTAAAATTAAACTCATAAACATGTCAAAAACTAGATATATAGTGGGTGCACCATCAAAAGGTTGCAAAACTTCATTTTTTTTGTAAAATACTTATTTTACCAGAAAAATTTATTTTGTTCTCATACAATGTTCTAGAATATGGGTAAGATGAATGATAATGTTATAAAATTTAAAATGTGTTTAATAATATTCATTACGGATAGTTTATAATAATATTATAACAATATATTGTTGTTTAATGAAACTCAATATTACATACAACACAAGCTGTTGAGGAAGGTCGCTCTTACATGCAACACAATCAAAGAATAGTGTTTGCATATACTACAAGATAATACGGTGTTGAGTATAGTGAAAGCTAATCTTGGTGTAGCGTACAACACAAGTCATCAAAGAAATTTAAAAGAATATTTCTCATAAAATATCAGGGTGTTACATTCTACCCCCCTTAAAATGAATTTCATCCTCAAAATTCTTCGGGGTTATAAATCATTTACTACCTGAAAGTTTCTTTCATAGAAACCCACATCATCAAAAAAGAATAATAAAACTTAATTTTAAAAAGTAAAGTAAGAAACTTGATGGTTACCCAAATTAACTCATCACTAGATTTCCACATAGGAGAACATAGGTGAAAACATGGATATGGAAGAGAAATCTAACCATCAAGTTCGGATAGAGAGTGGTAGAGAACATGGATATGAAAAATCCAAAAATCACAAAGCCATATATTTGTGATGATCTAAGGTACCATTAGATCCATCAGATATGAGGGTACTAGAACAATTTTTTTTGGTTTTCAAGATCATTTCTCTAAAATTGGTGATTTTTTTTGCTTAAGTATAAATAATTACTTGATTTCAGTGTAATATCATCATCGGTAATTCCATTAACAATTTCCACTTCATATTTTATTTAAAGAAATGAAGTTTAATTTTTCATTCTTTAAGTATTAGAAGATCATGCGATAGAATGATAGGTCATTCTATCTGTCTCTATAAAAAAAAGGTTAGCACACGATATTAAATATACATAAGTCCATATATGGTGAGGTTAATCATATATGGTTCCAAAAATGGACTTATACTTCCTATATCATACCAATTAGAAAAATAAAACTAATTTCATATAACCATGGACTTCTTGTAGGCCAGTGGTAAGAGATAAAGGCCTGTCGCACTTTGGTTGTGGGTTCGATTCCTGCATCCTTGTCCGATGCGACGGGTTGTCGCCCGTCCTACGGGTTTTCCTTTTTCTGAAACTATACTATTATAACATTTCAGAAATAATATAAAAAATTTCTAAACTTAAACAATACTATCTGATGTCTAACTTAATCCATTCCAATCTTTAGGCTTATCCAAAATACATCTGTCTAATCTCATAGTATAATGAAAAATATTATTAGAGAGGTCATCTTCCAAGAATGTGATTACCATCCTTTATCCCCCATATATCATAAGATATATCTTGTAGGTCACATTCCAAACATGTTAATACCTTAACCATGTATTCTCTTGAAACATAAATTACCATAGAACCTTAGTGAAAACAAGAATACTATCAAAAGTTAACTCTTTCCACATATGAAAATACCAAAATTTATATATACTCAAACCATGATATCACTTTGTCCTTATATCAATCATGAGCTCATTAATACTATCAAACATATTATTTTCTCTTTATACCTTAATTATATGCATAAAATCTGCTTTCCAAAAATATTTCAATCACTTTTAATGGTTATGAGTACCATATTATTATTGAAAACCACAATAATCCAATACATAGATATTCCAAAATTTCACAATACTATATATGAAATTCCACAACACTATTTTGGAATCCTGTTACATAAACACTTAATCATTTCACCCCTTCATTATCATATTCAACATCTCCAATAGTAATCGCATGTGACTTCCCTTTTTCCTTTTCTTTAATAGGTTGTTGATGTTGATCATCATTAACCCTTGGATTAGGGCATTGGTTAGCATAATGATCCATTTCCTGGAACATGTAGAATTGAAGTGTTGGTGGTGCATTCTCTGTAGTCTTTTCTCTATTCACATAATTAGCTACCTTTTTCCTATTAATTCAGCACTCAGTTGCTCGATGCCCATATTTTACACACTTAAAATATTTTCTAGTATCTTTAAGACAATCTCCATCATGCTTCTTTCCACACTTTGAGCATAACGAAACATTTGTCTTCTTTTCACAATGTTTTTGAGATTTTTACTTGAACTCCATCTTTCTTTTATTTTCAAAACCATGAGATGGATATGTACCAACAACTTCCAGTTCTACCTTGATAGAAAAACACACAATCTCTTCATAGCTACTGAAGTCTTGTATAGTTAATTCCTTTTAGAGACTTGGTTTTAAGCCACTGAAGAATCGATCAACTTTACTTTCAGGTTTGATGATAAATCCAGATGCATACCTTGCAAGTCTTGTAAAATTCTCTTCATATATACCAAAAAATTCATCATCCTTTTTCTTAAGCTCACAGAAATCCATTTCCATCTTCTTTCTAAGAATACGAGGAAAGTACTTATTAAAAAAATGTTCTTGAACTCATTCCATTCCATGGATTCAATTTCATATTGGGGCCTTGTATTCTTAATTAGAGTCCACCACTGGTCTACTTCACCTTCTAAATGGTAAACAGACAGAATGAATTTTTCATGTTCCGAACAACGAAGTATGGAAAATATATTTTCATTGGTACTGATCAATTATTCAGCAACAAGTGGATCAGATGACCCATTGAAAGAAGGTGGATGTTTCCTCATGAAGGAATCAATAGAATATTGTTCCTTTCTCTACTCATTTGGAAGTCCAGAATGATTCATAGCTTGTGTAAGTAGAGTAATAAGATATTTCACTCCATTTCCCATAACATGTGGTTTTTTAGGAGGAAAATCATTTCATTTCCCAGTGCATTAATCATTAACATGGTTCCTTTGGTTTCCAGCCATTATCTAAAACCTAAAAAGAATAGTGTGAGAGACAAAATCATACTACGAAAACAATATAATCAAGGGGATTAATTTCAATCTCTAACATCTTAGGTTTAATCCTAGGTTATTCTTGATCGTTATCATAATTCTAGGACTGTAACCTATACTTATACTTAACCTTAGAGACATCCCTAGACATACCTTAGAAATATCTCTAGGGATTTCACTAAAGTTTTTTCATCCTAGTTTCCAAAGGTTAACTAATTATTTTCTTTGATACCAACTATAAAGACCCAAACATGATGTATATAGACATTAAATTACTTTTTGAGAATACTTAATACATGACAAAAAAAAGATTCCCAAATACCGTATTAGTTTAGTGTCTTTCAAAACATAGAACATAATCTTCTAATCATGGTGAAAGGTCTTCAACATCTTCCATAAATACCTCCCCATTTTTTTTCTTACCTAAAAACTTTATTTATATCCTGGGGAAAAGAAAACATAAAAAGGGTGATCTCAAATGATCAGAAAGGGTAAACATGGAGAATATAAAATAATCCATAAACATTTGAACGTAAAAACATGAACATAAAACATTAAAATCATGAGTAATGACATATATCTTGGCACTACATAAGGAATAGATCATAAAGGAACATTAATCATGATAAAATATCATGGGAATAAAAAATGTAATTGTGGAAGAACATTAATCACATGATATTATTTCCATAGTATCCTAGGCATTGCTTCCAAGACCATCATAGTGGACAAAGTCCATTACTAAACCAGGTTTACTCCAGCGCAGTATTACTGAACCAGATTTACTTTCCGTTCCAGACATGTTTATCTCATGGGATATAAATCTTTACCCAATACAATTTAGGGAGATATAGGTCCCACCCATCTTATAATTAAAACATTCTTTCACGTGCCACAAAGTAAACCTAAATCCTTCATCATAACCCAAAGAATAAAATGGGTTTCATAAAAATCATTCCATCATAACAAAATCCATATAAAACAAATGGATATAATTTCATCATAAGAAAAATAAAACCATGTAAATAATAAAGACATTATACTTGAAACATAAACATATTAAATAATGTCATCTTAGATGGAAAATAGTTTTGATAAAACACTTGAAATGAATTCTTGGGGAAAATATCCTATTTTCTTCAAAATCATTTTCTTTTCTCAAAATGACATGAAATTTTAAAAGAAAAGTATTTTGTTGAAAATAATCATGAAATTTTGTACGGGAATCTTCATGAAAATAAGGTTTTATGAAACTGTAAAAATCCATTCATGCCATATAAGTTAAAAAAACATTCTTCTTATACTTTTTCCAAAAAAGTCAAAAAGTGTCTTTTATGGTAAACTAAAGAAATATTCCTTCCATACCATGTGGTAATAGTCAAAAAAGGGTAAAAATTAATTTAAACATAAATGGAATAATAGTAAACATTTTATGAAACATTTTGAGAAAACATTGATATGGATGATAAACATAACCCTAGTAAATACTTATGAATAAACAATCTCGGATAAGAACGAGATTGGAATAATTATCCCTTACATTATGTCCAATTTATTCCATATGTGTCTGAGACTCTAGTATAGTGGGTTTAAAAATATTATTAACTTTTAATAGAACCATAATAATATTTAGGATATCATATATGATTCACTTACAACTTTATATTACCCATTCATATGTTAAAGCATCGTTTTTGGAAAAATCGTTTCATTTATCGTATGTGTTTTGACTTATAATTATTCATATGATTACATAGATCATGATTACTTACTTATAGAATGTAGAACTTGATTTATATATTATATATATTCATAATATATAATATATATATATATATATAATAGGTCGATAAATGGAATGAAATACACCGTTCATGGAGACGGTAGGCCGTACGTACGCATGAACGCTATTTTTGTTTCCTTATTAAATTGAATGGAAGTATGTAAATAATATATACATAAATACATTATCATTATTATTTAATATTGTTCATGATTATTTATTATATATACTTTATAATCATTCTGGAATGGTTAACATGGAGAATGAATCTCATCGCGTCGTGGAGACGGTAATCCGTACGTACGAACGAGTGATGATATCGTTCCCATAATTATTGAATGGAATTGGAGTGGATGATATAATATATAATAATCAGTATGATTTTATAATAATCATATATAGTTATTATTTCCACCATTACACACATCCATGTATGGTGGTGGTGGAAAAACAGATTACACCACGGCGTGGAGACGGTAAACCGTACGTATGCGCGCGCAGTGATTTCATTTTTCGTAGGATGGATAGAAAGTGAAATAAGGTTGATTTATATTTATAATAACATATAAGTATATTAGTTATACTGTTGTTATTAATTTATAATGAAACAACTAAAGAAGTGGAAGTACAAGAATAAATAAACTTGAATAATCGGTAGAAGAGATTACCTCTTCCTCGACACACCTCCTCTAAACTTCCTCTTAAGGGACTAGAGTTAGTATTTTGAGAGGAACATAACCTCTAGAATGTGAATAGGAAAGTATAGAAGAGTAATGGGCAGGGTTTGTCTAATATTGAAGGCTCAAAATTGTGTGAAGTGGAGAGGGATGAGGTGCCCTTTTATAAGAGAAGAGAGGGGCACTTTTAGAAACCTCAAAACATTAATTAATAATAAACTCAAACCCCACTTAAAAATCTCAAAAAATGACCCAATTCAAAGTTGAGATGATATAGGGTTATAAAATCATCAAAAAATAAAATTTAGACATGGTTTATGTTTATTTTAAACCTTATAATTTTGATTTATCCTTACTTAATCTATTTAATTTTATTTGCGGTAATAAAATTATAATTTTTAAATTGTTATAAATAATTACTTATATTTTTTGAATTTTAGATAATTAGATAAATTTTTAAATTTAAACCATATAATTTTTAATTTTTAATTTTTAAATGTTTTCGTGATTTTTAAACAATTTAATAATATGTTATTTTTATAAAATATCTATAGTGTCAATTTTCACAATATTCATTTATTTCAATTTAACTAAAATCCAAACAGAGTATATATTCGAAAGAAATGTTTAATATATTTATAACAGGTCATATTAATCTATAAAATTAGTGGAGAACATTAATTAGTTCATATAATATTTTTTTTAATATTTTTAAAACCATTTATTTTATATTTTCCTCAATAAAATAATTACTACAACATATTTGTATAATTATTTAATATATTTATTTATTGTATAAAAATTAAAAATAAAATACTATTATGAATATAAATATAATATATTTCATAATAATACTTTTATTCTAATTTATCTTCTAAAACACCCAACTTTTAAAATGATATGTTTACCAAATTATGAAGGTGACAACTTTGACATCATTTAAAATAAAATAATATAAATGTCATAATATGTTTTATAAGGCTCCAAATGGTCCACAAGTAGACACTTGGATGATTATGGTATATATATACTCTACCAATAAGTTTTGGTCAAGATTATGGTCCTTTTGATGGGTATTATTATTTTAATAAAAACTATATTATTTATTTTTCACTAAATAAATAATTTCTGCATCATTAATGTATAAGCTATTAAAAAAATTATATATTTCTTAAAAAATACAAATAAATTAACATGATAAAGAAAAAAAATTTATCTTTCAAATGAGTATTTATAATTGAATTTATATTCGGTATAACCTTATATTAAAATAACTTAATTAATAAATTTTGCGTGAGACATATTTCACTTTCTTTAAATAAAATTAACTAAAGGTCTTAATCACATCCAAGTGGGTTCCAAAAGATACCATTTCTACCCAATTATATTTTACGATGAAATATAATCATCCAATTATATTAATACAACTATTAGGGTAATTTTATAATATTATTTTTACACTTAATTACCTGATTTACCTTTAACTGTAGTAAATAAAATTTACCGTAGTTACTTTTCATAATGTCTTAAAATAAAAAGTTTCCTATTAAAATATTTTGGACCTACTGATTCCAAATATGGAATCTATTTTTCCAAATTCAAAAATACATAATTTGTAGTATTTAATTTAAAAGTAATCCCACTGTTGAGAAAACGGGTTCTAAAAGTTAAAACATTGCAAAAGATTGAAATGTTTTTACCTATGAATTCAATGTAAAATTAATGATAATTACATAAATAATATTAAATGGTAAAAATATATTTTATATACTTTAATACCATTTAATATTATAATTTATCCATATAAATTATCTTGATGAAAAAGTTTTTTTTTAATTAAAATTTAGCTTATTTTTACTATTCATCAAAATATGAAAGTTAACAGAAAAATATTAAAAAATTATACAAAGTAAATTTTTATATAATTATTGAAATGAATAAGTTTATTTTTTCAAATTTTACTCATAAATGTTTCAAAAACTAGATTTATAGTTGGTGTTCCATCAACATGCAGCAAAACTACATTTTTTGAAAAATATTTATTTTACCCGAAAAATTTATTTTGTTCTCATACCATGTTCTAGAATATGTGTAAGATGAATAATAATGTTATAAAATTGAAAATGTGGTTAATAATATTCATAAAATCTAGTTCATAATAATATTATAACAATATATTGTTGTTTAGTGAAACTCGGTATTGCATACAACACAAGCTATCGAGGAAGGTCGCTCTTGCATGCAACATAAGCCAAGAATAGTGTTTGCATATAGTACAAGATAATACGATGTTGTGTATAGTGGAAGCTAATCTTGGTGTAGCGTACAACAGAAGACATCAAAGAAATTAAGAAGAACATTTCTCCTGAAATCTCGGGGTGTTATAGAATCCTTAGATTCCATAGCTAGGGTACTACACAACATGTGTCCCTAGACTACACGCTGTGTGTTTTGGGGTTTTTTAGTTTCCAAGTAAGTAATAATAGGTCTCAAAAAGGATTTCTATTTTACCACTTTTACCATTATTCATGTCGATGAACTTGTATCTAGGGATTATTGAGCCTAATCTGTCTCTGGTGGTTGTATTTCAACCACCTAAACCACATGAAATTCATTCCATTTCACCGAAACTATCCCATGGATAAAGAAATAATATCTAGACTCTAATATGTGTCATAAAATCCTAACACTGTATCACATCATGGTTAGTTCTCAAAAAACTAATCTTTACATCATGCATGCATCTTCTACAAATTTAGGTGTTCGTTTGCACATGAATCCGACCCAATAATGTCAAACCAAATCCCTATGGGCCAAAGACAAAGAACATGGTAAAATGTGGGGTAAATTCACAAGTGATAACTATAATTATACTTATGTGATCCTAGACAATGATTATAAATTTTGAAAGCGTGGGTGGAACATAGAACAATTAATGAAATAATAAATCATGATCTTGAAAAGATTTATATCTAGTTAGTTGTGATTCATGGGATGCAAGATAAATTATGTAGATATTTTATTATCCAAGTTCAATAATAAAAAATGAATAAAAACAAAGAATAATGAGTCCTACCTTGGGATTGGATCGATCGTTGGTGAGGAACACATCTAGTAGCGATGAAGATGATGATTCTACATTGTTTTCTGTTCATATCATGATTCACCTTGATCCGTTCACCATTGATCTTTGATCCTGATTTTCTAACAAATAAATCTCACTCCTCCTCTATAATATCCCAAGGTTATGTGGTTAAAAATAAGTATTTTACATAAAAGTGTATTTATAAGTGAGGTTTAGGATTTTGGGATGTTAATAAAAATAAAAATAAATAATTAACTAATTCAATTAACACATCCGCGAACAGCTGCCTCAACTAAACACCAAACACTGGTCAAATTTATGTCACACATAGGGTAAACCCATATTCTAGAAAATATTGTGGTCTTATATTTCCCATATGAGGTTTTAAAAAATAGTAAAACCATTTAGACAAAAAATGTTCATGAAAGTGATTTACTATTTATTAATATTTTTAATATATTAATTTTGGGGTTCTGCGATAGCCAAATATCACATAGAATCTAATGAAAATATAAGTAGAAATATATAAAAATATTTAAAGGAATAAATCTACATAATTTGGGGCATTACATTCTCCCTTCCTTCAAGGAATTTCATCACAAAGAGCACAAGCTACATGAAAAGGTGGTGGTATAGAGTCCACATCTGATTCTCATGCTCCCAGGATCCCTCTTACATGCTCTTATGTTCCAAAATAATGTGAAACAAATAAATGGTATATCCCCACATGATCCTATCCTTTTGTTCCTTGATCACAAAAGATACTATGTGAAGTTGGATCCATTTTCAATTCCCATCTTTCCCCAGTTAATAACACACATAGGGTCATGAATGCATCTCTTTATCCATGAAGCATGGAAGGTTTTATGCACTCGGTACAACTATGGGGGAAATTATAAATTATATGAAACCTTTAAAACATTATGCAGGGTCTCGAATGGCCTAATGAACCTCAGGGATATCTTGCCTCCCTTGCCAAATATCCACAACCGTCATCATGGGTAGACCCTCCAGGAAACATGGTGTCCCTAATCAAACTCCAAGGGCCTACAACATCAACCCACATAAGATTTATGTTATATCTAGGATATCATCATACGCTCTTAGATCACTTAAACCTTTCTTATCATCACCTACACCATCTCTAGACAAACTAGAGATGTCTCACCAATTTCAGCCTATCATAACGTTAACCTACATGGTCTCCCATAGTGGGCCTCAAAAGGTTTCATACTGATAGTGGATTGATATATATTGTTATAATAAAAATATCGAAATATAATGTGATCCTATTTACTCTAGGTGAAGTCCTAACCATAGGATCTTAGTATATCCTCCAATACTTGTATAGTTTGCTCGGTTTACCCATCCATCTAGGGGTGAAATGTTGTACTCATCCGTAGTTGGGTCCCAAAATACTTTTGCAGAACTATCCAAAATCAGTACATGAACCTATAATCATATTCATATATTATAGTTGTGGGTAATTGATGAAAATTGATGATCTACCATACATAAACCACCCAAAAATCTCATCCAAACACTACTCCTTGGTAATAAGAAAGCATGCTGACTTGGTGAGTTCGTCAACAGTCACCCAGATCACATTTTGGAATCTCAATATCCATGGAATAACAATAAAAAAATCAATCTATATGTCATCAAAATTCCATTCCTGGATCTTAAGAGTTCGAGTCAAACCTATTGGAACCTGATGTTTAGCCTTTACCTGCTGACATGTGAGACACCAAGAGATAAATTCGAAGATTTCTCCCTTTTTCTATTCCACTAAAATTTCCACCAAAGGTCCCTATACATATTTTCCATGTAATTATATAAAACCATGGGATATGTATGAAAATACCTCAATAACATATCACACAATATGACTAGAACCACTATCCATCCCTAAAAAAGGATAATGTGATACCCTCATTTAAAAAGTCTATATAGTCATCTCATGAGGATATTTGGTCACATAAAACCTCACTGTTTATGTACCCCAACTGAGAATCTCTCACATGAGGAAGAGGTATCAGAGTCACCACCATCGAATCAAGAAAAACTTCAACTATATCCCCCTCCAGGGTCATTTATAATGAAGGCAACTACTCAGATGCCTCCTCCAACAAGCGATAATGACACTTCCTACTAAGGGAATATACAACAAAATTTACCTTCCCAAGAGTATATAATATTTTGAAGTTATAGAAATTTATTAATTACAACCAATGCCTATGTCTCAGGTTGAGGTCTATCTAGATGAAGATGTATACGAGACTCTAGCATTTTGAGTAAACTACAAAACCCTCTCCTGGAAGATAGTGTCTCCACATCCTCTGAGTGAAGAATACCGCTACAAACTCAAAGTCATGGTTTTTATTGTTATACTCATGGGGTATCAACTACCTTAACTCATAAGTAATAAAAACCTTCCTTTTTATCAACACACAACCAATACCATCTCTAAAGGTATCAAAAAACAACATGTACTCAAAAACCTCCTCCGATAGTCTCAAAATAGGAGCACTAGTCAACCTCAACCTCAAATTATTGAAGCCTCTTTAACATTGTTTAGTCCAGATAAATTGATTCACTTTACATGTTTATGAAGTAAATGGGGATAATACCCTTGAAAATAATTCTAATAGCCTCCTTTAGTACCCCACCAAACCAAGTAAGCTTCACACCTAGGACACACTCATGGATGTATCCCAAGAGAGCACTACATCAATATTCAATGAATCCCTATCTAAATGATGCTTAGATATATACATTCTCTATAAAGGGAATCTCAAGGATCCAAAACAGACACTTTGAGAGCTTACCATAATGATTGTGGTCTCTATGTAAGTCTAGGACTATCCTCCAATGCTTTACACTATCCTCCATTGACAGAGAGTAAAATGAGTATGTCATCGATGAAGAAAACTTTGAATTGATAAAATTATAACTAAAAGATATAGTTCATAAGATCCTTGATCATAGTAGGGTAATTCTTGACACCAAAATGCATCACCTGGAACTCATAGTTCTGTAATCGCATCATAATTTTATCTTCATAATATCATCCATGAGAACCCTCAAATGATGGAAACCAAACCTTAGGATGATCACTAAGAACAAACTCACACCTTTTAAATGGTTAAATAGATCTTTAATAATCCTCAAAGGGTACTTTTTCATTATCATTACATGATCCTGGTGATGATAGTCAACCAAAATCCTCAAACTCTCATCCTCCATTTTCATGAAAAAAACTGGATATTTCATGGGGGACACCTTGGGTTTAATAAAACCTTTCCCTCGAAGGTCCTCCAATTTCACCCTCAACTCCCGTGGATCAATAGAGTCCATTCGATATACTACAAAAGATATTGGAGTGGCCCCAAAGTGAAAGTTGAACCATAAGTACATCTCTCACCCCATAGGAAGTCCTATAACATCTTTAGGGAATATGTATATATAATTATTCATTAACGTTGGAGGCCAAATGTCTGAAGATCCCAATACACCAAGGGATATTCTCACAAACTATGAAAAATTTTATTTTAATACACTTTAATTCATGATTTATTACATAAATAAAAACATAATACAACCACAAAAGATCATAAGGTCTAGTGTATTTGGGTAATTAGATACAGATCATATATATTTTTAAAATAAAATATAAAAATATTATTTAAAAACTCCTTAACATGTGATTATATTCCATGGATCTTATAAAACTACATGGGATAACTTGGGGATGTACATAAGAAATGGGTGAGATATAATGATTTTTAAGTGAATAATAAAATAATATCATAAGGTAAATAAGTTCACATGCGTGAAGAAGAATATCAAGGTAACATAATATGGGTGAGAATAATAATCTTGAACAATGAGGTATGATAGATCATGATAACATAAATGCAATATATGAATGTGTATACAACATAAAACATGACATTATAAACATATGTCAAGGCTAACCACTAAGAAAACATGACATAGTGTGATTAGGATATCCTCCTTTTCACCATAAATGACACATCATGAGATGAAACACTATCCAATTCAATGAAGGGATATATAATTTTGGTCCCACCCATCACTTTCATATCAAGTACATGTATAAGTTTGCCACATATATAATACAACATAAGGATGTATTTAACCATTTTTAACCAAATGATTAAGGAGTGTAGATTGAATATATGTAAATCCACAATAAATGATGGATAAGAAAAACTAGGTGAATACCTTTGAGTATAAATGAATATAGGTATTCTCTAAATAATGTATTGGAATTAAAAATCGTAGCATAAATTTTGGCAGCATAATGAGGGTACTTGAGGATTCATGGAAGTGTTAAATGAGAGTTAAAGGGGTTTATAATCACCTGTAAATCATAAGGATAGTAATATTTATGTGTGAAAACATATCAAAACTAGAAATAAAAAGGCATGAAATAAATAAGGTGCTTCAATAAAGAGGAGAATGAGATAATCCCTCATTGTGAGATGGAGATTCTAAAATCTTAGGAGGATCTTTTTTAGAGTTTGTGGGAAATTTGGAAGTGAAATATAGAGGGAAGGAAAGAGTAAATTCATGCTCATAGAGTTTTGAGTGAAGAGAAATGGTAGGTTGGGTGGGTTTATATAGAGAATAATTCTTTATTAATTTCCAACCTTAGGTTTTAGACTCTACATGATAAATAAATAAAAAACAAAAACATTCCCATGGTTTTTTCCAATAGTTTCTACCACATATAAGTTTCTACGTATTTTATAAGTCTAATAAATGAACACATTAAAATAATTCCCTTGGTGATGTGGAAGTGAGTCATGTTTATAAAGAATTGATTTTACAACCTTGAAATATAATATAGGCTTTGGAGGATTCACTAAGGCTTTATAAAATTAATAAAATAAAATAAAAACGCAAAATTTTAAAGGGGGAAATAAATATTTGGTCATGGATATATACTATGGAATATAGTTCATTACTTTTGGGTCATTATTATGTCATAATAAACATTGTATAATTATACAATATTTCACTTTTTCCCAAAAAATTAAAGATATTAGAAAATTATAAAAAATTAAAAATTGGATAATTTCAATGTTATGATTTAAAAAAAAATATTTATTTGATCAAAATAATTTTATAAATATGATAATCTACAATTTTAAATAAGAAACCTCCATTTATGGAAAAAACACTATTTTTACAATAAAAGTTTTACAACCCCTATAAAAAAATAAATTTGACTTCATAAAATAATATGATAATTTATATTTAATAAAAATATTTTATTAAAATTACTAAACTTTCATGATATTAAAGAATTATTTGAACTAAAATCAAACAGTACATTAGTTATCCTTTAATTAATAACTATAATACCTATCTATACTTCATTATCAGTATCCACCTCAATAGTTGTGATGGAATACGACAACCCTTTATCACTAGGCCTTGGAGGTTGTTTTAATCTGTTATCATCAACAAACCATGTCTTAGGGTATTTATTCACATAGTGTCCCTATTCCTTGTAGTTTAAAAATTGGATGAAATGTTGAGGGTTGACATGAAAAGTCCTTTCTTTTATCACATTAGTGGGTTTCTCCCATCATCAATCATGATATAAGTTCCCTTCCTCCCCGCACCTAAAAAATTTACTTATCCCCTTTAATAAATTTTCAAGATTATTCTTCCCACACTTTTGAAAAGTGGGATGATGTAATTTCTAACCCCCATGATATTTTACCATCACACTTCCAAAATTAATATCCAATATCTGCTTCATATTTCCCGATCTACGTGACCCATGGGATTCACTCATCTCTATTTCAAATTTAGGGGCACATTAGAAAATTTACTTATATCTATAAAATTATGAAATTTCTCAATATTTTCATATAATTATCTTTATAAAAAATATTAAGTGGTCAAGTAAACTTTTTGGGGAGATGATAATGTTTGAGGTGTATTGTGAATGTCTTATGAAGTTTTCCTCAGATGCCCTAAGGAATTATTCTTGATTTTTCTTGAGGATAAGGAAATACCTCTTCATTTTAAGTCAGAGAATGGGAGGAAAATATTTGTCAAAAACCTTTTTCTAGAATTCCATCCACTTCATCATTTTGATATACTCTTGGGGCTTCACATTTTTAACCAACATCCACCAATGATAATATTATCTCTTCATATGAAAAATAGTTAGCATGCCCATTTTTTTATCAGATAATTGAAGGATGTAAAATATATTTTCAATGGAGCCAACTTATTACTCTGTGATTAAGGGAACAAAAGATCCATTAAAACTTTAAGACCTTACAACATAAATGTCTTAATTTCATATTTATCTTTCTTATGGGGATTTAGGTGGTCCTCTTGATTCAGGTTTCAATTCAAAACCTAATTCAATTGTGAATGTATTTTCATAAATTTCATGATCCATGCTCCCATCGGGCTGGGAATCTCACTTGGACAGTCTCCACATTTCCCCTCACATTGGTTGTTGACATCATTTCTCCTATATATAGACATTGAATAAAAATAAAGGGAAAATTAGTGCTGAGAATATTTAAACAATTAAATAAATAAATGTTAAACCATGAACAGTAAAAGAATAACTCATAAATGACATATATTCATTAACATATGAATTTATAATTTTCAATATATGTGATACATGATTTATTTCCTAATATAAATTATTATGGTCATTTTTATTCCCTTAATAATGATTCATAATGATCTTGTGAATTTAACAAATAATATCACCTATGAGTGTCAAAATAGGTGTGTAATAATGGACATTATCAGGCACTAGGTGACAATCGAGTCCAAATCAATGGGCCATTTTTGGGGTTGTTACCCCTAGGTATATATGTTCCAGATCCACATCCACTTATAATATCCAAACATGGATGTATTTTTTTTTGTAAAACCCTTACATTATACTTTACCATAATTTAGGAATTTTTTACTATGTTTAGTTACATCCCTAAATATTTCACTAGTGTTTTCAAATCTCAATCCACAAATATAATAATACTTTTCTATGATACAAACTATGAAAACCCATATTTTAATAAATTTTAATTCATGATTTAGTACATAAAGATACAGTTAATACCGCCCCAAAATATCATTAGGCATAGTGTCATTAGTTAATTAGATACATATCATAACAACTTGAAAAATTAAAATAAATTAAAATAATTTAAAAACTCCATAGCATGCACTTATATTCAATGGATCTTATAAAACTACACGGGATAACCTGGGGGCATAGATAAAAAAGGGGTGAGTTATAAATTCTAGTAAGGGAATACAAAATAATAGAATAAGGTAAATTAATACATGTTATCCAATAGGAATATCAAGGTAGCTTAATATGGGTGAGAATAATAATACTAAACAATGATATATGATATAACATGATAAGATAAAGTCAACATAGGAATGTGGTAACAACATAAAACATGACATCATAAACATACGTCAAGTCTAATCACCAATAAAACATAACATAGCGTGCTTAGGATAACCTCCCGTGAACCATACATGGAATCTCATAAGATAAAAACATTACCCAATGTATTAGAGGGCTATATAATTCTGGGATCACCAATCACTTTCATATCATGTATATGCATAAGTGTTCCTCATATATAGGAAAACATTTGGTAGCATAATGGGGGTACATGAGTATTCTTGTAGGGGTTTAATGAGAGTGAAAGGGGTATATCATAAATTTAAAATCATAATGATAGTAAAATGGATGTGTAAAAAATATCCCAACATGAACAATTGGAAATAAAAAGGCATGAAATTAAAAAGGTTCTTGAATAAAGAAGAGAAGGAGAGGATCCCTTGCCTTGAGAGAGTAATTTTAAAAAATTGGGAGGATATTTTTTAGAGGATGGGGGAACCTTGGTAGAGATATAGAGAAGTAATGGTAGAATAATTTAATGATCCAAGAGTTTTTTGTTAAGAGAAATGGTAGATTGGTTGGGTTTATATATAAAAGAAGATGACACTTCTCTATGAATTTCCAAACTTAGGTTTTGGACCATATATGATAAATAAATTAAAACCGCAAAAATTATCATGGTTTCTTCCAAATAGGATATGTTTTTATTATTTTATAATTCTAAGAACCAAAACATTAAAATAATTCCTTTGGTGATGTGGAAGTGAGTCATGTTTATAAATTATAGATTGTAAAACCTAAAAATATAATATAGGATTTGGAGGATTCATAAGGGCCTTATAAAATTAATAAAATAAAAAAAAACATAATGTTTTGAAGGTTAAATATATATTTGATCATGTACACCTTTTATAAAATATACTACATCACTTTTTGGTCATTATGATGTAATATTACACACCGTATAATTATACTATATTTATTTCTAACCCAAAAATTTGACCATCTTCACCATTGGATAATTTCAACATGTTTAATTTAAAAATAATATTTATTTTATTAAAATAATTATACAAATATAATAGTTTACACTTTAAAATAAAAAATATCTATTTATTGAAAAATATTTTTTCTTTGATAATAATAGTTTTTGGAGCCGTATAAAATTTATAAGTGACTTCATAAATTTATATTATAATTTAAATTTAATTAATATTATTTATTAATTATATTTTATTAAAAAAAATTATTTAAAAAAATATTGAATTCATCAAAAGGAGTTTCTTGATTGGAAATATAATTTCTCAGAATTCCCGTGTAATTTTTTTTAAATTTTATAGAATTATTTTGAGACCACAAGCTTTGACGACACATGATTTCAAGGTCCTATGAGCTCATAACAGAATTTTGAACTTTTTTTAGTTCAATTAAGTAAACGTGTGAGTGAGTTTTTCTAAATTTTGAACTGGTACTCAGATCAAGAATCCAAGAGCACCGTTGTAGTCAGAATGCTGAGATTCGCCAAGAAAGGACTTAACTTCGACCGACAAGGGTCAGATGGAAAAGTTAATTTTTAGACTTTTTGGAAGAAAAATAAAATAACTTAAAAAAAGTTATTTTATTTTCTTTCACACTGTTGAGTAGTGGACGACGGTGCTACGGTGCGGCGAGGACACAACGAAGAGGTGAATTAAAAGGGGATCATTAATGGATCATTAATGTGAAACGTAACAATGATTTAAAAGAAGTTTAACGACACGACATCACAATATAAAAAAACAATATGACATGTTTTCTTTTAATACACTAATGCATTGGGGGAAATAAGAATTAAATGATAGACAATTCTCTGATGAACCACTACTGAGTTTTATCTCCAATGAAGAATGACGAACATTAACAGAACATTAATAACTTTGACACCACTCAAAGAACAGAGCCGAGAAGCAATGAACGCCTTCAGCTTCTTGAATCTTTACTGGTGGATCGCTTCAACATCAAACCACTTCAAGGAAGGGGGTTTAATTTTGTTAATGTTTCCCCGTTCTGATTTCTAAATGACGAATGAGGATCATCCTAAAAACATGTTGATCTGTGAATTGCGTGTTCTTGCAGGAAGGTGTTTCATTTGGGATTTCTATTTGGGATTAAAATTTTTCTGATAGAATATCATCCTAAGCCTCCCTAGTTTTAAACTTATAACACGAAGGGCGCATGACTACATGAACAATGCCCAAGACCCTCTGTATGTGTGTTATTTGTAAATAGATTTCTATGATAGCGATAAGGTGTATCCGAGGCCATCGCCATGAAGAGGGAATTACTTGGAGGCTGTAGGCGCAAGTGATAAGAATAACAGACCACCAGAGCATGTTTGGTGGTTTACTGAAGTTCCTACTTGTGCACCGATGCTGGAACACAGTGGTGCCAGCCACATGCTGGACAATGAAGAATCAGGGCCACTGGCTATGCCAGAGGCTAACAGAAACGTCTCACCCTAAGGGCGCGTTGAGCAACAGAGACCGCGACCACCGCAACCACAACACTAGAGACCCACATTTCCATGTTGGCACTATGTTGACAAGTCAACCCGCGAACATGGTCCATGGGTGACATGGATGTTTGAACCAAGGTTGTTCTTTGCTGAAAAAAAGAATGTTTTTTGTTTTTTGTCAATAATCTCATGGATGATCAAGGAGATTAGAAGGAAAAAGATATACAGTTCAATCCATAATCTATTTTGAGGGTGACATCATTTCCCTGTGTCTGCCAAATTTTTGTGGTCCAAAATTTGTAGATTGAAAAGCATTGCGAAAATTGGTTTTTCTTGAAGGTCTCATGAAAATATGGTAAAGGCATGAGTTTTGTAGAGATATTCTTCATGATGTGTGTTTCACGAATACATGAATATTGTGATGGTGTGCTCTGTGATTAAAAGACTTTCTTTGAGGTTGGTACTTTTCGGTGGTGATTTGTGGTGGTGCGAAGGGTTTTGATAGAGATCTATTCGGTTACGATGAGAGTGATGCGTCGTGAAGGAATTTATGGCCAATCCATATTTTGTGCCTGAATAAGTAGAGCTTCTCATTTGACTATGCCTATAAATAAGAGGGTACCCCTCTTTATTTTACATGATTTTGAGAGATAAAATATGTGATTGCTGTGACTTCGTGAAGTAGGGGTGTTCTGCGAAGCAGGTTGTTCTACGTGAGCTTTATCTTCAAAAAGATACTTTTAAAGTCTTGAATGATGAAAATACTTCTAATTTATATGAGATTAAGGAATATGGGGTGTTCCATATTGGCTCAGTGAGATTCACAAAGTAGGTAGCTCTATAAGGCCGTGAGCTTCATGAAGAGTTGTGCTCTGTGAGGCAATGAGCTCCGAAAAGGGTTGTGCTTTGCAAGGTGGTGAGCTATGCGAAGGGTCTTTGCAAAGGGTTATTTTGAGTATAAGTGTTGAGTGGTCAGGGCTTTCAGTGTGCATCTACTCAGGTCTTTGATACAAGTAGTGTCTCATGCGGGACAAAGACAAAGACTTCTATTCCAATTTATTGAAGTGATCTTTATGTTGATAAACTAGTTAGAAGTATCTCACAGTAGTGAGCTAGGGGGAGTTTACAGAAGTGTTCTGAGGTAAGTAGTGAGTCATCCCAAAACATGTGTAAGGGCAGTGTGCCTGGAACAAAGTGGCTGTGACCAAACCCTTGTACTCCACAACTGGTGAAGATTAGTGGATTTAGGCATGACCAACACACTATTAGTGTATAATTGCTGGACGTATCCCTTTAAGGAGAACCAAGTAAAAGTGTTGTTTTATCTCCATTATTTTATTTCACTGATAGATTTAATAGGTTCCTACCAACATGGGAAAAATATCCACAACATTATGAAGAAAAAATTGACACCCTGATTCACCCCTCACCTCTTAGGGTGTTCTGGGGTCCTTGAAGTGGTATCAGAGGCAGGTTACTAGTGTTTGATCTGTCTTACCATCATGAAGAATTAATCCAATGTGAGGGGATTTCCCCTCTTTAATGGAATTATTTTTTAGATCTGGAAGAATAGAATTAGATCTCATCTAATATCTATTGGAATGGAAGTTCTATTTACTACTGTGCAAGGAATAAAACTTACTGATGCAACAGGGCTCACTATGACTGATATAGATAGGAAAATTCTTAATACAGATTCTAAATTATAAAATACTCTCATCGAAACCATTTCAGATTATATATATCTAAAGGTGTTAAGTTTCACCTCAGCAAAGTCCATGTGGGATAAACTTGAAAATATTTATGAAGGAGATAGAAAAGTGAAGGAGGTGAAACCACATGTCCTTCACAATAGGTTTGATGATATGAAGATGCATCCTGATGAGAATAAAGACTCTTTCTTTAATTGAATTACTAAAGTGGTTAGAGCAATTTGAGTTTTAGGTAAAGAAATCAAAGACATTGATATTGTAAAGAAAACATTGAAAATACTTCAACCCATGTACAATGAAAAGGTGTCAGATCTTGGGAAAAGAGATCTTTCCAAACTTTCTCTAGATGATCTGTTGAGTAGCCTGGTGGAATATGAAATGAGAGTCAAGCCAGAAGATTTTATGACTTGAGTGAGCAAGGAAATGGTGTTCAAATCCCTAGACAAACTGAAAATTTCAAAATATAGTAGTGGTGAATACATTAATGAAAAATAAATTATTTCTCTCATTTCTAAGAAGTTTTATAAGGGAAAAGGAAAATTTAAAGGGAAGTTACTTATGGATTACTTTCATTGGGGAAAACTTGGTCGCATTGCCTATCAGTGCTCAAGAAATTTTTAAGATGAAGAAAGTGAAGGTGAAAATATTGATAAGACTCATAAAAGGGTTTTTATAAAGGGAGACTTCAAATCTAGAAGGAAAGTACAGAAGAAGAGTTTTTTTCGTGAAGTGGAAGTGATGATAATGAATTCATTAAAGAAGAAGAACCATAATTTAAAACTGGAAACAATGCTTCCATGATGAATGCCATTTAAAATTCCAAACCATCAACAGATAAAGCTAGAGATAACCAGTTAAAAACCAATACCGATACCAAGTTACATCTTTATGAAGCTTTTGGTACGCATGAGAATAATTGTAAGACATAAAATAAATGAAAATAAATGGTGGAAGAATCATCAGAATATGTTGATCATCTTGAAGATGAAATTGAATGAATGGAAGAACTAGTGAATGTAAAATCATCAATTCTTGAAAGAATAGATGATTTAGTGGAACTAAAGATCATAATTGAAAAATAGGTAAAGGTCATCAATGACCTTACCTTGAGACTCGAGGATAATTCCAAAACTTTCGGGAGACTCGAATAAGAAGTTGTTACTCTTAGAAGTATTTTCAAAAGTGAATCAAGTTCAAAAGAAGCAAAGAAGAAAATAAAATTTTCTAGGTTATCGGATGCTGAACTGCTAGAGAGAGAAAAATGAGGGTCTAATGGAGTTGAAAAGATTTTTAGTGATCAAAGACCCACACACATGGAAAATAGTGGAATAATTTGTGATTTCAAAACATCAAATGCTACAAATAATGTGGTCTGGAATAAAGGCAAGATGAAAGTGGATCATATTGTAAAATTATCAAAAGTTCTGAAAAAGAGACCCTTAAATCAAACTGAAAGGAGAACATAAGAATATCCTCAAGCTTCTAGGAATAACAGGTAGTCAAAACTTTTCCCAAATAAGAAATCATGAGGACAAATATAAGTGAGAATATATTTCCTCGCATAAAGTGTCTGTTCTATGGATATCAGGGTCATAAAATGTCATATTGTGAAGAGTGAAGGAGATATCTACATGGGGTGGATCTAGAAGTTCAATAGAGGAGAACAAATTCATATCCTAATACTTACAGAAGAAAAACATTCTGTGGATATTGTTTTCATTGTTCTAGTTTTGTCCATAAAGCCATTTATTGCAGGTAGAGGAGTGACACAGACACCTCATACTGAAGTCGGAGATAAGTCAAAGATCATAAACAAGATAGTTTTTCTCATTCAAATTGGTTTTCTCATCTGGAATAAGATTTTAACTATGAAGAACCCATGTAAACATAGGAGAGAATTGAAAGGCCATCAGTATCCTACACTCAATCCAATGTCTCATGGAAGTAAAAGAAGAAAATTAAGAAATCCAACCTTATAGAGGTATCCCCTAAAGCTACAAAAAGAATAATCACCTAGATTATTGATAGTGGTTGTTCGTATAATATGAAATGTAAAGAAGACTTGTTAATAAATGTCAAGACGAGGGTTAATGGAACAATGCGGTTTGGTAATGATGGAGCTATAAAAATAAAAGGTAGTAGAATTACTAAACTAGAAAATGGAGAGTTAAAGAAAACTGAAGTCTTTTATGTCGACAACCTACATCATAATCGCCTCAGCAAAAGTCAACTCTATGACTCAGGACATATAGTTACTTTTAAACAGAAAGGATACAATATTAAGGAAAATACAGGGAATTCACTTATGAAAGAATGAAAAATAGAAGGCAACCTCTATTAGGTTGATAGTAAAGAAAATAATTTCTACATGACTGTTGAAAAATAATATAACTTGTGGAATTAGAGATTGGGTAACATCAATAAAAAAACATGGAAAAGACATCAAAACTAATTTTTTTCATAGATATTCCCAACCTGAATCATGAACGTGAAAAGTCTTTTGATGTTTGCATTTAGGGGAAGCTGGTCTTCAGTTAAAATCATCCAAATAAGAAAATGGTATCTTATATTCTTAATCCCATTCATACAAATGTATGTGGCCCAATAAATATTGTCGGAACCCATAGAGAAATGTACTTTTCCCTTTTTATAGATCATTGTAGTATAATGTCATGTGTAATGGTTATACATAAGAAACGAAAAGTTCTTGACTGCATGAAAACATACAATCAAATCACTAATAATGATACGAGACGAACAATCAAAGTGCTGCGATCTAAAAATGGAAGGGAATACACGTATATTGAATTTGAAAATTACCTAGAGAAGCATGAGATACAACATGAGGTAGATTCTATGAGAACTCCATAGAAAAATGGAGTTGTTGAGCATAGGAATAAACAAGTGAACAACATGGAAAGAAATTCCATGATTGAGAGCTGTATTCCTCAACTTTACTAGAATGAGGCTGTTCAAGACGCAGTGTATATTCAAAATCTAACAAGGCTTTATATGGGTGAGATGAAGACACCATATGAATTGTGGCATGGAAGGAATCCCTCTTTGAAATACTTTCGTGTTTTTGGAAGTAAATATTTCATCAGAAACAAAGAAGGAAATCATGGGAAGTATGGTGACAATGAAGATGAAAGAATTTTCCTTTGATACATAATAAACAACAAAGCTTACAACTGTTTCAAAAAGCACTTGGGAAGGATTGTGGAAAGTAGTGATGTTAAGATCATTGAAGTAAAAACAGAAAATTCTTTATGAAATTCATATAATGATGTGATAGAAGATGAGGAAGAAAGAGAACATGGATAAAATGAAAATACATAAATAGAGGAAGGTGTACAAAATTATATAGAGCCACATCATGATATTGACTCAGAAAAAGAATCTGAAGAGGAAACCATATACGAAGAGAATTTTGTTGAATCTTAAAGGGGGAATCGAAGAGAAAAAATTGATCAATACAACATTATTGAGGATTGGACTGTACTCACATAGATAAGGAGAATGAGTAATAATACACAATCTGCACTTCTTTCAGTTGTGGAACCATCATCATTTAAAGAAGCTTCAAAGGATGAATCATAGGTGAAAGCCATTAATTAAGAGTTATATCAGAATGACAAGAATAAAAAATTGGACCTAGTCAAGAGAATCGAAGGTCACAATGTGATTGGTATGAAGTGGATCTCCAAGAACAAGTTTGAAAAGCATGAAAATGTGGTCAAAAATAAGGAACGTTCAGTTTGTAAAGAATACTTACAAATTGAAGGTGTTGAATTTAAAGAGACTTTTTCTTCAGTAGAAATACTAGAGTCAATCGTGTTATTTCATTCCGAGGAAATCCAAAGCGATTATAAATTTTATCAAATGAACATCAGGACAACACTATTAAATGGTGTTTTGGAAGAAGAAGTTTATATCGAACAACCCATGGAATTATTGCTTGGAAATGATGAACTGAATGTTTGAAAATTAAAGAAATCTCTCTATGTCCTGAAACAGGCACCACATGCGTAGTACTATTGGTTAGACTCTTATATAAGAAAGATTGAGTTTAAAATAGGAGGATTGGATCAAAATATCTATATGATGAATTTTCAAAAGGATCAGTTCATGGTATTGGTATATGTGAATGATATTATTTTTGCTGGAAGTAGGAAGGGATCAGTGGATGAATTTTCCAATCACATGAAATCAAAATTTGAAATGTACATTATTGGTGAACTCACATTGTTTTTAGGGATTCAGGTGATTTAGAAGTAGGATTACATTTTCAATTATCTGGAAATGTATGCAAGAGTGCTGTTGAAGAAATTCAATATTAATGATTCCAAACTAATTTTGACTCTGATTGCAGTTGGAACAAATATCAGAAAGAATGAAGAAGGGACTTCTATAGATCCCACCATGTACAGAAGAATTATTGGATACCTCCTATACCTAATGGAGACATGACCACATATTGTCTTTTCAAATTACATTGTGTCCCACTTTCAGAGTAATCCAAAGGAAGGAAATATGGGGCTAATGAAAATAATCACGTGGTACATTCAAGGTAATCATAATTATGGATTATACTTTCTGCTAGAAGAGATAGCGAACTATCATCATTTTATGATGCTGAATGGGTTGGAGATTTTGTCGATTGATTGTCTACTACTGGTGGAGCATTCTATGTTGGGAATAAATGTGTAGGATGGTTAAGAAAGAAACAAGAAATTACTTCTCTTAGTACTGATGAAGCTGAATATATATCTGCTACCAAGGAATGAACTTAGTTACCTGGGATGAAACAACAAATGACTGACATAAGTGATGAGGTGAAACAACCAATGTTGATTACTATGAAAATAAGGGAACAATTGATCTTACAAAGAATCCTGTTTAGCATTCTCATAAAAAACATATTGAGATCAGATATCACTTCATCAAGGAAAATGTTAAATAAGGTGTGATCAAAATGGACCATATGGAAACCGATGAGCAAGTGATTGACATTATGACCAAGCCACTATCAACAGTTGTGTTTGAGAAACATCATTTGAACCTTGGGGTTTAGCCACCTCCCAGTGCATAAGGAGGTTACGAGATTCCCCTCTCCCCAATTATTTTTAACCGTGTTAATCTATTTTTGGAAGTGATGCAGGTTTATGGGGGAGATAAAATCCAAGGGGAGCATGCTTTTAACCTCTTCAAGACAAGATTTGGTTCAGTGGGTGTATTTACAATGGGGGAGAATGGATAAATACAATGCAGAGTGATATTTGTTTTCTATATATAAGAAAGATTCAGAATAGAAAAAGCCTGAAATGAAACTATGAGAGAGAAAATAAAAGAATGAGAACTCAATTCATGTCCTCTCTCTTGTTTTCTACATAGAGCACTGCTCATACAAACTTATAGTGATAATTGAGTTGTTTCTTGAATGTTCAAGTTTTGATTTTGGCAGGCATTTAATTGAATTTTTCTGTAGATTGCCAACAAACCCAAAGGGGGAGATTGTTGGAAGCAAGGTTATTATTTTCTTAAAGCGGAGCATGGTTTGTGTTTTTTTGTCAATAATCTCATGTATGATTAGGGAGATTGAAATGAAAATGATCATATAGTTCAAAAGATAAGTGTTTTTGAGGGTGATGTTGTTTTCCTGTGTTTGCCAAATTTTTGGGGTCCAAAATTTGGGGAATGATAAGCATTGTAAAAAGTGATTTTTCATGAAGGTTTCATGAAAATATGGAAAATGTATGAGCTTTGTAGAGATGTGATTCAAGAAGCATGTTTCGCGAAGACATGAATATTGGGCTGGTGTGCTCTGCGATTCTGAGAATTGCTTTGCGAGTGGTGCTTTGCAGCGGTGTGAAGGGTTTTGAGAGAGGGTTCTGTGGTTACGATGAGCAATGCTATGAGAGAGATGTGTGGGGAAGGAATTTTTGGATGATCCATATTTCTCACCTGAAGAAGTGGAGCTCTTCATTTGACTATTCCTATAAATAAGAGGCCCCCCTCTTTATTTTACACGATTTTGAGAGAGAATATCTGAGATCGTTGTGACTTCACGAAGCAAGGGGTACTCCATGAATCAGGTTTTCCTACATGAGCTTGAGCTTCGTGAAGATACTTTTAAAGTATTGAATAATGATAATGATTTTAATTCATATGAGATTCACGAAGATGGGGAGTTCCGCATTGTCTCAGTGAGCTTCGCGAAGTTGGTAGCTCTGCGAGGTAGTGAGCTTCGTGAAGGGTTGTGGTCTGTGAGGAAGTGAACTCCGCAAATCGTTGTGTTATGCAAGGTGTTGAGCTCTGCGAAGGGTTGATCATTGCGAAGGAGCTTTATGAAGGGCTATTTTGAGGATAAGGGTTGAGTGGTCAGGGCTTTCAGTGATCATCTACTCAGGTCTTTGATACAAGTAGTGTCTCATGCAGGAAAAATACAAAGACTTCTATGCCAATCTATTGAATCGACCTTTAAGTCAATAAAACAAGTTTGAATTCTCTCATAGTAGTGAGTTAGGGTGAGTTTACATAAGTGTTTTGAGGGAAGTGGTGAGCCATACCTAAACTTTTTTATGGGCAGTGTGCCTGAAATAGGGTGACCTTGATCAAACTCTAGTACTCCAAAACTGTTGAATATTAGTGTATTTAGGTATGACTGACACAATGTCAGCATATACTCCTTGGATGTATCCCTTTGCGGTGAACCAAGTAAAAGTGATGTGTTATATCTTTACTTTAATTTGAATCACAGATTTAATAGATTCATCCCTATATGGGAACAAGATCCACAACTTTAAGAATAAAAAGTTGACACCCTGATTCACCCCTCCCCTCTCAGGGTGTTTTGAGGTCCTTCAAGTGGTATCAAAGCAGGTTACTGGTGTTTTATCTATCTTACTATGATGAAAAATTCATCCAATGTTAGGGGAGTGCCCCTCTTTGATGAAAGTAATTTTCAGATATGGAAGGAAAAATGAGATCTCATCTAATATCTCTTGGAATAAAAGTTCTATTTTCTACTATTCAAGGAATATAAGTTACTGATCCAACAAGGCTAGCTATGACTGATACATATTGGAAAATTATTGATACAGATGCTAAATCATTGAATGCTCTCACCGTGGCCCTTTCTAATCAGATCTATCTAATGGTGATGAGTTTCACCTCAGCAAAGTCCATGTGGGATATAATTAAAATAATTTATGAAGGAGATATGAAAGTGAACTAGGATAAACTACAAGTCCTGCAAAATAGGTTTGACAATCTAAAGATGCATCCTGATGAGAATTCAGACTCCTTCTTCAATCAAATTACTGTAGTGGTAGGATAAATTCTAGGTTTAGGTGAAGAAATCATAGACGTTGATAATGTAAAGAAAATATTGAGAATACTTCCACCCCTTTACAATGCAAAGGTGTCATCTCTTGAGGAAAGATATCTTTCCAAACTTTCTCTGGATGATATACTGAGCAGCCTGGTGGAATATAAAATTAGAGTAAAGCCAGAAGATTCTACGACTCGAGTGAGCAAGGAAATAGAATTTATAGCCATGAGAAAACTTAAAATTTTAAAAGATAGTAGAGGTGAATACAATGAGGAAAAAGTAATTCTTTCTCTCATTTCCAAGAATTTACAGAAGGGAAAAGGGAAATTTAAAGGGAAGTTACCTCGATCTTGATTTTTTTGTGGAAAAGTTTGGTACATTGCCTCTCAGTACTCAAGAAAGTTTGAAGATGAATAAAGTGAAGGTGAAACCATTGAGAAGCATTAGAAAATGTTTTTTTTTTGAAAAATAAGACTTCAAATATAGAAAGAAAGTACATAAGAAGAGTTTGGTCTTTGAAGAGGAAGAAGATGATAATGAATTCTATGAAGAAGAAGAATGAGAATTTAAAATTGGAAACCATTCTTCCATGATGGCTACCATTGAAATGTCAGAACCATCAATAGATAAATATAGATATAACCAGTTGACAACTAATACCGATCCCATGTTATAAGTAAAGTAAGCTTTTGGTAAGCTTGAGAATAAGTTTAAGAGATGAAATAAGTAGAAAGAAATGGTGGAAGAATAATCAGAATATGTTGATCATCTTGAAGCTAAAATTGAACGACCGGAAGAACTAGTGAATGTACAGTCATCAATCATTGAAAGGACATATGATGAAGTGGAACTAAAGATCTTAATCGAGGAACACGAAAATGTGATTATTACCTTACCTAGAGACTAGAGGAGATGTCCAAAAACTTTGGGGGACTCAAATAAGAAGTTGTTACTATTAGGTGTATGCTCAAAAGTGAATCATGTTTTAAATAATCAAAGATGAAAAAATAAAACTTTGTAGGTTCTTAGATACTGAGGTGATGGAGAGATAAAAACTCGGGTTTGATGTAGTTAAAAATATTTTGAGTGATCAAAGACTCACACACATGAGAAACAGTGTAATCAGTTTTGATGCCAAAACATCAAATGCTATAAATAAAGTGGACCAGGATAAAGGAATGATAAAAGTTGATCATGTTGTAAAATCACCAGAAGCGCTGAAAAAGAGACCCTTAAATCAAATTGAAAGGAGAACAGATTACTGTCCTCGATTTTCTAGGAATAATAGACATTCAAACATTTCTTCCATGGAAGAAATCATGAGTAAAAATAGAAGTGAAAAGACTTTTCCTCTCATGAAGTGTCAGTTCTGTGGATATCTACATCCTACAATGTCATATTCCAAAGAGGTAGGGAGCTATCTAAATGGGGGAGATCTAGGAGTTTTATAGAGGAGAATAAATTCATATCCTACTACTTAAAGAAGAAAAAATTTCTATGGATATTGTTTTCGTTGTTCTAACTTTGGACATAAATCTATTTATTGCAGGCATAGGAGTGACATAGATACCTTATACCAAAGTCGGAGACAATTCAATGCTCTTCAACAAGACTGATTTTCCCTTTTTAATAGTTTTTTCTTTTAGAAGAAGATTTTGACTATAAAGAACCAATGTACATGGAAGAGAGAATTGAAAGGCCATCATTATCCTATACTCAATCTACTATCTCATGAAAAGAAAAGAAGAAAATTGAGAAATCTAACCTTGAAAAGGTATCCCTCAAAGCTACAAAAAAACAACACCTAGATTCTTAATAGCGGTTTTCTATCTCATATGACAGGTAATGAATACTTGTTAATGAATGACAAGAAGAGGGTTGATGGAACAATACCATTTGGTAATGATGGTGTTCTAAAAATCAAAGGTAGTGGAAGTACTAAGCTAGAAAATGGAGAGCTAAAGAAAATTAAAGTCCTTTATGTGGACGACCTATGTCATAATCTCATCAGTTTGAGTCAAATATATAGTTTAGGACTTTAGTTAATTTTAATAAAAAAGGATTCACTATTAAGGGAAATACATGTAATTCACTTATGAAAGGATTCAGAATAGAATGAAACTTGTATGAGGTTGATAGTAAAGAAGAAATTTGTTACATGACTGCTGAAGAAGAAAATATTTTATGGCATCAGAGATTAGGGAGCATCAATCAAATAGACATGGAAAAGATATCAGAACTAAATATTTTCATAGATTCTCCAAACCTGAAGTATGAACGTGAAAATTCTTGTGATGCTTTCATTCAGGGGGAGCTAGTCTACAGTTCATATCTTTTAAAGAAGAAGATGATATCTCATCTTCTTGATCTCGTTCATACAGTCATATGTGGCCCAATAAATGTTGTTGGAACCCATGTTGAAAGGTACTTAATCCTTTTCATAGATTATTATAGAAGAATGACATGTGTAATGGTTATACATAGGAAATGACAGGTGCTTGACTATATGAAAACATATCATCGAATCATCGAGAATGATACTAGAAAAATAATCAAAGTAATGTGATCTGACAATGGAGCAGAACACACATCCATTGAATTTGAAAATTACCTTGAGAAGCATGGGATACAACATGAGGTAGCTGCTATAAGAACACCACATCAAAATGGAGTTGTTGAGTGCATGAATTGATAGGTGAACCACATGTAACGAACTACGATGATTGAGATTCATGTTCCCAGAAATTACTATAAAGTGGTTGTTCCTGTTGGCATGTATATTAAAAATCAAATAGGGATTTATATTGTTGATACTGAGACACATTATGAATTGTGGCATGGAAGGAATCACTTTTTAAAATACTTTCATGTTTTTGGAAGTAAATGTTTCATCAGAAAAAAATAAGGGGATCAAGGGAAGTATGGTGACAATGCAGAAGAAGGAATTTTCCTTGGATACTCAATGAACAATAAATCCTACAAGTGTTTCAATAAGAGCTTGGGAAGGATTTTGGAACGTAGTGATGTTATGATCATTGAAGAGAAAGTTAAAAATTCTTTGATGAATTCATATGCTAATGTGATAGAAGATGAAGAATAAAGTGAACATGGAGAAAATGAAAATTCCGAAATAGTGTAAGGCGTACAAAATTATCAGGAGCCACATCATGATATTAACTCAGAATAATAATATAAAGAGGAAACCATGGTTTGGGAGAATTCAGCTGAATATCAAAAGAGGAATAAGAGAGGAGAAATTGAACATTCCAACATTATTAGGGATTGGAATACACCAACAAAGACAAGGATAATGATGAATAATACACAATATTCACTTCTATTAGTTGTGGAACCATCATCATTTAAAGAAGCTTCAAAGGATGAATCATGGGTAAAATCCATGCATGAAGAGTTAGATTAGATTGAAAAGAATATAACATGATAGCTAGTCAAGAGTCCCAACAATAACAATGTGATTGGTATGAAGTGGATATTCAAGAACAAGTTTGATGAGCATGGAAATGTGGTCAGAAATAAGTTCTTCTTGGTCTGTAAAGGATACTCACAAATTGAATGTATTGATGTTGAAGAGACATTTTCTCCAGTAGCAAGACTAGAGTCAATCAGGTTGTTTCTTCCCATAGAAATCTAGAGAGGTTATAATTTTTATCAAATGAATTTCAGGAAAAAATTTTCAAATGGTGTTTTGGAACAAGAAGTCTATATAAATCAAACCATGGGATTCTTTCTTAGAAATGATGAATTGAAGGTTTATAAATTACAGAAAGATCTCTATAGCCTGAAATAGATACAATGGGAATGTTACTCATTGTTGGAATCTTATCTAAGAAATATTGAGTTAAAAATAAGAGGAGTGGATCACAATCTCTATGAGAAGAATTATCAAAAGGATCAGTTCATGGTGTTGGTATATGTGGATGATATTATTTTCAGTTGAAGCAGGTAGGGATCTGTGGATGAATTTTCTAATCACATGAAATCAGAATTTGAAATGTCCATTATTGGTGAACTTGCATACTTTTTAGTGTTATAGGTGATTGATAAGAAGGATTACACTTTCATTTATTAGAAAATGTATGCAATAGATTTATTCAATAAATTCAATATGCATGATTCCAAACCTATTTAGACTCCGATTGTAGATTGAAGAAAGCTCAGGAAGTATGAAGAAGGGACTTCTATGGATCCCAACCTATATAGAAGAATCATTTTAATCCTCTTATACCTAACAAATACATGACTAGATATTTTATTTTCAACTTTCCTTGTGGTCCTCTTTCAGAGTAATCCAATGGAATAACATATGGGGGTAGTGAAAAGAATCACGAGGTACATTTAAGGTACTCATAAATATGGATTATACTTTGATGCTAGAAGAGAGAGTGAACTATCAACATTTTCAAATGCTAAATGGGATGTATATGTTGTGGATAGAAATTATACAAGTGGTGGAGAATTATATGTTGGGAAGAAATGTGTGGGATGGTTAAGTAAGAAATATGAAAGTACTTCTCCTAGTACTGTTGAAGTAGAATATATATCTACTACCAAGGCGTGCACTTAGTTACTTTGGATGAAACAAAAATTAACTGACATAGGTGATAAGGTGAAACAAATAAGGGTGATTTACTGTGATAATAAGAGCGCAATTAATCATACAAATAATCCTATTGAGATTTCTCATATGAAACATATTGAGATTAGATATCACTTAATCGAGGAAAAATTTGAACAAGGAATGATCAAAATGGACCATGTTAGAACCGATGAGCAAGTGGGTGACATTATAACCAATCCATTTTCAGTAGTTGTTCTTGAGAAACATTGGTTTAAATTTAGTGTTCAGCCACCCCCAGTACATAAGGAGGTTACGAGATTCCCCTCTTCCTAACTGTTTTTCACTGTGTTAATCTGTTTGTGGAAGTGATGCAGGTTTATGGGGAAGATACGATACATGGGAGCATGTTTTTGTTCTATTCAAGAAAAAATTTGGTTAATTGGGTTTATTTACAAAGGGTTAGAATGGATAAATTCAATGGAGAGTGATCATTTTTTTTCTAGATACAGGAAAGATGAAGAATAGAGAAATCTAGAAATGAAACTATAGGGGAGAAAAGAAAAGAACGAGAAATCAATTCATATCCTCTCTCTTGTTTTCTACACCGAGAACTAATCACGTAGACTTTGTGTAATGTATGAGTTTTTTCTTGAAGGTTAATGTTTTGATTGTGGCTGGCATTTCATTTAATTTATCTGGAGATTTTCAACAAACCCAAAGGAGGGATTGTTGGAACCAAGGTTGTTTTTTGCTAAAAAAGGAGAATGGTTTGTGTTTGTTGTCAATCCTCTCATGGATGCTCAGGGTTATTTTTAGGAAAAGGATCATATAGTTCAATCCATAAGTAGTTTTGAGAGTGACATCGTTTCCATATGTTTTCCAAATTTTTGGGATCTAAAATTTGGGGAATGGAAAGTATTATGAAAAGTGTTTTTTTGAAGGTCTCATGAAAATATAGAAAAGGAATGAGTTTCATATTTATGGGATTCATGAAGTGTATTTCGTGAAGACATGAATATTGCGATGGTGTGCTCTTCCATTATGAGACTTACTTTATGAGTGGTGATTTGTAGTGGTGAAAAGGGTTTTGACAAAGAGCTCTATGGTTTCGATGAGCATTGCGATGAGAGTGATGCACTGTGAAGATATTTTTGTCCGATCTAGATTTCATTCCTAAAGAAGAATAACTATGAATTTGACTATTCCTATAAATAATAGGCCAACCCTCTTCATTTTACAAGATTTTGAGAGATAAAATCTGTGATCGTTGTGACTTCATGAAGAAAGGGGTTCTCTGCAAAGCTGGTTGTTCTACGTGAGCATGAGCTTCGTGAATAGACTTTTAAAGTCTTGAATGATGATAATTATTCTATGTCATATGAAATTAATGAAGATGGGGAGTTCCACATTGGCTTAGTGAGCTTCACGAAGTAGGTATATCTGCGAGGTAGTGATCTTCGTGAAGGGTTATGCTCTGTGAGGCAATGAGCACAGTGAAGGGTCGTGCTTTATGAGGCAGTGAGCTTTGTGAAGGGGCTTTGGGAAGGGTTGTTTTGAGAATAAGTGTTGAGTGATTAGGGATTTTAGTGAGAATCTACTCATTTCCTTGATGAAAGTAGTGTCTCGTGCTGGACAGAGACAAAGACTTCTATGCCAATGTATTAAAGTGACCTTTAAGTCGATAAACTGAGTTAGACTTATCTCACAGTAGTGATCTAGGGGGAGTTTATAGAAGTGTTCCTAGATAAGTGGTGAGACATCCATGAACTTTTTCAAGGGTAGTGTTTATAGTATAGAGTGAATGAGACTAAACTCTTATCCTCCACAACTGGTGAATATTAGAGGATTTAGTTATGACCGACACACGGTCGGTGTATGTCCCTTGGATTTAGCCCTTTGTGGTGAACCAATTAAAAGTGCTATGTTATCTTCTTTATTTCATTTGATTGACATATTTAATAGGTTTATACCAACATGGGAACAAGATCCACAACTTTAAGAAGAAAAATTTAACACCTTGATTCACCCCTCCCCTCTCAAGGTGTTCTAGGGTCCTTAAGTGGAGGGGCGGTCTGTTTCACCGGTCGTGTGTGGTGAAGTTGGACATGGCTACTCTGCATCTAGATATAAGATATGGACCATTATAGTGGGTTGGAATAACCCTGGGGACATACCCATGGACCAATGGGCTTGTCCATATCGTATCCGAGTCGGGTCAGTCCGATCGGGTCAGACATGACCCGGACCCAACTAGCCCTCGTTTCACTAAAATGCCCGTATCTTTCAAATTGGGCATCCAATTGAGAATATGTTTGTGGAGTCGGGACCGTCACGATGAGAAGGATATTTTGGAATACTCTATTGTTTATTTCACTCAAGTTGAAATTCTATGAATGGCTTGAGGGGCAGTTCTATGACGATCAAGCGTGCTATGTGCGGAAACCCCTACGGTTGGCTGAGACCTAAAGACTGTTGATGAGTGACCATTTACAGATCAAATAATATGACATAGTGGGAAGTGTATTCTATGTGACCCAAAAATCCCATGGTGGGGAGTGGCTTTTATGTGACTTGGTAGAACCACAGTACTCGATAGTAGGAGTGCCATAGTATGGCCATAGATGACTGGGAAGTGATTTTTGTATGACTCGACATGCCCCTGATGGGGAGAAGATTCTGTGTGACCTATAATAACAATGGTGATCATCAGGGGTGAGTACCACAGCAGTCCTAAGGTTAATAGGAATCGACTTCTGTGTGACCCAGAAAGCCCACTATACTCATTGAGGAGGAGTTATCCAGCAACCAAGGTGTTCGATGATGTGATTCATGGTTCTACTTTCCTACTCTAGAATATACATGCTGTGAGAAGTCTAGTTATGTGATCAATATTGGTGTTCATTATTTGTGGTTTGGTTGTGGAATAATTTTTAGACTTTCCTTGTTATTTTGGGGGCGATACTGAGTATTTTTTACTCACCCTTGCACAGGCTTCACCCGCACGTGTTGTGTCTAGTGCAGACGATCGCCGCCTTAACAAAGTAATTGGTGGCCCCGAACCCGGTGGTGCCCAGTGAGACTAGTAAGATGGGACATACTTCTAAGCATTCTAGTAGCTACTCTATATTTACCCATCAGGTGTAGTTTTTAGCAGATGGCCACTCAGAGTTTCTTTTGTACTTTCCTATTTTCCAGTTAGTTTTTTGTTGGGTTTGTATTCTGGCCTATTTGGCTTTCAGTTTTACTTATACTCAGTGGTTATTTATAGTGGAATTCTTGTTTATTTTTCTATATTTGGGATGCAGTTGTGTGTGCTTGCATATAGGTACTCAGGGGAATGCATCCCACTTACAGGATTACACCTTCGGCGCTAGTTTCCAACCCCTGGCCTTCAAAAGGTGATCTTTGGGGATTTCATGACACTGGACTTGGGGATGGGTTTTTAAAACACGGTATCAGAGATGGTTGGTTATACCTCAAAGACTAAGAGTCTTTTGTTTCATTTTTGGGGCAACAATGTTGAAAGTTTCGAGTTCGACTTTCAGATTCAGGGAGTCCATTGTTGGTGCGGTGGTCGACGTATCCATACACCAGGACCCTAAATCCTTCTTTTAGGATCTATTTATGAAAACACTATTTTCCTAAGTGTCTCCTCATGATTTAATTGAATAAGAGTTAGCTCACCAGTTATAATATTATTATTGTGGTGCATATTTATCTATTTTTGGATGCCTCTATACAGACATCCAACCAGGCTTCCGATATGTGATTGTGTGGACAACCCGCCAAGGGACGAGGCATCAGTTCATGGAAAAGTGCTAGAGATGGACCCACCAGGTGGTGCACCAGTGTTTCCACCACCCATTGATCATCAGTTAATACCATCATTACCGGTATAGGACATATGAAGACTCAATGACTTGAAAAAGTTTCAGATATATATAGAGACCTCCTAGGTTCATGGGGAGACAGATCCTCAGGTAGCTGAGGACTGGCTAGAGGCAGTGACGTGGGTCTTCCGCATAGTGAGGAAACCACTTAAACAGATGGAGATATTGTCCATGAGACTTCTGTAGGGATTGATAGGGATATGGAATAGCTTGAACATCCATATGAATGATGAGGTGACCCTCACCTTACAGACATTGAGTGGATTTTTTGGGAAGTGTTTTTTCCCAAGACTTTGCACTCTGTGCACATACAAGAGATGTTTCACCTACAGTAGTGAAGAATGGTAGTGGTTGAGTACTCTGAGAGGTTTAGAGATCTCTCTCACTACTCCATAGACTTGGTGTAGGACCCGTTCTTCAGGGCTCAAAATTTTGAGCATGGACTTGTATGGGAGATCAGAGCATCCATGGTGTCTCTCAGCATCCCCACTTAGGCTGGAGTGCTAGAGAGATCCCTTCTAGTGGAGAGCTTCCTAGCAGAGCAGAAACCGACAGATGGAGCCATCAGTAGACACCAGGTGGGAGATTCTTTAGTGGTGAGCATCAAAAAATAGATGAAGGGATCCAAGCGGGTCTGATCTTTTAGGGTACAGTCTAAGGACTCAGGGTCGTAGTGCAGGGCTCCAAGAGTAGAGGGAGTTAGTAGGGAACTAGGAAATACTTCACGTGTGGCGGCCCGAGACTCATGGCTCATGACTACCCGAACCGCCACATAGATGATCTGAAGATGGTCTAGGGACCACCAAGGTAGAGGCATAGGTTCGAGCGAGGAGGTTCGCAGGGCAGCAGGCATGACAGAGTATCAAGTTGAGTGGAAGGTGGTGGATGATGGTTTGACATGTTACCGCCACCACCCCTAGGTGGTCCACCACAGGACCAGGGAGCCGACAGATATGGGCGAGTCTAGCTTTAGGAAATGGAGGCCTTTGACCAAAATACTCCAAAGATGATTAGATGTACAATATGTGTAACACCCCAGAATGATAAAGAGTTAAATGACTAAATGATATGACTCATGTCAATAAGGTGCACCTTCCTTTTTAGGAGCCTGTCTAATTAGAACTCCACAGCTAAGTGTGTTTGGCCTGGAGTAGTGACCAGGATGGGTGACCTTTCGGGAAGTTTCACAGGGTGTGTGTGACTGAAGAAAAAGCACACTAGAAAGGACATGTGTTGGCCTGTGAGGACAGTCATTAGTCAGATGACCCATTCAGGCATATGGGTGGACCCTGGGGTGGGCCCCATGTGTTAGCGGGGGAAACTAGTGGTACCTGGTTGGCCAGGACCCGATGACCTTGTTATGGTGGGGTGTCTGTGCTGTCACCGGGGCCCGGTTGTCACATTTGGTATCAAAGGAGTAACCCAGCCATAAGTGCGGTGCACCGCATGGGTTGATATTTAGGGCCCAGAATGAGGACGTTGTGCTCTAAAGGGGGGTGATTGTAACACCCCAGAATGATAAAGGGTTAAATGAATAAATGATATAACTCATGTCAACAAGGATAACCTTCTTTTTCAGGAGCCTGTCTAATTAGAACTCCACAGTTAAGCGTGTTTGGACTGGACTAGTGATCAGGATGGGTGACCTTCTGGGAGATCCATAGGGTGTGTGCGAGTGAGGACAAAGCACACTAGAAAGGACATGTGTTGGTCTGTGAGGACAATCATTAGTCAGACGACCCATTCAGGCATGTGGGTAGACCTTGGGGTGGGCCCCACGTGTCTGTAGGGGAAACTGGTGGTACCTGGTAGGCCAGGACACGACGACCTTGTTATGGCGGGGTGTCTGTGCTGTCACTGGGGCCCGGTTGTCACAATATGTGTCTTCTCTACCTTAGCTTCAATTCTTATAGATATAGGTGTTAGACACTCTTTCCTTTCCACAGACCTTGTTCGAGGCTCAGAGAGTCCGGAGGAGCCGTTGGCTTGATCCTTATTATTAGAGACTCCTATAAGAGAGGATACAACGATCAAACACAGGTTTTGGAAGTGTTATCTTACTCTAGGAGGCGAGAGATTCGGCTGAGATCTCCTAGTAGCGGCGTCGAGGCCTCACGACTTCATCTTGGGTATGGACTGGTTATCCACAGTCCTTGCTCAGATTGACTATTTTAGGCACAAAGTGTGGTGTGTCTGTGAGGATGGGACCATGTTTTCCTTCACCAGCTAGAAGTGAACTTTTATAGTGCATGATGGACTATATCAAAGGAGGGTATATCCAATCACTCACTAGTTGGATAGCCTCACCCTTAGTGCGGTGGACGAGAGGAGTCTGATCTTTCCAATAGTGGCAGATGAGTATGAGGATTTATTTCCTAAGTATGTTTCTGAACAACCTCCTCTTAGGGAGGTAGAATTCTACATCTACCTATACCCCTGGATGACATCAATATCCTCACCGGCATATCGTATGGATTCTATGGAGCTATGTAAGTTGAGGGTACAACTGGAAGACTTGAAAGAGAATGGATTTGTGAGGCCCATTGTTTCACCATGGGAAGCCCCAGTGTTGTTTGACAAGAAGGCACGAGAGATTGAGGCTTTGCAGGGACTTCCGGCACCTGAACCAGGTGACCTTGAAGAACAAGTATCCAATGCCAAGGATTAATGAACTCTTCGATCAGCTAAATTAAGTGAGGTGGTTCTTGAAGATCGACCTCAAATCAGGATATCATCAGCTCTGGGTATGGGATGAGGATGTACCAAAGAAAACTTTTAGATGCTGGTACGTCCACTACGATTTCTTGGTGATTCCCTTTGCCATGACCAATTTCCTAGAAGTGTTCATGGGAATCATTAAAAGGATCTTCCAGCCTTACCTCGATTGTTTCATGGTGGTCTTTATTGATGACATCCTAGTGTACTCAACATTAAAAGAGGAGCACACTACACACCTATGGATAGCGCTGGATACACTCCTAGAGAACCAAATTTATGGTAAGATCTTGAAGTGCCAGTTATGGAGTTGAGAGGTCCACTTTATGGGACACATCATCTCAAAGGTAGGAGTTGTAGTGGATCTGGTGAAGATAGAGTTAGTTCTTGCTTGGGAGCCACCCAGGAGTGTGACTGACGTGCATAGTTTCTTGGGGTTTTCTGGATACTAATAAAGGTTCATGCCCAAATTTTCCAGAGTAGAATCAACTTTATCAGCCATAACATGGAAGGTAAAACCCTTCCTGTGGACGTAGAAGTGCTAGAAGAGTTTCTAGGAGCTGAGGCAGAGACTGACGAGTGCCCCCCATCTTGAGACTAATAGAAGAGGGTGTTGGGTATGTAGTATTCTGCGATGCATCAGGGACCAGACTGAGTTGTGTCTTGATGTAGGAGTGAGCAGTGATCACCTACAGCTCACGTTAGTTGAGTCAACATGAACATAACTACGTAAACCATGACCTGGAGTTAGCAGCAGTGGTCTTTACCTTGAATATGTGAAACACTACCTGATGGGTGAACGATTTACCATAAAATTCAACCACATGTGTCTCATGTATATATTCTCATAGAAGGACTTGAACTTGAGACAACTTCGATGGCTAGAGTTCTTCCAGGACTATGACTTTGAGATAGTCTATACTCCTAGGAAGGGGAACATTATGGCAGATGCACTTAGCAGGAGTTCTGGTTTACAACAGCAGAGTGAGGCGACAAAGTAGCTAGAAACAATGCAGATATCCTTTTTGGATGATGATGGAACAATTTAACTTTAGTTAATGACTGTTACTCCCCCACTCCTACAAAAATTCAGGGAGGCACAACTTATGGATGTCGAGTGCAAGGCCCGACATGATCAGTTATCCACATGGCAAGCTCTTGATGAATTTTTGATAAGTGTAGAGCACATCATCCATTTCAAAGGATGCACCATTTTACTAGTGACGTTACAAGAGGAGTTTTTAAGGGAGTTCTATAAATCCCCTTCAGTGGTATATCCTGGTGTGGAGAAGATGTACCAGGACCTCCGACACCAGTACTGGTGGCTAGGGATGAAGAATGTGGTGTTAGGGTTAGTTTCATGATGCCTCACTTTTCAGTAAGTGAAGGCTGAGTATCAGGTCCCAACAGGCTTGGCACATCCATTTGAGGTACCATAATGGAAGTGGTATGGTATATCCATTTACTTTAGGATGGGGTTTCCATGCACGTCCAGGGGCCACAATTCTATCTGGGTGATTTTTGACCAAATCACCAAGTCTGCTCACTTCCTACCAAACTAGGAGCAGAGATTGGTAGAGGGCTTAGGAAACCTCTACATCCAAGAGATATTGCTACTTCATAGGGTGCCTTTTACGATCGTCTCAGATCATGATGCATGATTTACATCCTGGTTTTATAAGTGATTTCAGGAGGCATTTCAGACTCAGTTGTGCTTGAGAAAAGATTTTCACCCCCAGATAGATGGTCAGATGGAGTGGACCATACAAAACATGGAGGACATGATTCGTGATTGTTTCCTTAATTTTGGTCGTAGTTGGGAGGACCACCTTACACTGGTGGAGTTTTCATACAATAACAGCTATCACAACACCATTATCATGACACCATTTGAGACCTTGTATGGGTAGCCATGCAAATCACCTCTATACTAGACAAACCTAGGGGAGTCAACACTAATGGGTTCAGAGTTGGTATGGGATACCACTAAGATAATATTGATCATCCATGAACAGACAAGGATTGAACAGAGCATGCATAAATTGTATGCTGATAGAAGACGAAGACCTTTGGAGATTGAGTAGTGAGACCATGTTTTTCTTCGAGTCTCACCTCAATGAGAATTGTAGTGATTTGGCCATGGTGGAAAGTTATATCCAAGGTTCATGGTAACTTTTCAGATTCCTAGAAGATTTGGCGAGGTGGTGTACCACCTAGCAATTCCCCCATAGATTCATTGGGTGCATGCCGTTTTTCACATGTCATAGTTGAGGAGGTACGTGCTTGATCCATAAATTTAATCAACTGGGGAGAGATGGACATTAAAAATGGGGTGACGTTTCCAGAGTTCCCAGTGGAGGTAAAAGATAGAAAAGAGTGGGTCCTCTATGGATGATTTATTTTTCTGGTGTGTGTTTGGTGGGATCACGAGAATCTCCAGAAGAGCACATGGTAGCAGGATACTCAGATCCATGCTTAGTACCCCCATTTTTTTTGTTTAGCCTTTGTATTGGATTTCGGGGATGTAAATCCCTAAGGTGGAGATAATTTTATGTCTCATAATTTCTATGGATTATTTTTTTAAAATTATATAGAATTATTTCAAGAAAGAACTCATTGTCGGAATGTGATTCCAAGTCCTAGTGAGCTAGGAACAAAATTTTGAATATTTTTTATCTCACTTAAGTAAATGTGCGATCGATGTTTTCTAACTTTTGAACTAGTACTCAGATAAAAAATCCAAGGGCACCATTGAACATAGAACTCTGAGATTCACCTTGAAAGAACTTAACATTGACCAGTAAGGGAGGGACATAAAAGTTAATTTTCGGTCTTTCTGAAAAAAATAAAATAACTTATAAAAGAGTTATTTTATTTTATTTCTTACCATTGAGTGGTGGATGGTGGCCTTGTGGCCTCGTGACTAGGAACATTAAAATAGGATCACTAATGGATCATTAATGTGTAATGTAACAACACTTTAAATGAAGCATAACGACACAACGTCACCGTGTAACTGAAATGCTGCGACATGTTTTCTTTTAATATGCTAACACATTGTGGGAAATGAGAATTAAATGGCAGACAATTCTCTAACGAACCACAACTAATTTTTCTCTCCAATGAAGAATGATGAATTCTAGTGTAATGTTATCAAATTCAATGCACCTCGAAGAATGGATCCAGGAAGTAATGAATGCCATCGACTTCTTGAATCTTCACGGGTGGACTGCTTCAACGTCAAACTTCTTTGAGGTAGGGGTTTAATTTTGTTAAAGTTTATCCATTATAATTTATAAATTATAAATTCTGATCAACCAATGAACTTGTTAATCTTAGAATCATGCATTCTTGTAGGTGGGTGTTTCATTTTGGATTTCTATTCAGGATTAAAATTTTGTTGATAAAATATCATCCCAAACCTACCCATTTTTAAACTTCTAACATGGAGGGTGGTAGAGAAAATATTTTCAATTAATTTATGTTGAATACTATTTTTTTAAATACCACCAATGTGTTACTTTAAGAAGAATTTTTGCATTTTTATGATATTGGTCATATTTTGAGCTTAATAGTAAACATAGCCCATTTCAGATTTTTAACTATTTTAAATTATTTTTATAGTTTGGACATAACATTTTATACACTAATACAAATTGAAAAATTCATTCTTTTACAGAGTCTACACATACAGGGATTCATTTCATCTTTTTGGACCAAAATATGAATCATTTATATGGAGCTCAAACGAAGCTCACAAGTGGGAGCATGAAAACTATTTAAATATGTTCCATGTTTTGGAGTGGGGTCCCTAACTAATTTATGATGGGCCCAATTATATAGAATTCGTTGGGTGGAAGATAAAGGAGGTTTTGAACATCTTTTATGAAGAAAAAATTGTGGGAATGGTCCGTTTTAAGGGTCATTAAAGCATACTAATCTAGAGGATTGCAATCTCGAGAGTCTGACTGGACAGAATAAATTGTGAGAGTAAAATGGGCATAAGTATTGGAATACTTATCCAAATCAGATGATATTTTGAGGGGAAACTCCCAAGGGAACATTGAACAACATTAAAGAATAGTAAAACGCATGAAGATGCCATTTAATGGGGATACAATGCATCAACATTCCGGGGATAAATTCTGGCTATAAAATGAGGAGAGCTCTTCCCTCTCAAAGCATCCCTCATTCCATCCCATTCCCTCTAGGACATCAAAGAGGAGACCTTTTCAGATTTCTCTTTTATTTATTTTATTTTTCATGTTTTTTATTCCCTTATTCTTCCTCATTTATCTTTATTACGCTTACCATGGTGGGGTAAACATTTTGAGTGATTGGGGAAGGGTTGGTTTTCTATTTTGTAATGCTTGAGTTATTGGACGTAATTGAATGAAATTTCTTTCTTCTTCAAAATTATTTTCAATTTAATATAGTGGATTTTATTATCGAGTGCGATCATTCTTGAATTTTAATTCTGTTATTGATTTTTTCCTTAGTAAAATAATCATTATCTCCCTCCACTAATTTCTAGTTTATATACGATGGAATATAACGGGAATTAGTAGTGATGTACTCGACGATATTCAGTACGTGTAAAAGGGTTAGTGAATGTTCTTGATTGTTTGGGATAAACAAGACCCGGTCGGGTATTGCCCATGTCAATTTAGGGCATTCAATACAACTATTTTTCACATGGAAGGAGTGTTGACCAAACTGAGATCTTGGTAAGGTTTTCTGTCACCATCATAATTTCACCAAGGAAGTGAGAGAAAACGATTGTGGAAACTCACTTTAATAAAATAAGAAGAAGAGGTTTTAATTAAATTGAACAAGGATAACATTACAATTATGAAACTGACCCCGACCTAATCACCCATTAAATATCATATTTTTCCAATCATTTAAATTTGAATTTCCATTCAATCATTTTCTTATCTAACACACCATTTTTACCCTCATTTAAAAGTAAAAAACTATTTTTTGTGCACTCATATTAGGGATACATTCTATGTAAACCAAATTACATCATTTTAACTTAGGAAATAATTTTTTTTCATTACCTATGATAGGTGTACGTCAAACTTGGCGCCTTTTCCAGGGAGGTAGTGCCGCAATTTATTTATAAGTATTTGACTTTTTCAAATTAAAAAAAAATTAAAAACAATTAAAAAAAATTAAAAAAAATCTTTTACCATGTTGTTTGAAATGAATATTTTTTTTAATTCATGGAACAATTATCCACAACTTCAAGAACCAATTATCTAATCAACTTGTTCTATAAAGTATAGAGTTTCTTTCTTGGATAAACAAATTCAGGGAGCTCAAATCCAAATCATCATAGAGGATGAATTCAAGGATCTCATTAAAAAACTTAAAGAGAACCTCGAATACCCAGTGTTAGAGGGATTGGCCAGAGAATTAATTAAACTTTAGGAGTATTTTCTATAATTTTATCAAGAAATGATCAAAGTGAAATACCAAGAAGAAGAAGTTCACAAGGATCTTGAATCCCAATTTGAAAGAATTATTCAAATGGTTCAAAACCTGGAGACCACAATAGAGTGGATAACCGAACAAGTAAATACATCCCAGGATCAACAATTGGATCTAGAACAAGAACCAACAATAGAAAAATTGATGGAAGAAGTAGCCCCACAAATCCTTCAAGTTGAAGAACCCATAGAGGCCTTGATGAAATTAAATTATGATCCATTGTGCCCATCTCAATCATTGTCGGAGGAGATTGATGAAGAATATTTTTTTGCTGAAATAAATACAGGAGATAAAAAAATATAAATAACTTCTGGAACGAGTGTGATGAACTAATTGATCCACCCATCAATAATAATATAGATGATTCAGAAACATTGAAGGAAGAAATAAACCAAGTAGTGGAATTTGAAGAGAATATAGAGGAGTCATACTACCTACCTCTATCTAAGGAAATTCAACTACAAGAGGCACATCCCATTGAAGAAGCAATTGAAGGCGAACAAGCTCTGGGAGTTAATATTTTCAAAAAATCAACATCTTTTGATTTTGTTGAATCTAAATTGATTATTAACTACCCTTTTTTTAATCTTTTAGATTCATCCAATACTTGTATTTCCTTGGAGGAAGATGTGTAAAAAGAATATTTGTTTAAAGAGGAACATCTAGAGCTCACTGAACTTGGTGATCATTTATTGGAGGGTGTTCAAGAGGAGATCAAAATGGATTTTCATGAGGAAATAACGAAACAATACGTAGAAATTGAAATGGAATAATTTGATATTAACACTTCATTCTTAAATTTTGTTCAAATAGAATTACATTTTGACATTACCTTTGTTTTTTTATTGATGTAGCATACCTTCAAGAACCACTGAAGCATAAAGAAGATGTTGGGAAATTGGAAACCAGGAAAAAAGAGGACCCATTCATTATCCTACCCCCACCTTTCAAGTATTATGTAATTCTCATAGGGGTGGATTTTTTGTGCTATATACTTAGAGTCCTCAACAAAAAGGAAGAGGTGCATGCTGGAAAGAAGAATTTTTGTTGGTTCATGAGCAAGAAACCTCACCGAACATTAGATTGGGGATAACCAATTAGAACTACCCCTCTAGAGGTAGTCAAAACCCAGGTCCCACTTGGGTGATTAAACCAAGATTTATCCTTCTATTATAATTTTATATCTACTTTTGTTTCTTTCAATAAATATCTTATGATTTCTTTTGTTCTTTTATTTGTAGGTTTTTAGAGTGGAACACTTAGGAGATTAACTCAATGTTGCACTATGAATAAGTCAGGTTGTACCTCTCTTTTATACTTACTTGTTTATTGTGAATCAATCAAAAATATTCTTACATGTTAAATACATTTGAATTCACAGAGGACACTTCACCAATTATGTGTGGGGGAGGTAACCTTCGTAGTTTAGGATTTTCATTTTATGTTTTGTTTAATATTTTCATAAAAAAATGAATTTTTTGTTTTTCAGATATTTGTGTGTTTATTTTTAAAAGTTATCATGTTTTTAAATTTTTTGAGCTGAAATGTTTATCATTTCTATTTTTGAAACCCATGTCAATGAGTGAACCAATATATTCCATGAATCTAAGGTTAATTGAATGCTGAAATGACTTTATTTCAAGTTCAAATATTTTGGAATTTCATGAAAAGTACTATGATTTTTAAAATCCCATGCCATATCTCGCTGTCTTTATTTTTGAAATCACTTTCCTATGAGGATTCTGAACCATTTTTGTCATATTCATTTTATTCACCTCATTTATTGAGAGAACCAGACCATTATTGCTTTGAACAGAATTTGATTTATTCCTTTTAAAACTTGAGTGTTTGAGGTACATGTGTTTTAAATGATTGTTTAATTTATTTTGTTTTAAGACCCTTTTTCAAAATAATCTTTTCCATTATGTCCTACCTTACATTAATCCTTGTATCCCTTAGAATCCATGAACAACATGTTAGGATAACCACATTACAAGCTAATTTTACCTATCCAACCAGCTCTTGAAGTGAAATTGCATGATCTAGTTGAACTTAATTGTGGGGAAGCTATCTTGTGATGTGCTACCTCATTTAGTGAATATTTTGGATGAAAATAAATTATTGAAGAGATGTGTGTGCTTCTGAAAAATTATTCTGTTGAAAGATGTTCCTTTTCTAGATCTTTCATGATAAGAGAAGTTGTTCCTTTCAAGATCTTCTGATGTAAAAAGAAAGTTGTGCCTATTTGGAGATTTTAAGAAAAATATTGTTTGAAAATATTGAAATTTTTTCTGCTGAAATCCAGAGCTGATTGAATGATGATGGAGCTTATTTTTTATAAAGGGGAAAATAAGGAGACCATTATTGAGTGAAAATTATAATATTGCAATTTTGCTTCAAAAAGAGGCAAGCCCTCCTTTTTCGGCCTTAGAATTTTTAACACCTAAATCCTACCAACCTAAAACCACAGAACAACCCTGAAAAGTCCTCATTAGAAACACATGTCCTTGACTCACATCAGGTGGAGAAGTAGGAATTAATCAATCCTATGGCGACTCTTGTGTGTGTTTGGTTGAGAAAATCCTTTTTGAGTATTTACATTTCTGATATGAGAGAAAATTCATGTGAGGTATGTGTTTTGTGTGCATGGGATAAGAAATGCAGTGGAAATAAATTAAATAATCTAAAATGGATAACATTAAATAATTTTTTTATGAGGCATGATATCTTGTTTTTTTCTTAGTATGGATTTGGTAGATCTCATTGGTATGTGTTTTGGATTTGATTTGATTTGATTTTGATGTTTACTTGTCCAGGAGTCCAAGTGCTAAGTGTGGGGGAATTGATAGAAAAAATATTTTCAATTAATTTAAGTTGAATATTATTGTTTTAAATCCCACCAAAGTGTTACTTTAAGAATAATTTTTTCATTTTTATGATATTGCTAATATTTTGAGCTTAATAGTAAAAATGGACCATTTTGGATTTTTAACTATTTTAAATTATTTCTATAGATTGGTCATAACATTTTCTAAACTAATCCAAATTGAAATATTCTTTTTTTTTTCAGAGTATACACATACAGATATTCATTTCATCATTTTGGACCAAAAGATTAATCATTTACATGGAAGCTCAAACTAAGCTCACAAGTGGGATCCTGAAAACTACTTACAGATCTGCCTTGTTTTAGTGTGGGGTCCCTAACTAATTATTGATGGGTCCAATTTTTGTGAAATTCAGTGGGTGGTTGATAAAGTAGGTTTTTAACATCTTTTATTATGGTAAGGATGTAGGAATGGGATATTTTAAGGGTCATTAAAACATCCTAATCTAGAGGTTTGTGATTTGGCGAGTTTGACTGGACAGAATAAATTTTGAGAGTAAAATGGGCATAACTCTCGGAATACATGTCCAAAAATAATGTGATTTTGAGGGGAAACACACAAGATAATTATGAACAACATCCACGAAGGGTTAAATGAGTTAATATGTCATTTAATTGGGATACAATGCATCAACATTCGGGGGACAAATTCTAGCTATAAAAGGAGGAGAGATCCTCCCTCTCAAAGAATCCCTCATTCCACCCCATTCTTTCTAGGACATCAAGAAGGAGAACCTTTCAACTTTATCTTTCATTTATTTTATTTTTCATAGTTTTGTAATGCCTTCTTCTTCCCCATTTAACTCGATTACCCTTACCATGGTGGGGTAAACATTTTGAGTGATTGGGGAAGGGTTGGTTTTCTATTTTGTAATGCTTGAGTTCTTGGACGTAATTGAATGAAATTTATTTCTTCTTCAAAGTTGTTTTAAATTTAATAAAACATATTTTTTATCAAGTGAGATCATTCTTGAATTTTAATTCCTTTATTGATTTTTCCTTGGTAAAATAATAATTATCTCCCTCCACTAATTTCTGGTTTATATACGATGGAATAGACTAGGAATTAGTGGTGAAGTACTCGAAAATTGTCAGTACGTGTAAAAGGGGTAGTGAATGTTCTTTATTATTTGGGATAAACAAGAACCGATCAGGTATTTCCCATGTCAATTTAGGGAATTCAATACAAATATTTTTCACATGGAAGAGAGTTGACCAAACCGAGATCTTGGTGAGGTTTTCTCTCACCATCAAAATTTCACCAAGGAAGTGAGAGAAAATGATTGTGGAAACTTAGTTTAATCAACTAAGAAGAAGAGGTTTTAATTAAATTGAACAAGGATAGCATTAAAATTAATAAAATGAACTTGACCTAATCACCCTTTAAATATAATATTTTTCCAATCATTTAATTTTGAATTTCCATTCAATCATTTTCTTTTCTAACACACCATTTTTACCCTTGTTTAAAAGTGACAAACTATTTTGTGTGCACTCCTCTTAGAGAGACATCCTAGGTCAACCAAATTACTTCATTTTAACTTAGGAAATAATTTTTTTCTACGCCCTATGACAGCAGTGCGTCAGAGGGTGTAGGACGACACGAACAAGGCACAAGCCCTTCCACATGTTCGTTCTTTGTAAACGGGTTTACTAAGATGGAGGAAAGGTGAATCTAAGGCCATTGCAGTAAATAGGGCATTACCCATAGGATATCGGCAAAAACGACATGAAGAACAGTCCACCAGACCACGTTCAGTGGTGTGCCGAAGTTCCTGCCGGCGCGTCGGCGGTGGCACGTGGCTGCAGTGGCGGCTGATGGAAATGGCCCGCCCTAAAGGTGTGCTGAGTAGTGAAGATGGAAGCCCCCAAAAACTTAGAACTAGAGACCCATGCCACTACACTGAAACCACATTGACAATTTAACCTGCAGACTTGGTCTGCGGGTGACGTGGAGGGGCGGCCGATTTCACCAGCCTTGTGTTGTGAAGAAGCCGAATGCGGCTGTGCGATATCCTGATGGAAGAGCTAGCCTACTACGATGGGCTGTAAAATCCCGTGGGCCAGAACTGCACCAGCGGGCCGGAACTACCCCAGTGGGCTGGACCTTTGCTGGTGGGATGAACCCACACTGGGGGGCCAGACTTGCGACCCAATAGGCCCAGGCCGGAGCGGCCCCCATTTCCCTAAAACTCCAATATCTTGCAAACCGAGCATCCGATTGACGATCCATTTACGATGTTGGGACCCTTGTGAAGAGATAGATATTTTGCAATAATCTATCATGGATTTCATGGATTTTGAAATTCAAGAATGACATGGGGAGTGGTTCTCCCATGATCAAGCATTCTACGTGCGGAAACCCCTACAGTTGGATGGGACCTAAAGACTATTTACGAGCGACCCTATGTGGATATGATAGTATGGAACAGTGGGAAGTGGATTCTCTGTGAACCAGAAGGACCACGATGGGGAATGAATTTTATGTGACCCAGAATACCCATGATACTCGATTGGAGGATTACCTCATTATGTACATATATTAGTAATAAGCGGCTTATGTGTGACCCGACATTCCCACAATGGGGAGTAGATTATGTGTGACCTAAAATACCCACAGTACTCATCAGGGATGAGTACCAAAACATTCCTAAGGTTATTGGGAAGCACCTTCTGTGTGACCTGGGATGCCCACTATACACATTGAGTATGAGTTTTCTAGGAGATGTTGTGTTCGACGATGTGACTTTTGGTTCTACTTTACTACTCTAGAACATACCTGGTGTGAGCTATCTTGTTACAATATCATGCTCAGTGATCATGCTTTGGGGTTTTGTTGTGGATTTATTTGTGTTCTTTTCTTGTTATTTTGGGGTCCCTACTGAGTATTTTTTACTCACCCCATACATAGGATATGTCCACACGTGTTGTGTCTGGTTCAGATGACTGCCTCCTTAATGGAGGGCTTGGCGGCCCAGGACCTGGTGGTGCCCAGTGAGACCAGGCAGACGCGACATACTTATATGGTTTCCAGCAGCTACTCTTTACTTACTCATCAGGTAGAGTTTTCAGCGGATGACCATTCAGAGTTTCTTTTGTACTTTACTATTTTCCAATTAGTCATTTTTTGTTTGTATTCTGGCCCATTTGACTTTTTGTTGTACTTGTACTCAGTGGTTATTTATATTGGCATACTTATTTACTTTTCCATCTTTTGGATTTAGTTGTGTGTGCATGCGTATAGGTACTCCAGAGAATTCCTCCCACTTGTAGGTTTACACCTTCAATTCTAGTCACCAACCCCAGGACTTTGGGAGGTGGGTTTGGGGGATGTCATGACATGGGCCCTAGGAGATGAGTCATGACATGAACTATATATTTCCCAAAAATACAATTTTCATTTCATCATATCAAAATCTAATTTTTATCAACCAAGTTATTTAATCATTTAAAACAAAATAATAAAAAGGTAGCAAATATATTTTTTTAAAAAAAGATAAGATAAGAATTCATACTTTTAGGGTCTAAATATGTAGCCCTTCATGACACCAGGGAATGGATTAAGGGTAAGGTGTGTGATAGTGGGATTTTTTGGGGAGGTTCATCAAACATGGTATTGGAATGATCTCAATGAGCATAAAATTATCCAATAAATGGTTTCATTCATGATTTAGTTGTTGAATATTGGTTTGGGATTGGTCAAGGTAAAATTCCAGTGATGTTATCTCTCTCAAAAGCTCCGATAAATGGTATTCATAAGGTATAATTTTATTGTACTTGGCCATCAATTCCTTTGTCTATATCAGTTGGAATTTATCATAACTATTTATATATACTAATCATATGATCACTATATAACTTCTATACTATGAATGGTTATGATGATTAATGGTCTTCTAAATCTGACAGGATATAACTTATAATGGTAAAAAATAACCAAATTAGTGATTTTATTTTCTATAAATTAATTTCTTAATAAGAAATTTAATAATTGAAAAGGGAATTTAATTTATAAAATTTTCGGTCATTACACCAACTAATGGGTGATGGGTTTTTTTTTACTACTTGCACGCCCCTTACTCTGCCATGAGGTTTTTCTTAACCTAAACTTAGATTCTCAACACATCTATCCAAAGGAATCTAACTCTCATTGGATGAAAATATATCTAGGCATGCATTGTGGTAAACCATGCCATCCCTAAGATGAGGTCGTTGGGTTTTATCATGATAACCAAGAGGTCCCACATGAAAACATACACAATGAAAACTAACTTTCATTGGTGGAAGATGTGTGATATAAAAGAATCACTCCCTGTAGGAACCTCTACCATAATTTTTGGTCTAAAGTCTCAATGAGAAACTCTAGATCTCAAATAAGGGATATAGAGATAAAATAATGAATAATTCATGTGTCTAAAAGCACAAGGGAAAGAGTATAAAAGGAATAGATCACACCTAGAATCATCTCATGATAATCCTGGTCATATCCCTTCATAGGATGCAGCTACCTGAAACCTCAAACACTAGATCTATTATCCTGGAATGGGCCACTTGGTGGTGGTGGCTGAAGTAGATCATAACATCGACCTCCATAAGAAGATCCTAACTCTGAAGAACCACCTACTACTCTATCTACATTGCCTCGCAGGGGGCCTCCCTAGCAATGGCTAAGGGATCCATGATTAGGATTCTATCTCTACAATGGAGATCTTTACATTATCTATCTACCATCCTCAGCATGCCAGGTTAGGAAATCATGAGCCATGTGACCTCACCTGTACGAACTATAGCTTCATCCCTCACCTGGATGAACAAATACTCTATGTGTACCCTATAATGTAGATCTATATGTATTAGTATTTCTATGGGTATGTCTCCTATGATGAGATCCCATATATTGATTCCTACTAGTTACGACAGACAACTCAGCCCCATGATGACCACTCCCATCTCTAGCTTCCCAAAATCCATCTTCCAGGAAGTTACCTTTAATAAAAGTACACTCTTGCACTCCATCATAAGAATAAATGAATTTAAATATTATATTATAATAGATATATATAAAAATTACTTTCTCAAAATATCATTCCTAGAAAAATCCATCTCACACCATATTGAGGGAGTAATGTGTGAGGTTAGTTGACCTTACAGTGTATTCAACCATAGACATATCACTCCACTACAGCTCAAGAAGAACATGAATCCACAAAATGTGTAATATAAAAGGGTAATAATCATCACAGAAATGCTGTTGAATGTATAAAAATGTGATCATCACCTCATCATATGTATGGGTAATCAAACTCCACAAAGCCCAACTATTCCCTAAAGAATACTGGCTGCAATCGCAACCATATGATCGATTGGGGTATGAACAAACCTAATGAATCAGACCACTAAATTGAGCTAATACTCTTCTACCTAAGGGACTCTCACTCCGTGAAACCATAATAGTCTTTATTATTGGAACTCATAAAATGTGCTAATCTTACATGCATCTCCATATTGACCTGCTATAACTATCATCTATCCCACACATAATTGATTATCTTCCTGAATCACTTGCGGAAAGACCTCATGAATATGTCCCTGAACTAAGACCTCATTACTCAACTGATCTTCATAATGACCCTATATTGGAATCATAGTTGGATATCATTGTGGAGGCATCCAAAAAGTTATCAATACATACCATGGTTAGATGGTAATATATATGGATTTGTCATAAGATGGAAATGAAAGTCAAATGACCCAATTTTATTTGATTCATTAACCATTTTTTCCTTAAAACCGATGTATTGGTTTATAGCGTCGAAAAATAGGTATTCAGAGTCTTGGTGAATGGATACATCAGCTTGCACACCAAAACTGGGTTCCTTGGCCAAAATCCACACTCAAGACACTCAAAAACAATTTTCATAGGTTCCCAAACCAATACTGACAATAAGGTCTTACTCCAAACACAAATATAGGGGGAAATACCACCTTTGATACCAATTTTTCATGACCCGACCAATCAGGGGTCTGCCTGGATGGTGGTAATCCAAGTGTGACACCCCAATCCCACCACCAATCAGCTAGGGGATGATGACTAGCACTGGTAAGGAATGTCACTAAAATGGGATAATTCAGCCTAAGTACATGTATGGACACACATAAAAACCTCTATGAAATATTTAAATGATAAATATCTAAATTGAATATATAGAGTTAAACTATGCATGAAAAAACCTCTAGGAAATCATCTATCTACAAAAACATAGTAATGAATTATAAATGAAAAAAATACATGCCCAACCAGAAATGAAGTCTCAACTTGAAAAAAATGGAATGTGGGAGAATGAAGAGTGATCAACTAACAATATCCAAGGCCAACCACTGAACATGGCCATATATACTAGGTACAACTATAATCCTTTGAATCATGCTACACCAAGGTCACCACCAATCTTTCAATCATCTGCATAAGACACAACACATGTGGGTGAATTCCATTAAGGGGTGATTATATACATACCTAGTAAGATGACCCCAAATCCGAAAAGGGGTTAATAGAAAGACACAAGTCTCATATCATCTCATAAGTAAGAGTGAAACCAAAACCCATCATATATGCTCAAATAGATACCCCCGAGAGAGAGAAAGGGGATCTCTCTATCCACATCCCAACTAAGAATGATGAGTTATCCTAAAATCACCAATATTATATCCCTGATTCCCAAAATCATGTGAAACCTCACAAGAAACCATGTGGAGTGTCCACACCTCACCGTTGCACTCCACAACAAATATGGAAGAATCCCTAGTTTTGGAACCTGTCCCCACTATATCTTAAAGGCCATGGGGTTCTGATATGTATATAGAGGACCTGTAACTTTTGTAGTAAGGAGAGTTTCTTGCCCCACCTATGTAAAGAGTATGTCGGACCTACAACCTAGTTTGGAAGGGTTTTTCCAAACCTAAAATCTCTCTGATAAACCACACAGATCACTACTTTCAACCAAGAATCATTGAAAGAATCATTATTCTCATAAAAAATTATTTCAAATCTCTAATGATAAAACAAAGGCCTCCATCACATTTTATATGGAAAAAGACACAAGATAGGCTCTCATGAGACTAAATATGAGTCCCAAATAAAGAGATACACATGGTAGAATATTTTGAGGTAGATACATAATGTATAACTATGGTCAGATGGTGTGTGACCTTTCCCAAACACATGGATGTGTCTGTTATTACACATGGATTGGCCATCCATACGGGAAAACATGGTGTGTATTGGTGGTACATGATGTATCTTGGCTACCAGGGATTTTCCAGTGTCCTTCCGGCCTATTACCATGTACTACAGACCATGAAACTCTATACTGTCCATGCTCATGTACACTGGCCATGTCTAGGTACCCTATCCATGTCCGAGTACATGACTATTCCCCTGTACTCTTACTGTTCCCATGTTCTTGGTTGTGCCCATACCCATATACCCCTAGAGTACACGCTGAGTAGAAAGTGTTGGAAACAGGGTCTTCAAAGCATGATTTGGCGTATGGTTTGTGTTTGTTGTCAATCCTCAGTGGATGTTCAGGATGTGCACAAACAAAGAGATCATACTGTTCATGTAGAAAACAGTAGTGAAAGTGGCGCCGTTTCCCAGTGTTTGCCATGTTTTTGGGCCTGAAAATCGGCCAGTAAAGTAAAGTGTTTTTGGCAAAGTTACTTGAGCGCCGAGGTCTTGGAGGATAAAATACTTGCGCGCCATATGTTTTTGAGGATCATAACATCAAAATTTGTCTAAGGAAAGAAGGTCGTGCATGTATTGGTTGGGTCGTGTAAGTGAGTTGCGTGGCAGAGGTTGTGGGAAACGAGACTTGCGCGCCAATGATGGACTTGCGCTCCTCAGCGCAGGGGGTCCAGTTTGCCTATAAATACTAGACCACCCATCCTCATTTTGAATGGAGTTTAAGACTGAGATATTGTTCGAGCTCTCGTCGCACAGGTGGTTGAGCCGCGCAGGTGGTTGTTTGGTCACACAAGTAGAGCTTGCGCGCCGGTTGTCTGCTGTGAGCCCAAGGCGGTTTGGGAGAGAAAGGAAGTGAACCGCGCAAGTTTGTTGTCAGGGAAGGAAGCGTCGCGCAGGTACATTGGTGAAAATTGCGTGCCAGTTTGGACTTGCGCACCGTATTGGGACTTGCATGTCCGGCTTGGAGAAGAACGCCAGGTTTTTCTTAAGCCCGCCGGCCTGTTTGGAGCTGCACGAAAGCCAGGAGACTACCTGATACATTCGAGGAAAAGTGATATTCTTCTTCTGGTGAGAATCAGACTTCAATAGAGCATCTACATACAACAGAGGATGCATTCTTATGAAAATGATGAAGAGACCTTCACGTCTATAAACTGAGTGGGACTTCACCAACGGCAGTGAGCCAGGGGGAGTCAACGGGAGTGACCCGAGGGGAGCAGTGGGCTATCCCTGAAACTTTGTAAAGGCAGTGAGCCTGGGACAGAGTAACTGTACCCGAACTCTTGTAATCTATCACTAGTGAAGCATAGTGGTTTTTGGTATGACCGACAACCTATCGGCGTATGCTCCTTGGACGTAGCCCTTAGTGGTGAACCAAGTAAAAAGGGCTGTGTCTTCTCTGTTCATGCGAATGTTTGCTTTCTGATCATAATCATCATACATGTTCAACAAGTTCCTACCAACGTGGGAACAAGATCCATCACATTAGAAGAAAAATTGGTCACCCTGATTCACCCCTCCCCTCTCAGGGTGTCCCAGGGTCCTTCAGAAAGTAGTAGGCCACATGGTGTTCATGGGTCATAAAAGACATGTGATATTTATCTTCACTTGAAACCTTAGATTCCAGAACTAGGGAACTACACAATATGTGTTCTAAAATTACATGCTATGTATGTTGGGTTTTTCCAGATTTCATGGAAGTCTTTATGCATATCGACCTGACATTATATGCCACTGCTTCCACCTTGATTCATGAAGGGGAACTTTAATATAGATATTACCATGCCTAATCTATTACTAATGTCCATATTTCATACATATAAACCCCATGAGTTTCATTTCACCGCACCATGTATCTCCCAGAGACGAAGAACCAATAACAGGCCTTTGATCCGTGTTATCAATACCTACAACCCACATCACATCATGATCTATCTCAAAACACTAATTCATATATCTCTCACACATAATATTTGAAACCCAGGGGTTGATCGTGATCGAATCTCACTTGAAAATTTTGAATCACAACCCCACGGTCCAATGAAGAACAACTTGAAGAAAAGTGGGGGAAAGGCAAGAGAACAAAGTGATAACTATCGTTGGAATGATCTGTTCCTAACAAATGATTATAAAGTATATAAAGAAAGGGGGTAAGCATTTCATAATGAATAAAACAATAAATCTATATCTCAATAAGATTTATATTTGGTTCTTTGTGATTTTCAGTATGTATGATAAATTAAGAAGATAATTTATAATTCTCGATCCATAATCAACAAGGGAAGAAAAAATATAACTAGTCCTACCTCAATATTTGATTGATCTTTGGTGAAGAACTATTTTTTTATTAATATAATGACCCCACTACAATTTACAACCATATCAAAATTCACCTTGATCCATTTCCTATTGATCTTCGATCCCGATCTACTAGCAAAGAACACTTCCTTATCCTATCTAATATCATAGGGTTCTATCGAAATCCCTATTTATTTTCCATAATAGGTTATTAATAAGAGAGTATTACGTTTTGGGATATTAAATAAATAAATTCAATAAATTATTTTATTTATTTAATACACCCATCAATAACATCCTCAACCTAAGGCTCAATAATGACCAAATTTTTATCACACCTAGGGTAAAAATCATGTTTCAGAAACAACCATGGTGTCAAATTTCCTATCTTTGGTACCAAAAAATGAGAAAAAAAATTTAAAACCAAAAAATGTTTTCATGTGATTTAATATATATTAATATTTTTTATATATTAATTCCCTACAAACAACACAATGTCTCTTATAAAAAATCTAGAAACATATATTGAAATACCTAAAGTGATAAATATAAAAAACAAGAGTCATTAAATTTCTTCCCTTCCTAAAAAATTGATATGTTATTTATATAAATAAGTCCAATCTCTACCCAAAATAATATCAAATTAAATTGGAGGGAGAATGAAATGATTTTCAGGAAAGAAATTCCAATAAAGTTTAATCAGAGAGGAATAATAGACTTATGATGTGATCATCATGCCATCAGATGTTTTTGCTGCTAATTCAATATTTAATCATTGAAGTGGTAATTTTATACCCTTATAAAATTATTCTGATATAAAAGATTCAGTATAACTATAATAAAAAAATAAATTTGTAGTTCTAGATTAAATTGTAAGTGTACCTTTCACCACTTCATTTTTATTCCCCACGTCAACAATAGTGATCCCATGAGATTTAACTCTTTCTATCAAATTAATAGGTTTATAACACTAACAATCATTATTAATCCTCATATTTGAGAAATAGTTAGTATAATTCTTATACTCATTTCTTTTGAAACATTTGAGTGTGTGTGGTTCATTTTTTATAGCTTTCTCTCCATTTTCATCATTGGATAACTTCTTAGAATTAATTTGACAATTTATTTCTTGATGACAATACTTTAAAGACTTAAAGTATTTACTATTACCCTTAATAATTTTCCCTATTTGTTTATTTCCACACATATGGAATAAATGAAGACTCATATTCTTCCCTCCATGGTTTTTGTTATTAGAATTTTCTTTGAATTCAATCTTTCCTTTGTTATAAAAACTATAATAATGATGGGTGAATATAATCTCTATTTTCTAATTGATAACACATTAAATTATTTCTTTACAGCTACTGAATTATCTTATGGATGAAAAACTTCAAGGGATTAGTTTTAAGCCACTAAATAATTGACCAATCTTACTTTTTGGTTCAATAATAATACTATAATCAAACCTCACATGTCTTGTAAAATTTTCCTTATAGGTACTAATGGATTCATCATCCTTGTTATTTGTCTCAAGGAATTTCTTCTCTATTCTTGTATGGAGAATACATGGAAAATAATTTTTGGAATGTAAATTTCTAAACTAACCCCACTAAATGGAGAAAATTTCTTATTATTGCCTAATATTCTTGGTAAGATTCCACCATTGATGCATTTATCCTTCAAAATGATAAAGCACTAAAATAACTTTTTAATGATTCAAAGAATGGAGAATATAAAATATATTTTTAGTGGTACTAATCCATTGCTTAGCTAGTAGATCAATGGATACACTAAAATAAGTTTGATGTTGCCTCATGAATGACTTAATAATACATTGTTTCTTTATTTAACCATTTTGAAACTCAATTTGACTCATTTCTTGAGAAAGTTTTGTATGAATAATAACAATATTTTTGATTCCAACTCCCAAAAACTTTAGTTTCTAAAGAGGAAAATCATTTCATTATCCACCATATTTATGGTTAATGAGGTTCCTCCTGGTTCCATCAATTGGATGAAACCTAAAATCATAGAATGAGAAACAATAATAATAGGGGGAAATCATACAACAATTAAAATAATTTATAGGATTTCTAAACCTTGAAACATTATTTTAAATATATGAAACTTTAGGTTTAACGAAGATCATAAATTTTCATTTTCAATTCAAATAATTTATAATGGATCATAAATAAAATGTAAATTAAACCAAGAATATCCTCCATGATTATCATGAAAGTGTGAAATATTAAGCATGCTCATCATGCATTAGTGACAATTGAGTTACTACCCAATCCTCCCTCCTCCAAATCATTTTTTTATTACATAAAACCACTTTCCTAGGGGATGTGGGAACCCAAAAATTCTCCATATCATCAACGGTCATGAAATAAAAAATTCAAAAACATAACATATGGATCATGAAATTCAAAATTCAAAATCAAAAGCAAAAGAAATCAACACCAGGTACACATCCTATGAATCCTGTGAATCTCACAATCAACATCACTGCCATTCCTTTCACGTTGCTTTCAAACACTCCAATAATAATAATAATCATCATCACTTGTCATGAAAGCTGAAGCGTCCTCACACCAGCCATCATCTCCCTTCGTCTACCAGATCACCGACGAGGTAGGACAAATAAGTCCATATCATCATAACTGCTAAAGAACCATTGCTATCAACTAAAAACACCCCACTGAACACTATAATATGAGAATCACCTCTAGAACCGCTATCAAAAATCCATCATCTTTGACCAACAACGACCCCCAAAATAGAACAATCACTGAAAAACTGACCAAACATCAAATGATCATCAAATAAATTGCAAGAAAATCAAAAACATCTCAGAGTAGGGGAACAAAAGGAATGGGGGATGAAACCCAAGAAAAATATAAATCCAAGAAAAAAGGAGAGACCAGGGGATGGAACCCTATAGAGAAGGGGTGAAGGAGCCTTGGAGATCCATGAACACTAAGCCACAAAGCCCCAAACCTTAAGAATCCAACTCTCCCGAACTGACCTGGAGAGGATAGGAGGAACATTGGGTCATAGCAAGGTGAAATAACCGAGGAAATGGCGTAGAGCCATCATCGGAGCGGATGAACCATGACGAGGAGACGAAATGATGAGAATAATGAGTAGAGAGGGGATTTAAGGGGTACCCTATAAAGGAAATGAAAGGAGAGAGAGCATAAACCTGGAGAGAGACAATGATCCACCAAGACAAAGATAGAGAAAACCTCTAAAGAGCCTCCACAAATAAGGGATTAGGAAGAAAATGAGATAAGAGAATGACCGATGAAGTTGGAGGAGGGAAGAAGCATCGTCACCAGAAGAGTCAGAAGAAGCATCATCACCAGAAGAGTCTTGAAACCCTAGAGGAGGGTGAGAGTGGAGGGTGAGAATAGGGAACCTAGAGAGTGAGGGGCCATACCTCCCCAATCCTCCCTATTCTGGGTTTTTACCCCTAGGTAAAAATATGCCACAAAAGAATAAACTTTCTAGTATCTAGAAATGGATGTATTTTCTAGAAAAACCACACTCCTTTATTTACCATAACATTGGATGTTTTTTTATACTTAGGATTATACTAAGGATTATAACAAGTTTTTCTAATCATAATATCTAAAAATAACTAAACCATCCTATTATAATAACTATAGTTACCTAAAATTTACATACATAAATATTACATCATTTTGAGATAAATATTCGATATATTTAATAATAATACACACTCAAGGACTGTAAAGGTTTAGTGTCTTTTGATACTAGATATATAATCATCTTATTTCAGAAAATATATTCAACATATCCCAAAAATTACTCTCACATAGTAAACATCTTAATCATACCATACTTAAAAAATTTCTTCATAACCTGAGGAAAGGAAACATAAGAAAGAGTAAGTTGAGATGACCAATAATGGAAAATAAGGGAGATATCAGTCAATGATCATAATTGGTAATAATATAGACATAGGGGTATTATATAATGATATTAACATTATGAAATCATACCCAACGATTCATATATCATAAACATGAATCATGGAATAAATCAGTGTAATTTTATAAGATATGAAACATAAGATAATCAAAGATCATGAGCTATTTGAATATAACTTTGGCATAACAACATGTCATGTGAGACTGTCATAATCCTAATCATATAAATATTATGTAAAGGAAATCCACAAAGTCATTTATCACATATTAGGCTTGGGATTAACACCACTGTATGAGCTTCGGACCTGGGGTAACCTCCTGTGAACCACTCTTGGGTTTAGGATAACCTCCCATGCACCCTCTTTTTAGATTGGGATAAGAAAGGGTAAGATCAGATGCTCAGTAAGGGTAATCATGAGAGATATCATCCAATTATCATAAGTGTACATAAAATAAACATAAGGGTATTAGAGCATGAAATTAACATTAGGAAATCATACCAAAAAAATTCATAGATCATAAACATGAATCATGGAATAAAGATTTGACATATGATAAGAGATGAATCATAATATAATCAAAGATCATGATCCATATGAATATAACTTTGGCATAAGAATACATAATAAGTTTGTGGAATAATGGGTGGTATACTCATAATCATAGAAATATTATGTAAATTCTACCCAAGACATTTTTCACATGTTATTCATGGGTGAACCACCTAAGTACCGTCTTCAAGCTTGGGACAAACTTTCATAAAATCCTTTTAGGATTGGGATAACCTCCTATGTACCTTATTTTAAGTTTTTTACAACCTACCATCTAATATATTTTGGGATTTAGATAACGTATTTTTCACCCTTTTAGTATATGAAATATTAATTTTTACCCAATGTATTGGAGTTCTATAATGGAACCAACCATCACATAATCCTAATCCCTTCATAAGTATTAAATAAGATCATGAAATCTTTAATCCTTTCATTATAACGTAAACCCATGGAAATGAAAATGGGCTTTATAAATATTTTATCATCATAATCATAAACCAACCAGAGAAAGAATAAATACAATTTCATTGAATTATATCCAAAGTGAAGGATAAGTAATATCAATGGTTGTTTTCATGGATTAAAATACCTTTAAAAGATCACATGAACATTTATTAATGTAAATAAAAGTTTCATTTTGAAATCTCTTATTTAAAATATAAAAATTTCAAAAATATTAACAAAAAAACTTTTTTTTTGAAAAGAACCATGTAAAATTATAAAGTTATCTTCAAATAAAAGGTAAGTATTTATGGAAATAAAAGATGTTCATTATGTGTATGTTCAAAATTATTTCACAATTTTTGGTAAAAAGTCAAATGTACCACATTGAAAAAGTAATAATAATATTCCCTTTAAAAATCATAAATAAACTGAAACATGGGTAAAAATTAATTTATATAGTCATTGTGGAATGGTAATAACCTTCTTGAAAACATTTCAAATAAAATAATTTTATGGAAGGAAAATATTCATGACCAAAGAGAGAAATAAGGCGAGTTTTCCTTAAAACATTATTTTAGTCTCTTGAGTAATAAAGAGAGGAAAATAGAAGGAAAAAAATTATATCTAGAAATAAATATAGGATAATAAAATAAAAATATTTGAGAGAGATATGTCATATAAATTCATCATCATAAAATTTAACCATAAATAATCCCAATAAAAATGAGATTATAACATAAAACTGAATCCTCAAGTCTAAATTGCTTCATAATAACTCTAACCTCCGATATAATTGTTTCTAATTATATACCAGAACCATATTCATACCTATAATTCCATATATATATATATTCCACTTATAACATTTAAACATATATTTATAAATAATTATTTATGAAAATAATCATTTCTAGGTATTAATTGTGTCATTTTTCTTGGAAGTTTCAGTTTAAAAGTTATGATCTTTGTACTTGGATCTTGGTCAAATAATCTATATAATGATTATAATTTCATAAATATAATATTTAATCTTTATAAAAACTAGTATAACCATTCATATATAAAGGTTATGGATAATTAATTAAATCACTTCATGGATTTGGTTTTCAGTATATATGCATGATTGATATTTTACAATTTTCAATGGATAGAATAAAAAAATGTAAATAATAATTAACCATTAAAGAATCATTAATATATTATAAATATAAAAATGTACATTAAATCCATTATAATAACCAACCATGAAAGATGGTGATGCAAAATGGATCATATCGCTATGTGGAGGTGGTTTTCCACATATATACATGAGTGATATGTTCATTTCCCATTTGATAGAGAAGAGGTGGTAAATAGTTGTGAAATAATCTTAATAACATCTGAATATATTTATAATACTAAATTAATCATGTTTTTATATATACAATTGGATTAGATAAGGTGTTAGAATAAATAAAATTGAAAGAGTTTGGTTAATATTTATTCCTTCTATTTGAGATACCCCTTTTGGATCACACCTTAAGTCTTGAAGGATTTATATTATAATATTAAAATGAGCTTTATAATGATATTAAGAAACCTAAGAATATTTCTGGGTAGGTATTTTTTGATCTACAATACTCAAATTTAATGAATAACAAATGATAATGGGTTACATATTATAAGTTAGGTGATTGACAAACATAAAATTAGTCTACGTTATATGGAATTACTACCCTTATCTCTATGTTTAACCCCCGATAAACACTTTTTAACCTTAAAAAAGGTCACAAAAGTTTATTATTTTTACTATTAATTTTGACAAAAAATTAAGTAGAAAGTATAAAATTATAATAATTATGATGATTCTAAATATGGATTCCATTTTACCATAATAAATTTATATATGTGGTGTAATTTAATTTTAAATAAGCATGAAAAAACCAATGAAAAACTGTTTTTAGAAAAATGAATGTTTATGTAAAAAACCAAATTTACTTCTTTCCTTTTAAAAAACATAAAATGAATGGTACAATATTTTATTGAATATATAATCTATAAATTTCGTAATAAAAATTATTATATATAGATTAATTTAATTTATTAAGATAAAAATACCCTGTACACATTAAAATAGTTTTCAAAAAATTGTGTTTTTAAGCAGAAAAATGAGTTTATACCAAAATAATGTATAATTATGATTAATATGTAATTTAATAGATTATTTATAATTAATTTAAACTTATTTCACTTTAATTTCAAATAAAAACATAATGGTACTTTTAAATTACTTTATTTAATGAAAATAAATGTCAATTTTACAAAAAACTGCATTTTTCATAATTCACTGATAAATAAATCATTTAACAAAAAAATAAAAATTCACCCAAAGGTAATATTTAAAATGTTATTTAAATAATTATAATTATTATATAAAATAAAATTACTTAAAATTGTATAAATTAATTATAATGTTTGTTCACTAAATGCAATAAAAAATATTTTTAAATAAAAAATGTTTTTGAATGAAAAAATTACTATTTAAAATTGAGTACTTATTTTTTATGAATTAATAAATAAATTTTGAATTATTTAACATCTTTATAAATATTTTTAGTAATATGGTTATTAATATTCATACCTTTAAAGTTAACTTCTATGTTATAAAGGATCACTATATCATGGTTTATTTAGACTTAAGGTTGCGTATAAAGAAACTATCAAATAATTCATGTTTTTTTCATAGAAAATATATATAAAATCTTGGGATTGTTACATCCCCCATAATTTTGGTTTTTCAATGGAACCCTACTCAATGTTTCATCAAATAATTAGGGGTGGTCACTTTCACTACAATTCAGTGCGTTGTGCCATAAGGAAAACTTGGGTGAGGGGTCTTACACCATAGCCCCAATGACCACAGCATAAGGGCCCCCCAGTTGGGTTTCTAGAGGATATTTGGTAATTTATTTTGTGTCTAATTTGAAACCCCATTGCGTTTCTTGGTCTCTAAGAATTCTAGATAGAGTATAGGATTCATCTTGGATTTCAAATGTATCCCCTTTGGTTCCCCTTTGATATGAATTGTTCGGTAGGATTTCATGTCAATAATTCATGCTAAGATACCTCCATATTTTTAATTCATTCATTTTATTAATTTACTGATAATTTTAGGTAGGTAATTTAGTTTTTTTAGGAAATTATTTCATTAGAGTATGGTGAAATATTTTCAATTAATGAGGGTCTATTTTTTGGCTTTTAGAGGAGGTCTCGTGAGGATATGTTCATTCTTTTATTCATTTTTTTCTATAAGGTATGTTTATATAAAGATATTTATAGTATTTTTAGTGTTTTTGGGTGTAATTTTCCATCTAATTAGGTGTTTAATTAGGATATTTTGTGTTATTTAGGTTTAGGATCATTTAGGGATTCTACCACTTCGAATTTATTATTTTTTCTACACTGTGATGAAATCCGTTGAGTTTGGAATCAGTTATTCTGATTTTTGAGTTTAGTTTTAAATTTTTTATTTATTAATTAAATTTTGTTTAGTGGTGATATATGTGATGATAAACTAGTGAGAGGTTATTAAAAGAATGTGATCAAATTATGGAATGTTGAATAAGGTTACTGTCCTTGATTATACTAATTCAATTTCTTAGATGGTTATTTTATATTCATGTTCCATCATTATTATATTCATTATAATGTTTTATAACTTGTGTTATATTTCTATATAAATTGTTATGGGCTCATATTATCCTAATAATCAATATAAAATGTATAGTTTGCTAAATATTTTTATAGTTATACCTTGGTTGAATGAGTTATAGTGGATCTCTTTATGATATTCCTGGTTACATGGGTTTGATTTAAAAAAAGGTTCCTTTTTTAAAATTTGATTTTAAAAAGAATTTTGAGTTGAATGGAATATCTTTATAAATTTGGTTATTTGAGAAATGGTATTTGAAATGGGATTTTAAAATGAAAGTGGGGTTTTCTAAAAATGTTTAATGAGATTTTGGAAAAGGGCCAAGTGTGAGTAAAACCAAAGATGATGAATTTTATAAATGGTTTAAAATAAGTATTTTGAATTGCTTTTCACAGGAAATTCCATGTGTCTTGAATGATTTGTTTTGGTTCAATTATAATTTTGAATGTAATTAACTATTTTCCAAAGCTTGTGTGCTTTCCTGGTGTATGCATTGTTGTATGATGATGTATTTTATGTGTGTCGGCTAGTGATGTTTTCATTTAGTATACATGTGATAGGGTGGTCTACATGGATATCGTATACACCATAATGGGTTGATATGGGTATTTGGATGGGTTTTATGTGTGGCTCTAGGTCTTTATTTACTAGCACCCTTCCTATAAGTAAGTGATTTATGATATGAACTGTGTTCGAAGATTGTTGTTTCAAAAATTTGATAGTGATGTTCTTGTGATTTGTGATTGACCCCGTTGTGGTTATTTGAATCCCAACACATTGACCCAAAATTAGTGATATATAATTATAAGTAATTACATGAATGATATGAGTTCCCTATTGTGTGTAATTTCCGGACCAACCATGTATGATATGGTGTGGCTTGAGATGGGATGTACAACCTCCGTTGAGTGTGAAGGGTTGGGAAGATTACTTCATGTGTGATATATCTTGAATGAGAATAGGTGATATGTATATTTTACTTATATATCTCTCTCGTGGTGTTTTCATGATCACAAAAATTCATTTTTTTTTCTTACAATCTCATTGAGTAATTTTTAGTTATAAATTTTAAAAATTAAGTCATTTGATTGATGGGAAAATAGAGATCTTATAGTTAATTTAAAGGTATAATGATGAAAATTTTAAGGATTAGAATTATATTGTTTGATGTAAGATCTTGAAAAAATGTTATTAGATCATTTTATGGTCTTATAAGGAATCTTGGGATGCTCCTCAGGAAGATGGAGCTGTTCAGGCTACACCACCAAGCTGCTGTAGGGTGTCGACTAGTCAGTGCCATGTGTCCGGACTCCATAATGTGTAGAGGACCCTTTGACCATCCAATGGTGTAACACTATCCAACTAAAGGTGAAGGATGAAGTTCACCTAGATCTAAGAGTTTCATCAACTACCTGTTGGGGTAATTCCATATGCAAAGAGATCCATGTAGTCCACTGGATACCTGATAGAGGCTTTTAGGTATCTTATGTCATCAAAATATGTTCTCCAAGATGTACTTTTTAATGGTAAACATTTAGTAGTTTTAGTATTCCTTTTCTTTAATGAACCCAAAAAATTATTGATTCTTCCCACACCTTTTGGAGTATATAAAATGGGGTCCTTGGAATCTTTGGAGAGAAACTTGATTCCAAACAATAATATTTAATTGAATTGAATGTGAATCTATAACAATATAAAAATATTCTGAAACACTTATTCTCATTTTTCTTATCTCAAAGGATCTCACCCTTTCAATGAAATATATATTCCCAAATTTTTATCATCCATACAAGATATTTGTGAGTAATATTTTCATGGGTTTTACAAAAGAAAACCTTTCTATTCTCATCACCTTCTTGAATGAGTTCCCATTACAGAAAAGTGATGGCTGAGTTCCTTGAATACTGGAAAAGATTAAGAGGCTTCATATAAAGCAAATTTATGAGTGACATGTTTCTGGATCACCTCTAAGATCATGGGATTAATAACATTGTCCTCTCAAGTTTATGGGTGGAGATATAGCGGATCACTTTGAGATATTACCAAACACCTTATTAAACTATGTTCACCCTCTCTTTAATTTATCACATTTAATTATTTGTCATTGATACACATAATTTCATAAATTCAATATGATCATTTACATACTTAATATAATTTTATTTTATATATTTAATTCAAATCATATTTATCAATTATCAATTTATTGACTTTATCACTTTATTGGTTCAATAAGATTTAGATTTGAATTTTTCTTTAACCGTAGAATTTTATTAAAAAAATTGTAAAGGAAAATTTACCCCTATTTCTCTCAAATCCATCCAATAATTTGTATCAAAGGTGACTTTATATTCTTCTTATTTGTTTTTAAAAATTTTGTTTGGATCTTATTTTCAATTTTTTAAATCATTAATCAATTTTATGGTATGATTTTATGATGACATATATCTCTTATACTCATGGTCCTTTCTTTGATATCACTAATTACTCTTATTTGAAAAATAGTATATCTACCTTTATAACTAGAATTAATTACCCTATATAGAAAATGGTTATTTATGAATATATTCCTACTGAAGAACCAGAATATAAATGGACTCCTAAATATATTTCTTCTTTTGAACTTAATGGAAAGCCCATGAACTCTCTATATTACAAAGCTACCAATAATGCGTTTAATCTCATATATACATGAAAATTTCCTATTAAATATGGAAATTATTATAAGTCATACAAATTCATGAATAAATTTAAAGAAAAAAAATATTATATATGTGTCATAATGATTTTGAATGTTTTTATCATCTAAATAATTCTATAAGTAGTATTTTTATGAGGTTTACTGACATTTTTAATGGTACAATGTCTTTTAGTGATGATTTGTCTATAGAATCCCCAGTGAAAAATTATACTATGGGTCCTACCAGGAAATTAATCACCCAAATTAATATCTATAAAATAAGAAAATTATATAATGAAAGTGGCAGTTAAAGAAATAATTGGATCCCTAATTAAATATGAAATAATTATAAATATTCAAGCTGAGAAGGAAGACAAAAAAGAAAAATATATAAAAAAATATCATATTTAAAGATATAGATAAGGACTCATCTATAGGTGAGGTACATGAATTTTCTCAATATTCCAATAATAGGTAAAATTTATTCAAGTATAATAAATTTTGCAACCAATCTAATAAGGCAAGTAAAAAGGTGGAACCTGAAATGGCATGATATAAATTTAAAAAATAAGGGTCACATCAATCCAGAATTCCCTATATAAAAAGAAATTTAATGGAAATAAACATGGAAGTAGGGTTAAAAATTTTCAAAATGGAGAGAAATAGATGAATCCATGGAATCAACACCCTTAAACACTTCAAGTGACTCAATTTCTAACATCATTATGGAACATGTTGATGAAGTTGTAGAGGTTAGTACCCATCTTCCCTTTTCCTCCCCTTTCTCTTCTTCTCCTAATTTTCCTCTTTCTATTCTTATTATTTTTCCTCAATTCACCTAAATTATGAAGACTTAAATTCAATCTTGACCAAATAGAAAATTATTTTCATAAAATTTATTATTTATATAGAGAACATGATAATAAATAAAATAAATAACTTAGTCAAAATGGTATTATTAAAAGATAAAAGGATATTCTCTTCAAGGAAAATGTAGAATGAACCATAAAGATTAAGAATCAACCAGATGTGAATAAATTTGAATCAACCATAAAATACCTAAAAATTTATCTTTCCAAATTCAATGAATATGAAAATAATTTAAATAAAATTTTATGTTATCAAATATAGGGAAAATAATAGTTCAGCCCGGGTTTCTAAAATCACGTGACCATCTAGAAAAATCTGTCCAAAACTACTTCAATCAAAGGAGGATTATAAGATAAATTCTGTAATTATTGTAGAATAATTGATAATTTAATTAATGAATTTGATTTTAACAATGAATGATATGGGATACCAAAATCAATCCATCATTCATGCAATTTTTTTAAAATAAAACCACATGCTAGAAAAATATGGATTCATAAATATTTATTGGAAAACATTAGTAGACCCAAGTTTATTTGTGTACCAAAAAATTTAATCATTTGATTTTATATAGAAAGTGTCTTTCAAGAAAACCCAATAAGATATGTGGTACCTAGATAATGGTTTCTCAAGACACATGTGTGAATTCTTTTTATAATTCAATCAAATTGATATACTAGAAGGAGTTCACATCACCATTAGTGATAACTATAAAGATAAGATAATTGGTGAAGGTACCATCCATTTTTTTAACTCAAATATTAATAAAAATGATTTATTTTAACAAATTTTGATTCAAAATATTCTAAGAATTAAAATTTGTTTGGATTGTGGTTTTAAAATTTCCTCACAAATTATTTTTTCAAATTTTTAATTCAAAAGGAATATTTTTATTCAATGTGTATCATTTTCAAAATGTTTTTACTATCAATTTAAAATACCTCACTAGTAAAAATTTCAAATTCTTGAGTGAACATGTTAGTGCGTCATGGATTTAGCATAGAATATTTAGTCACTTTAACAAACACTCACTTGTCAAAGTGAACTATTATAAACTAGTATGATATCTACCCAAATGGAATTTCAATGATTGCATGGTTTATGAAGCTTTCTAATTTGTAAAGAAATAAAATCATCTTTTATATTTTAAAATGGAATTTCTTCTTTAAAATATATTGATTTAATTCTCAAATATATATTCGGTCCTCATTAAATTGAAATTCTAGGAGGTATATCTTATATATTTTTAATCATTTATGACATTACAAGATTCAATTGGGATTTATTTATATCTCATTAAAGTGAATCTTACAAATAGTTAATTACGTTTTCTAAAAAAGTTGTAATAAAAAAAGTTTTAAAATTATTTCTATTCAAAGTGATAATGATGGAGAATTAAGAAAAAAGTAATATGATGATTCATATTCTTATAATGTTTATAATTATTATTTTTATAGTCCTAGAACCTCTCAACAAAATAGGGTAGTAGAGATATAATATCAAAATTTCTAAGAAATAACTACAACTTTTTTCTATTATTTTTTACCAAAATATTTCTAGAATAAGGCCATGAATAATTCATGTTTAATCATTAATCATGTTCTCATTATAACTTTTCTCAAAAAGTCACCTTATGAACTTTAGAAAAACAAAAAATCCCAAAGTTATCTTTTTGATTTTTTTTGGTCTCAAATGTTTTATTCTAAACACCAAAAGAAATATAGAAAAAAATGATTCAATATCCAATGAAGGTATATTTCTAGGTTTATCTAACATAATAAATTTATACTATGTCTTTAACAAATGAAATAAAACAATAATCAATCCATATTGTTTCGATGAAAATGTTCTAAAATCCATTTCTCAAAATGTTTTTGAAAATGATGTTTTAAATGAACCTATTAAATATAAATAATTTGAAGAACAATGAGAAGCACCTTCTAATTATTTTCCTAAAACTTTTAAAAAATATTAAGACCATCCCTTGGAAATTTCATTAGAGATATAAAATCTTTAACTTTTACTAGAATATTAGTCATAAATTCGGTAAACACCTTACCTTTTTCTCTCACTTAGAATTGAAAAATCTTAAGGATTAATTTAATGATGAAAATTGGATTCTTTACATGAAAGAGGAACTAAATAAATTCACCTGAAATTATGTATGGAATCTCATGAAAATACTTAATATTAATCCCATTATTGGTTCTAAATGCGTTTTTTTATGAATATGTTATATGAGTTAGGTAATATTATTATAATAAAGCCTGTATTATAGCTAAATATTATAACCAAGAAGAATAAATTGACTATTGTAAAACCTGTACACCCATAACTTCCTTAGAATATATTATAATGTTTTTGGAATTCACCCCTCACATTAATTTCAAAATCTTTTAAATATATAGTAAAATAAAATTCTAAAAATTTTTTATCAACAAAAATGATTTTTAGAAAAACCACCTATTTTTGAAAATCCAGTTTTTCTAAATTCCATTTTAAAATTAACTATTGAAATTTATAGTTTAAAACAATCCCCTTGGGCTTGACATTATCATATTTAAAATTTTCTTTTATAAAATCATTTTAAAATGAGAATAATATACTCAAATATTTTTATTAAACACGTATCAAATGATTTATTACTTGTTTAGATTTATGTTTATGATGTGTTTTTTGAATATACTGATGAACCTATCAATTTTGAATTTTCCAATTTAATGAAAATGGAATTAGAAAAGAGATTTTTTTGTGAACTAAATTCTTTCTTGGTTTCAAAATTTCTAAAATAAACAATGATTTTTTTTAGTAAGGTGAATAAGCTAATGAAATCTTAAAAAAAATAGATATGGATCATGATAAGGAAATTATTACACCCTTGATTATAACTTTTTATCTAAAATTGTATGAAGTTGATAATCTAATTGGAAACAATCTCGATAGATATATAATCGGTATTATTCTTTATCTTATTACAACCTAACCTAATATTATGTTAAGTGTTTATCTTTGTGCTTTTTTTTTTGCAATAAAATCTAATTGGGATCTCATTTAAAATATATTAAAAGTTTATTTCATTATTTAAAAGGAACTAAATTTTTTGGTTTTTTAATCCCAAAAAAACTTATTTTAAATTAACTAGTTTTTTTCAATGATGATTTTAGAGTGTTCCATATTGATAAGAAATGTACAAGTGGTAATTTCCTATTACTTACAAAAATAACTCATCTCATAGAGTACTAATAAGCATAAATATGTCTATATTTCTACAAACAATGAAGAATACATAACTATAAAGAGTTTTCCCAAATAATATGGTAAAAATAAACTTTCTTATACTTTGGGCTTATTTTTGACCGTGTACCTATAGAGTGTGATAAAACTAGTGCTATTAATATTTCCAAAAATTATCTTCAGTACTCTCTCACAAAAAACATTGAACTTAAAGCATCATTTCTTAATAGGTCACTTCCAGAATGGTGATATATTATTATAATGTTTTAATAAATAATGTCAGCTTAATTATATCTTATCTAATACCATTTATCTTAATAGTTTAGATTTCATTAAATTTTAATTAGGAATGGTTCACTTCTAATAACTTCTTTTGGACCAATGGATAACTTGAAAACATTTTCAAAACATTATTTCGATTTATTTTATTGATTTATTTTTATCTTGGATATAATCCATTTATCTACCTTATACTACCATTTAAGGGGGATCCTTATCTCTTTTAAATTGTAAATTTTACTTAATAGTTATATTTTTTTTTCAAATTAAATATTACTTTTTGTCCTTAAAAAATTTTCTCTTATTTTTAAAATTTAAAGTTTATTTTATAAAATATGTTCTTTTTAAAAAAAAATATTAATACTAGTTTTTAAATTAATTTTTTTAAAACTCATATAAGTATATACTATTTTTATATTTTTTATCTCTCATAAAATAAGTTTAATGATGTGTAAAATTTGTATATATATACTTGTTTCTATAACCGTTGATCTGGAAAAATCTTTGATGAAATTTCAATCAAAGAAAATTTTCAAAGTATCATTTCACTTCAAAGTAACTTAATCATGATATTTCAATGAAGAATTCAATTGATGGAGGTAAAACCATTCCTTTAGAAAGGGCATTTTATTGAAAAGGTATGTATCATGTTCATTTTATTCTTTTTTATCTTATTCTTTGTTTTTATTATTCTCTAAATCTATTTTTTAGTATTATTTCTTATTCTCAATACCTCCCTTAAATAATCCAATTAAATGGGTATTAGGAATTTAAGATGCATATTTAAATAATCTTATTTATTCTTTTTAAAATATTTTTCCCTCTTGAACATTGTTTTCAAATATCTATTTTTATTTTTCAAAATCTCCCATGATTTTTTTCTTCAAATCTGACCTCTTAAGTTTATCCTTACTCTATTTTTTCTTTTTTATAATCACAAGTGAGGTGGGGGGGATTCTTTGGGATGATTATTTCATAAAAAGGTAGAGAGTTTTTTTAATGGGGTTTAAGTTTCTTGAGTTATTAAAAAAATAAATGAGTATATTTTATTAAAAAGGGGAAATGTTTTGAACTTCGTGTTAATGATTTATTTATTTACAAAGTGGGAGTTATTGAAATTATTTTTAAATGTTTCTTATATTGGATACAATATGTTTTATTTATTTATTGAGAATATTGAATATATTTTACTTAATCCTTGAGTATATTGAATATGTTATTTAAAAATATTGAATTCAATTTCTATCTCTTTCACTCTTGATTTACAATTAATTAATTTTTTTATGTTTAGTTTTTATGATCATTAAAAATTAAGATTTATTTTTTACCAATCTCCCTCTTGGTGTTTTTATGATAAAAAAGGCTAATTAATGTTTCTATAAATTCTATTGATTGTTTTTTAGTAATATGTTTCAGCTATAAGTCATGTAATTGATGACCAAAATGAATATCTTGTAGCCAATTCAATAGCATCATGATGATATTTATAAAAATTTTTAAATATCTTATTTAATGTCTGAAGACCATGGAATCATGTTAGAAGATCATTAAAGGCCGTAAAAGAAATCTTAGGATGGTCGTCTTAATGATAGAGCTATACAGGTTGCACCGGTTAGCTAGTGAAATGTGCCTAGATTCCATGATGTATAGAAGACCCACCAGTTAGTTGATGGAGTCCCACTAACTGATTTCTAGTAAAGGAAGAAGCAACCCCAACTTTAGGAGTTCCTCCAGCAACCTAGTGGCTGAGCATCAACTAGCTGGTGGGGGAATTTGAGAAGTAACGAGCTCCAGGTAGTCCAACGACTGCCTGAAGGATGCTACCAAGTATCCAATGGTTTCTAGATAGGTTCTATAAGATAGAATTTATTATGGTTAAAAAGGCCTTTTTGGCGGTCATACTTAGCTTTAATGTAGCCAATGAAATTCAACAAGGTTCCCACACCTTTTTTAGCCTATAAAAGGATTTCCTTGGAATCCTAGGAGATGAACTTGATTGATAACAATTCTCTTTGACCGAATTGACATCGAATCACTAGTAATATTACAATTTTCTCAAAGTTCCGTTCTCATTTTTCACTCTCTTTGATTATCTCACACTTTCTCTAAAATATCTCAACACAAATTATAATCATCCATTCAAGATATTTGTGAGAGGAATTATAATGGGTTTTTAAAAAAAAAACCTCTATATTTTCATCACTTTTTAATGGGTTCTTCCATCACAAAAGTAAAGGAAAAGGTCATTGGATTTTAGTGAATATAAAGAGGGTTCCAACAAAATGAAATTGTCTGGGACATGTTTTTTTATGACCTCCAAGATCAATAAATTAATAATATCAACTTCTCAGGTTAAGGGTTTGATATGTAGGGGATCAAATCAAGATATTTTCGAACTACTTATCAAATTGTATTCACTATCTCTTCAATTTATCACATAGAATCATTCATCATTGATTCAAATAATTTAATATATTCCATATGATCATTTTATTATTATTATAATTTAATATAATCTATTTAATTAATATAATATTTATAAATTATTGCTTTATCAAGTTTATCACTTTATTAATTCAATATATTTTATAATAGAATTTGTATTTATATTTAAAATTTGCATTACTTTTTTAAAGGAATATTTATCCCCCTATTTCCATATACTGTGAACAACATTGGATAATTATCACATTACCTCCATTGAGTGAAAGGGGATTGGTTAGGACTTGAGGAAACCCCATGCTATACCTTTGGTTGGTGGCCATGATTTTATATAAAACACTACCACACATCTTTTAGTATGGGTTGAGATATTTGGATTGAGGTGACTATTTTATTTTTGGAATGGAGCCTAAGAAGGTGTGGTATGGTGTCGTGGTGACTTGTTTAGTACATTATGGCTTAGATTGTATTCTTATATGTGAATTAATGTGTTATGTATTTTATTGGGTGTGTTTATTAAGTAAAAATCCACTTCTTATATATATTTTATGAACATATAATTGATCTCATCAATAATTTGTATCATTGAGGAATTGGGGATTCCAATTGGGTCATTGGACTCACCCCAAACTGTGTACATGATATCAGTTTCGATGTACATGGACATACCTTGTTTTATTATGGGGAAATTTTACCACTTAGAGATAGACATGTGGTTTAGTTAGTAACTCATGGAGGCCGAGGACTAAGCAGAATGATTATGTGAGTTGGGCTAAAGGCCAGTGTGTATTATTTTAACAAGTGATAACCTTTTGTGAGAAAGGTTCTACTACCAGTGATAACCTTTTCAGTAAAACCTTTGGGATGGGTGTCAATGATTCATGTTTTTTTACATGTGGAGGAGCTTCTTAGGAATTTATATTTACCTTATCAGATGTTTTGTTTCCCTTTTATTTACATTGTGGGATATATTTTCAAATAATGTCTCATGCATGTTCTGTATATAGTTCAATTGATTAAGTATTAATCCTTTTGTTGTTGCTGTAATTTATGAATTGGAGATATGTATCTATTACAGGTTGATATAGGATATGGCCTCCTATATTGTTAGATATTCATACAAGTTTTTATTCACCAGACATTGGCCTATTGGAGGTAGAATTGGGGTAGAACTCTCATCTTACCTTTGATTGAGGTGGGGCCCTAGTGGGTGGAATCATTTCAGCAACTATTATCTCAATTAATGCCACTAAATCTAATTTTCATTGATGATACATAACATCTAAACCCATATTTGTATATATTTGTCTCTAAATTATTGGACCAACATTCTTAAAAATGGATATTTTGTTTGAACACTCTATAAACTTCATAAATTCAAGATATAAATTTCATAATTTCTAGGGTACCCAACTCATTAAAGTTGAGTAACTCTCTAGATTCCATTTATAATTATTCCAAAACACTGAAACCCTAATTCCTAAAAAAATACTACTGGTTATCACATCATATCTCATGATCTTAAAAAGTTAATAGGTGATTTCTAAGATGAGTTATCCCCTTGATTAAATAATGATTCTAAGGGATTTCTGACCATTTCAGTAACATCAGATAAAAAACTTCTCATCAGTACATTGGTAACATTCTAGTAGACTAATTATTATTGGTCACTCTAGATCTAATAGTTTCTAGAGTAGTTAATACTCTTAATCATTCTCAACATAACATCAAATAGATATAAACCTTATGAATTCATCGATTAATTTTTTTTCACACCTTTCCTTAAACCATCTCACACATGATCATTCCCTAAGAAGGATCATTTATTGAAACCCATTGTTATATCATGACTCTACTCCACGATTCAAGGAAAAACAAATAGTTCAATACATTGTCATTAAAAAAGTGCCTCTCAAGGTCCCACTGCTATATGATTCCGAAGTCCCTAAATACAAATACCAACTCTTCTTAACCCCATACCAGGAAGGGATTTCAAAAAAATTAACTATGCCTCATTGAAATTCACCATGACCTTCTGCTTGATATCCTTTGTATATCATACTAAATATCAATGACATGTTCATATATTTAAATTCGTACAATCAACATTTCATATATTTTATACATGGATTATCATGACTATCCTACTAATATCTCACTTATCCTTGGATGGGCATAAGTTTTTAATAACATGCATACCATATATTTTAGGTAAATATATAATCTCTTTCTCCCATTATAAGATAGTATCCTTGAAACAACTCTAACAATAGTTCATAACCACTAATGTTTTTGATCAAAACCCATTTTGGAACAGGATTAATTTCTACCATACTCTATGCTCATGTATTTTTATCACAAGTTATATCCCACCAATACTTTACAACACACTTAATTAAATAACTGACCATGAACCCCTAAATTTTATTCACTCCCACAACTAGAAACATTTTCCTTGCCATTTATTATAAATATATACAGGGAAATACCCATAAAAATATACCCATCTAATCAATTACAAATTTCAGGATTACTTCCATCACACAAATCATAAACCTGTTTCTCTCATCTTTAAATGCACTTGTGTATCTTGGATCACCTCTCACATTTGATATTACAATAATTACATCACAACCCATCCTAAACAAAATAGGTAAAGAACCCTTATCATTTAGCAATAGACGTGAATCACAATTTTCCTCGTTCATATATAATTGATGTTAATACATATATCTTATTTCTATAGAACATACCCCCAAGTAGGTTCTAAAAATTTAATTTTTATCTATGATCAAATTTCATAAAAATATGGGAATCTTATATTCTAACACATTCCCTCCCATGATCTAATCAAATCGGGTATCCCAATATCAATAAAACCCACTGTAGTGTCATCATTATCACATTCATGTGAATGTTAATGATATTTATCTTTAGTTAATCTTATCAAGGAATTCACTGCATTGATAGATTAGTTAACTATTGTGAAGCAAATAATTTATTTAGGAAAATTCCAATTTTTTTTGTTTTAAAAAATGGAATCTTCATTCAATCATTTTAACTGGTTTTCTAAATCAGACCTTACTATAAAAATTTTATGTGATCATATACGAGAAGTATGATGTATGAATATATTCATTTTTAAACAGTGGTATAAGAAAAAACCATAATTCATAACCCATAAAGATCATACTTTATCAAAATATCACAACTATAATAATGAAAGATAATAATAAAAATCCTAGCTAAGTACAAAATTTGATTTATTCAAATAATTTTATTGGATAGACACCAATATGATGTTCATCCCTTGTTTTAACTAGTTTGAGCTCCTTATAACAAATCAAATATAATAAAATGTATAAAACAAATCTCTAATACCACATTGAAATATCTTTATCCCAGTAAACCCAAACAGGGTTAGACTAGTTTATTACATGACCTCATGTGGACTTCCTCATACTCAAGAGGATTTTGATTAGATATGTCGGTTACATAAAATTGCATAGAGATACAATACAATTAGTATCATCATAAAAAACACCATATAAATAATATAATATATAATTAATATATATATATATATAGCATTTGTGTGATGTAATAAATTTACAATGGAATATTTCTCACCCTTGAGTGTCATCACCTCTTGAGAGCATTGGCCAAATTTTATTATTTATAAGATTGGAACCAAATAACTAAAAATAATAAATGAAGGTATATGATATGAATTCACTAAGGTAAGAACACAAAACAAAAGGATCCCAAAAATGAAAAATTATTTCAAAAGTCAAGATGATTGATTTTAAATAAAAAATATACTTATATCTTGAAGGAACTAGGAATAAAGGATTCAATAAGATTTTATAATTCCAATATCATGAAATATTGAAGTACCAAAGATATAATGGATCACCATGTCATTTTCAGAATAGAATTTAAGTGAATCCTTTGTCTTTTTCATCCCTATCTAGTTACTAAAATCCCCTTTTATTATGATTAGGTACATCGATTTATCTAGAAATTGGGTGATTAGAAACAAATTTTAAACCTAACTACCATAACCCACACAATGATCATGAATAAATTAAAGAAATTATTTAATGAACTAGAAAACATATCAACCATCAACACACATTGTTCTTGCATAAATAATATAGATAAGATATAACAAACCTGATTTCCAATGATTTTTTTTATAAATTTCCTTTCATATATTATAAATATAAATCCTAAATGATTTTTTATAATATAAACCCAACATTTATCCACATATTTATCAAATATTTTTTTCCTATATATTTTATTTTCAAGTATTATAAAATATTATTTATTAATACGTTTTATTAAAAAAATTGTAGGTATTAGGTCATGTGATAGACCATCACATCTTAAAATTTCATACGTCTTGAACACATAACCAAATGGGAACAGTGGAACAACACCTTACACTAGCCTATATTCTATTTTCATTCCATTTCTCCATCCTTTTTAAATATATTTATATCTATTTTAATATATTCACAACTGTTTTTGGATACATAGTTTCCTTTGATGACTACATTAAATTTAGTTTCATTTTCATATCATTAAGATAATTAAGTCATTATAATCTAATTTTAAATAATGTATGATAAGTGTTTTTATGGTAACAAAATTTCAACATATGACCATTGAAAGTAATTTCATATAAAATTTTATGGGAAAAAATAAAACGAATTGTTAAATATCATTTGTACACTAAAATAAATCATTATCATGAATTTATAAATAAATTATAGTTTATTTATTTTTTAAATAGGTTTTATGATATTCTAAGTATTTATTTATTTTTTGAGAAAATTTCCTTTTAAAACATCAAGTAACATTTTTTATAATAAATTAATATTATAAATTATATATTATTTTCAATTTAAAATTTAATTCCTCTTATATATAGTTTCTTATTATCATTAAATGGTTATAAAATATTAATAATGGTGTTTTATAAAATTAAAATGGTTATTGATATATAATTTTGATCATAGTGTATAATGTTTATCGCACTAAAACCATTTTCTCAATTTTGTATTTAATATCTAAATTTCAACTTAAATATAAGAAGATTTCATAAAATTCATATATTTTATAACTTTAAATAATTAATTATCAAACAAATAATAAATAAGAGATAAAAACAAATATAAATGTAATCACTCATAATAAGAGAAATAATAGTTATTATAAATTAATTATTTTCCATGTTTTCCTATTTTTTTGAAAGTTAAATTCATAATTTTAGAATTTTAATTTTTTTAAAAGGACTTCATTCTTGGAATAAAAATGTTAAAATTATATTAATGTTAAATTTTGGGATTTTTTTGATGTTGAATTTTTGGTGAATAGTAAAAAATACACTTTTTATGAATTTTGAAAGTTTTATGACATTATTATGATGTAAGGGAGAATTAAAAATTTATAAAACCTTTTTATAAATGAAATATTTATTGAAAGCGAAGAATAAATAATTTTAAAGAATAAATAAGAATTTTTAAACCTATATGCAGTAATTTAGAACATAAATTATATTTTATCCAAATAAAAAAACTATTTACGGTTATTTATAGTTAAATCAGTGGTTGGAAGGTTCCATTAATTTTTAGAAAAAAAATAATTTTTTTTAAATATATAAAATAATTCATGGGAATAATTCCTTCTTAATGGTCCTTGGACAAAATAATATAATAATATATTTTTGAACATCAAAATACCCCTTTCGTAAAGTATAAATATTACTTATCATTTATCATGGAAAATCTATTCTAATTCAGTTATTAAATACCATGATCTACCCATTTCACTTATAATAAGTCACTTAGTAAAAGTAGGGATGTTTTGGTACCGAACTATAAACATTTAAGGCTTGAGAAAAGGAGAAAATATTCAATTAAGAGGTAACTCTAATTCTATTTTCAATATTCTATTTCTTATTCTTTATACTATCCTAATAAGATTTCATTTTTCTAAATTTATAAAATATTTATTATATTTTAGTATAACATATTAATGTTATTATGATACTGATATTACTATTATAATATATTTGTAGTATATACTCTCACCCCCTCCCTTTTGACACAACCCGATAAGTGCTGGTTTAACCCACCTATGAGGATGTTGTTCATGATTTAAAAATAATATAATAAATAGATATTTAGTGTATATTATATTATATAAATTTATTTTAATGTTTTATATTTTTTTAAGTGACTTTAAAAAACGATAAATTACAAATAATAACATTTTTGAAATCAAAATAAAGCAGGATAACTTAAAAAGAAAACATGTCTCAAAGTCATTCTATATTCAGATAAAGTAATAGTAAATAAATTTCAATGATTGTAAATGATAGTGAATTAAAAAATTAATATAATTCAATTCTGGATTCATGTATTGATTAATATAACTTTGTTATGGAGTTTAGGAAAATGTGGCAAAATAAAATGTGTCATATAGTAAGGGTTTCTAGTCCCAAAATTTTCTTAATTGAGGCATGTTTTGTCCTTTTTACCTTTTTTATTTTTAATTGTGTTAATAATAACTCTTTGAAATATTTCCTAATTATTCTATCCCTTTACAAGATATTTAAAGTTTAATTTCAATTTTTCTCTTTTTAAGTATTTCATTTCAAAACTTACCAAATTCATAAGAGTTTTATTGGCTCAATTACATTTTCATCGAGACATAGACATTATTATTTGATTATAAAATTATATTCTCTTTATACTCCACCATTTATTAATTTCATGTTTTATTTTCTATTTCTACATAGGGAATTTAAATTTTCATAGCAAAATATTTTTCTCTTATTAATATATTTGTTCTTAATAATATGAAAATGTTAAGAAACATTTTCATCTTTTCTAAATTATCTTTTCCTTACTTGTTAATATTCTTTATATTGTTTCAAGAATGAAATTTTCTATAATTAAATTATTTTATTAAGGTAATTTTTTCAATATTTTATTTCTTAATATAAGTTTCTAAAGGAATATTTTTAAATTTTTTCTACAAGGGTCATTTTTTGTTTTTTACTAAAGTGTGAAAAGAATATTTTTTATGTATTTTGGGTTAATGTGATTTCCCACCATCATGATCATTATTATTAATTAATATTTATTTTATTTTTTATGTTTTTTCACACACAATTTTATTTTTATATGATTTTTTAATTTTAAAAATAATGCATTATGTTTTATAAGAATATATAAAGGGATTTCATTCCACTTATGTATATTTTTATATTCCACTTCACATTTCTTATCTTTGACTAGTTTCATTTCAAAGTTTAAATATTTGGATTTATTCTAATTTTAATGGGCTTGTTGTCCTATTTTCATCCCTTAAAATATATTTTTCATTTGAATTAGATATTTTGTTTTTACAACTATGCTACAAAATCTTTATGCGAATACTTCTTATGATTTCCCTTCCATTATCCTCTCTAACTTCAAAGGATTTACCTCCCATAGGGTAATGTTAATTATCTTACTATAAATTATTATATATTTATTTGGTATATTTAATTTTAATTTCAATTGATATAATCTTCATGTCATGTTGTGTGACCCCATTTGGAAATGATATGAAAGCCATTTTCTTATTATTAGTGTTTTATGATATGGTTAAAGTTTGATTTCATGTGGTACACATATGTATGGTATATAATTTTGTGATGAGTGTGAAGTATATATCCCTCCAATTCATTGGGTAAATAATTATGTCTCATAAACTTGAAAATGTACAAATGTGGTCTTCCCAAGCCTAAAAATGTAACAAAAGTGGTTAGACCAAGCCTAACAAGGTATATGGGCAGTTAGCCCAAGACTAAAATGGAACGCGGTTAGTTTTACCCATTATAAAAAGGTACACATGTTTTTAAAAAAAGCTTACCATAATATGGTAAGGTGGTTAAGCAAGTACATTATGTGATTTTCTATGGTTATTCTCTTGCCATATTTAAATATTATTTCATATTCCTATGTTGTGCTATATGTGCCAGGATTATTTTCTCATGGCTTATGTAGTGACCAAAACCATATTTCTGGATTCATGATTTAAGAAATATGTTTTATAGGGTATTATTTTCTTTATATAATGTTTATTTACTCATATCCACATTCTTCACTTATGAATTTAATTGATATTTTTCATGCTTACCCTTAATGAGTGTGTAATCTCACCCTTTTCTTATATTTACATTCCCTAGGAAATTAAGAGGAATGATTTGAGTGATGTGTCTAAAATAGTATCATGTGAGATGACTATTTGTGGGATATGTTTAAGAATTACTATAAAATAAGAATATCATGTAGATAGTCACTAGAAAACACCGAGCATTCAGGTTTTGGGGTTGTGAAATAAAATGTGTAAATTATGAAAATGATTTAAAATGAATGCGTGTTTAGTTAGAGTCATATCACTTAGTATCAAATCCAATATGTAAAGAATATGTTTTAGAGCCAGACCTAAGGGTGTGGGTTTGGGGTGCTCCATTTAGTATACGAGGGGGGTTTATTTATTTCTAGGGATTAGGTTAGGAAGTGTAAGAAAACTGAACATAAATCAACCTAGGTTGAACCAAATGTGTTATAGGTTAAAATGTAGTTTTCATAGATTAATACATAAAAAGATATAATTTTTGAACCCATATATTCAATCCCTATGATTTATTTAAGATATTATTATTTACTTCTCATTTATCATTTTAGTAAATAACCATAACTATGAGGAACCAAGTTAATAATTGGTGTGAAGGAAAGTGTGGTGATTGTGAAGACCCACATACATCACTTCCTAGTTACATGAATTTAAAAAAAATATTTTATTATAATAAAGTTTCAAAATATTTTAGGTTTGAAGTTTTAGAGTGATATTTCAACGCATTAAATAAAAAACCGATGAAATTTTGAACCAATTTATCTCACTATATAAGAAACCAATTAATCCATAACAAATATTTAAAATCTATCCAAAATTATTCATAGAATATACTATTCTGGACTCATCATAAGTATTAATTTTTTTGATAACCTAGGGAAATAGAAATATAAGAAATGGGTGAGCTTATATTGTCAGTAAGGGTAAATATAAGTGATAAAAATAGAAAATATTAAGCTAAAATAAGATGAATATATGGGTTTAATCGTGATATATAAGAATACCATACCCAAATAAGAATAGATAAAAAATCCTGAGTCATGAAACAAATATTTTCATGATGTAATACCTGAATCAAAAGATTGTAAAAACATATTCCAAAAGTCATAATCTATGAGAGAGTAACATAGGAAGAAGAATAATCTTCAAAGTATGGAATATCTTGAAAAAAACATGGAGACATGGAAAAAACCTAAGCACAGAAAATACTTTGTGAGAAAAATCATTATTCCCATTCCAATGTGAAATAAATCATTATGTCCACACCTAAAAATGTGATAAAAATCATTATGATAATGCCTGTATGAACAAAATCATTCTGCCAATGCCTAACTATCTCATGAGATATAAATATAAACCAATGCATTAGAGGGAGATATAGGACCACACTTTTCATCATACATATATATATGTGTGCCACATAAAATAAATCATGAACATATCATAAAGACCCCATGGAAATAAAATGTATTTCATATGCTTTTTAAAGGTAATCACGTAAGAAAACCATTCATAATTTGATCAATAATCATAACATGATATACCCATGGAAAATAAATGGGGTATCCAAATATATTTAGTAAATTTAAAAATAGATATAACTCAATAAAAAAAATACATATATCAAGTTTATACAGTTAATTCAATAATTTACCTAAAAAATCTATGTATAACATTTAGGTGAACAACCTTTAATTAAAGGAATAAAAAATATGTTATTCACAGAGGAAAGTAATTGGAAGAAGAATTATGGTTATATATCGAAGATGATTAGAAAATAAAAAGGTAGTTATGGATAAATTATTTTAAAAAGATTAATCATTGATAATCTATGAAAACTTAGGTAATGAAACAATGGGTAGATAAAGAATAATTTTAGAGGAATAAAATAATTTTAATTTGAAAATTAGGAAGAAAATGACTATTTCTTCTGAAACCCCTCTTAAATAAAACTCTCAGAATAATAAGGAATATAATTTAATTTGTAAAACCATAAATCAAGGGAAATAAGATTTAAAATTCCGTGGAATAATTTATTGTGAAAACATTTTAAAATATGGTTTTTTTGTTATTTTTATATTGAAATTCTTTGTGATAAAGTCACTAGTTTATTTTAAAAATTCATTTTCAAAAAGTTTGTAATGAAAGCTCTTGAGATATATGAAAATATTAATTTTTAATAAATATAAAATAATTGTGTCCTAAAAAAGTCATAAATATTTTCTTTAGAAAACATGGGGTGGATGATAAATTATTTGATTTTGAAAGAATGAAAACCTAATTTTTATATATTTTGAAACACTTTTGTTGAGAACCCACATTTTAAAAAGAGATAAAATAAATTAATTTTGAAAATATGAAAGAATAAATTTAAAGACCACATGAGATAAAATTTAAATTGGTTTCCAAATATAAATGGGAATATTGGCATAAGGGAAATTTTTAAGAGGGAAACCATTATTAAAGAGGATGAGAATTATTCTCAATAATGATATACTTCTGAGAAATAAATTTTACCATGGTAAATTTTTTTTTGAATTAAATGGTAATTTTAAACTATATAGGAAGATAAATAAACATTAAATAAAATTATATAATATTATAAACCATTTTTTTAAGAAATAAGTTCAAAAATATTTTTAACTCAACAAAGGGAGTTGAGTTTACAAAAAAACCTTATGGTAATGGTAACATAATAATCAAAATAACACGAAAGAGTTACCATTAAATAGACATTAAAATAATATGAGATAATTTATATTAATTATAATTAAAGTAATTATTGATGTGAATGCACCATAAAATAAATTAATGTGAGCAATATCAAACTTGTCTCCTAGAGTTGAAAATGAGACATAGAAACCCTTAGAGATTTTGTAAATTTTGAGTCATAACCCCATGAGATAATGAAAATTAAATAGAAAATTAAAGAAAATTTAATATATTTTGAATTTTATAAAAAATATTAAATGGGTATTATCTACACCATTCAAATGAAAACATGGTGTATAATAATAAATTTGTCTTAATGGGTGAAAATCAAGACATATAATCCTTACATTTTTCCTCATTCATTCTGTAAATCTTCCTGGATTCCTAAATAAAAATCTTAATTTTATTAGATACCTTATTCTGAACCTAATTATTAAAAATTTAATTCTATATTTACCATATATTATTATATTATATTTATTTATTATATAGTTTGGATTATTTTTTGGTGAAAATTAAATTGATGTTGACTTATTTTGGAAATTTTAGCAATAAAAGTTGATAGTTTAATAATAAGTTAAATATTTAATATAAAACATATAGAAACATTAAAAATCATTATTTTATTATCAATTTATAATAAAAATATAATTTAAATTCCCATATTCATTTATTAAATAGTTTCATATCATTATTCAAGTAGGTGGTTAAACCAATGCCAAACTTGAACACACTTTAACTCGATGGGTGAGTATGGTCAAAGAAATTTACAATGTCATTATAGAATAATAATAATTAAATTATTTAGATTTTTCAAGGTAGTGAATAATATTTAAGTGGTTTTTATAAATAAATAAAATCATGATGAAAAATAAAAAACACTACTTCATGGAGGCGGTAGTTTTCTCAGTGGTCGATTAAAATTCTTTTTTATAAGTGGATGGAATGGAATAAATAACCAAGTATACATTAATATAATAAAAATTTAGTACACCAATGATAAAAATTTAAATATATTATTGTGTTTAGGGTTTTTTTGGATGAAATATATTAGGAAACAAATGTAAGGAGTAAGTAATACTCACTTTGGCACCTTGAACTTTCTCTTGAAGGTATGCTCCGAAATAAGTGGATTGGGATAAATATATGATACCAGAGGAATGTGAAATCAGTATAATATTTTGAGAGGATAAATATATAAATGTTTTATTAATTAATTTTTTGTAATTGGTTTGGAATGAATGGATTGAAGTGTCCCATTTTTTAAGTAATGAAAAGGGAACTTTTTTGAATACCCTTTACTTTTGAATGATATCATTACACCATTCAAGAGTGAATGACTCAAATTTTTAGAAACAATAAATTTTTTTGTTAGATTTGTTTTTTAAATCTTCAAACAAGTATTTCCAAACATGTTTTAAACATGTTGGAATTCATTTATTCTTATATTTTTACTTTTAACTTTTATTATTTTTACCAGGGTAACTAGTTTTTACCCCAGTAAATTATATCTTACTAAAAATATAAAATAACCCCAATTAAAAAATTTGTATTTAATGAACCTTATTTTAATATCCATTTAATCTTATTAAATTTATAAATAATATAAAATTAACTTCTAAGTTAAAACATTTCATACATTAGAAAACTATGTTGTAGATAAATGTTGTTTTCCCCATAAAGTTTCTTAATATTATTTAGTATCGATTAGAAATTAAATAAGTTATAATTTATTTTAATATAGGATTAAATTTTTAATTAATTTTAATTTTTCTAAGAGATTAATTTACTTTATTAGATAAAAATTACACAATATTAATAAATACAATCCTTGAAAAAAACAGTTTTACCATTACCATAATCCTTAACCTTAATATTAGTAATCATTATTTTATTCAAAAAAATGGGATTTATTTTATAAAATAAAATGACAATGTTTATATAAAATAATAAATCCATTTTTTTTGTATTTAATTTCTATCATTTATCTAAACTAAATTTTAATATAAGAGAATAAATCACTGTTTAGTGTAAAATATTACTTATATTTTCAAAACAATAAAAATGGTTTTTATAAATATAGAATAATAAATTTCAATGATTTATTTTACTTATAAATATATTATTCCTTTATAGATTTTTTTTCAAACAAATTAATGTCATGATTATATTATGATATTGTCATAAAAGAGATGGTTTTTAGAAAATATCAGTATTTTTCACTATTTATAAAAAATTAATTATTTTAGAAAAATATTAAATATTCACCCTAAGGAAATATTGAAATGATTAATTTTAGAATAAATTTAATATAATAAAATTATGTTTAAAATTTATAAATCTATCTTTTAAATACAAAATTTATATTAATCAATTTTTTTATATAAAAATAATCTTTTTCTTTAAAATTAAAACTTAAAAGCATATAAAATACCTAGGATAAATAACTTATTAAATTTATAATTACATGATTATACATTAATAATTTCAAGGTACACATCCCATAATGATCTCTATTTAATATGTTAGTATATGGTACAATTTGCTGATATTCAAGGGTGGTAATTTTGCTAGCATGGATCTCATAGAAATTTCCACAAGCTTGAATCACTATATCATATGATTTTGATAATATCATATTTGTTCAAATTTATTTTGGGATTTGTCTAAGTAAAAACCTAGTAAATTTTATTCCATTCCAATCTTTGGAAAATTAAATTTATTAGGAAGAATTCCCCTACCTGGTGCCATTTCTTTTTTTATATAGATTTCATAATATGGTTAGTTACTTTTATATTCACTAATTTAATGGATTTATTATAATGGTAAAATTTTATTTTAATTTATGAAGGTTTAATTTTTTTTGGGTTTTTATAGAATAAGATATTAGCCTAATATTTATTTAAGGAAAATAAATAGTGAAGTCTTTGGTCATTACATCCTTCGCCCTTAAATAAATTAAATCCTCTATTAATAATTGATGAAAGTAGGTGAGAGTATTTCTAACATATTTACCATTCAATATATGTCTTCTAATATGAAATAGACATTTCAATTTTAGTCAATATCATGTTACTTATTTTTCATTAAACAACATTTTTTTTCATATAATCATATACTCAAGTATGTATATTATTTAATCATAAGTTCTCCAATATATACCTTTAGGAAAACTATTTGAATCTATATATAATAAACCATAAAGAAATTATATGTTCATCCAAAATTTTACTTTATCTTTAACCATCAAATGTATTAACCACAAGTTTATAAAGTTATTGTTGAGTCTTGAAAACTCTGTATAAAAGAAGAAAAGGATTTAATGAATTTAGTTTGTGTAAATAATAAACCCAAAAATAGTTTTAAGACAATTTTGAAGAGGATATGAAGGCTCACAGGAGGGTGGGGGTCTATATAGAAAAGTTGCCTACATGGACTACCACTATGTATGGAATCTTGACACACTACAAGGCATCCTGTGAACAAATTTTTTTGTGGGATGAGGCATTACCATTGGCCCACATGGAGGAAATCAAATATTTTGTGTATTATGGAGGTGATTTTATCCCCAATAAATGATGATATCCCATGAATGAAGAATCATTTATGATCATGGATGATATTTTACATGAATGAAATCATTTGTGGGATGGGTTGTCCTTAATTGGGAACCTGTAAATGAAATCCCTATGGACCACCATGGATGATTGGCCATCCTGGAATTTGGTTCCTCCATTATTCAATTAATGACCCCTAAGGGGAACTGAGAAACGAGGAAAAATCTAAAACATGGATGAAAATTATAAGAAAGGTATGAGATCCATCGATTCTTAGTAGGTAAACCCACTGCATAATATTAAGCATAAGTGGATGAGCCCATTTTAGTCCATCACCCCACATATTAAAAGTCTATATGGAGGTATCCCTACACTAAATGGAAAACAAAAATATGAGATGAACTTGATCCCTTATAGTAAAAAATAACGCAAGGGAAACCTAGCCTCATGTCGTAGAACATTATGTAGACAAAACCCCATCCCACATGGCGAAATACTATGTAGATGGATCCCTCACCCGCATGGAAACATGCCCTATGTTGGAATCCGCATCCCATATAAAAACATACAGAGTGGAATGAGGAATATTAGGGTGTTATACTCTAAAGATCCTATCACTTCTCTCTATTATACCATCAAGCCCCACTTTAGACCTTCCATAAACTAGTCTAATGACATCAGGCCAAGGCCACTTCCAAATCCAACTGATATTTATGATCAGATAATTGGAGACATTAGCGCTTCCTCTTGAGTCTACATACCCTTAGTAAGAAGAGTAATATTGGTAACCTCCTTGACAAGGGGGACCCCCAAAATGTCTTCAATTATACATTCCCATGGTAATGAGTGCCCCGAACTTGAGAGGCCAACATGGACCTCCCCATTCTTGGAGGGGAGTGAGGATATCACACTTGTATTTCCCTTTTAGGGTTAATTATATATTCACCTATCTTCCCCAAGAACTATTAACTAGGGAATCCCTTCTAGATTAAGCCCCTAGTCTTTCTTATGAGAGGCATTACTTTTGTTCCTCTTTTCTTGATAGTTCCATAGCTGGATAGATTAGTCTATTTGACTATCCTAGTTTCAAAAACAAATTATTTGAGATTAATATGTTCAAATCCCCCTATCCCTTTAATCCTAGTCTATGAAAGCAAGAGATGAGATGAGCGACAAATCTCTTTTTTTCTATCTCCCTTTGGGCTACAATAGCTCTCCACTAGCAGAAAAAGTGGACTGTTTGATCTTTAGACCTACTACTTCCTATTATTTCTCACACTGAGCATGACTGATGTTGTCATATATGTTAGTGGAGATCATTATATCTACATAATATCAAACCTCCAATGGGCCTCTTATTTGGTATATTCCCCAATCATACTCACTCAAATGGGAATCCTATATGGTATAAGCCCCGAAACCATGCCTCATCCTTCAAAGGGCCATATTCCTAAGAAGCATCATCATATGGGCCTCCTATTTGGTATAAGACCCAACCCATTATGAACTAAATGGGATTTTTATTCCCAAAAAACTAGGATATGTAGGAATCCTCCTTGAGTTCAAAACCCAACACCTAAATTTACCAAAATGATTTCCAAGCTACATCTCAGGTAAGGTTATATCCAACCCAGATGGCTATATTACTTATGGGAACATTTCATAACCATCCTTAATGAATTTTATACCAAGTAAGGTCATGATCCCACTCAGGAGATCACATCTCTTCAGGGTCCCTCAGTCCACCTCAATGCAAGTCCCATAAAAAACTTTGACTAGGCACCTTCTGCCTAGAATTCATTACCGAATGATGTCAAAAAATATAGTTTGGTCCTCATCACATGATTTAAAAGGTGACATGTTCTATTAGTGGAAAGCAATATGTGGGTTCTAATTCCTTTACGGAGGATATATAGGAATCCCATCTTATGGGTTCTATCCAGACATCAAAACAAATCTCGTCTCCCTGGATAACGATAAATTTGAGAGTGCCTCACTATAATTTTTAAATGTACCATATTAATAATAGAAAATATAAGAATCTATGATTCTTATATGAAAATTTATCATTTATGGAGAACCATGGATACATACAGATCCCTCCATTGATGTAGAACCTCAGGTATATATAGATGATTCTAAAACAATGCATGATAATAACTAGCTGTGAATTTAGGATGATCCACTTCATGTTTGGGAATAACAAAATGGTTTATGAACATATCTTAAATCTATAAGAGAATATGAAAATAGGAAATAGTTTCCCACAATTGGGTGGGATGAGACCGAATTCCCATCCTCTTGACCAATGTGAATTCTTAAGTATCATTGGCCAAGTTACCCAATGAGTTCATGTATTTAGAAAGTAGGTCCATGAGTCATCATGGATATGAGAACCATTGAGTGTTTCCAGTTCCGTGAACAATCCTCATTGGAAACCGACTCATCATAAGAAGGTGTGAGATAAGAATAGTGAGCCTGATATGAATTATTGTGCTATTCAAACCCCTTACAATTAATCATACCAAGAAGGATACCATGATTATTTCATCATAGTTATTTCCATATGATTGTCTCTACAAATATCTCTTTGTAAATAGAATTGTTAACCCTATGTGAATCCTTAACCAAGGTTGTGGTGTTACCTACTTGGTAGGACCCTTTCTCTCTCAAAATGAAAGAGGGAAGAACATAGTTATTATTGATGCAAGTGTTCATTTATAGAGATGCTACTTTGATGAGGTATTATTTTGTGTGTTTTCCATATATATTGTAGGAAATTTTCACCAGAACTCTCTTTAATCCAAAGGTGTCTCATTAGTTCTTGTAGACATGTACATCAGCTACTTCATAGGCTATGTCCTCAACTAAACAGAGGATTACATCACCCACCCAACATCTTCAACATTTGGTTTCGAATGCATTGGTCTTGGAGTACCGCTAGAATTGTGATCTACCAACTTTGGAGGTAGCTCTACAAGACCTCCAGTTTATGAAACCTCTCCATCCATATAATCAATGATGGTTGGCAGTCCATAACTAGACAAACACAATTGACATCTCAAATCATTTCAAGAGCCTATCTCCAGAACATGATAACGAGTTCCCCTTACCATAGAGAAGCTGATGAAGTGGTTTCTATAAAAATTATATCAATAACAAAAGGGTTTCTCCTAGGGCCCCCTGCAAAAAATAATCACCACCAAAACCATAAAAACAAATATCCTCACCATGAGGATGATACTTTCCCATAGGCCCTAGCTGAAGTCATGCCTACCTGGGTCCACAGGGCAACTCACAGAGGGAGAATATTGAAATATTTGGAATAGGCCATCATCCTTATTCCTATTAAAGAATATTTATAGTAAAATATGGTAGAAATAAATGAGAAGATTAAAATTTATACTTGTTCATATCAAGACCTCCTAAAAAATACGGTGTAGAACAATGATAAGATGAAAATCCCTACGAAATTATATTAAGACCTCCATAAAAATACAACAACAATTAGAGGAAATAGTCAACGTATCTTGGCTATAAATAAATAGATGACTCATGTTCCTTCCCTAAAACTGAGATGGACATATATTCCTATTCCCACAATGGATTTTTCTCAAAAAATTTATCAATGAAGGAATGCATGAAATAAATTTCGATGTATATCATAAAAACCTTCTAAGACATAATTGCATCAGCATAAGTAACTAGGTGTCAGGACCATAACCCCATATCTTCATGAAGAGCGACTCATCTACACAACATGAAAGTTTCTTAGGAGAAAATGTACATCCTAATTCCCATCCAGTAGGTACCTCTAAAATATACTATGATAAAAGGAAAAACGGAAAAGGCACAAATACCTATTCCAATTGGGGTTCACTAGTTCACGCTAGTGACCACTCTAGGGCTAGAATTTATCACTACCTGAATTTTGGAACCTTACTGAAATATCCTAGTAGCACCCTAGGATCCTCTTGAACAGTCTCCACAATATGAAGGCTGTCACATATAACAAGTGGCCTCAGCTTCCCACAAGAGAGATCCAAAAAGGATGTTATGCCAAAGACGAATATAAAATAAAGATAAGAAGCATAACCTTTCTCCACTAAAGGTTGGAGTTCTTGGGGAATCAAACATCTATCAATGGTGGTTCAGTATCATGCCAATATGTTACCAAATTGAGGAAGAAGATGTATCATTTGCGACAGACATTCTCAAAACATTATTACTAGAAGCTTCAGAGGTCTTCCCAAGAGTATTTACCAGAAAGGCTACATTAATGGGCACAAAATAATCGATTTTGGGAGCCTATCTTCTGATGAGTATCACTATATCCATCCTAATGGACAGAATATCGAACCGAAAGAAGGTAATTTCCTTTATTCCATCCTCCTAGAAGGTCATCCCTAGGGTATAAGATCACTATAGTCATATGTTAGGCTAGGATGGCACTCCTCCCCATGATGGCATTCATTGTGATGGTCCTCCTTGTAATGAAATTTTATTTTGATAAGATGGCCCTCCGCTTGCTGAGTCAAATATAAGAAATCCCTAATATTCTATGGCAATTGGAAAAATTGATACAATCCTGCTAGATACCCCATTGATGACAGTAAATATCCTTTCTCAAAAAGAATATGGATCAGGGAAATGATCATCCTTCAAACCACCTCCTAACTATTTCCATGATAACAAGTTCTCAACTAGTCCCACTGATTATGAAAAAAACATCCAAAGAGTTCTCATGTTGGTCTGATCAAGTGAAGGAACATCTAGTAGTGGAACAAAAATATATGTTTATCTTGAGAAGAAAAATGGATAGGGATGATATACCCATCATGTTATGGCCCTCACGCACTTCTCCGTTCAACATTCTAGAGGAATTGTTAAAAGAATTCATACAGAACATCTATTTAAATATCTAGACAACACTCTTTTACCTGAAAAAAAAATTCTTACCTTACCATAGGTATAAAGACCATGTTATAATATTGGGATAGATTCATCATCAAATTTATTTGGAATCCATTCCATCTACATAGTGACCACAATTAGAGAAGTGGCACAAAGATCTTCAATCATAATTCCCCAATGTTTTTCATGATTTTCATCGTCTAATTATCAACTCCCCACTTGGTGTTCATATCTAGGGATGGGGGAACATGGATCTTTTTATCACACATCAAGAACCATCCAGAAAAACCACTATAAATGGATTATTATAATTCCATTATCTAAAGGAAGATATTAAAAAAATTCCATTGGTTAGGAAAGAAGGAATACTCAATAATAATTGGCCTTGAATGATTCTCAAAAGCATCAGGTTCGATGCGATAGAGATATAAAAAAAATCATAAATTGGGTAAATGAGAACATTAAGAATGATTATTGCCTAAGGGAAGCTAATCACCAAGAAATTATAATGTCCTTGGAAGTAAGAAGTTCATTTGGAGACCCCACATTGTAGCCAACTCACACTCGGACAAGGATATGTGTGATAAAGAGATCAGAAGTAGTAGTAGCAGCCACTGTAGTATGAGACCAGCTCTAGCCCATTGGGATTAGGGAATTTTTAACACAAAATGCCTTTCCAAGGAAAACAAATTCCGTTAAAGGTAAAATATCAAAAGAATAGGAACAAACCCATCACCTAGAGATGGGGGAATTATTACCTCAGCCTCTCCTTTAATGGAAATCAATATTTTTTCATCTTAGGAGGACAAAAATAATTAAGGTCTCCCATTTTTACCTGTATCATGACTCGTTTACCTTATAAGGGAAGCATATGATTTGGTTGTATGGAGGTTCCCTCTGGTCCACTCTTCACTAATAAGTTAAAAAAATATCCTAGAAGGGAAAGTAGATGTCCAACAAAGAGGGAAAACAACCCTCCTATAATCTGAAAGACAGTACGACACCCTCAATGCATTATGATTTGATAAATATCATGGGATTCAATCCCATAGAAGGCACCAAACATTACCTAATGAATAGAATCATGGAGAGGATGGTTCTATTCAGAATACACTCAACATTGAGCTAAATGATAGAGGTTTTTATTCCTAGAACCTAAGAATCATCCTAAATTTGTGTGCTTACTTGACCAATATATCACTTACTCCTCAGTGAATATCCACCAAATAAAATGGGAAAATCTTAGTGACATATAGCCTGCCTCTCAAGGAGGTTAATCTTCTCACACTTGAAGAGATATTTGTTCAAAATGAGAAATAAATGAAGTATTTAAGGAGACTCATCAACGAATTGATCTGTGGTAGAATTACTACTAAATATTCTCCATGGTTAGAGCCCCAACATACAATTTCAATAGGTTTACCTCAACAACAAGGGTTCATCCCAGTGACTGAGGCAAGGCGAGGATATACACCCAACTCACTACTTAGACCATCTGTTTATTTATACCAAATTGTTGATGAATATCAAGATTTACCTCCATTAGGGAAACAACCCGAACATATTCAGAACAACCCTAAAAATATTTCCCTAATTAGAAATCAGTTTAAAATAATGTAATAAAGAGAGTGTTAAGTCATACCTATTGCTGCACCTATCCAACCTCCAACTCAATCAAGCATTCATCAAGGTCTTATCAACACCATCGAGTCATTTAAAACTCAATTGGAATATGTGGAGGAATGTCATGCACTGGTATAGCCATAATAGAATCCTTACCCAAAATGGGTGACCAAAACTCTACCCCCAAAAACTTTTGGGAGTGCCACATTTCAAAAATTCAATGGACCAAGAGACTGAAAAAAATATGACACACTTTTCACCCCATTGTGATCCCATAATGGGAACTCCCATACAACAAGAAGAGGCGAAACTCAGTTGATTTGTAAAAACCATGTAAAAGATGACCCTTATCTAGTAAACAAATTTTCTAGCTTGTTCAATCATGGGATGGGAAGACCTTCATCGACAGTCCCTCTTTCAGTTCATCTCAACAATGAAAAATAAAATAATCATCAACCTCTTCAATTAAAAATAATGACTGGAGGAGAGAGATTGAGATTTCTTTTCTATATGTATATGGATGACACACTCCATTAGTCTACCACTTTATTAAAAATATATGATCTCTATTTTCATATATAACCTCCACGAGGAGTTGAGAATGGCACTCATCCTAGTAAAATATATAGGTAGGTTTTAGTTATTTCACCAACATTTCACAAGGAATTGAATATTCCATAAAATAGACTAAAATGAAGTCCCAAATGACTTCACTAGTCTTAGGTAAAGGATTATTAAAGGAGAAGGAAGTATCCATCACACTTAAGACAACCTTTTCACTAACCCTAGCTCAAAACCCCACAACATATCATGAAACACACACTAGGAATCAACAAAACCCTCACCTCACCATGATGAGCATAGGGGACCCAATAGAAATCAATTATAGGATATAAGAAACACGTTTTACTTATTTTTACAAGATCAAGCATATTATTACTTTATATTTTCTATGGATAAAGATTTACTCTGCCTTTCTGAGCCCAAAAGGCTCGACCAAGTATGTATTGATGACAATTAGATTATTTATCCTTCCAAATGATTATAGGGAACACCATTCATGAATTATTTGTCTTTAAAGGAATCCTATAAAAAATGGTGGACTCTAGGAACTTGAAGCTCGGAAATCCACCCACACAAGTAGATTACATTTCTGCTACTTCCCTTAATGAAGGAGATGTTTGGAAGGAAGTTTTTAGAAGGTAACAAAAGTTTCATAGTTAGATTATTTGAAATAAAATCAAGAAAACTCCTGGTATTCTCAAATAACTACTGAAACAACCAACTATGACCCCCCAACTGCTTCTTCTATAACACAACCGATGCCATCAACACCACAAAATTCCAAAAGATAGCCTATCAAAAAACAACCTAGCTGGAAAGTCTAGGAGAAAACATAGGAGGGTAAACCTACATAAAATCCAATGTGATATCTAATCATATCAGACTTAATGTCTTCGAATTTGAAAAAATGGGAAACACCCAAAAAATGGTACTTTAAAAAATAGTCAAACAAAAAAAATCCTCATTGGATGATAAGTTAATCTTTGGTTCCATTAATTTCATTAATTTGGTGGATCCCATCTCCGATAAAAACCATAATACTAAAAACATCCCTTATTATACTATCTATGTTTTAGAAACTCATAGAATATCCTTTTAGAGAGTTTAAAACAAGCATGAAAATCCCCCTACATATACCAAAATCTACCATGATATATTCACATTGTAATATTAGTAGGTGGGGTATGGGTGTCAGATCACCCTCGATGGGCACACAGTCTTTTTTGGCATAACCCACCAAGGATTGGAGAACATTCAAATCCCGTTTTTAGGGACAATACATCTACATCAAGTACTCCATCCCCTAAGGTTCCTATAAAATATAATCCTCATACCGGGAAGTGAAGGAATTTAGACCAAACGTATGATATATCGAAATAGTTATCCTTGGTACCAACCTAGATATTAATCAAAGAAACCCTGAGCCTATTGAAAGAGCTTAGGGAAGAACTCATTAAGGCTTGGATAACCCCCTAGGATTTTGAAGACAATTTTTCTGATATTTAAGTCTATCATACAAAAACTGATCTTTTAGAATGTCATGCAGTTTTCTACTTCATTGTTCAAGATTAATAAATGATTATAAAAGGGAACATGAGACCCTTTTATGTGTTTTTTAGGATAAATGGTGTCAATGTCCAAAAAAAATCATTGAAAATGGTTCTAGAGCTAATCTAATTTCAGTATGAACACTTCACCAGCTGGGCTACAATAAGGATAACCTGGCACCTTCTGCTCTATACAACAGGTCAATGACAAAAGAGATCAAAAGAAACTATTCAAAGTCAAGATCAAGGCCCATTATATATACCATGTATTAAACTAAGAATATCTGGTTTTTTAGGGGGATACGACCATCAATTTATTTAGGAAGGACTTGGTTGCATCAGCACATGCCAGTCCCCTCAAAATACAATCAATGCATCAAATAATTAATTAATGAAAAAATCATGAATTTTAATTCTGATGAAGCCCTATTTGAATCATTGGAGTCACACTATATTGATTCATGATTTTATCCTAGGGAAGGGAAACAACCCCTAGTTGATGGTGTCACTCGAGTCACTACCCTGAATGGTTTGGAACTGACCATGACCAACCCCTTTAAAAAAATCAATGATGAATTTGTATTTACCATCAATCACATCAGGTACATGAGCCCAAATTCAGATTCACATTCAACAAAATTCATGATTTAATCCATGAAAAATGATTCCAATAGTGTTGATATGTTTTATTACTCCCCAAACAATCGTGAAAGCTCAGTTAAAAATTCTTTCATTCCAACCCCAGAGCTCAAAGATATAACTACCTCACCAGTTGAAGAAAAATAGGTTGTATCATCAACTAAAAAGGATGAAGATAGTAATTCTCCATCCCTACATCCATCCTCTGTATAGTATCAAGTAAATACCATAGTTTCAACTGGGTTATATGAAGTCAATTTATCTTTTTAATGACAAGGTATTGAATCCTCTCCGAAATCTGGAGAGATAACCCCACAAAATTCCTTATATGGTACAAGAGGAATAATATGAATATGATGTAGAAGAATAGGAGGAGTAACTAAGGTAATACCTTCTATTATTTTAGGAGGGAATATATAGAATCACTTATGGAATCAGGGAAATAAATCTGGGTACAGAAGAAGACCCATGACCTAATTTTATTAGTAAAACCATGTATCTAGAAGAACAAGAGGTATACACATCCTTATTTAACAAGAATCAAGATTTTTATACCTAGAAATACATATAAATGACAAGAATTGACATCTAGGTGGACACTTACCACTTGGGATTACCAGAGGAACATTGGTACTAAAAATAGGCAGCCAGAAGGATGCACCTGACACATACAACCAAAATTGAAGATGATGTTAACAAGATAATTATATCCAAAATCATTTGAGGGGTTTAGTATCAAAAAATCATTGCTTATATAGTATATATAAATAATAATAATGGTAAAATTAGAGTCTTCAACAATTCCATAGATCTCAATCGAAAATTCCCAAAGAATGATTTCCTAGTCCCAATCCCAGATGACTCTGCATACTAACACACCATGCACCACATCTTCAAACTCTTCTTGGTATTTTTTGAATTCTATATTGATGATTTTGAGGTTAAATATAAAAAATTATCCAAACCCCTAGATGTTCTTGAAAATTTATTCAATGAAATACAATAACACAACCTAAAAATAAATGCCTTAAAATGAGATTTTAGTGTTACCTATTTGGAAATTTCTTAGTTTCATTATACGCCACTCAAAAAATAAGACAAGATATCCATGGAATGTATCCTCCCTAAAACCACACAGAGTTGAGAGGATTTAAAGGACACATATCCTATATTTGGTGATTTATATCAACCTTTTAGGAAAATTACTACCCTTAATTAGGTTGATCAAAAATGGGTTACATTTTAGTGGACTAATGATTTTTAGGAATCATTTATCATCCTCCAAAAATACCTTTGGATACTTTTAGTGCTAATGCCACCGATCAAAGGAGGACTCATCATTTTGTATGTGATAACCTTAAAGTGATCATTGGGTACCTTCCTCTGAAAAAATAATGATATCGTCAGAAAAATAGCCTTTATTACCCCAATCAAACCATGCTCGATGTTGAGACTCAATATTTTGATATCGAGAAGAGATATCTGGAGATAACATTTGATCTCCAAAAACTAAGGTGCTATCTTCAGAATCCCAAGGTCTATTTGTTATCTTTTATCAACCCACTCAAAAATATTCTCAATCGACTGATGTTGACTAGGAATCTATCATGGTTGGTGGTTATCCTACATCAGTTTGACATTCAGGTTCGTGCCTTAGAATGTGATGAAAATCTAATAATTAAGAATATTTCTATAATAACTTCCCTTAATAGAAATAACTTCAGTAGATACTAATTTACCTGATGAAGAGATCTTCTTTTTCTAAGAAGGGCCACATATGTAGGAGATGTATTTTGATGGTTTATCCAGAAGCCCAATAGGGAAGAGGATGGAAGACCAAAGCTTAACAAAGAGGGGTCAGGATTTCTGCACATTTCTATAGTAAAAGAGGTCCTACCTTTCTTATTCTTGCTATCAAAAGAATTCATCAACAATGAAGAAAAATATCAAGCACTCATTGTAGGTCTAGTGATGGCCCTTCAGGTACAAGTAAATTACTTGAAGATAGGAGGTGATTCAACATTGGTCATGAAGCTGGTCAACATGGATTATGACATAAAAAAGGAAGAGATAATACCCCTAATAAAATATGTATTTGGAATAATGGTGGAATTACATTTATAACCATCATTGGATCATGTACCACAGTTATACAATTCTCAAGGAGATGCATTGGAAAATAAAGCCACAACTCTAGATGATCTAGAGAAGGATGAAAAAAATCATTACCATTTTTCACCACTAGATAGTCTCACATTTAATTAGATCCAAAAAAGAAGAGATTGACAAAACTAGTTTGATCCCTAAACCATATGGTCTTACTACTGCCTTGATGATTTCCATTATGGACTACCTTCAATATGGAGAACTCCCACCAAATAGATCTAGGAAAGAGTAAAATTGGAGGTGAGCAATTAACTTGGTTTTATATGATGACCAAAATCATTAATAGGTACTCTATAAGTGGGGCCTTTATGGGGTCCTTCTAAGATGAATTTATGGAGAAGAGATTACTACTATCATGAAGTAGGTTCATAATCAATCCTATGGTGCACACATGTTAGGGTTTAATCATTTCCATCAAATCTAGAGGCATGGGTAATACTGGACCACTATAGCACATTATTTCCCAAAATATACCAAAAACTGACATTCTTTCTAGGATGGAGCGAAATTCAGTCACAAAAACCAAAGTTTCTACACACATCCAAATACTTATGGCCATTTTATATATGGGAAATGGATATAATGGGACCATATTCTCCCACAAATGCCATGAAATTCAAGTATATTGTCACCACAACTAATTTATTATCCAAGTAGGCCGAGGATATGTACCTAAAAGAGGTCATAGAAAGGAACATTTTCATCCTCATGAAAGAAGTGATCATCACCAAATTTTGTGTCCCTCATACAATATCAATAGACTATGGCACTAATTTCTATTATATTGAATTGGTGAAGCTGTATCAGAAGTATAACCTCAAGTCCAATAGTTCATCCCTTTATCAGGAAGATGAAAATGAAAAAATAGAGGCCTTAAATAGGAATAATTTCATATAATCTAGAAGATGGTAAATATGTAGAAAAATTCCTAGACAGACAATACCTTACATTTATTTTTGGGATTACCGAACTGTGACCCATACCTCCATGCATGCACCCCCATACTCACTAGTTTACAAGATAATGGTGGTCCTACCCATCACAGTTTGATTTAAATCACTCCAAATTTCAATCTATGACCAACCATCCAAAGATGAGAAATCCCAAAAAATGACTTGATGAATTGGAGTGACTTGATGAAAAGAGATTACATACCTTGCATTATTTAAATTTCTACCAAAACTAGATCGAGTGTCCCTTCAACAAAAAAAGTTCACCTTTGGTATTTACTTGAGGTAGAAATGATTTTGGTTTGTAGGACTCTGATGATACCTATAAATAATCCTCCAAATCTAGATCTAAAGACGAAAGGACCTTATTCCATACACAAATTCTACTTCAACATATCCTATTCCTTGATGGTGATGGATGAGAATCTTACCATGAACCCCAATAACACAAGGTTTCTCAAGAAATACTTAATTTAATGAAAGGAAATTCATCTCCACTTCACAATGATAAATTGTGTGTCTAGTATTTCTCACATAACCTTAAAATTTATGGAACATCATCCATGTCACATGATGATAAACTACATAATACCCATGTTCTCACTGTACGATGTTAAACTTCATAACATCATTATCCTAACCACATTATGTTAAACTACACAAACAAGTACTTACACCATGATTTCAAAAAGGATGGTAATCATAGTATCATCAACAATTAACCACATATGAGAAATATTTATTTAGAAGAAAGATGAAATGACCCTATCCCCGTGTGAGATTCAGATCCACATATGGAATCTCTATATTAAAGTACTATGCGTGGCTTTATTAGGGACATTTTTGGATACATAGTGATGCCCAAAACTCTAATATTGGTCCCAACCAAAATAATTAACTTCCCTCTATGTCATGTGACCCACATCATTACCGTAAGATAATAAATTACCAAAAACTTGTCCTTTACTCATGAAAATAAACTGCATGGTTCCTCTAGAACAACATGTGGATTGATTCTCATTCCAATGGGATACATTATGACACCCAAACCATATTTCATCATCTCATATGAAAAATAATGAGAATTCCTACACCCCTATATACAAACAAAATAAATGTAGAGAACACTTAAGTGGGTACTTCCTTTTAGGGGTTCATTTTTTTGTAAAATGAATTCTCTACGCACATGAGCCAGATCAGTGTAGGGAATCATGTTTAGAAATATGTGCGAATTGATTAATTTCCTCATAGGATACATAGTGATTCCCCAATATCAAACCCTAGGTCCAATAGATATGGATCATGTTCATTGAGAAGTCATTTTACATAAAACGGAATGATTCATACCTGTGTAAGGATATTTTCCTAGAACTACGTATGACTTGATTCTCACTTTAGTGCGATATATAGTGATTTCAGGGTCGTACAACCTAGGCTAACCACCAAAAAATCAAAATACCCCTATCCATCATCTTATCACCAATGTGTGGTGGAATTAACCTTCTCCACCCATTATTTCTCACATAAATCATAGATAACATGGGTTAGGAGTTTTAGGAAGAGATTACACACTTTATTGTGGAATATATTTCCCATCAAAGCTACTCTGGACCTGGTCACAAGACCTTAAAAGACACACTAGATGTCCTTTCCACATGATGTTAAACTACACAGTTGAATCTAGATTGAGAACTACATATGGATTAATTCATAACATTTCTGGATACGTAGTGATGCATAGACCTCATGTCTTAGTCCCAAATATAGGGTTAAGAAAATAAATGTCCTCATATCCTACATAAAAAGAAAGATCCATGTAAGAGATCTTAAATTTGGGTTCCTCATTCATGGATCCATCAAGAAAATAAAAAACCCTCCTACATATTCGTCAGATCTATGTATGAAACTTAGCACTCTATGTCCAATCGTGGGATGAATTCATTTTACATACATGGAATAATTCCTTTCATTTAATATACTATGTTTCTATGGAAATTTAAAATATCTAGAATCTTTATCTGGGTTTCTATGACATATGGCCCTGGTATCTTGACACTAAACTGAACATTTGCAATGAACTATGTATGGATTGATTTTTGTTATTAGTAGATACATAGTGACACTATAATATTCAATTCTTGTTATATCCACAACCTAAAAATGTCTCCCCTTTTCCAGTATATGGGCCAAACTTTCACAAGAAACATTTATAAAAGAACAACATATGAACCGATTCTTGATTTAACAAGATGCATAGAGATTCCTAGATCCTATATCATGGTCCAACGTAATGTTTTCCCCCACTCTTCTATACGTTAGATAGATATTTATAAGAGGGTCCAATAGACAACCCTACCCGCTCGTGAGCCCATATTTAATAGAAAATGGCCCTTCTGCACACAATATTTCGATCAACGTGTGGGGAAACTTTCCTAGTACTATGTATGGATTGATTCTCATTTGTAAATGATACTTTGTGATGATATGAATTTATATGTCATTCCTAGCTATAAAACAATCCTCTCCTTATGGAGTACAAGTCATACCTAGATGAGGAAAGCATTTATACCCATTTTCAAGAAATTTTGACATGAAATGATCCTTTCATATTCAAGAAATTTTATTTCACAAACCAAAATCTATGTTTAGTGAATTATAAATCTACATAAATCTCCCTGTCCATTGAAAATGAAGGGAAAATTTATTGAGGGATCCTTTTTTGACTATGCATAATATGTCCTAGTTGTCTCTTCATATGTTTCCCCTAAAAAGCACCATCAACTGAAGGAAAAATCATCCTAAAGAGAGACCTATTACATATCTATATGTTCTAATGAATTTTTTCATCCCAAATACCTCCTCAGATTAATAAACCCAAGATTAAAACTTACAACATTTCCCCTTCATGCCTAAATATGATGTAATATTATTGGACATATTATCTTGAAAAGATAATGTTGTTTATCTCTCAATCATAGCTAAGAGACCTTAAAATATTACACTTGAATATCCTTTATGTAAGACATTAATCTTCATGGTTAATGTCCCAGTCACATTAAATTAAACCAAATCTTGATCAAACCCTCTAATACACAAGAAAAATTTGTGTATGAGTGGGTTTTCATTCATTTTTAGTGCCGATAAAATTACCTCATCATTTTCAGAAATCATTACCTTAACAATCCACCCTTATTGGTCTTGATAAATCAAAATATTTACAAAATACCTATACATCAATAATATTGTTTCAATTTCTTAAGGACACCTTTGTTTGGCTATGAATAATATTCCCCAATTCTCTCTCCATAAATCTCCCATAAAAGGGCCGGTCAACCCGATTAAAATTCACCCTAAAGAGAGGCCTCACATATATTTTTATTCCCTAAAAAAATTATATTGGAAACTAATTTTATATTTAATCCTCTCATAATTGTCCCATATCATGAATTGGATCTAAAAAACACAAATTCGGGGTCTAAAATACCGTTTATATGTTTGAAAAGTATTGGGTCATTCTCAGCTAGAAATATCTACTAGGGACATCACCCCATAATTCACAGTAAAATCTATTAGACCTAAAATAATTGTTTCATTAGTCTAACTTGTAAGAATTTAAAATTCCCACAAAATGAGACACAATACTCTCTAGGTTGAAAACCCAAAAGGGACCCCTAGATAAAATTCTTGTTCTAGCTCACTAGACATATGTTTTTCATGGTTTAAAAAAAAGAAATTTAGAAAACATATAAAACTTGTTAGGTAGAAAACCCACAATGAGAGGCCTATGTAAAAGTAAAGTCCAAATTACTAATCCAACACCAAAATAGACTTAATAAAAAATTAGGGTAATGGAAAAAAATACACAAAGTTTGTAGGGATCATCATGTAACCCCTGCAACAGTCAAAACTATGCTCTATTAGTCCCTCAACATAGAAAAAACTAGAGCATTACATGTTCTTTCATCCAAGTGATATGACTCTGGAATACTAGTTATGATTGAGATTGTTATCTTGTGATAAAACCATTAAAGTAATTTATGATATTATCTTTTAAAATCCATTGAAAATTATGATTTATTGGAATGAAATTCTAAAATAAAGGACAATAATTTAAGGTAAAACAAGTTTCCATTTATTCATTGAATGAAAACAATAGAGGAGAATATAAATCTTGGAGTCTCTCCCTACTATTATTAAAAAAGGTAGAATAAATCAAAATTGGATACAGTGAAACTTAGCATACCTTTTTTAGCATATTGGCTAGTGTCTTATGGGATCCATTAAGGGAATTCCCAATATTGGTTCTTTTACCCCCTTAAAATTAAGATAGTAGGAAAATTTTTCTAATGTAAGTCCCTTAACTCTTGACCTTTCTATTTGATGACTTACAATTTAGTTTTGGTTGATGAAAATTGTGTCTTTAACCTAGCTACGTGATCCTAAAATTCTCATAGCTCTGGATTTTTTTCAACCATATGACCATAAAATCATGCCACTTCAATAACCAATTTCAAAAACTTGGTAGAATTATACTATATATCTTCCACCTGATGATTGGAGGAATTAAATTGTATAAGTTAAAATTTCCACACATCCAATACTTATCGAGAAATGAGAACTTGATGGATGAAGTCATGTAAGTCATGGTAATCAAACTATACCATGACCAAGCAAAGGAAAATTTGAGGGAGGGTGTCCACCTTATTAGAAAGATTCACTAAGGGGGTCACCTTGATGAAAGTTTAAATTTAATGTGAAGTCAAATTCTATACATTATAGTGTTCAATATCATCATTGAGATCCTATAATTGTTCATCTATTAATACAAGTATATAGTATGGGATTACATTTATGATAGATATGCTCATTTTAAATTGTGACACCCATGTTAGAAATTACTCTATATATACTTTCTTCTCAATATCATAAACTGAGATGACATGTTTGGTATCAATTAATGGAATGCCTAATTCCTTCCCACTAAGATCAGCCTAAAAAAGGTTTCTGATAGTTCCGATCAAAATTATATGGTCTAAAACACTCCCTATAAAAGGATAACCTGAGGATTAATCTCCCTCATCATTCTTATGACGACGGGATGAACTTCATCCCCTTAAATAAATGGTTAATGATGATGTGACAGGAAAAGAAATAGGAGTGTAAAATGGTTTATGCACTCATCAAACTAGCTTCCCTAGCACCTCATAAGGATAGTACTCCACCAACATTTGGTCATACCCCCCAATGATAAGTTATCCATTGCTCTCATGGGAGGTAAAAGGATTTTTTTTTCCATAATCATTGCATGTCATTAATAATAATAATTGATGAAGAATGACTGGGTGTGATTGTTTTTTAATCTAGGTAAGGGGTAGATATGAAACATGTCACTGACATGAATATTGATGATAAAACCTTTAAGGAAGATATGGTTATAAAAGGATTACCACATTCACCCGATTGATCATAACCCCATCATTCAATGGGAGAATATATGATCTATCTTCCAAATAACATCCACCATTATCTAGAATTTCTCAATAGGGTTTCGGGTAAGGATTGAAAGAAAATATTGAGAAATCATTTAACAACTCAACGAAACCATAAATACCTAGGAATATTGTGATAATAGATACAATGTTGTTAAATATAAGGAGATAGGGGGAAAATGGATTGTTTTGGAGTATCGATATTCATATCATTGATAGTATTCCAACCTCCAACTATATAAAAATTAAAATGGCCTGCAAAGGCAATACAGGGATCTTCCATCCAATATCTGACCTAAAAATTAATATTTATGAGAATGGGTGGGTACAACTAAGTTGATAGGTTGTCCCTTAACCAATGTGTCTCATATAATTGAGGTGTAGACTCATACATCGTATAAATATCACAATATTGAAAGAGCCATCCACTCAGAAACATGGTGAAAAATAATTCCTATCCAAATTCTAAAGATATGTTTATATAGATTCTGTATCCCCACATAATATTTTGGCCTACATAAATAGTGGACCATTATGAACCCAAGACACCTTGAGACTATTGAGTTGGATGAGTTCTGGTGTGTCAAAACTTTGACTATGGACCACTAAATTGAATAAATAGCCTTATCTAATCTTTTAATGGAACGAGTGAATGAGTTGGAGGAGATGACCAAGAAATTTCTATAACATAATTAGTAGGTCCCTTGGTAATGGAGATACCTACTCTGTATTCTCCCATGTTTTGGACATGGGTAGGAACTTGTCATACATATTATCTAGAATGGGGATTCCTCCTAATTGGAAGATATCCCATAAGATGACCATGACTTCACCATACGGTAAGTAGAAAATGATGGTGCTAAAACACTAGTGACTAATCAATAAATGAAGCATCTCGATCAGTGAATAAACCAAAAATTTAGAAACTCATACTTCTAGTATAATCCAATGACCTCCAATTTTAATGGAAATTCCATGAAATTTTTGTGCACCCAGAATGCCTAAGCCCATCTATATGAGAAACTCCCTCTAGAATACAAGTCCCACTTTGAGCTCCAACCTCCATGGTGATCACATAGTGAGAGGCTGAAAATAGATGGATAATATTGAATGGAATATTGAATGGATATATCATGGATAAGTTGGTTTCTTTGAGTATATAGAGAACCATTTAGAATAGATACTTTCTCTTTTCCTAAATCGGAAATGATCTTTATCTCAGTAGAGATGTTCACTTGAGAATGGTCCAAGGGTGCCTCTAGCCAAGAAGATGGAAAATTTAGATCAAATTATTGGATTTTATCATCATCTTGAAGTCCAAAGTTGTACAATAATAATCTGGTGGACACCGGGTAATTTATAAGCCATGGTGAATGAAGTGTGTTTTAGAATTTCCTCTTGAGGGATGACGTAATATTAAAGACCATCTTAAATATTTTTAGAAAAAATGGTTTTTCTCTTAATCATAGTTCTTGAAGTGATATTTTGTGCCACTTTATCCATATGATAATATTGAAAAAGGTATATGAGATTCATTAAAGGAGTGCCTAAAAAATTCAAAAATTGTACGCTCCTCTACCCGCAAAGAATATTCCCACAAACCATTAATCCACAAGGCATGTAGATTGTGAGGTGCTCAGTCCATGGTCTATAGTTCACATGGAATCCTGTCACTACGCAGAATTACCATTCACGAATAATAACTTCAAGTTCAGGGAAATTACGTCTAAAAAGGAGGATTCTATGAGGAGGAGGTAACAATCGGTGAGAGTTTTTGGAGAGCTCAATTCGTAGAGAGGTCTCTTTAAAGGAAAAATGATATGGAACCCCTATATATAGGTGTGGTCCTCTCTTTTAGGTCCACCTATGTACCACAAACCAATTCCAATCAAGACAAATTTATTCCTTAGAACCACCCCATGTTCATCTCGATCAGATCTGATTCCAATAGGGGGAATTTGTTGTGTCCTAAAAACTCCACATACAAGGGAAAAATATTTCATGATTTTTTATGGGTAAATAATAAACCTGAAGAAGGGTTTGAATAAAAGGATGAATAAGAAGGGAAGACAAAAAGGAGGGTGATGTTCGGCATAGAAAAACTCTCTACATGGACCACTAATTTTCATGGCATTACTCCACTCCATGATACATCTTGTGAATAAAATAATTTCCAGGATGAGGTGGTACCACCAATGCTCACTAAGAAAATCAAATCATTCATGGTGTTGGGCTGTGATTTCCCCCCCAAAAGTGGCCAGACCTATAAGAAAAGGATTCATTTGAGGGCATGGAATGTATTTTCCATAAAATAAATTATTCATGGTATGAGGCATCCATAACTGGGAATCTAAAAATGAAAGACCCACAACCCACTATGGAAAATCGTACATCCTAATATTTGGTTCCCCCATTCTTCTCTAAACGTCCAATGAGGGGGATTGAGAAAGGAGAAAAAAACGAAACATAGAAAATAATTTGGAGCAAGGTGTGAGATCTATTGATTAATAGAAGGTCAAACCACCATATAACATTAAAGAAGAAAAAAAATTCATCCCATGGTTCAGAAACCCAACACCCCTTTACAGACACCATTTTTCGATGCGTAAGTGGATGGACCCTTTATTGTCCATCACCATATATAGTAAAAAGATACATAGAGGGATCCTTTCATCATGTAGAAAGATGATATGTAGGATGAAATCAAGATCATATAAAAAAATTCTACACCAATGGACCCTAGACCCACATAGAAGAAAACTACGTGGGTAGAACCCCATTCCACATAAAGAAATGCTATGTGTATGGAACCTCACCCCCATGGAAAACTTCATTGAAGAGGGGACCCAATCTGGTATAAGAAAATGCTACACATAATGGGGAATCCTAGGCTATTATACTCCCCATATCTTATAATTCCCCCCATCATACAATCTTGCCCCACTTTTTTCCCTCCATCAACTATTCTAACAGCATGAGGACATGACCTATTCTAAAGCCACTAGATATGTATGATCAGATCATTGGAAACATTGACATGTACTCTTGAGTCTACAAACCCATGGTAAAAAGAGTCCAGTTGGTAACCTCCTTGACAAGGGGGATAGTTAGAATATCTTTAAGTCTACATTTCCTTCATAACTAGGGTCCAAAGCATGGAGGTTCTCATGTGTACCTCCCTGTTTCAAGCATGGAGATATGTGATCACACTTGACTTTACAATTTAGGGTTAATGTTGTATCCTCCTATCTTCCATAGGAACCAATCATGAGGTAATACCATTAAGAGTAAGCCCTTATTATTTATTAATAGATGTGACTCTTTTTATCCTCTTCACCTACTCGGGGCATAGTAGGATATATAAGTCAATTTGACTATCCTGATTACCAAATAAAAGGGGGAGAAATTGGAACAATTAAATCCCTATCTCTCCCTTCATATGGTACTAGGTTATGAAATTAATTGAGGAGATGAACACAAGATCTCTTTATTCCCCCTCCCTTTCAGATTCAATATCCATACACCAATGGAGAAATTAGATCATGTGATATGCAGATATATAGATTCCTCTTATTTCTCACATAGAACATGACTCATATGGTCTTACAGGTTAGTGGAGATCATGACATCTTCTTGATCCCAAAACTCCAATGGGGCTTTAATTTGATATAATATCTTATCGTACTCACTCAAATGGGCGTACAATATGGTGTAATCTACAAAAACATGCATAATCCTTCAAAGGTCCACTTTAAAAATAAAGAAGCACCCTATAGGAATCCTATTAAATATAAGAGCCAACCCAATCCACACTAGGTGGGATTTTGATTCCCAAATAATTGGGATATGTAAGAAGCCTACTCATGGTCTAAACCCAACACCCAAATTCACCGTAATGTTCTCTGAGATACTTCCTTGGAAGGGTTATATCAGACCCTGAGCACCATATTCATTATGAGACCCTTTCATCACCATATTTATTAGGTTATATACCCAGTAAGATAATTACTCCACCTGGGAGACCACATATCTTTCAGGTCCCTCTGACCACCTCAGTTTAAGTCCCACACAACACATTAACTAGGCACTTTCCATCTAGATGTCCTTGCCGCATGAAATTAAACTACATGGTTTGGTCCCCATAATATGACCTTAAAAAGTGATGTATCCTATTAAGTGGCACCAAACTATGTGGGTTTTTATTTATTTAATTTGAATACATAATAATACCATCTTATGGGTTCTATTCTAGCATCAAAACAAATAATGTCTCCCTAGATAATGATAACTCCAGATATCCTCACTTTATGGCTTTAAAAAAATCATAATAACATAAAATATAAGAATCTTTGATACCTATATGAAAAGTTTTCATTAATGGAGATCCTAAGTTATATACATATCCCTCAATTGATGGAGAACCTCAAATATATATAGATGATTTTGAATAGGTTCATTATAATAATTTTTCATTAATTCAGGATAATTTATGTCATACTTGGGAATGAAAAAGGGTTTGAGAACATATCTTAAATCTACAATAGAGTCCAATAATAGAAAATAGTCATCCCTAAAAGGATGAGATGAGGCCAACTTCCTATCCTCTCCATCAATGTGAGTTCTTAAGTATCATTTTCCAAGATAACCAACAAGTGACTACCTTTAGAAAGTAGGTCTATGATTTATCAAAGTTATGAGAACCATTGTGTGTTTCTAATTTTACAAAAAAGACCTAGTGGAAACTAACCCTTGACGAGAAGGTGAGATATATGAATGGTGAACCCGATATAAATGATTTTTAAATAGTCAAACCCCCAATAATAAATAACATCGAGAGGGACACCATGATCCATTCATTAGTGTTCCTTTCATATGAGTGGTCTCCATGAATCTATCATCATAAATAGTCACACACTAGTAAATATATATCATAATACAAAAAATGAGATAATCTTCACCAGAAATATCATTGATCACTTTTTCATTAAATTAATAACCAATTTCAAGGCAATAAATACTATTTAACTCAATTTTACCAAAATAAACCAACCCTTTATTACCTTAGCAACTAGAATATTTTAAAAGTAAGAGTTATACATTCCTCAATCCCATGTTCTCCAGTTTTTAACCATAAAATATATCCTTGTGATAAAATAAATATTCAAAGTTATTGAGACGCATTATTATATATTTCTAAAAATGTAAATTAAAATATCTGAAGGAAAATACATAATGTTTCACATAATCCTCATAAATTATAGAATATAATAAAATATCATTTATAAACTTCACTCACTAATGAGAATAACTAATTGTATCAAGATATAATTTCTATTATAATATTAACCTCATTATATTTGTTAGGCCTATAAAACAATATTTTTCTATCATAACATGAATATCTTAATATTAAAAAACTTTTACTTATTCTCTCTTATTTAGTTATAAGAAATAATGGTTTCTAGATACATACCTTTCTCAAAATTATTTACAAGATCCTATTTCAACAAAATACCCAAACCCAAAATTGTTATCAATAAAGTTAGAGTAAATGATCATTTGAATATGAAAACTGAATCCTAATATTTCTTTTCCAATGAAAAATTCATTCATCCTTTGATATATTTAGTTCAATATAATTTTATTTAAGTTAGGCTCTCTTGTAATTATTAACCTAATACCTAAAAGTAATTAGGAAATAAATCATTCAAAATGGTTTTCAAAGAGAATGTGATTGACCAAATCATATCCATGGGAGTGTCTATCCATGTTTGAAATATTAGGCCCACTTATTTTGAATAAGAGTGAAGTTAGGTTCAATACTCAACCAACCTTTTTTAGGGTGATTACCCCAAGGTTCATTAGTTCCACAACTCTATCCACTTTCAACTATCTAGAGAGGGTTGTAATTTCTATTTGAATCAGACAATACCTATTCTACAAATACTTCGGGATGTTACCCTATACATAGAATTATCTCATATACTTATCTATATGGTTTTCACCACATTTATCTTATCTCAATCCTCAAAATATTCAATATATTATTAATTAAGCTAAATGATTTTCTACAACTTTTTAATTATGAAAAACCTTAACTTATCAAACTATGATTATATTTCTAACTCCCAAATTATCCTCAAACAACGACATCATGATCTCCAAATTTATCTAAACCTTCATCTGATACTAGATATGAATACCCATAGACATGATTGTTTAATTAAATTACTTTAAGATAATATATCATTACAATACATTCACATTATCTTTTTGGGTTATAGTTTTAGAGAATTAAGAAAAAACATTAACTAAAAAAACCATTTCTTTTTCAACAAACATGAATTTTTTAACCATATAAGAAACTGATTAATCCATAATAAGTCTTAAACATCTCCTAAAAATTATCAATACAAGATACTCTTCTAGAAACATCATACATGTTACTTTTCTTCATAACCTAAGGACATGGAATAATTAGAAAGGGATGAGATCAAATTCTTAGTAAGGGTAATTATAATAGATAACTATAAAAAATAAAAAGTGAACATAATATGATAATATTGGTCTAATCAGGATACAGAAGAATAAAATACCCAAAAATCATTGATCAAAATTCACATGTGATTTAATAATTATTGGCAGGATATAAGACAGGATTAAAATGACTGTGAAAACATTTATTAAAAATCATAAGCGATAAGAGAGTAACATAGACATATTAATAAGTATAAAAGTATAGAATAATGTGGAAAATACATAGAGATACTGAACAAACATAATAATAAGAAAACCTTTGTGAGTGAACTCACCATTTTCATGTCTATGTGAATAACTCATTATGTCTATGTATGAAAATATATAAAAACTCATTTTTTACATGCCTATTTGAATGAACTCATTATGTCCATACCTAATTATCTCATGAGATATAAATTTAAACCAATGAATTGGAAGGTGTTATAGGACCCAAACCATCATCATCCATTCATATGTGTTCCATATAAAATAAATCATCATCATATCATAAATAACCCAGGATTGTTTTTTGTTTTATACCCTTTTCAAATTGAATAACCTAAGGAAAGTATTTATAATTCCATGAATAATTGTAACATGATATACCGATGGAAAATAAATAGGTATCCAAATATTTTCATTAAATTTATGGGTATTTTTCATTCAATCAAGATAATTGAGCATATGGTATTTATAATAAATAGGTAATGAGTATATAGTTAAGTAAATTATTTTCCCAGTCAACAGATGTATTGAATCTATGTGAACACACTTCAATCAAAGGAATAAAAAATATTCCATTCATAGAGTAAAAGAATTGAAAAATGAATTATGTTTATACACTTAAGATGATCTGGAGATACAATGAAAGTGAAAGTTAATTTCTCTTAATTATATTTAACAATTATCATTATTTAAAACATAGGTAAATAATCAACAAGTATATGAAGAATAATTTTAGAATAATAATAGAATTTTACTCTTAATAGCATGATGAAAATAAACCTTTTTACATGATTTTTTTATTTGAACCCATATAACAATGAAAAACATAATTTAATTTGTAAATCCATGAATCAAGGAAATGTAAAATCAAAATTATTGTAAATCCATTCTTATAAAAAAACATTTTTTATTATTTTTATAAATAAATTCTATGTGAAAAAGACACTAGTTACATTTGAAAAGTATTTTTCAAAGAGGTTGTAAAGAAAACTTTTGAAATATATTAAAACATTAATTTTTAATAAATATATAATAATGGATTCCAAAAAATTATTAAAATTTTTATAAAGAAAACATAAGTTTGAAAACAAAATATTTGATTTTAAAAGGATGGGATGACCTGTTTTTAAATATTTAAAAACACCTTTGTTGAGAACCCACATCGTAAAAAGAGATAAAAAACATCCTTTTGAAAAGATGAAAGTGGAAATGTGATGGTAACATGAGATAACACATAATTAGGTTTTCAAATATAAAGGATAACATTGGAGCGAAATAAAATTTAGGAAAAATGGGAAATTTTCATTAATGTGGATGATAATTATTCTAAATAATGTTATAATTTTGAGAAAGAAATTTTTTGAAGGGAAAATATTTGAATTTAAAAGTAATTTTCCACCCTATGAGGATAAATCACCCTTAAATAAAATATGATTGAATATGAAACTATTCATGGAAGAAATAAGCTTAAGAAGAATAATTTTAACTCAATGAAGGTAGTTAAGTTAACAAAAAAAAATTATGGTAAAGGTAAAAAAAATAAAAATAATATAAAAGAGTTACCATTAAAATAAATTCAAATATCATGAGATATATTTTACTAATTATACTTGAAGGAAATTTGGTAGTGAATACACTATATAAAATAAATTATGGTGTGCAATATAAAACATGTCTTATGGAGTTAATGTGATTAGGAATCCCTCCCAACTTTTGTAATTTTTGAGTCAAAACCCCATGAGAGAAAAAAAACATGGAATATAATATTGAACATCATGAAATATAATGTAATCATGATATGGAATATTAAATAGGTGTTAGATACACCATTCCAATGAGAACATGGTGCATAATAAAAAATATGTCTCATGAGTAAAAATTGAGACAAGAAATCCTTAATTATTCTAGATTCATTCAATGTTTGTGCCAAAATTCATGAATAATAAAATTAAGTTTATTATATAAATTATTAGGAAAATTATTATTCTATATTTAATTTTATATAGAACATTTATTATCACATGATATTTATTTATAATATAGTTGCTGCATATGTTTGTGTGGAAATTGAATTAGTTTCAGATTATTTTAGTAATTTTAGTGATGAAAGTTGATATTTTAATAATAGGTAAAATATTTTATATAAAAATTATATGACCATAAAAAAATAATTACGTTATTATAAACTTACAATAATATTATTATTTAAATTCCCATATTCATCTAGGTCAGAGTTTTATAGCGTTGTTCATGTAGGTGGTTAAACCAACCCCAAACATGAACACACTATATCTTGATGGGTGAGTATGGTTATAGAAATGTATAATATCATTATATAATCATATAAATTATATTATTTCGTTTTTTTAATTTTTTTAATCAAATTTGACGTGGTATGGATAAATAATGAAAAGAAATATGAAAAATTAAAACATTACTTTTTGGATGTGGTAGTCCATAGATGACATGATTAACACTATTTTATTTTTATAAACGGATGGGAAAAATTAAATAATGTTTGTTACAATAATATTATAAAATATCTGTATAACAATGATTTTAAGAAAATTATATTACTATGGTTATGGTAGGTTTGTACAAGAAGGATTAATAAGAAAATATATGGAGTAAGTAATACCCACTTTGGTACCTTGAACTTTCTCTTGAATGAATCATTGGAAGTGAAGGGATTGAGATAAATAATTTAGACAAGATGATTATGAAATTGATAGTGGATTATAAGAGGAAAAAATAGTATAGTTTTAGGAAGTAATTTGAAATAATTAGTGTGGAATGAATGAGTAGAAGTTCCACCTTTTATAAGTTAAGAAAAAGGAACTTTTGTGAATAAAATTTACATTTCAAAGATATTATTACACTATTTAATGGTAAATATGTCACGACCCATCCCAGCAGGGCCCATGATGCGACTACCCCAAGACCACCTCTAATAGGCCAAGGGATGGAGACTAGTGCTGAGTAGGCCTATCTCAAAAATTATATGTATTCACTTTAAACATGTATGCATGCACATAGATGCAACACCAAAAATGTTGAGAAGTTAACGTTGAGTAGACCATGATTGCCACTAAGACAAACACTGAATGTAACAATAAGAAACTGAATGTAAAGCGGCCAGTATACAATCCCAAAAAAAGGAAAGATGTAAACGAATGAGTAGAACAGTCGTTGATAGCTCATCAGCAGAAAACCCTACCTAAACAGTAGGTGAAGGGCCACGACCTGTAGCCATAGAAGTAATACTCATCTATTGGATCTCACTGGGCACCACCTAGTCTAATACCACCAAAGTATCTATCAACGAATTGGTCATCAGCACAAGAAAAGACACGTGTGGGCAGAGCCTGTGTAGGGGTGAGTAACACAATACTCAGTAAGGACCCCAAACCATAAAGGTAAGACCACAAAGTAAACACCACCTAGGAATGTATGCATGAGGTATTATCATCTCACCCAGGTATAAATATAAATCATGTAATGAAATACTATCAAACATTGTCCAAGAACATCTAGTACTACTGAGTCATAAAGACCCACTGAATTTTCTAGACGCGTTGAGTCATCAAGACCTGCTAAGTCACCTAGAACCGCTGATTCAACTAGACCCACTGAGTCACTTAGACCCACTGAGTCACCTAGAACCGCTGAGTCACCTAGACCCATTGAGTCTCTTAGACCTACTATGTCACTTAGACCCATGGAGTCACTTAGTCTCTTAGTCATATTATTCTCATCATAACCAACCATAGGATTCATGCCCGTAGAGTGCTTATTCCAGGAGATCCTACTCCTCAATCCAAATGTTATTTATCTACCTCTATTAAAACCCACTTAGAGTATCTCAAAAGTAACAACTCGTCACGAGTGTCCCAACGTCACAAACAGATCGTCAATCCGACATATGGTTTAGAAGATATGAGCCATTTAGTAAAAAGGGTCTGGTTGGGTCTGGGCTCGATTCGACCCGGTCAGACCAACCCAACCTAACTTGGCTCGGGTCCTGCCAACCTGACCCACCGGGTTCCACCCGGTCAGACTAACCCAACCCAACATAGCCCGTGTCCTACCAACCTATCCCGTAGGGTTCAACCCGACCCATCAGTTCGATTCGACTGGCTAGGTCCGGCCCACTGTGCCAGCTTGACCCGAGGCGGCGACCCGCCTACCATGCTCAACCCACTGAAGCAGGACAATGTGGCCCACTTGAGATGCGTCAGTCACTATGTACCTCTTTCGGCTATTTCCGTGGGTCTCGTTCACGATCCCATGAGACTGTGGCCTCTAGCCTCAGGACGTTGATAGTCTGCCGCTTTCACCGTGGCTCACTACTGGCCACTTGCCAGTGGCCCCTGATTGCCCCCCTATGGTAGATTAAAAAGGTTTCTTCTTCTGCCACAACATGTTCCACCTCCAGGATGTGACCACAACCACATACCACCAGACTCACTCCGATGGTCCATTTCTTGATCCATGAGTAACACTGTGATCCCTTGGTTGCCGCCTCCACTACCATGTGCTCCAATATATTTCACCATCGATCTAGGGGTAAGAACATGTTCAAATCCTACCATCTAGAGTCAGACGCAACCACATGGGTCCTTTGGTGATGAACTCAAGGAGAGAGAGAGGGATCATAAAGAAAACCCAAAACAATGAATGTTGGCCATGTTCATTTATCCTTCATTCACAACATTAGAAAAAATGGTATATATTTGAACAATCACTAAGTTATAATACCCTCATGAAAATTCCCATTCTATATGAACGACCGATCCATGGGTCAACTTGTTTGGGATTTGATCTTCATTTTTTGTTTAGAAAATAAGAACGAGGGATTAAAGAAATCACATAGAAAGATTAAAACCCCTATTTGAGGATTGGATCAATACTTGGTGAATAATGGAGCTTCAATGACATCACTGATTGATCTTCGATCCATAATCCTTCATCGTTGGAGAAATCCTTTGAATATGAGGGTGAATTTGTTTTCGTTGGTTATTCTCCATTCACTACCACTCTTCATTGGCCAATGAATTTCATCCAAGGCTTCCAAGAAATATTTAGGAACCTACCCTGATCCTATATCCAAGTCAGTATTTTTAATGGAGGAAACACATTCCAATGTTTATATTACGTTGTTTCATTTACGAAATGAAGTAGTAGGCTCGATGTTGCATTATAGTGAAACAATTTTTGAATAAAATAAACTTTCTTAATTTTATTTTATTTTTCTTTAAAATGAACAAAATTTTTTTTACCCTTGACCCACACCGGTCTAGGTTAGGTCCCTCCTTCAGTAAAGGCATCATTCCAGATGCAATGGTGCCCTCAATTTTTTAATATGGACACCAATTTGGGAGTTTCCAAAACCATGCACAAGTTCTATTTTAAATAACTAAAAAGACAAAAAATTTATTTCAAGATCACTGGGCCTTGGAATCATGTTCCATCTTAGTGTCTGGTCATGAAAAAATCCCATATAATTAAAAACAATTACATGGAATTCTTGGGTCTTAATATTCTCCCCACCTTAGGGATTTATATCAATGAAATCCTAAACAAGGTATAAAAAAATGAGGGTATTGATCATGAACTTGTGCCTCCATCTCCCAAGTTCTATCCTAGAGATTCCCATACTACCACTGAATGGACATAAGAGAAATAGACTGACCAGGAAGGACTCTCTCCTATCGATCCTTAATGTCCACCAAGAACTCTACAAATGTCACCGCATCATTAATGTCATGCTCTCCCCAGTCTAATATGTGCAATGGATAATGCACATACCTACCTAGCCAGGACACATGAAAGAAATATTTCTCCTAATGTATATGTGTGGGAAGAGCTAGGTGGTATGCTACCTCACCAACTGTACTCAAAATCTAGAAAGGGTCAATGAACCTCATTGACAACTTGCCACACCAATAAAATCTATGCAATCCCTATCGAGGTGAGACATGAAGAAAAACATAGCCTACCTCCTCGAACTCCAAGGGAATTTTTCTTCTATCATCATAATATTTATACCTGCTATGTGCAGTCCTCATCCACTCTTAGAAGATCTTCACCATCTTAGTGGTCTCCTGTAGCAACTCCGGACCCATGACTGCTAACTCCCCTAGGTGTGTCCTATATAATGGTGATCTGTATGGTCTCCCATAAAATGCCTCAAATGGTACCATACAAATTTTTGAGTGTAAGCTATGGTTGTATGAAAACTCCACCATAGGTAGGTGATCCTCCCAACTACGACTAAATTCTAAAATACAATCATGAAGCATGTCCCCTAAAACCTAGATAGTCCTCTTCGTCTGACCATCCATCTTGGGATGAAATACCATGCTCCAGTGCATTTGATTCCCAAATAAATCTTGAAATCCCATCCATATATGGTATGTGAATCGAGCATCATGGTCAAATGATCATTGAAGGAACCCCATGAAGTCGTACTATTTCCTAAATGTATTGGTGCACCAAGTTCTCTACCGAACTCTGCTCCTGGATGGGTAAGAAGTGGGATGACTTGGTGAGTCAGTTTATGATCTCCCTGATGGTATCATTCGCCTTGGAAATTAATGGTAAACTTTTCAGGAATTCTATCGATATACCATCCAATTTCAACTTCAACACCTCAAGTGGATGAGCCAAGCCTGCAAGAACTTAATGCACTTCCTTCACATGCTGACAAGCGAGGCACCGAGAGATGGACTCTGCCACTATATTTTTCATTCCTGGCCACCAGTACTGATATTAGAGATTCTTGTACATATTTTCCACTCTTTGATGTACCACCAAAGGGTAGGTGTGTAACTCCGTCAGTACTTCCTCTCTCAATGTCATTGGTACACTGGTACGCCCTCTAGAAAGTATGACGTGCTCTCCACCTATCGAATATCCATCAGGGGTTTGCCCTATGGATAACTGACCACATTGGGTATCACAGTCAACATACCCTAGCTGTTCCTCCCTCACTTTATATAAGAGTGTAGTGGTGAGAACCATAAACAAAAGATATGATTCTCCATCACCATCCACGAAGGATATGAACATCGTGACTAACTGAATCGATACCTCACCTAGAAACTGCAACTCAGATCTACTACCGAGTGCATCATCCACAACATTCTCCTTCCCATGAGTATAGACAATTTTGAAGTCATAATCCACGAGGAGATATATCCACAACCTCTGTCTCATGTTCATATACTTCTGGGAGAAGATATACCTGAGACTCTTATGGTTGGAGTAGATGGTAAAATTCTCACCCATCAAGTAGTGCCAGCACCTCTTCAAAACAAAGACCACTATTGCTTACTCAAGGTCATCTGTCACATAGTTCTTCTCATGTTGCCTCAACTGACATGAACCGTAGCCAATAACCTCTTGGTCCTACATAAGAAAACTACCCAATCTGGTCTCTGATGCATCGTAGAACACAACATACCCAACACCCTCTTTTGGTAATCTCAAGATGGGGGAACTCGTTAGTCTCTAACTCAAATCCTAGAAACTATGCTGGAAATTCTCTATCCACATGACGAGATTTACCTTCCATGTAAAAGATAATAAGGGTGCTTCTATCTTGGAAAATTTGGCCATGAACTTCCTATAATATCCATACAAAACCAAGAAACTATGCACCTTGTTCACACTTCTAGGTGGCTCCCATGCAATCACCACATCTATCTTTGATGAATCCACCACAACTCCCGCCTCCAAAATGAAGTATCCTAGATAATGGACCTCCAAAATCCAGAACTAAAATTTAAAGAGATTCCCACAAAGCCAGTTCTCTCAAAGTGTATCTAGGACTATCCAAATGTGTGTTTCATACTCCTTAAATGAAGAGTACACCAAGATATCATCAATCAAGACCACGACGAACCTGTCATGGTTAGGATGGAAGATTATATTCATGAGTCCCATGAAAACTAATATAGATTTGTTCATTCCAAAAGGAATTACCAAGAACTCATAGTGGCTAAAACTACATCTGAAGTCTATCTTCGGTAAATCCTCATCCTGTACACGAAACTGATGATATCCATACCTGAGGTCTATCTTCAAGAACCACCTCACTACCTTCAACTAATCGATGAGATCATCAATTCTCATCAGTGGATATTTTTTCATTATGTTCACCTAGTTCCAGTGCTGGTAGTCCACACATAGTCTCTATCTCCCGTCTTCCTTCTTGGAAAATAGAACTGTGGCTGTCCAAGGTGAAACACAGGGCCTCACGAAACCCTTCCTATATAGGCCCTCTACCTACACCCTCAACTCACAGAGTTTTGCAGGAGATATCCTATTTTATGTTGTGCATATTGATGTCATCCTGGGGTGAAGTTCAATGTAGAAGTCAACCCCCCCCCTAGGAGGAGGTAATCTCAGAACATCCTTAGGAAATATGTCCTTGTATTCGTCCAACACTGCAGGAAATTAAGGACTCCTCTTGTCCACCGCACAGAGGGTAAGGTTAGCCTACTGGTGAGTGATCAGCTATAACCTCCTATAAGAAAGTCCTTATTTCACCATAACCATTCCCTTTTCGTTGGTAAAGGAGATCCCGGCCCCATATCCACTAACACACCCCACTATGCACCTAAAACAGTCAATCTGAGCATGGACTATGAATAACCAGTCTATACCCAGGATGATGTCGTAAGGCATGAATGTCACTACTAAGATATCCCAGTATAAAATCACACATATAAGAGTAACCTCACACTACTGGAACTAGTGTGTGATTATCAAATCCCATCCCCCAGGAGTCTCAAAATGTAAGGATCGAGCCAATGGCTCCAACAGAAACTCTGAGCTTCGAAAAAGGTCTATAGTAAGGAAAGAGTGATTGAAACCTGTGTCTATAAGAACTGTAGATTGGGTGGAGAAGACAAATATCATACCTCCAATCATCTCTAGAGTTCCATCATTGTAGGCCATTATCAGTAGAAGTTGGGCCCATCCATGTCCACCGGCTCCCATAGCCCATAGCGGACCACCTGGCCATGGTGGTGAGTACCTCAAACCTCCGTCCACTGCCTGCCACTCTGACTTCTCCCCTGCTACATCTGCCACCCTGCATTCCACCCTTCTCAAACCTTTGCCTATACCTCGACGGTCCCTCGACCGTCTGCTGATCGTTTGTGTGGAAAGTTTTGGAATCACAAGTCATATTCCCCTAACCGCCACATGAGTAACACACCCTTATCTTTTTCTGACTCCTCTACCCTAGGAGACTTGTACCTATAACCCTATGTCCTAGGATAATCCCATGAATGGGCTAACCCACTTGGGACCCTATGTCTTCTAGTTACTACCCATTACTGAGGCTTCACCACCTGGGGTCTACTGGTCATTCCTGCTGCTGGCGCCTAATCTTCCAGGAATCTCTCCACTGATAGAGATTTCTCCAACACCCCAACCTAAGTAGGGATACTAATATACACCAAGGAATCCATGATATCCTCTAATATTTCCTTCTTTAAATCCCAAGCCTAGAAAAATGAGTCTCACACCATGTCTGTGGAGTATTGAGAAAGATAGGTGAATCTCGTTGAGTACTCCAATACTTTCATGCTACCCTGCTGTAGCGGAAGTAGCTCTTGTATATGCACATAGTGCATCGTAACTAGAAAGAACTCCTCCCTGAGGAGGAATTCAATGTTTTTCCAAGTGAGGGTCCCATCGTCACGTGTCTGGATCTTCAAACTCCACCATCTCCCCACTGATCTTTGAAGAAGGCTTGCGGCTGAAACGACCATCTGTTAATGAGACGTCCTCACTTGATGAAAGACTCATGTAACCATGTCTATCCAATCCTCATCCACCTAGGGTTCAGTCTCACCCCTAAACCTAATAGGTCTCTGCCTTTGGAACACGTGTAATTCAATGAGCATGTGGGCATCCTCTATCGGTAGCACATGTAGAAACCATTGATCGATGTGTGGTGGTAACACTAGTACAACACCCTATGGGGATATATCTGGTACTGGTCCCTATACTGATGCCTCATTGCTAGCTGTACTATCCTCACAGACGCACAATGGAATCCTAGAATGCTGTGTGTGTGGAGGCATCCGGAAACAGATCAAGATTAAACATGTTTAATAGAATATACCTGGTGAGATGACTCAATAAGGACAAGAAGACACTCTCAAAAAAATATATGATTCATGTACCATTTATTTTTCTGCAACCAATGTTTTCATGTAAAATGTTAGAAAGTAGGTGCCCATATTCCTAGGGTATGGATACCTTGACTGCCTCACCAATATTGTAGTCCCTGGCTTGAAAAATGAACTCAAAAAAATTAACACTATTTCCCCTCACCAATATCACAGACTCCGAGTCCCAATGTGGAACCGAACCGCTCTGATACCACTCTGTTTCAAACCGTCCCACTAGGGCTCGTGGCGTGACTACCCTATGCCTGCCTCGAATAGGCATGGGGCTAGAGACTAGCACCTAGTAGGCCTATCTCACAAATGGGAGGCATTGCTTCTAAATCTGTACACACACAAAAATAGCAGCAATCCAATAAACGTAACACTCCGACCCGAGTTACCTAGAGTTGGTGAATTATTACATAACATTGGATTGATCACAAGTGATGAAGTCTCGAAATACCGATTAGTTTATTAGCATTGTGAGTACTAGATACATATATAAGTTTTACATTACATCATGAAAAAAAACATTGTGTCCCCTTTTAACACACTCGTATCCTTTGACCTATCCCTATAGGTTAATAATAACATACTTCTTCACATCCTATGAAAATGAAAACATAAGAAAGTGGTGAGATCAGGTGCTCAGTAAGGATAAAAATATAGAGGAAACTATCATAAATAAGCATAAGAATTTATAGAAAAGTATAAGACTAAAACACAATCCTTTTAAACATAAACGTCAACATAATATGGAAAAGATAAATCAAATAATTCCATTTACATATTCAAATGGATATTCTAAAAGTTAAATAAAAACATGTAATATCAATAGATAATTTCATAATGATCGATTTCATAATGTTGGACATCATAACCACATTGTCAAGGCCTCGTGCTAAGACTACAAATAAGATTTTGTCAAGGCCTTGTGCCAAAACACTGGTTTGTCTCATGAGACCTACCAATTCATCAAGGATCTATAGAGGGCTCCCCCCGTCACTTACTAAGTCCAGTGAATTCCTCATATAAAAAGTCTGAAACGTAATCTAAACATTCAAATTAAAACTAGTATATGAAATGTCAATATTTTAACCACAAACCATGAATGGTATAAAAATAGCACATCCACAGTCAAACATAACTCATTAAAAACAATATGGAAGACTGTATTATAATAAATCAACATCAATCAAGAATAATGATGTATATTGACATAGATGAAAATAATCAGTAAATCTATTTGAGAGAAATATCCCCTTGTTCTTGAAAACATTTAAATGCCTCACTATTTATCAGGAAGGTGTTAAAAAGATATTTTTGAATTAATTTTTCCCATACCACTTTAAAAATTTTAAGAAAAATTTTAATTTTTAAAACAACCATGTCCATATAAATAAATACTTAAAACTATTTTTAAAACATTAACATTAATGATAATGATTTAGAAGAATAAATCTTTAAAACATTTAAATTGATATTTTAGTTAGAGTTCATAACCAAATGAAAGACACTTGAATAAAAATAATTTAGGTAATAAAAACATTATAATATCATGAGAATAAAGGGATTCATGATATACTAAGTCAAAGTACAATATATACACCATATAAATGTTAATTGGCACATAATAACAAAACAGTCTCAAGGGAATGTAAATTGAGATTAAATCCCTTATAAAGACCGTATCCTTAGGTTAAGAATAAATCAATGACATAATTATGTGTGAAAAATATAAATACACTCAATATTATTGGATATTCATTTTAAATCAATCAGAGTACATTCACACATATTATTGTAAAAACAACACCAATGACTTGGATATTTAACTTAATGAATGGAAATTGAGTTAAGATTACTCTTATCAAGTTCATATCGATGACTTGAGAATTTATCAATGAAGTTATTATGTGTATAAAAATTATATCCACACAAAGGTGAGTGGAAATTACTACATAAATAAACAAATAGTGATTTCACACACAATCTTGGAGTAAAATAATCAATTAAGTTTGCGTAAAACCCAACGACTGGAAATTGAAATTAGAAATTCCCTTACCGATTTGGTAAGTTATGAAAAATACACCCCATGAAAGAAGGATAATACAATGAAGTTGTAAATACCCATAAATTAAATTATTTTACACAAATATTACAATCATGAGCAGTAATACACCACACAAAAGGAAAAATTGGTAAATATAACACGAATCTCGTGGGAATAAAAAGTGAGATGAAAAACCCTTAACTTTTACTTTTCCTTATTCAAGGGTACGTTAAACTCATGTATAATAGTTAAATAATTTTTATTAAATAAAAAAAGAAACACATACCTAAATACGATATCATATATGATCTTATACTATTTCTTTTTAATAATAGTTTAGTAGTATTATTGTTTCAGGTGTTAACTGATTCATTTTACTTTATATGTTTTGTTAAGTAAGTCATTGTTATTATGGATAAGATGTATTTGATTAATATAGAGAATGATATTAATTTCTTAAACAATATTTTAAATCATAAAATTAAAATTATTATTGAATGGTTACAATGGGAATGAATCTCATCATGTTCATAGAGACTGTAATCTGTACGTATGAACGAGAGACAATATCATTCTATTGATGAAAAAATAATATATAAATGGATATTATATAATATAAACAGAATAATTAACATCATATATTTATTATTGACATAAATTATACTAATTATTATATCCATCCGAATAATGAAGTGTTGAATAACAAACTACACCACGACATGGAGACGGTAAGCCGTACGTACACACGTATGGTGACTTTTTCATTCCTAGGATGGATAGAATAATGAATGTGGTTGTACCATATTTATAAAAACCTTATAGTAAGTATAAGGTAATGGATTTATTACTTTGGTATGGAAACAACAATGAAAGAGGAAGTGGAAGAAGAATAGAACTTCGAAAGAGGTGATAAAATTATTAACTCTTCTTCAGGTGCTTCCTTTTTATTTGATCAAAAGGGCTCCATAGGCAGGATTTATGATAAAATTAAGGAATATATGTTGAATTGGGGGGTATTTTAGAGGATATTTGAGTAGATGTTGGTGGAGAGAAATATCTTTGGAGGTGTGATTTTGAGAGAGGGGGAAGTACCCTTTTATAAGAGAGGTGAGGGTCACTTTAGGAAAATCTTGAAATATTATTTTATTATAAAATAATTTTATGTTTCTAAAGGCTCAAAAAGGTTTTATTTCTAGGATAAGGTGGGTATGGGTATAAAAATTCTCAAACCATAGGTTTTAGATAGGTTTAGGTCACCATATTATCCATATCTTTTAAATTTAACTCTTAGTTAAATAGTTAAATTTTTACCATGTATTCTTGTATTATTATAATAAATAGTTAATAAACTTACTATAAAAAGAAAAGAAAACCCAAAGTGGTTAATTATAGAAACATATAACCTTATATAATTACTTTTGACGAACCTTATCTTTTTAGTAATATTATATCATTTAATAAAATAGTATTTGTTTTAAAAACTCATTTATGTCAATTTTAACACTATTTAGTATCTATTTTTTGTGAAAGTCATAAAAACTTGATTACATTGCAAAAACTAAATTTAATCAACCCTAAAATTTTATATGCACCTATAAATTTTTTTATGGAATCAATAGTCTCAATTTACTTTTATTTGGATATTTATAATATCAATTATTTTAATCATTCATTAATAAGGTAATTACTGCCTCATCATTGTGTCATAAATAAATTTAATTATTTTTTGTCTAAAAACTATAAATAAAATACCACAATTTAGGAAATTGTTTTAGATTTCTAATTAATATTTATAGTCTAATTTTATCTTATGTATAATCCTATATTAAAATTATTTTAGTTTTGAAAATTTGAATTTAACACTTTTATCTATTTTTTAAATAAAATAATAATAAATGTCCTAATCTAATTCAAGTAGATAAAAGAGAATAATATTTCATTATTAAAGTTTATTTTTTTTCTAAAAACACTTATCCAATAGAATTAGGACAAGTTTTAGGGTAATTATAATATCATTTTTACCTTTAATTACCATGTTTAACTGTAATTGTGGTAAATAAAATTCAAAAGCTACTATAACCAAAAAAATATTTTAATCCTATTGAACCAAATTGTACATACTAATTTCAACCATGTATCTCAGATTTTTGAAATTCAAATCACTAAAGCGGTAAAATTACGTTTTATGTAAATTTGAAAATGTGCCCAGAAGGTGGGTAAAATACGTTAAAAAGGTCAATAAAATTTTATACATCTAATTTTATTATAAAATGACTCTAATGAATTAAATTGAACTTATATAGGTATTATGTAGCTATTTTTACTTTAAAATAAATATAAATGAAAATAAAAATTATTTTAATAAAATTCGGTTTTATACTATAACAGTGTTTTTTCACTATTCATCAAAAATTGAAAGTTTTTAGAAAAATACCAATAATTCACCCTCATCTAATTTTGATATTTAGAATCTAAAAATGAAGTAAATTTTGAAAAATAAATTTTATAAAATTTTAAAAATAGGGTGTCACTATTCATAACTGTTTTTTAAACAGCTAGTTTGATTGGTCGTGGTGTGCTAGTACTCGAAGTTTTGTACAACACAAGCTATTGAATTACTTTAAAGAGATAACGTACTATGAAATCCTGGGGTGTTATATTATCACCTCCTTAAATAAATTGGATCCTCACAATTTTAAATTGTTCTTATAAAATAAAAGGTTAGAAATAGAAAATTCCTTTGTGGAAAACCCACATCGAAAATATAGTTAATAAAATTTAGACTTAATAATAGGGAAAGGGAAATGATAAATTCACCAAAAAATAAGGGTTTCAATTAGGATAAAATTGGTGGAAATTATAGACATATAATTTTAGAAAAAACTTAAATATTTAAAGGGAGTGATTAAGTTCATAAATCACAATGAAGTGAACCATAAATAGAAACCTGTGGGCCACAAAGCCATAAATCCATGATGACTTAAAATATTATTGGTTAATCAAAACTTAAGGTATTAGGATAACAAATTTTAAGTTTTAACATCCTTTCCCTAATGTTTAAGAATTAATTTATTCATAGAATAAGAAAAAAAACTTGACTAGTAAAGTTCCATCCTTTAACTAATTTCTACAACAAACTAATCTTTCACTCCAAAAGATAACAGAACTCAAAAATATTCTATTTATACTAATATTATAGGGTTGAAAAAAATAGATTTATATTTCATATATCATATCATTAAAAAAACTACATTATACAAACCAGGACATCACATAGGCCAGTGGTAGGTGAGGCACCTTTGTCACCCTTCGGTTGCAGGATCATGTCTCCCGACCTTGCTGGATGCGACTGGTTTTCACCGGACCTTTGGGTTGTCCTTTTTATAAAGAAATTAAAAAATAATATTAATAAATGTTTTAACCTTAAACCATATTATCCAATGTCCAACATAATCCATTCCAACCTTAAAATTATCCTGAATACTTTTTTCGAAACTCATAGTCCAAAAACTCACAAAGAAGGCCAACATAACATAATAAAGATCTCTTTTTCCACATAATAACATGTGAGTACCTTCATCATGAATTATCTTAAAATATGGTAACACCCTGTATTACCATAATAATTTATTGATTATATTCATGCTCTCTTATTCCTTATAGAATACTTGATATATTCCTCATATCCAAAAATCTTGAATGATCCAAAAATGATGTAATAAACAAAACACTAATCAGTTCCATGGTTATCAAGAATATACAATATAATTTATCAAAATCAACTATCTCTTATTCCAAAATCACTACCTTAGTATCATGACCATATTAAGGTTTATTTTTCCTTCAACTAGGTATTTTACAAAAAGTTTAATTTGCTGTTGAGACACTTTTATTAGTACCATATAATCTCAAATCCTCAATGAAATAGTACTACAATATAATCCTTATTTATTTATATAAGTAATATTACTGGTACATTGTTGATACAAAACTCAAATGACATAATTAATTAATAAAAAAATATATGAACACTAATTATTAATCTTCATCTGTAGTAGGATCATAACTTGATTTTTATCCAATATAATCATTTGGGGTATACTTTGATGATTGGGACAATGATTCATGTAGTTTCCCAAATCCTTGATGATGAAACATTGTACATTTGAAACATTTTTCTTACCCTTTCAATCATGTATTTGGTTTCCTTTTTATCTACACTTATAAAAAACTCCTATTCCCATCAATCATTTACCATGGTGATTTTTTCCACAGTTATCACATATGGGAAATTCCTTCTTTCCCTTCTTCCCTTTATCAATCTTTCTCTTTACTATACTTTTCTTCTCTGGATTCCCTTCCAATCCACAAGAATCAGAGAATTCGTTATTTACTCATTAACACATGATAATATTTCTTCATATGATTAGAATACATGGGAGACTATTTCCCTTCTAAATTTTGGCTTAAGACCATGAAATATATGATCCTTCTTACTCATTGGATTTTGCGTATTGCTGGAGTTCTCATTCCATCAACTAGGCACCATTTCTATACAATGGCATACACTAGGTTAGTTTATGAGTTGAAATGCATAATTACAAACTTGTAAAATACCTAACGCAAATTGGAAAGTTTATCCATATAATCCATAATCATAAAAATGTTTTCTTTTAGGAATTATTTACTCATAAATCCTTCATAATGGTTTGTAAAGAAAACGTGAATTATTCTAAGCATATCCCTTAGGAGTTTCAATACCAAGAGTGCAATAAGGCCTATTATCGTGTACTAGGATACCTCGGGTCAAGCCCGAAACTGCTTTTCGGAGTTATCACTCCTAAGTACATTTGTTTCAGAGTGACCTCTACCTGTGTGTATCCAGGAAGGGATGTATTTTATTGGAAAACCCATATAATATTTACAGTACCAAATTTTTTGAATGTTATTCAATACTAATCATCAAAGTTAATCTTAGGGTAATGTTCTATAATCAATGTTTTTCTAAATATAACTTCCAGGGTTTGTACTAAACTTCTTATGATACCAACTCTAACACCCTGAACCTAGTTAACCAGATTCAGTGCATTATTATATAACGTTTTCATGATCACAAGAGATAAAGTCTCGAAATACCAATTAGTTTAGCATCCCTGGAAGTACTAGATACATGCATGTGTTTTACATTTCATAATGAAATAAAAAAACATTATGTCCCCTTTGAACACACTTATATACTTTGTCCTATCCCTTAAAGTTAATCATAATATACTTCTTCACATCCTGGGAAAAATAAAACATAAGAAAGGGGTGAGATAAGATGCCCAGTAAGGATAACAATATAGCAGAAACTATCATAAATAAGCATAAACATTTAAGGCAATGTATATGACTAAAATAAAAGCCTTTTAAAGTTAAACATCTGCATAATATGGAAAAGATAAATCAAATTATTCTATTTACTTATTCACTTTTATATTCTACTAGTTGAATAATCACAAGTAATATCAATAGCTAATTTTATAATTACGGAATGCATAATACTAGACATCATAACTACATAGTCAATGCCTCGTGCCCAGCCTACAAATAACATTTTGTCAAGGCCTTGTGCCATGACACTAGTTTGACTCATGATTCCTACAAATGCATCGAGGAGCTAGAGAGGGCTCCACCTATCACTTACTATTTATAATTAATTCCTCATATGAAAAGGTTGAAAAGTAATCTAAACATTTGTATTAAAACTAGCGTACGACATGTCAATATTTTGACCACAAAACATGACTTGTATAAAAAGAGCACATCCATAGTCAAACATAACTCATTCAATATAATATATAGGATTTTATTATAATATATCATGATTAATTAATAATAATGAAGGATATTTACATAGATGAAAATAATCAGTAAAACTATTTGACATAAATATTCCCTTTTCTTGAAAACATTTAAAAGCCTCACTATTTTTCAAGAAGTTATTAAAAATAAATTTTTTGAATCAGAGTGTCCCATACCACTTTGAAACTTTTAAATGGAATTTTAATTTTTAAAACATCCATGTCCATATAAATAAATCCTTCAAAACCATTTTTAAAACATGGACATTAATGAGAAAGACTTAGAAGAATAAATATTTAAAACATTTAAAATGATATTTTAGTTAGAGTTCCTAAAAGAATGAAAGACTCTTGAAAACAGATAATTATGGTAATAAAAACCTTATAATATCATGATAATTAAGAGATTCATGATATACTATGTCAAAGTATCGTATATTCACCATACAAAAATGAATTGGTTTATAACAACAAAGAAGTCTCAATGGAATGTAAATTGAGATGAAATCCCTTATAAAGACCATATCCTCAAATTAAGGATAAATCAATGACATAATTATGTGTGAAAAATATAAATACACTCAATATGATTTGATATTCAGTTTAAATAAATCATAGTACATTCACACATATTCTTGTAAAAACAACACCAATGAGTTGGATGTTTAACTCAATGAATGGAAATTGAGTTAAGATTACTCTTATCAAGTTCATATCGATGAATTGAGAATTTATTAATGGATTAATTATGAGTATCAAAAGTATATCGACACAAAGGGGAGTGGAAGTTACTACATAAATAAATAAATAGTAATTTCACACATAATCTTGGAGTAAAATAATCAAGGAAGTTTGCGTAAAACCCAATGAGTGGAAATTGAAATTTGAAATTCCCTTACCGATTTGGTAACTTAAAAAATATACACCCCATGAAATAAGGATCATAAAATGAAGTTGTAGATAGTCACAAATTAAAGTATTTTACACAAATATACAATCATGGGCAGTACATACACCACACAAAAGGAAATAGTGGCAAATATAGCATGAATCTCACCAGAAGAAAAAGTGAGATGAAAACCCCTTACCTCGTACTTTTATTTGGTAGAGGGTAATTTAAACTATTATATAATATTAAAATAAATGTTATTAAATTATAGAATTACCACATACATAATTATGATATCATATATGATCTTCCAATATTTCTTTGTTAATAATAGTTTAGTAGTATCATTGTTTCGGGTGTCAACTAATTCGTTTTCTATTAGATGTTTAGTTATGTAAGTCATGTTTGTTATGGATAGGATGTATTTTATTCATATAAATAATTATATTAAGTTATTAAACATTATTTTAAATCATAAAATAAAATTTATTCAATAATGGTTATGAAGGGAATGAATCCCATCGCGTTCGTGGAGACAGTTATCCCTACATATGCACAAGCGAAAATATCATTCTATTGATGGTAAAATAGTACGTAATTGGATGTTATATCATATATAAATAATCATTAAAATGTTATATTTATTTTTTAAATTAATTATATACATTATTATACCCATACAAATAATGAAGTGTTGAATAACAAACTACACTGCGACGTGGCGACGGTAAGCAGTACGTACACACGTATGGGGAATTTGTTATTTGTAGGATGGATAGAATAGTGAATGTTGTTGTAACATATTTATAATAACATCATAGTATGTAGAAAGTACATGATTTATTACTTTGGTATGGAGGCAACAAATAAAGAGGAAGTGGAAGAAGAAAATAATTTTGAAATTGGTGATGAAATTATCACCTCTTCTTCGAGTGCTTCCTTTGGATTTGATAAAAAGGGCTCTATAGGTTGGAATTATGATCAAACAAAGGCATATAGGTTGAATTTAGGTTTTTTGGGGAAGATATTTGAGCAGGAGTTGGCCAATAAAAATGACGTTGTAGGTGTAATTTTGAGAGAAGGGGAAATACCCTTTTATAAGAGTGGTGAGGGTCACTTTAGGAAAATTTTGAAATATTATTTTATTATAAACTCATTTTCAGTTTCTAATGTCTCCAAAAAGATTTATTTCGTGTATATGGTAGCGATTGGTAGAAAAAATCTAAAACAATAGGTTTTAGACTGATTTAGGTCACCATATTAACCTTATCTTTTATATTTAAGTCTCAGTTAAATAGTTTAATTTTTACCAAGTATTCTTATATTAATATAATAAATGGTTAATAAACTTACTAGAAAAATACAAGAGAACCCCAAGTGGTTCATTATTTAAATATATAACCTCATCTAAGTCCTTTTGACGAAACCTTATTTTTTAGGAATATTATATCATTTAATAAAATAGTATCTGTTTTAAAAACTCATTTATGTTAATTTTAACACTATTTAGTATTTGGTTTTTGTGAAAGTCATAACAAATTTATTACTTCAAAAAATATTTTTAATCAACCATAACATTTCATATTATCCTAGAAAATTCTTGGATGGAATGAAAAGATTTACATTTATTTGGATATTTATATTATTAGTTATTTTAATCTTTCATTAATAAGGTAATTCCTGCATCATCACTGTGTCATAAATAAATTTGAGTTTTTATTGTCTAAAAATTATAAATAAAATACCATGATTTAGTTAATATTTTTAGCTTTATAATGAATATTTTATAGTTTAATTCATCTTAGGTATAACCCTATATTAAAAATGTTTTAGTTATGAAAATTCGAATTTAATACTTTTTACTCTTCTTTAAATAAAATAATAATAAATATCCTAATCTAATTAAAGTGGATAAAAGGAGATAATATTTTATTCCTTAGGTTTATTTTGGTCTAAAAACACTTATCGAGTAGAATTAAGACATGTTCTAGGGTAATTATAATATAATTTTACCTTTAATCACCTTATTTACTTTTAACCATGGTAAATAAAATTTAAAAGTTACTATTCACTAAAAATTATTTTCATCCTATTAAACCACATTTTACTTACTGATGTGAACCGCGTCTCTTGGATTTTTGAAATTCCATTCACAGAAGATGTAAAATTATGTTTTATGTAAATTTGCAAATGTGCATAGAAGGTGGATAAAAGATATTAATAAGTTCTATAAAATTTTATACATCTAATTTTATAATAAAATAAATCCAATGAATTACATTGAACATTTATAGGTATTATGTATATATTAGAACATAAAAATAAATTTAAATAAAAATAATAATTTTTTTAATAAAATTTGGTTTTAAACAATAATGCAGTGTTTTTCCCTATTCATCAAAAAATGAAATTTTTTAGAAAAATACCGAAAATTCACCCTAAGTTAATTTTGATATTCAGAATCCAAAAATGATGTACATTTTGAAAAATAAAATTTTTAAAATTTCAAAAAGTGGGTATCACTATTCATAACTTCTTTTTAAATGATTAGTGTGATAAGTCGTGGTGTGCTAAAACTCAAAGTTGCATACAAAGAAAGATATTGAATTAATTTAAAGAGATAATGTACTATGAAATTATAGTGGGTTACAATAAATGATGAAAAGTAAACACTTAGAAAACAATTCATCCCACTAACATAACCCCTGATAGTAATAGTACAAAAATGAAAGTAAAAGAGCAAGTATAGAATCACAACAAAAAGAAACATTATCAATAAACGAGTACACCAGTTGCTAATAACTCATCAGCAGAGAAACCTACATGAAGGGTAGGGGAAGGCCCATTGCCTGTAGTCATAGAAGTATGCCTCATCTATTGGATCCCACCAGGAACCACCTTTTCTCAGACCACCAAGGTCATTGTCAATGTTTTGGTCATATTCACTGGACATGACAAGTATGGGCGGAGCCCGTGCATGGGTGGGTAACACAATACTTAGTAAGGACCCCAAACCATAAAGGTAAGACCACAAAGAAAAGACCACCAAGTAAAGTATGCATGAATTACTTTCAGCTCACCCATGTATAAATCTAAAGAATATAACGAAAGATGATCAAACATAGTCATCGAACATCCAGTACTGTTAAGTCACATAGACCTACTGAATCATCTAGACCCGCAAAGCCACCAAGACTAGCTGAGTCACCTAGACCCGCTGAGTCACCTAGACCCACAAAGTCACTTAGAACTAGTGTGTCACCTAGACCTTATGAGTCACCTATTTCCTTTGAGTCTCTTATACATGATGAGTCACATAGATCTGTTGAGTCACTTAGTCTTGTAGTCATAGGCTTCTCATCAAATCTTGCCAGAAGATTCCCACTCATAGTGTGCTTATTCCAGGAGATCCTACTCCCCAAACCAAAGGTAATATTCCTACCTACATGAAAACAAAATTAGATTATCTCAAATGGACTGCCTCATAACAAGGGTCCCAACACCAAAAAATCTTGTTAATCAGACATACGGTTCATAAGATATGATCCTTTTAGTAAAAAGGGGACAGTTGGGTGTCGGGGCGGTTCGACCTGACACAGATCGGGTCCTTCCGACATGAACCACATGGATTGGACCGCTGGAGTAGGCCAGTGTGGTACACCCGGGACGTGGAGGGTGCTGCATACCACCTGTGTCCGTCGTCATGGGTCGTCTTTGTGGTCCAGTTAGACCACGTCTTCCAACCGCATAACGTGGCCCTTCTACCGCATCCTCCATATCTCACCGACGTCCCTGCACACCATTTACAGTAGATGGCATAGGTTTATTCTTCCATTGGTGGTAGATGCTGTGTGTTTCATTCGGTTCCTGCACTAATGAGTTCTTCCACGGTCTACCAGACTCGCTCTGGTGGTCCGTTTCTCAAACCGGGAGTAGCGTTGTGATTCCGAAGTCTCCACCTCCACTACCGTGTGCGCCAAGAAATTTCACCACTGATCTAAGGGTCCACCCACATTTGGAACCTCTCGAAAAGAGCCTTACATAACCACGAGGGTACATTGATGAATAACTCTTGGAGAGAGAGAGAGGTATCACAATGAACACCCAATGAAAAGAATGTCAGCGTTATTCGTTTGGACTTTGTTAATTTCATTAGAAAAAAGGGAATACATTCAAATAATCACAAAGAAATAATATCCTTTCTTCAATCGTTGTACAATGATTCCCATCCCGTATGAACAACCCATCCATGGCTCAATTTTTTTATGTTTTGATCTGTGTTTGTTGTTTAGAAATAAAGAACAGGGGATTAAAGAAATCACACAAAAAGAACAAAACCCATACTTGAGGATTAGAATGATTGCTAATGAATAACAAAGATGCACTACCATCTCTCATCATTCCTCGATCCACAATCCATCATGATTGGAAAAATCCTTCGAAGATAAGGGGGTGTTCATTGTCATTGGTGATTCTGCATTTATCGTCACTCATAGTTCGCCAATGAATTTCATCCAAGGATTTAGAGAAAACTCCAGGATCCTCCCCTCATCCCATATCCATGTTAATCCGTTAAATAGAGGAAACACATTTTAGTGTTTCTATTATGTTGAGTCTCATATCTATTATTCTGTTTCATTTATGAAATGAAATAGCCATCTCGACATTGCGTTGTAGAAAAACTATTTTAAATAAAATAAATTTTCGTAAGTTTATTTTATTTTTCTTTAAAATGCTAAAAAAAACTCTTACCCTTAATCCATATCGGTAAAGGTTAGTTCCATTCTAAGGTAAGTTCATCATTCTAGATGCAATGATTTCCTCATATTTTAAATCCGAGCACCTATTTGGGAGTTTCCAAAATTGCATATGTGTGCTATTTTAAATAACTAAAAAAAATTATAACATTTATTCTAGGCTCACCGGGCCTCAGAATCATGTGTTGTCTGAGCTTCTAGTCTCAAAACAATCCCATATAATTTTAATAACAATTTACATGGAATTTATGGGACATTACAAAAATAAATATATGAATTATAAATAATTTAGTGTTGGATGATCTTGGGTTGATAAAACGTTAACCAATTATCTACTCACATGTTTTAAACTTGTTAGATGTCAATTTTTCTTATATTTTTACTATTTTTACTATATTAAATCATATTTATTCATGTGGATTATATTTTAATAAACATATAAAATAATTCCTATTATTAAATATGGGTTTTATGAACCTAAATTTAATCTTATTTTAATCTAATTCAATTTAAAATTGACATAGAATTATATTTTATATCAAAACATTTAATATATTGGAAACTTATTTTACAAAAAAAATTATTTTCATTATAATGTATTCTTAATATTATTTAGTACTCATTAACAATTGAATGAGTGATAATTTCTTTAAAAATAAGGATAAAATAATATTAATGTCACTTTTTAGAAGATATTAAATTATTTGACAATATAAAAATTAGACAATACTGATAAAAAACTATTTGAAAATAATAGTTTTATCATTGTCAGGATCATTAAATTTAATCTTTGTAATTATAATTCAATACCCAAAAATCAAATTGGGCTTATTATATAATATGAAATTTTTTTATAAATTATTAAATCAATGTTTTTGGAATAAATTTCTATAAGTGATAAACAATAAATTTTTAATATAAGTAAAGTAATCAGTTTTGAGAGTAAAATGTTTCTTATTTTTCCAAAAATAATAAACATGGGTTTTATAAATACAAAATATTCATTAAAAAATATTTATTTTACTTATATATATATATATTTTAAATACAAAGGTTTAAAAAATTTTAATTCATTATTGTATTATGATAGTTTCATAAAAGTTACTATTATATTAAAATCATCATTTTTTAGTATTAATTGAAAAATCAATTAATTTAGAAAAATATCAAAATTTCAACATATGATAATATTTAAATTAATAATTTTTAAATGAAGATAATTTTATCGAATTAAAATTATAAATTTTTTAAATGTATCTTTTAAATATGAAATATAAATAACACTATATTTATAGGAAAATTAACTTTTTCTTTAAATGTCAAAATGAATAACGTGTAAAATACATGGGACAAATATATTATTAATTTATAATTGAATTATTATTTCATACTAATTTATAGTTATGTAGTCGATAAATATTTCTGTGTATGATCCAAGAATAATGTATGGTCTATTTGTAGTTGAGAGTGGTTATTCTACTAGTATGGAGCTCTTGTAAATTTCCACAAGCATTAATTTCTCTCATATATGATTTTTATAATATCATAATTGTTTAAGTTGGGCCTAATATTGGTATAAGGAAAACCCTAGTGAAGGTACACCATTTGAAAGTTCAAAAAAACTAGTTTCATAAGGCATACTTCCACTACCCGATTCCATTTCTTTTATTTTTATTTATTGATTTCATAATATGTTTACTTAATTTTATATCATCTAATTTAATATCTATATTTTTATGGTTAAATTTTATTTTAATGTATTAAGGATTAATTTTAGTTTAGAGTTTCATGTAGAATTATCTATTAACATAATATTCATTTTAAATAAATATACAATGAAGCCTCACATAATTATATTGATTTTCCAATTGAGCAACCAAATGGGATTGGAAATAGAATAAAAAACATCTTGGAAATTCTATCTCAATATATGAAAAACAATCCAAATCATGTTGAGATCCTGGATGTATAATTTATGGATCAACACACTATTGATTCTTTCATTTATCAACAACCACCATCCTTTAGTGGGTATTCCAATACACTAATTTTCAAGTAATGAATCAACATGATTGAAAGGATATTTTATGCTCTTTAGTACTTGAACCATGATTTTATTTAATAAATTTATCATTTTGGAGGTAATGCTAATCAATGGTGGACCCTAATCAGGAGTATGAATGAAGAGGAAGAAATCACCTCTTTGAATTGAGAGGTGTTTAAGGTGGAATTTTTCAAAAATATTTTCCTGAGACTCATCACAAAAAAATAGAGAGAGAAATCCTGAATTTAATAAAAGGTAGATGAATCCATTTGTAACTATGACGAAAATATCATGAGGCTTTTGAAGTATTGTTATAGTTTTATAATTAAACCTAAAAGAAAAATTAATCATTTCATTAGTGTCATAAAACCAAGTCTTAAAATTAATGTTCTATAACAGACATTATTATCTATAAAGAAGTTGTTAAATGTTCTATTAAGGTATAAATGAATATTAGAGAATCTAATTTATATCATGGTTTTAGGGATAATAAGAGAAAAATAAAATTTCATGAAAAAAGGTGGTTAATACCAATTTATGGAAGAAAAATCATCTTCCTGAACACTAAGAATGTGGGAAGAAGTATGGGGGAAATGTCACTAAGGAACATTTAAATTCTTAGTATTAAAGAAAGGGTTATTGAGCACATGGATTATAAAGATTTTTTTAAGAAGAAATCCAATGAAATAGATTGAGGGAAAGCTAAGCCTAATATAAAACCCACACTACATTTATAAAATTATAAGGAGTATGGGAATGACACTAACTATTTCACTAAACCAAGTGTTCATAATGATAACGAACATTATCCACAACTTAAGAAAATGGAAAAACAGAAGGCTAATACAATTAAAACTACTATGGTGGGTCATAGAAATAGATTATTGTGAGGTATACTCATCATCCAATTAGTAATCGAAAAATTATTATTTAATTCTAGATATACCCACTCATTTAAATCTATATTTTTTATAAGAATCAAATAAGAACTCTAATGAATTGATAATGAGTTGTCAATGAAAATATAAAAACATGGAATTTTTTTAGGTATTTTTGTTTTTTTATTTCTTTTATTACATATATTTCACACGTGTTAACCTAGAAAAATATTGATTTTGGGAAATATTGGGTGGACCATAGCTAGAGTACAAAAAGTAAAAACTGTGTACCAATCCAAAAAAATGAGGCTTAGAAATTAACATTAGAGTGCATATATATTTAGGTTAATAGTTTTTGAAATCATGAGGCCAAAAACGTGTGACATCAAACTATTAGGATAGAGACTCCCACACCTTTGGTGCATAGTTGGATAGATTATGTGGCCAAATGGTGCAGCCTGCCCAGTTATGATATTTTCCCAAAAACACTCCACCCAATTTATCCCCTTTTTACCCCTCACCCTCCTATTTTAACTCTCATTCCCTAGGAATACCTCCCCTATCCTTCGACACCAATAATAATTTTTTTGGGAGGTTTCATCTTGGATATTAAACAAAACACTATTTATGTTCAACCTGTTTATGACAACTTCCATGTCACCATCACATCTAATTTTTAGTTTTTTTATCCTTTAAGGAGTTCTTGGAGTTCCCAGGTGCTAGTAAAAAAAAACAGGATTTTTGGGGAGACATATCAGGGTGCACAATTAACACATGGTATATCTTGACCATGTGGAGACTATATAAGGGTTCTAAAGTTTATGATGGGGAAATTTCACACAGTTTGAGCATAGGTTTTCAAACCATGCAATGCCCCAGGGAAAACTAGGCATCTTGTTTTTTTGGATAGTGGATCCAACATGGTTGGAACATAGTTTTCCTAAATATGTATCCAGACCCTATGACCCTATCTAACTCATTAAATATAGTGAATTTACCCTTCCCCCTATCAGGTTTTTATGGTTTTTGGGATCCTTTTCCTACCCCAAATAGATATTCTCTCCTCCTAAGCCATAGAGATACCCCCTTACTTGGTGGTTTTTACCTTGATTTATTTATTTTTTGATTGATTTAATTATATTTATCCTTGATTTATTATTCTTGTCCACACCTCAAGCCTTATTTTTCCATTTTTATGGTGTTGTAGAACCCCATGAGTGGTGTTTTCAGAATTTAGGATTTTTAATGGAGGGTTTTTTGTTTGATTTATTGTGTCATAGGTGTTTGAGTCGTTTTTATACCACTTTCAAGTGGTCTTCATTGAATGAACATGATATTTGTACCAAATCTGAGGTAGGTGTCTCTATTTAGTGGTTTTTATTATAGAATACCATTAAATTTCTAATAAAATTTTGTTTTTTGTTTAAATTTCCATATAAATGATTTATTCGTAGTGAATATTCCTTATTTTATGAATTTCTTGGATTGTTTTGGAAATTTATATTATTTAATGTGGATTTTTCCAAATCGCTATGACCTGTATGCCCACCAAATGTTTGATAAAATGGATCCAATCTGTTTGGTGGTATTTCAATGGGATTTTAATGTGGTTTGAATTTTTTTTTAACTTGGAAAAAAAATTTTATTAAAATTTTCATGTTTCTTATGAAACAGATTGTGTTATATATTTATTGATATGGGAATTTTATTTTTATGTGTTTGAATTAAGTAGCACATGGGTTAAATAGGTTGTGAGTGAGAGGTCTATTCAAGGAACTGTGTGAGACTTCAAAGGGGGGATCGTGCAAGCCTCTATTTTGTCTATATGGGACTGAGTGAGATTTTGGGTAGGAATAACATGTGATATTGCATGTCTTTTTGAGAGACTTTGTGAGCTATTGGAGTTGGTCTTTGGGAATACTATGAGAGATTTCATTACTTAGCTAGCTAGAATAGTTTTTTAATCACTCATGATAGGCCTACTATTTTGAGCCCCAAGGTACACATTACTCATGCTGATTGCTTTAAAAGATTTAAAATTTTGATTAGTTCCATTTTATATGATGATATGTATTATGACCATATTTTCATTTTCTATTTATATTGTTATATGGTTATATAATATTGATGTCTACTCACCTTTATGCCTTTTGGTTATATTTTATCATGTTGTGGCTTGTGGCCTTGTTTATTTATTTTTTCCATATTAGTAAATTGTTTTGGAAATACATATTTTCCTTTAAAAGGGAAAAAAGAGATTTTGAAGTTTTATTTATAAATTCTATATTTTCAATGTGGTTTTAGTTTCAAATTTCTTTAGAATATCATTTCATCCATGGGTAAAATACTCAAATAGGTTCATGGTGTTATCCTACTAGGCTTCATTCCTCACACCCATCTTGGGACCATTTTGGGTGTTTGTAGATTTTGTTTTTTAGGAAACAAGTAAAGTAAAGGGAAGTATGTTCTTGGGTGGCTCTTATTTATTACCATTTCCTAGTCATTTTTGGAGAAGAAAAGGTCTCGTAGGGATAGAGTCACATGTATTTTTTTAGTATTTTTTACTAGTTGGGTTGTATTTGGGCGATCATTGAAATTTTACCCTCATTTTTAGTTTTTTTGAGATTCCATGTATGTGTATAAATTTTTTATTGAATGTTGTTTACTTTGTGGTATGTCATTTTTATGGTATCTAATTATCTCATGTAATTGTATCTGATTATGTTGGTGTGGGCACCTTGGTTTATGGATGAGTCATTCAATTTACCCATGGAAAAATAATTCCCAAGTGATAATTAGTTATGAATGGTTCTTGTTGCCAGCCTTTTGTGATTGAGAAAATGATTTGGGCCATATAGCTGGATGACTCAGGTGATGGGTTAGATCAAACCAGGTTGGTTCATTAAAAAATAGTATCAGAGACTTTTTTATTTTGGATTTAGTGGTATTTTAGAGTTAGGATCATCATTACTTGAGTTATAGGAACTAGGGAGTTTATCACAACCTCTTCTTCATGCCAAAAGTTAAGTTACCATGGGAAGTTCAGGATTATTGTTGTGTTTTGAACCTAGTCATGGTTTGTTTTTATGGCGTTTTTACTCTTTATTATATAATTTTCCTGTGATTCCCATGTTGGGGGTTTTCTTTTGGTACACTTTTTTTGACTTGATTTGGGATTGTTCTTGAAGAATCTTATGCTTGTGTCATGTAGACAATTCCTCCCAGATGGACCTCATTTAGGAATATTGGGGTTGCAATTAAGAGTACCCCATAGGTGAGACCTTCCATTGATATTAATTTTGTAGAGTTAGTGATTCATATAATCTAAACCTTGGGTTATGTTGGTGTCTGTGAGTAGACACAGACCATGGACCATGACCAAGAGTTTTTGAGAGAGAATATAACGGTGGTTAGTGGTGATAAGGGAACCAATGAGCTTGAGGAATGGATGGATCATATTAAGTGAATCTTAGAGTGATTTAAGAATCATGATACCAAAAAAGTGTTTTTTTACATGAATGTTCTATATGAACTAGGTATGAAATTTTGGGGCTCAATGGTGCTTTTGGGAAAGCACAAGGGTCTCACGTGGACCACTTTCAAAGTGGTGTTTAATATACAATTTTACCCAGAGAACTTAAGAGTGGTGAATGACCATATGTTTTTGAAGCTATAGAAGGGTGATTATTTTGTGATGGAGTATTCCATTGGATATAATATGTTGGTCCTTGTATCTATGGATCTAATTGTGAATGATTATCTCAATATTTGGTGTTTTTGAGGTGGTCCTAAATCAAAAGATTAGGTCTATGATCATTATTCTGTGTTTACCAACATTTTTTGAGGTGGTTGATAATGTAGAGATGTTAGAGGTAGATTTGAATATAAAGATAGGTCTTAGTGGTGTCCCTTATATGGTTCATATCCTGATTTCTTCTTTATGATAGAAGATGAAGTGTGATGAGTCTCATAGAGGTGGTGGCCAGAGTGCCCATCACTCTCTAGGATCAGCTATTGTGGTTCTTAAGGGATGCATACCAGTTTTCTAATATTAGTGTAAGAATATTGGACACATTAGGACTCATTTCCAAAATATATCAAGGATGTTCCATCTATGTGGATAGTTAGAGAATATTCCAATGCTTTTTTTGTTGGATTTGTGTGGGAGTGGTGTAGATTTCATTTTTCAAATGGATCTCATGTAGAGTCAAAGGAATCCAAGGTTAGAGGATCTCATCCTTAAAGTAAGGGGGATTCTCACGAGGGGAATAAGTCTTAGAGAAGGTCTGATCCATGGTTACTCTATGTAGACGAGTTTATGCTGAAGGACTCAAATTCCAGGCCAACCACCATTTGAGGTACAATGTTTATTACTTATTCTATAGAATCAGTTTAATTTGACACAGGTGCATCCATTATTTCATATCAATTATTCCAATTAAATACTTGGGTATGAGATATTATTTGATTCATTATGTCATTTATTTTATAACCATATTGGGTAGTAAAAAGTCTCATGGTTTAAAGTGTCAAGAGTGTTGTGTTATGGTAGATAGTGTGGAGGTCATTTTTGACTTCCTTGTTTTGGACCTGGACATTTTTGACCTCATTATCATCATGGATTATTTGCTTAAATTTAAGGTATTGGTTGAATGATATCACTGGAGGGTACATTTACTTAGTCAAGATGGGAGAAATCATTTTTTCAGGGTGAGTGGGATCTATATTTTGGGATGGAGGGGCCAGTTGATTATGGTTTGGGGTTGAAATCATGACATTTGTTAAGTTTTTTCTTGAGGTTATTTAGAAAAAAATTTGGGTGATCTTTTAGTGGTCATAGAAAGGTACCTAGATGTGTTTACAAAGGATTCCTTAGGATTTAGTCCCTAGTAAGAGTTTGAATTTCTTTTTATATACTCTCTGGGATGAGCCCAATCTCCTTACCATCTTACCATATGGATATAATAGAGCTGAAGGAGTTGAATATTCATCTTGAGGATCTTGATGGAAGTGGTTTTATTCACCCTTGTTGGTCACTATGGGATTATATTGTGCTATTTGTTAATAAGGTGGATGGTAGTCGATGAGTTTTTATAGACTATCATAAGCTTAACCAGGTGATAATAAAGAATAAATACCCATTTCCTTGAATTGATGATTTATTTGACAATATTAGAGGGGCCTATTGTTTTTTTTTGAAATTGATCTAAGATCAGGGTACCTCCAATTGAGGTTCTAGGAAGAGGATGCTCCAAAGATATCCTTTTAACATTTGTATGGACACTTTGAATATTTGGTTATTTAATTTCGTCTTACCAATTCTCCAACTATTTTCATGGTGCTAATGAACCAAATCATTTATTGCTATTTTTACTCCATGATGGTCATTTTCACAGATGACATATTGGTGTATTATAAGATAAATGTGGAGCACACATACCATTTTGAGGTCATTTAAGGTGTTTTTTAGAGATCATAGTCTATATTCCAAATTTTAGAAGTTCTATTTTTGGATTCAAGAAGTAAATTTTGTGGGTCACATAATATATGAGGTATAAGTTTCAGTTGACATAGAGAAGGTTTGAGTAGTCATGTACTGGTAGTATCCAAATAATGTGTTCAAGATCTATATATATCATATCTTGGATTAGTATTATATATGTTTTGTTCAGTACTTCTCCCTGATAAATTCTCATTTGAAGGATTTGACCAGGAAAGGGGTGAAGTTTCAATGGGATGAGAAGTTCTAGAGTTATTCTAAGCATTTTCAAACCCATTTTTCATCCAATATTTTTTTTCTTGTACCTAATACTAGGAGAGATAATGTATTGTATTATGATTCTTTTAGTATGGGATTGGGGTTAGTGCAGATGTTAGAAAGCCATGTGGTGGTATATTTCTCATAGAAGTTAGTCCCACAAGAGTAGAATTATTCCACCCATGAATTAGAATTGGAAGTATTTTTGTGGATGGAATTCCTCTTTGGATAGAGTTTCATGGTGTATCTAGATTGTAAGAGCCTGATATACATTTTCACCTTGAAAGAACTAATCTCGAGGAAAAGAAACTGGTTGAAGTGCCTTCAGAATTTTTATTTGTGATTGAATATATGCCTAAGAAGATTAATGTGGTAACCAATGCTTTGTTCAAGAACTTTCATGTATCAGAAGTTTGAGAATCAACAGATGGGTGGTGTCTAATGAGATTGTTTTTTGATTTAAGACATGGTGTTCATGAAGATGTAGGTTAGGTATTCTTGGTCATTCTGTATATTACACAATCTATTATTGATTGGTTTAGGATAGAGTGGGAATCCAACCCCAAGTTCCAAAAGATTAGTAGTGACTTAAATGGTTGTGAGAACTTTGGTGATTGGTATCAGTCTCTTAAGGGTTTTCTTCTCTTCTGTAAGCGATTGGTTGTTCCATTCGGCCTGAGGTTGGTGGTGATGCATGAGGTGCATCATTCTAGTTGGTATATTCACTCCAGGGTGACCAAGATTCTTTATACATTTAGAGACCAGCATTGGTGGCCCAATATAAGATGTTCTATGGAAGACTTAGTTTCCAAATTCATTATTTACTAGAGGATCAAAGAGAATAATTAGTGACATATCGGGTTGTTATAGCCACTTCCCATGTCTGTGTGGAAGTGGAAAAAAATAACTATGAATGTTTTGATCAGGCTACCTCATACTGTAAGTGGGAAAGATTCCATATCAGTGATTATCAATCTTATAATGAAATCATACCTTTTTATACCCATTATGGAGTCGAAAAAGGTATAATACATCTAACACTTATATTTTCAAGAGGGTGTTCATCTTCATAGAGTTCTTTTAAAGATAATGTTTTATCAGGATTCAAATTTTATGTCTTTATTTTAGAAGGAACTACAGGATGATTTGGGAACCCAATTGAGGTTTAAAAACACACACCACCTACAAACGGATGACCAATCTAAGCAAAATTTCCAAAATCATTAGGATATGTTGTGTCCATGTGTGATTGATATTAGTTGTTTATGGGAAAGCCACTTTTTATTGTGTGAGTTTTCATATAATAATTACTATCAGTCCTTTTTCAGGATTGTTCTATGTGTGAAATTATATGGGTACCTATTCTAGTCCCCATTATACTGGTCTATGGTAGACGAGCATTCCTTAGTTAGACTGAGCCTCATCCAGGAGATTACTGAGATAGTACGGACGATTCAGAAATGGATAGTTATATATCATAGTAACCAGAAGTCACATTTTTGTTGTTTTTGTCATCTATTAGAGTTTCAAGTCGCAGATCAGGTGTTTCTCTGGGAATTTATTCAATCGGGTTACCATTGTTTGGGAAAGTAGTTGATGTTGGCATCGTGTTATGTCATACCATTTTGTGTTAGGGATCATCATTATAAGTTAGCATATTAGTTAGATATTATTCTGTAGATGACCTCAATACAAGATGTATTCCACATTTCGAAGTGTAAGAGATACCATCTGAAACCATCTCATGTGCTGGTGTGTGAGTATTTGGAGTTAGAGCTAGATGCCACTATGGTGGAGCATCCTATTCATTTCATGGATGTTCATGACAATGTTATCTATGGGAAAATGGTTCCTTTGGTCTATTTTCTCTAATAGTGTGGTGGATATATCTATGATACATTGGAGTGGGAAGGTTGGGTGAGGGAGAATTGGCCTCACCTATTTACTTTTAGTGAATCTTTCATACTTCATGGGGGCATAAAGTGGCATGTTGGGGAGTTTTTGACGCCCATCGAGTCACTAATATGTTTAATTTTGAGTTTTTATTTATCATTGAGTACATTCATGGAGTTCCCAGATGTCATGGTTCAAAATTAGAAATTTTATGGAGATAGACTGTGGTGAAAAGTTAGCACGATATTTGATTAAAATGTGAAAAATCTGTATGAGAGGTATTTTATTTTTTTATAGTGTAGTGCCACATGGTTTGACCATGGTTTTTACAAACATATGACACCCCAAGGAAAATTGTACATCCTGTTTGTGGTGGATAGTGGTACCCACATTTTTCACACAAAACTTTCCTAATCATTCTACCAAATCAATTGACCCTCTCTATCTCATTAAAAATGGTGAATTTACCCTTTTTACCCAATTATTTTTTTATGGTTTATGGATTATTTTCATCCTCCAATAATGAAGCCCTTATTCCATGAACGTGGAGATAACTCCATCCTTCATTGGTGTGTTTCTTTTTTATTTTATGGGTTTTAATTGAGGCTATTAAATATATCATTGATTTGTTTCTCCCATTAACCTTCTTGAGTTTTGTTCTTACATTTTATGGCGTTTTGAAACCCTAGGGGTTGTGTGAGGTAAATTTTGGGTTTTTAATAGGAGGTTTTGGTTTGATTTATTATGGTTTATGTGTGTGAGGCTTGGTTCTACCTTTTTTTTGGGTGGGGGGGGGGGGTCTTCATCGAAGGTGATGAGCTTTATATTGAATATGAGGTAGATGAATCTATTTAAGGGTGATTCCCATGTAATACCCTTACATTTATAATAAACATTGGTTTTTTTGTTTAAATTTTGATTTAAATGATTTATGATGGGTGTGTATTCTATATTTGATGATTAACCTAGATAGGTTTCAAAATTTTGGTCTCTAAATTGGTGTTTTATAAAATAGTGTGTCTTGTATGACCACTAAGCATTTAATAAAATTGATCAAATAGGTTTTTTGGGTTTTTAGTGGATTTATAAAGTAGTTTATAAATGATTTTACATTATAAATGATGTTTTCTTAAATTGGAATTGTTTTCTTATGAAATGTATTGTGTTATAACATGATTTATATGGGTACTTGATTGTGATGTGTTGGCATGGAGTAACACATGGTTTAACTTGGGTGTGAGAAAGATGTTTGTTTCAGGGACTATGTGAGCCTTCCTAAGGAGGACCATGCAAGGCTCTATTTGTTTCTAAGGGGTTGAGTGAGCCTTTGGGTAGGAAGACCATGTTATATTCCATGTTTCTTGTTGAGTGACCATATGAGATCGTAGATTTTGTCCTAGGGAAGATCATTAGAGCTTCCATTTTTTAGTTATCTAGAATACCTGTTTACTCACTGGTAATATACATGATGGTTACAGGCCCTAGGTGTATATTACTCATTCTAGATTGGTTTACACGCTTTATAAATATTATTAGGTCCATTTGATATGATGATATTTATTATTTTCATTTGTTCATTTTCTATTTATATGGTTATATGGTTATATGATGTTGATGTTATTCTCACCTTTTTGACTTTTGGTTTTGTTTGAGCATGCTATGTGTTGGGTCCTTTTTTTACTTTTTTGTTCTTTGATTGGTAATTGTTTTGGAAAACAATGTTTTTCTAGAAAATGAATACCAATGATATTTTGAAGGTTTATTTGGAATTTGTATATTTTCAAAGTGGTTTTAAATTTTTAAATGTTTTCAAACTACTTTTGGTTGCATGGGTAAAATCCTTAAATAGATTCATGGTGGTACCCTACTGGGCTTTGTGAATCACACCCTGCTTGGGAATTTTTTGGGTGTCTGCAGATTTTATTCTGTAGGACTTGGATAATGTAATCAAAACCATGTTCTAGGGTGGATCTTCTTGATTACCACCATCTAGTTATTTGTGTAGGAGACATTGTATCAGAGGGATAGACTCATTTGGAGTAATGTTTTTGTATTTTTACCAGAAGGGTTATTTGAGATACCATGTATGTGTATATGTGATTTTATATCATGTTTTTTACTTTGTGACATTTTATTTTTTATGGTATCATTCTATATTTTGTTGTTTACTATAATAATGGTAGGATATACATCATACATTATGGATTATTCAATAATGTTACCTATGATGAAATTGTTCCCAAGAAATAACTGGTTATTCCCATTGCTTGTGTGCAACCCATGACAATCAGGAACATGCTTTAGGCCTTGTAGTGAGATGAATTAGGTGACAGGTGTCGAACTGGGTTGGTTCATTAAAAACATTATATCTCATATTTTAGTCTCCATTATTTATTAGGTTTTATTTTCTCTAAAGGTTGTGGGGACCTATGGTGGGTTGGATATTAAATATTTGGCTTGGTTTTGGTGCCCGTGGTGTGTTTTTGCTTTTGTAGGATATCATATTGTCTTGGATTGTTGTTTTCAACCAGTTAGTTTTGGTTTCAAGAATAAATTTAAGAGAGTCTATGTTTTTATATTATTTTATTATTTAAAATATTTCTTCTATTTATAATCATGTTCAAAATTGGGTGTGTGTTTTCGAAAATGGTGATTTAAATGGTGTCAGTTTGCATAAGGTCTTAAAACATGATTTATTCCCTATAAAAATTATTTTAAATAGAATGATTGGATTGTAATGATTTGGTTTATGGTGAATGTGTATTTATATGATTTTTAAATCAAATAAAGCATTAGGGAACCCTAGGTACCTAGGAGGGAATACTAGGAATAGTATCAAGGTGAGTAGACTGGAACTCGAACCTACCTCATTGGAAAGATCATGATGCAACACTAACTAAATAACGAAACATGGAAAAGTACTATTGTAACTTGTGTATTTACTCTTCAATGACTCATTCACGATAATGGATCAATATTTATTTGATCACCAAGATACGATGTTCCTAGTACCCCACTAACCTAGCTACTTAGGGTTTTCTCATGGTTCCTATGCCGTGTTTTACCTATTTTTAGTTGCTCTTGAATCTATAAATTCTTTTGAAAATTTTAATCATGTTTTCAAATCAAATTATGTACTTTACTTTTAAATTGTAACTTTTATTTATATTTTAATGTTTTTGAATCTAACACCTGATGGGATCCTATTGGGTAAGTGATTTTACACCCTACATACACCCAATTGGTATATGTAGACCCTTTTTATAATTTAGGTATTGGAAAGGATTTCTTTCGGGGTAGTGGATACTCTTTCTAGTTCCTACACTTTCTAGGATAGGTGATTGTGGTGTAATAGAATAGGATGGTCCTAATTTCATGAGGAGGCTTGTATTTCATTATCAATCCCCTCCCCTTTTTGTTCATTTTGGTTTTGGTTTAAAATATAAATGCATCTTATGGTGTGTACATGCTTCTTTTGTATAGATTTTTCATGGATGATGGTTATTATGCATTATTTTCCTATTGGATGTTGTTTTATATGGATTTTGATTGTTATTTTTATTGGAAAATCATTCCCAAATGAGTTCTTTAATTCCCAGACACTAGTTTCTGGCCTGTGGGGATCGGGACTACCCTTAGGGACCTACCCTTTTTAGGTTAAGTGTTAGGTTTGTATGTGAACTTATAATGGTTCATAAAAAATTAGAATCAGAATAGTGTTTCCCATTTATTTAGATATTTTTATTTTGGAAGGTCTAGATATACATGTGCTGGGATTGTTGTGGCTTGAGGTTCTGGTTATGAGTGGGGTGTCTGAAAAATGCACCTCGTGACATGACATGGGTAAACATGTGATGTCTAGGATTTGATTTAAATTCTCTACAAGGGGTAATTCACATGTTTCAATTGGGAATGAACACTATGGTAGGGTGTATTGGTTTACATTGTTTCTTGAGTTATTGACAGTTTATTATGAATTAAGTGGGTTCTTTATAATGTGATTTATTGGTTCTCTATGGTTTGATTTATTTATGTTTTTTTATTTTGTTTGTGTACTCTTGTAGTATTATCCCTCTATATATACCTCTTTTATAGCCATGAGAGGAGGCTGGAGAGAGTTCTACATCACTATTTGATCAAATATTAGTTTAAGTAGTTGTTCAGGGTTTCTAGACCATGGATCAAGGAGTGGTCTCTGGACCTGATGAAGATAAAAAACCCAAAATGGGTCCAGAAAGATATCAAGATTTAGATTTTATTAATAATAACCCCCCTTCATTATAGATAAGAATAGATCCACAGGAAGAGGAAGACTATGTTGAGAATATTAATAGGATCTACAAGTTCCATGATAGTATTGAAGACATTAATGTTAAGTGTAATATGTTTTTGTTAGAATTCCCCAGTCCATGGTGGTGAGAGTTAGTGTTTTAAGAATGTAATAATGATCATATTGGATTGAAGGACTTTCAGGTCTTCTTGACCAAGAAAAAATGCTATGAGACATTTTTCCTCACTAAGACATGGGAGTTTACGGACCTTTTTCATGGATATCATTCAGTGTTGGAATATGAAAATAACATTATAATGTTATTTTGATTTTATACTAAGGTAGTTTACATTGATAATTTTAAATCCTAATGGTTCAAATTAGTTTGGGATAGAAGTTTTATCTCAAGTATTATTTTTAAGATGAAGACCAATGTTGAGGTGGTTGATTGAGCTCTCTTAGTGGAGATTGATTAAGATGTTATGTTAGAATTATTTGAGTTACTTCCAGTATTGATAGAGAGTGGGGTTAGATCATCTAAAAATAAGAGGAAGAGTGAAGGGTAAGTATGTAAGGGTGGAAGTATCTATGCATATCCACCCTAACCACATTCATCAAAATCTAGAGGTGGTGGGTCCGTTGTGTTCAATCAATGTGATAGATCTGGGAATACATGGTCCACATTCCTGGACCCACTTATGATATCCTATATCTATGTAAAAATGGTCTACCTACAATGTGTTTTAAGGGTTTCCTTTCCATTATATATTTGTGAAGGATCCACAGTTCCCATGGGAACAATACCTCAATTTTATATACCCAATTTTATGAGGTGTCATTATAGCGGATGTGGTTGGAAGGTTAGATATTCTTTCATAGAGAGTTAACTAAAGACCGATCTTCAAGTCAGTAGTCAACCATAGGTGCCGAGGGATATGAATCACCAACATATTATCGAGTAGGAACCAGTGGATTCTGATGTAGGCCTTATAATAGTTTAAGGTACCATTCTGGTTGCATTATTCATATTAATTGTTTTTTTCAATACAAGCACTCTTTCCCATTAGTTTATTATCTGCTTTTGGATTTTTAGAAGCTACCAACCGAGATTATAATATATTCCATGGATATAGTAATACCAATAAGTAGGAGGAAAGAGCGGGGTTTATGAATCCCATTTTATGTTGTTTCCTTGTCTGTGGTTGAGTTGAACTGGGATTTACTTGTCATAGAGATGTAAAGTTTTGACATAATCCTAGGTATGGATCATATATTTCTCTTAAAGGAACACATTGACTTCTATCATCAATGGGTTACATTTTTATGCCATAATAGGAGGTCTTTATTTTTTCAGGGAGAATGAGATCTGTGGTCAGGAAAATATGGGCCTCCACTTCTAGTGCCAGGTAGGATTTCTTACTAGGAATCATCCTTATTACTGGAGGATTATGTGAAGGTCTCAAAGAGTGGGCTACTACAACAACCCAGAGTATTAAAGTGATATTTTTTCATTGAAACAAATGTGCATTATATTTTATTATATGGTATTATACACATAAAACAAAAAAAGAAACAAAAAAACATTATTTATTTAATTAAAATTGTTACATTAATAATTTATTAAATCTATTATAATTCAAAAAATTACAAGGGGACAAAAAATATAAAAAATGACAATGGGAAAATTTGGATCACACTGATCAACTAGAATCAACCAGCCCATGAACAAAACTATTGTAATGAAATAAAATATTAGTAAACTAATCAACATTTTATAAAATGGAAATATAGAACCTTGATAGAAATTGAGGTGAATAATGAATAAAACAATGTAGTAGTATTTTTAGGATGTAACATGACTGTTGGAATAGTAATGTGAGTATTGGAATAATAACCTGACTATTGAGAATAGTAACTTGACCATCTGGAAAAGTAACATGACTATTAGAATAGTAATTAAAACTCAAAATAATAAAATTTAATATAAATAATAGTTATATTAATTAATTTATGTAAATATAGTTATTATAATTAAATAAAATGAATATCAAGATAAAAAACTCAAAGAAAATAGAAGCATATTTTTTAATAAAATTTATTTTAATGTTTTTCATTAAAATATTAATTTTTAAATTAAAATATTTAAATAACATAATCTATATAATTATTTTGATAAAATTATTATTTTTTGAAATCATCATGTCAAAATTTTCCAATGTTGGTTTTTTGGTAATTTTCTAAAATACTTCAATTTTTAGGAGAATAACAAAAATCACGGTTTTTCCATAACTAATGTATCTTGAATTACATCATTAATGATGTAATAATGACTACATTATTTATTGAACTTCAGGGTCAACCAGAAAATATTTAATTTGAAAAAATATTCATTAAAGTACTATAAAAATTATTTTGAAACCTAAAAATGACTTTCTAAATACTAAAGTCAAAAGTATTTCTTTAAAAAATAATTTTCACAATTCTCCACTATCCTTTTTAATAAAAAATTGCATTATAATTATAAAGGGGTTTATATTCCTAAATAAATTATACCATATTAATATGTGATTCATTATTCAAAATATATCACTATTACAAGGTTTACCTTTTATATAGTATTTTATTCAATATTTCTACTAAAAAATAACCCTCCCCTAAGGAATAAATGAACCCTCTTCCACCCCTAGAACAACCACACCTAACCCACTTACCAAAGACCAATATCTAATAAAATACAATATTTTAAGGCCCTAAAAACCTTAGGGATATGATGTAGTAAAAAAAGAAATTCATCAATTAATAATTGTAACACCCGAGACTTTTATGTTATATAAATCATCAAAGGAATCTTTTTCTACACAACACTTTATTGGCTTGCTTTACACGCAATCGCGACCTTCCTCGATAGCTTGCGTCGTACGCAATACCGAGTTTCACTAAACAACAATATGCTATTAAAAATAGCCGTTATGAATAGTAATAACCACTTTTTGAAATTTTATAAATTTTATTTTTCAAAATGGACTTCATTTTTGGACTCAGAATATCGAAATTAGCCTAGGGTGAAATTTTGGTATTTTTCTGAAAACTTTCAATTTTTGATGAATAGTGAAACCACTAAGTGGTAGGTTAAAAACTGAATTTTGCATAAAACTTAATTTTACCGCTTCTGTGAATGGAATTTCAAAAATCCGAGAGACACGGTTAATATCAAGGACTAAAATGTGGTTCAATGAGATGAAAATAATTTTTTGGTGAATAGTAACTTTTTACTATTTTTACCGCGGTTAATAGTAAATAGGGTAACTAAGGGTAATTATGATATTAATATTACCCTAACACATGTCCTAATTCTATTGGACAAGTGTAATTCGACCAAAAACAAACTTAGGAATAAAATATGACCATTTAGGCCCACTTGGATTAGATTAGGACATTTATTATTAATTTATTTAAAGAAGGGTTAAAATAGTTAAAATCAAAGTTTAATAAGTAAATCATTTTTATAATGGGGTTATACATAAGATAAATTCGACTATAAATATTCATTAGAAAGCTAATAAGATTTCCTACATAAGGGTATTTTATTTGTAATTTTTAGACTTTAAATAAATTAATTTATTTATGACACAACGATGATGCAGTAATTACCCTTTTAAGGAAATATTAACATAATTGATATTATAAATGCTCAAATGAATGTAATTTAAGACTTTTTATGAATTACACTAATTTTCTAGGTTACTATGATATATTAGTGTTGATTTAATCAACTTGGTTCGAACAAATAATTCTGTTATGACTTTCAAAAAAATCATGTATCTAATAGTGTCAAAATTGACACAAAATAGTTTTTAAATCAAATATTATATTATTAATTGTTATTTTATTCCTAAAAATCTAAGGTTCGGCCAAATGACTTAGATAAGGATATATATATTAATAATAAACAATTTGGGGTTCGTTTGGCATGTTATAGTAAGTGTATTAACCATATAGTGAAAGAAAACAAAAAGACACGGTAAAAGTTAAATTAATTAACTTAGAGTTAAATCTAATTGATAAGGTTAAAATAATACCCTAAACTTGTCTAAATCCTATTGGTTGATATGATTTCGATCCATCCCCACTTTAGCTTCGAAATAAGACCCTTTGGAACCATTATAAACCGATTTTGACTTTAATATAAAATAATATTTTGAGATATTCCTAAGGTGCCCCTCTCCTCCCTTATAAAAGGGAACCTCCTCCCCCTCCTCCTCACACCAATTTGAGCACTCAAGCTCGGCCAACCCCTACCATTTTACCTTCTCCACTTCCCTAGAATAATCCTAGAGGTCCTGGTCTTCTCCAAAGACCAATCTTAGTTCCTTAAGTGGAGGATTCAAAAAGGCGTTCCAAAGAAGAGGTAATATCCATTACCGATCTTTTCAATTTCTTTCTTCTTCAACTTCTTCTTCTTTAGTTGTTTCATGATAAAGTAATAACATCAGTATTACTTACATACTGATATGTTATTATAAATATGAAACAACCCTAATTCACCTTCTATCCATCCTACGGAAAAATGAAATCACCGCGCGTGCGTACGTACGGAATACCGTCTCCACGCCGTGGTGTAATCTATTTTCCACCATCACCTTACAAGGATGGGTATAATGGTGTAATCAGTAACTATATATGATTATTATTAAGTAATATTGATACTGAAATAATATATATATATACTCTAATACAATTCCACGATCATAGGAACGATATCATCACTCGTGCGTACGTACGGAATACCGTCTCCACGATGTGATGCGACTCGTTCTACATGATCTTCATTTCATAATGATTATATAAATGAATTGAATGAATGAATATGGTATATAATACACTAATACCATTCTGGAAATGAATTATCTATAACCTAAAGATAAGAATAAGAATTTATTCGACAAAACACGCATAAGAACAAAAAGTTATAAAGACCCGAGTAACAAGTAACAATGAAATATTACTAACAAGAAGCTAATAATATGACCATATATGATCTCATATCAATATGTATGATTCTGGAATAAGTCAATAACATTATTTAAACCACTATACAGGAGCTTCGGACACGAACAAAGCAAATCGGACCTAAGGTAAGGGAAATATCACAATCTCATTTTTATCTGAGATTGTTTATTCGTAAGTATTTACTGGGGTGTATTTTATCATCCACATCCATGTTCCCTCAATATGAAATATTGTTTCCATCCACTTACAATAGTTTAAATCCAATTTTACTCTTCGGTGAGTTTTTAGTAAAGAATATGAAAGGAATCTTTTGTCGCTTTTTCATACGAGGTACTTTTTGACTTTTCCGACAAAAGTACGAAGAATGTTTTTTTTAACTTAAACGGCATGAACGGATTTTTACGGTTTTATAAAGCCTTATTTTCATGAAGCTTCCTCTAAAATATTTCATTACTATTTTTAATAAAATCTCTTTCTTCTAAAATTGCATGATGTTTTGTGAAAAGAAATTTATTTTGAAGAAGAAAGGATATTTTCCTCAAGAATTCATTTCAAGTGTGTTATCAAAAATATTTTCCATCTAAGATAATAAAGGGTTCTGTTTCTATCCATATTTTTACATTGATTTGACTATGTTGTGATGGAATTATGTTTATGAATTCCTTTATCTTATATGAATGGTTTTATGATGTCATGTTGTTTTAAGAATCCCATTTTTATTACATGGGTTATGAAATGATGTATGATTTATGATTTTGGGGCACACATAAGAATGGTATCATTATGAGATGGGTGGGACCTATATCTCCCTCCAATGCATTGGGTAATGATTTTATATCTCATGAGATAGACATGGCTGGAACGGAAGGTTATTTCGGTTCAGTGATACAGGACTGAAACGAGGAGTGAACTCGGTTCAGAAAGGGACTTTGTCCACTAAGATAGTCTTGGCAATGAGTCATGACTAACAAGAAATGATTTTCCATGATTATGTGTGCATGCCACAAAGTTTCAAGTTTTATGTTATGATTTTGGGGATCTCATTTTCACTTCTATGATTTATTCCATGTTAAGATATTATGATCTCTTTTGCAGGTTTTGATTTTCAAAAAGATATGATATGATTTTTATTTCCTTTATTTTCCCTTGCTGAGAATTTGAGCTCACCCTTTTATGTTTTCTTTTCCCCAGGTCAGGAAGATGGATATTAAGTAGAATATGCTAAAAGGGACCCTAGATATGATGAAATAAATGGGAGACACTGTAGAAGATTTATGAACCAGTTGTTTATGTTTCCCAGTTTCTAAAGACACTATACCTATACGGTCCTTTGTGGTTTTGTCATATGTTGTAATAAGTGTGATTCAATTTTGAAGTATTAACAATGTATGTAAAGTGTGGGTCGTTATAGTTGGTATCAGAGGAAAGGTATAGTCAACCTTTGGAAACTAGGATGTGAAAGCCTTAGTAAGAACCCTAAGGATAAGTCTAAGCATAGAACACAATCTTAGAAATGGCCATGAATAACCTAGGATAAGACCATAAGCATGAAAATTTTATTCTTGAATTATGTGGTTTCCTATTATAATTAGTGTTGCTCACACTATTCTTCTTGGTTTTAGTCAATGGCTGGAACCCGAAGGAACCGTGTTAATGCGGAATGCGATGGGCAATGCAATGATTGTCCCCCTGAGCAACCAAACGATATGGGAGCTGGAATGAAAAATCTTGTAGCCATGCTCACACAACTTTCCCAAGCTATGAATCATGCAGGATTTCCAAACGAACAAAGGAGGGAGCAACATTCTGTTGAATCCTTCATGAGGCAGCGTCCACCATCGTTCAGCGGGTCTACTGATCCATTAGTTGCTGAACAATGGATTAGTACTACTGAAAAGATATTTTCAGTTCTTCAATGTTCTGAGCATGATAAAGTCATCCTAGCAGTGTATCGTTTGGAAGGATATGCTGATCAATGGTGGAATCTTGTTAAGAATACAAGGCAAAGGGATGAAATTGAGTCTATGGAATGGGACGAGTTCAAGAACTTATTTTTCAATAAGTACTTCCCTCGTATTCTCCGAACAAAGATGGAGAAAGAGTTCCTTGAACTGAAGCAAAGGGATGATGAATCTGTTAGTACCTATGAAGCAAATTTTACAAGACTTGCAAGGTACGCTTCTGGTATTATTATCCAACCTGAGAGTAAGATCGATCGATTCTTTAGTGGCTTAAAACCAAGTCTTCGAAGGGCGTTAGCCATAAGGGACTTCAATAGCTACGAGGAAATCGTTCGATGTGCTCTCAAAGTCGAGATGGAGATTGGAGTAACCCATCAGTCACATGGGTTTGATAAGAAGAGGAAGATGGAATTCAAAGAAAAATCTAAAGAGCACACGGAAAAGAAGATGAACTTTCCCTTATGCTCAAAGTGTGGAAAGAAACATGGAGGGAGTTGTCTTAAAGGGACAAGTAAATGTTTTAAATGTGGAAAGGAAGGTCATCGGGAATTTGAATGCCATGATAATGGGAAGAAGATGTCTAATGATGCAAACAAAGGAAGGGATACACAGAATGAACCTGCTACACTTCAATGTTTCAAGTGCAAGGAGATGGGGCATTATGCCAATCAATGCCCAAATCCAAGGGTTGATGATGATGGTCGACGTCAACAAACTCTTAAGGCTAAAGACAAAGGAAAGTCACATGCAATTTCTATCAGCGATGTGGAGTACGATAACGATGTGGTGAAAGGTACACTTACCATCCACTCTAAAGTAGCAAATGTTTTATTTGATTCTGGATCCACCCACTCTTTTATTTCTGAAAAATTTTCTAAGGGTATCACCGTATTACCTCAACAATTAGATGTTGAGTTAGCTGTGACAACACCTAATGGCACATCAATCGCATCAGAAGTTTATAATTCTTCTCCGATCGAAGTTTGTGGGAAAGTGCTTCCTGCAAATCTTGTGATCCTTCCTTTAGTGGAATTTGATGTGATTCTTGGCATGGATTGGCTTTCTCTACATGGAGCTCATATCAATTGCCAAAGAAGGGAAGTCACATTTCATATTCCAGATCAACCTACGATCGTCTATCAATACAAGGATGAACATAACCTTCCAGTGGAAATTTCTTCCATCTTATGGGTATTGATTCCACTAAATGAAGGTTATTTATCTCAAATGGTTGGTGAGAAACTCACGATTAAGAATATGCCCATTGTACGGGAGTTTGATGATGTCTTTCCGGAGGAATTGCCGGGTCTTCCACCAAATCGTGAAGTTGAGTTTTCAATAGAACTCGTACCGGGTGCTTTGCCTATTTCAAAGACACCTTATAGAATGGCCCCAATTGAGTTGCAGGAATTGAAGAAGCAACTCCAAGAGAATCTTGATAAGGGATTCATACGCCCTAGTGCGTCACCTTGGGGAGCACCTGTTCTATTTGTTAAGAAGAAAGATGGATCAATGAGACTCTGCATTGATTACCGAGAACTTAACAAGATCACTATCAAGAACAAATATCCTCTCCCACGCATTGATGACTTATTTGACCAACTACGCAGAGCTCAATACTTTTCCAAGATTGATCTTCGTTCAGGGTATCATCAATTAAGGGTCAAAAGGGAGGATATACCAAAGACGGCTTTCCGTACAAGGTATGGACACTATGAATTTATAGTGATGCCATTTGGTCTTACTAATGCCCCTGCTATCTTCATGGATCTAATGAATAGAGTCTTTAGAGACTATCTTGATCAATTTGTGGTAGTCTTTATAGACGATATTCTTGTCTATTCAAAGAGCAAGGAAGAGCATGAAGATCACTTGAGAATTATATTAAAGACCCTGAGAAAAGAGAAGCTTTATGCCAAATTTACCAAGTGTGAATTTTGGCTTCAAAAAGTTGCATTTTTGGGTCATATAATCTCAAAAGAGGGGATATCTGTGGATCCAGCAAAAACAGAGGTTATCGAAAGATGGTCAAGACCAACAACAGTAACTGAGATCCGAAGTTTTCTTGGTTTGGCTGGTTATTATCGACGTTTTGTAAACGATTTTTCACGATTATCTAATCCACTCACCAAGTTGACTCGGAAAGGAGTTATGTTTGTCTGGACAGAGGAATGTGAAGAGAATTTCAAGGAGTTGAAAAGAAGGTTATCCAGTGCACCTGTGCTCACACTGCCTTGTAGTGGAGAAAGGTTTGTGATCTACAGTGATGCATCCAAGAAGGGATTGGGGTGTGTTCTTATGCAAAATGATATGGTGATAGCTTATGCCTCACGACAGTTGAAAATCCATGAGCAAAATTACCCAACACATGATTTGGAGTTGGCTGCGGTAATCTTTGCATTAAAGATTTGGAGGCATTACCTTTATGGTGAAAGGTGTGATATTTATACTGATCATAAAAGTTTAAAGTATATTTTCACACAAAAGGAGCTGAATATGCGCCAAAGAAGATGGTTGGAGCTGATTAAGGATTATGACTGCTCAATCCATTACCACCTTGGGAAAGCAAACAAGGTGGCAGATGCATTAAGTCGACAAGACCATGCTAGTTTATCCATGATGAGGATCACAAAAGATCCAATATTTATGGATTTACAAAGGATGGATCTTGGAATTATAATGGAAGGGGAAAAATCTTATCTTTATCAAATGAATGTTCAACCATCTATACATGTGAAGATTAAAGAGGCACAGAAAGAAGATGTCGAGTTACAAAAGAAGGTGAGAAATGTTCCTGAATTCAACCTTGATTGTGATGGGATAATAAAGTTCAGGAATCGGGTTTGTGTTCCTCCCATCCCTGAATTAAAGAAAGAGCTGCTGGATGAGGCTCATAGTTCTTCATTCTCTATTCATCCTGGAAGCACGAAGATGTATAGGGACCTGAAAGAGTACTTCTGGTGGGATGGCATGAAAAGAGATGTTGCTGAATATGTCTCTCGATGCTTGGTTTGTCAACAAGTTAAAGCTGAGAGATAGAAGTCTAAGGGGATGTTACAACCATTACCCATACCCGAATGGAAATGGGAAAACATCACTATGGACTTTGTCACAGGACATCCTAAAACATCCAAAGGCAATAATGCTATCTGGGTCATAGTTGATCGTCTTACAAAGTCTGCACACTTCATTGCTATTAGAGAGGATTTCTCTCTAGATCAGCTTGCCAAGATATATGTAAAGGAAGTGGTAAGATTGCATGGAGTACCACTTTCTATTATATCTGATCGAGATCTGAGATTTACCTCGAAGTTCTGGCGAAGTCTTCAGCATACTCTGGATACAGAGTTGAGTTTCAGCACTGCTTATCATCCCCAGACAGACGGTCAGTCTGAGAGAACAATTCAAACCCTAGAAGATATGTTGAGAGCTTGCTCTATGGATTTCAAAGGAGGTTGGGATCAACACCTACCTTTGGTGGAATTTTCTTATAATAATAGCTTTCACTCCAGTATTCAGATGGCTCCTTATGAAGCTCTCTATGGAAAGAAATGCAGGACTCCAACTTGCTGGGATGAAGTTGGGGAAAGAAAGCTATTAGGACCTGATCTCGTTGATGAAATGGAAGAAAAGGTCAGATCTATTCAACAACACATAAGAGCAGCTCAGAGTCGACAGAAAAGTTATGCCGACAACCGAAGAAAAGACCTAGAGTTTGAAGTGGGTGATAAAGTGTTCTTACGAATATCTCCTTGGAAGAGGGTTATGAGATTTGGAAAGAAGGGGAAGTTGAGCCCTAGATATATCGGTCCTTTTGAAATACTGGATCGTGTTGGGAAGGTAGCTTACCGATTGGCGCTTCCACCGAATCTCTCTCAAGTTCACGATGTGTTCCACGTATCTCTCCTGAGAAAGTACATAACAGATCCTTCACATGTACTCAGCTCAGAAGTTGTACCGCTGGAGCAAGATCTTTCTTATGAAGAACAGCCGATAGAGATTCTGGATCGTAGCGAAAAAGTCCTACGAAACAAGACCACTCGCTTGGTGAAAGTTTTATGGAGAAACCACCAACTTGAAGAAGCTACATGGGAGCTTGAGGATATGATGAGGGAGAAGTATCCTCATTTGTTTGTTGCAAAGTGACGAGTTTCGAGGGCGAAATTCTTTTTAAGGGGGGTAGAATGTAACACCCGAGACTTTTATGTTATATAAATCATCAAAGGAATCTTTTTCTACACAACACTTTCTTGGCTTGCTTTACACGCAATCGCGACCTTCCTCGATAGCTTGCGTCGTACGCAATACCGAGTTTCACTAAACAACAATATGCTATTAAAACTAGCCGTTATGAATAGTAATAACCACTTTTTGAAATTTTATAAATTATATTTTTCAAAATGGACTTCATTTTTGGACTCAGAATATCGAAATTAGCCTAGGGTGAAATTTTGGTATTTTTCTGAAAACTTTCAATTTTTGATGAATAGTGAAACCACTAAGTGGTAGGTTAAAAACTGAATTTTGCATAAAACTTAATTTTACCGCTTCTGTGAATGGAATTTCAAAAATCCGAGAGACACGGTTAATATCAAGGACTAAAATGTGGTTCAATGAGATGAAAATAATTTTTTGGTGAATAGTAACTTTTTACTATTTTTACCGCGGTTAATAGTAAATAGGGTAACTAAGGGTAATTATGATATTAATATTACCCTAACACATGTCCTAATTCTATTGGACAAGTGTAATTCGACCAAAAACAAACTTAGGAATAAAATATGACCATTTAGGCCCACTTGGATTAGATTAGGACATTTATTATTAATTTATTTAAAGAAGGGTTAAAATAGTTAAAATCAAAGTTTAATAAGTAAATCATTTTTATAATGGGGTTATACATAAGATAAATTCGACTATAAATATTCATTAAAAAGCTAATAAGATTTTCTACATAAGGGTATTTTATTTGTAATTTTTAGACTTTAAATAAATTAATTTATTTATGACACAACGATGATGCAGTAATTACCCTTTTAAGGAAATATTAACATAATTGATATTATAAATGCTCCAATGAATGTAATTTAAGACTTTTTATGAATTCCACTAATTTTCTAGGTTACTATGATATATTAGTGTTGATTTAATCAACTTGGTGCGAACAAATAATTCTGTTATGACTTTCAAAAAAATCATGTATCAAATAGTGTCAAAATTGACACAAAATAGTTTTTAAATCAAATATTATATTATTAATTGTTATTTTATTCCTAAAAATCTAAGGTTCGGCCAAATGACTTAGATAAGGATATATATATTAATAATAAACAATTTGGGGTTCGTTTGGCATGTTATAGTAAGTGTATTAACCATATAGTGAAAGAAAACAAAAAGACACGGTAAAAGTTAAATTAATTAACTTAGAGTTAAATCTAATTGATAAGGTTAAAATAATACCCTAAACTTGTCTAAATCCTATTGGTTGATAGGATTTCGATCCATCCCCACTTTAGCTTCGAAATAAGACCCTTTGGAACCATTATAAACCGATTTTGACTTTAATATAAAATAATATTTTGAGATATTCCTAAGGTGCCCCTCTCCTCCCTTATAAAAGGGAACCTCCTCCCCCTCCTCCTCACACCAATTTGAGCACTCAAGCTCGGCCAACCCCTGCCATTTTCCCTTCTCCACTTCCCTAGAATAATCCTAGAGGTCCTGGTCTTCTCCAAAGACCAATCTTAGTTCCTTAAGTGGAGGATTCAAAAAGGCGTTCCAAAGAAGAGGTAATATCCATTACTGATCTTTTCAATTTATTTCTTCTTCAACTTCTTCTTCTTTAGTTGTTTCATGATAAAGTAATAACATCAGTATTACTTACATACTGATATGTTATTATAAATATGAAACAACCCTAATTCACCTTCTATCCATCCTACGGAAAAATGAAATCACCGCGCGTGCGTACGTACGGAATACCGTCTCCACGCCGTGGTGTAATCTATTTTCCACCATCACCTTACAAGGATGGGTATAATGGTGTAATCAGTAACTATATATGATTATTATTAAGTAATATTGATACTGAAATAATATATATATATACTCCAATACAATTCCACGATCATAGGAACGATATCATCACTCGTGCGTACGTACGGAATACCGTCTCCACGATGTGATGCGACTCGTTCTACATGATCTTCATTTCATAATGATTATATAAATGAATTGAATGAATGAATATGGTATATAATACACTAATACCATTCTGGAAATGAATTATCTATAACCTAAAGATAAGAATAAGAATTTATTCGACAAAACACGCATAAGAACAAAAAGTTATAAAGACCCGAGTAACAAGTAACAATGAAATATTACTAACAAGAAGCTAATAATATGACCATATATGATCTCATATCAATATGTATGATTCTGGAATAAGTCAATAACATTATTTAAACCATTATACAGGAGCTTTGGACACGAACAAAGCAAATCGGACCTAAGGTAAGGGAAATATCACAATCTCATTTTTATCCGAGATTGTTTATTCGTAAGTATTTACTGGGGTGTATTTTATCATCCACATCCATGTTCCCTCAATATGAAATATTGTTTCCATCCACTTACAATAGTTTAAATCCAATTTTACTCTTCGGTGAGTTTTTAGTAAAGAATATGAAAGGAATCTTTTGTCGCTTTTTCATACGAGGTACTTTTTGACTTTTCCGACAAAAGTACGAAGAATGTTTTTTTTAACTTAAACGGAATGAACGGATTTTTACGGTTTTATAAAGCCTTATTTTCATGAAGCTTCCTCTAAAATATTTCATTACTATTTTTAATAAAATCTCTTTCTTCTAAAATTGCATGATGTTTTGTGAAAAGAAATTTATTTTGAAGAAGAAAGGATATTTTCCTCAAGAATTCATTTCAAGTGTGTTATCAAAAATATTTTCCATCTAAGATAATAAAGGGTTCTGTTTCTATCCATATTTTTACATTGATTTGACTATGTTGTGATGGAATTATGTTTATGAATTCCTTTATCTTATATGAATGGTTTTATGATGTCATGTTGTTTTAAGAATCCCATTTTTATTACATGGGTTATGAAATGATGTATGATTTATGATTTTGGGGCACACATAAGAATGGTATCATTATGAGATGGGTGGGACCTATATCTCCCTCCAATGCATTGGGTAATGATTTTATATCTCATGAGATAGACATGGCTGGAACGGAAGGTTATTTCGGTTCAGTGATACAGGACTGAAACGAGGAGTGAACTCGGTTCAGAAAGGGACTTTGTCCACTAAGATAGTCTTGGCAATGAGTCATGACTAACAAGAAATGATTTTCCATGATTATGTGTGCATGCCACAAAGTTTCAAGTTTTATGTTATGATTTTGGGGATCTCATTTTCACTTCTATGATTTATTCCATGTTAAGATATTATGATCTCTTTTGCAGGTTTTGATTTTCAAAAAGATATGATATGATTTTTATTTCCTTTATTTTCCCTTGCTGAGCATTTGAGCTCACCCTTTTATGTTTTCTTTTCCCCAGGTCAGGAAGATGGATATTAAGTAGAATATGCTAAAAGGGACCCTAGATATGATGAAATAAATGGGAGACACTGTAGAAGATTTATGAACCAGTTGTTTATGTTTCCCAGTTTCTAAAGACACTATACCTATACGGTCCTTTGTGGTTTTGTCATATGTTGTAATAAGTGTGATTCAATTTTGAAGTATTAACAATGTATGAAAAGTGTGGGTCGTTATAATAATAGTGCTATAAAAGAAAAGGAGCACTGAGAAAAGAGTATGTTTTTATAAGCTCTTCTCTCATTTTACTACTCTCTTATACTTTTTAAGAATTATTTTAAAACATTATGCTTATAAAATTAATTAGTAAATATTTTAATATTATATTAATTATTTTATCCTATGTAAAAATTTATATTTTTGAATTATTTATATTTTATACCTCTCTTTCTCCTCTTTTGGATAATGTTCCTGATAACAGTCAGTTAATCACCAATGAGAAAATTTCAAACTTATTCACTTATCACAAAACTTATGGGTGGTTATAATAAATTAGTTCTAGTATATAAAAGTGTAAATATTTTTATTTTTTTCTTCTGTAATAAATTAAACTTATATGTGTATGACCTTGAACAAAAATAGCAAAAACAAATAAAAATGGGCAATTGTTAAGAAAAACATGATATCAAAACATTTTCTATTTAACCGAGGGAATTAATAAATAAAATAAAATGGTTATAATTTGTAAATAATGAAAAATTAAAACAATTAACTTTTGGTTCAATGTTTTAATGAATCTAAACTTATTATTTATGCAGCGTAAAGGTGATGAAATAAAATGATATTTAAGATAAGGGGATTCTCAAACCCAAACTCTTACTTTTGGTTTATCTTCTATTTCACATTTATTTCAATGTGAATTTTCCAATAATATCTATAATATTCCCTTTAAATATTATTTCCCATTTATTACATGGAGATACATGTTTCTACCCTTATAAAATGTATTTTAATCCACTCACAATGGTTTTCCAAATATAATTCAATTGAAAAAATGTATCCTGAATCCTCTTGAGTTGTTTCTCCTCTAAAAGGATAAAATGATAATTTATTATAATTTATGATCTCTATTATTCATTCCAGAATCCTAAATTCCATTTCATAAAGTATGATATTTGAAATCTTTTACGAATCCCATTCCTTTCTATGTGCAATTTCAAGATTACGATTGTCATCCTTCCATGTGGAATTAATGATTATGAGAATTTTATGACGTGATGAGTGGGACCATAATTATATATACCTTTAATTTATTAGGTAATGTGAAATATCTCATGAGATAATATGTATTACGTAGAAACATGATTCTAGATTTTTTCACAATGATGATGTTACGATTTATGCACATATGTTATGTGTGGACAAGATATTAGATTTGTTCATAACTAGGTCTGGTATTTTACCATTATGTCATGATGTTTCATTTTTATGAATATTCAACATTCCATGCTGGTATAAAATGTTTACTTCCTGATGTTTATGATGATGTTATGATTTGATGATATTGATTATTCCCACCCATGTTATATTGTTTCAGGTCTTTTATTCCTCTCCTTATTGGGATTTTAGCTCACCCCTTTGTTTTATATATATCCTTAAGCGACTACAAGTATTGAGGAGATCACGAGTGATTTATAATGATAAAGAATAATAATTTAAATAATATTAATGTTTAATTTTGTATAAGTTAATTATGATCCTAATTTTCCCAAGACACTAAACCTTTGGATTTGGGTTTCGTATGACTGTTATATTATTTATCTTAAAAATTATGTAATATTCAAGGAAGAAAATTTCAAGTCTCTATAGTTTTATTATATCATGGTTCACTTAATTTTAGAATTAGTATTAGAAAATTTTTGTGAAAACAATATGTATGAGTCCACGCATAGGTAATAATTCTTTAAGAATCATTCTAAAAAATTATAAACATTGGGATCACATGAAATATTCCATTATAGAAAACTTTTGAGTAAAAACAAAATTATTTATTCATGATTTGTTTACATGAATTTTGTTAAAAAAAATTTATTTTATAAAATTGTGGAAACAAAGAGTAACCAAGAAAATAACCTATATAGGGGACAATGTAATGATTGTCTAAAGGACATCCCCATTACCATAGAATGTGGAGTTCAAAATATTATGGAGATGTTTACCCAGGTTTCTCAAGAAATGAATAAGAACCCGAATCATATAGAACATCCACCTTCACCCATGAAGGAAAAAATGGCTATTGAGTCCTTTTTGTGTCAACCACCATTAGTGCTTAGTAGATCTTCTATCCTACTTGTCATATAATAGTGGGTTATTTCAATGGATAATTTATTTTTAGTGATCCACTATTATAATAAGGAGAAGGTGAATATGCATATTTATCAACTATATGGAGAGGCTGATCAATGGTGGACATTAATAAAGAATATAAAACTAAAATTTTAAATGTATGAAATTGAATCAGAAGACTTTGAGACGTTATTACTTATGAAGAATTTCCCACGAACTCTATGAAAAAAGTTGGAGAGATAATTCATAGAGCTTAAGAAAAAGGAGGGTAAATCTATAATTTCTTATGGGGGAACATTCACATGTATTTATTGAATGCCTATAGTTTTTTATCAAGAATGATCAACAAATTTATAGATTATTTAGTAATTTTAAAAACACCATAAAAAATATCTAGCTATCTGAGACTTTGGGTGTTATGAATAAGTAGTTTGATGTGTTCTCAAAGTAGAGATGGAGTTTAGATAACGGTAGCATAGTTATGGAGATAAGAAGAGAATAATTATTTTCAAGTTGGTGGGTAAAATAAAAATGTGGAAAGAGGATCTAACCTCCCACATGTCAAAAATGTACAAAGAAGCATCATGGGAATTTCCTCAAATATATAGGTAAATTATTCAAGTGTAAGTCCACCAGGCTCATTAATATCAAAGAGACATGAAGAAGCTAATCAATATGATGGAATAAAGGAAGAATCCTCCTAATATAACACCCATGGTTCAATTATTCAACTATAGGGATCAATGAAACTATAAAATACATTTTAGTAAACCTAGGCTTCTTGATGATTATCTACATTAGAAACCACCAAATTCAAAGGAGTATGGGAATTTTTATTTTATCACTACTGCTGAAGTAGAGTATGAAAAAAATTCATATAAGGTACACTTCATATTCAATCAATAATGGAAATTTTTTATTTTATTTTGGTTCTTCACATTTTTTTATATCATGAATGTTTTATAGAACTATTGAATTGAATCCTTGATAACTTGATATATAGATATCTATAAAACACGAAGTGCTACAATCATTAAAAAGCTTGTGTTTTACAATCCTATTATTAGTGTATGTGGTAAAATTCTTCCAAATAATCTTGTAATCATTTCCTTGGAATAATTATATGCTATAATGTGAATCGATTGGATCTTATTATATAGAGAAATCATCAAATATTAGGAAATAATAATCACTTTCTATATTATGAACTATCAAATTCTCCTATACACATGAAATGAAGATCATGAATCTACTTTAAATAATCCCTCATTGGTGTGGGTAATGATACAAAATAGAGAAACATATAATTCCCAAATGGTTGAGTCAAAAGAAAGAATCAACCTTGAGGAAATTCCCATTGCATGGTAATATATTAATGTATTTCCCAAAAGGTTACCAGAAATTCCACCAGGTCATGAGGTAGAGTTTTCAATAGAGATCATAAATGAATCCAATCATTTCTCAAAAATTACCTTTTTGATGGCCCTTATTAAACTAGAAGAGTTAAAGTAACAACCATAAGAGTGTTTAGACCAAGGGTTAATATGCCCTAGTGTATCTCCATAAAGTGCACCAGTGCTCTTTATAAATAAAAGGATGGATTAATTTGGTTGTTTATAGATTACCAAGAGATCAACAAGATCAACATAAATAACAAGTATACCTTTAAAAGGATAGATAAATTATTCAATCATATATGAGGATCTTTATAATTCTAAAAGGTGGATCTTTATTATGGATATCATTAAGTGAATGACAAGAAGGAAGATATTCCGAAGACGGCTTCCCATATAAGGTATAGGAACTTTGATTTCACACTGATGCCCTTGCGACATATTAATTCCTATTAAATCATTATGGATTTTATGAATAGAGTCTTTAGATACTACCTAAAAAAATTATTGGTAGTCTTTATTGATGATATTCTCATTTACTCTATGACTAATGAGGAATATGAAGAGAATCTAAGGATTTTGATAGAAACATTAATAAATGATAAAATTTATTCTAAGTTAAGTAAGTGTGACTTTTGGATGTATGAAGTCACATTAATGGGGTATATAATCATAGGTGATGGGGTGTATATAGACCCTTAAAATAAAAAGGTGATTTAGGGATGGACCGAACCCACTAGTGTCCTGGAAATCAATAGTTTTCATATATTAGTAGTCTATTACCAACATGTTTTGAGAAATTTATTATTACTATATAGATCTCTAAATAAGTTTACATGGAAAGGGGTAATGTATGTCTATATGGAGGAATGTGAGGAAAATTTTAAGGATATCAAGAAGAGAGTAATCACTACACCTATAATCACACTACCATCATGTAGAGAATATTTTTCAATATATAGATATTATTTGAAGAAAGTATTGGGTTGTTTACTTATGAATAATGATATAGTGATAGAATATTCATTAAAAAAACTACATATCCATTAAAATAACTACTTGATGTATGAAATAGAGTTATAAGCTCTTATCATTGACTTGAATATTGTGCAGAATTTCCTCTATGGTGGGAAGTGTGAAATATATATAAGCCATAAGAGTCTGAAGTATATATTCATATAGAATTATATCAACATGAATCAAAAAATATGGTTACATCTAATCATGGACTACAATTTATATATTCACTACCCTATGGGAAAGGGGAATAAGGTAAATGAGGCACTAAGTAGAAAAATAACTGTTACTCTATCAATGACGCAGATTGAGAAAAGTCCAATATTCATGGATATGAAAAAGGACAGATATGTAAATAGTAATTACATGGAAGATATCTTACCTTGAAAAAAATGATCTCCCAAACATATATCTAAGATAATATCAAGTAGGAACAAAGGGGTGATCATAACATTCAAAAAAGGGTGAATGCTATAAAGGAATGGAGGCTTCCAGAGTTCCATATCGATGACGATGATGTCATTCGGTTTAGAACTAGGATTTGTGTGACTTAGTCACTTGATATAAAGAAAAATATATTTGATAATGTTCATATCTTATCTTTCTCCATCCATCCTAGAAGTACAAAGATGTACCATGTTGTTTGAGATCACTTATGGTGGGAAAAAAATGACGAAAGAGATTGCTAAGTAAACTTCAAAGTGCTTTGCATGTATGAAAGTTAAATCAGAGTGAATGAAGTCCATGTGGATGATGAAACAATTAATTATACCCACATTAAATGGGATAACATCACTATAGTCTTTTTCATTGGCCTCCTAAAGAAATCCAAACGAAGCAATGTGATATGAGTTGTGGTGGATTGACTTAGAAAACTACATTATCCCCTTTGAGTATTCAATTCCCTCCATATGATTTTCTCTCTCGGAACCGATGTAGAAATCCTACTTTTTTGGGATAAAGTTGGTAAATGAAGTATACATTGACCATATCTTTTAAAAAATGTGACATAGAAGGGTCAATCCATCCAAAAGTATATAAAATTTGATCAGAGTCAACAAAAGAGATATGTTGACAAACATTAAACAGAACTAGAGAATGACGTTATAGATAATGTTTTCATTAAAATATTAGTATGGAAGATATTAATTCAGTTTTGAAATAAATGGGATCTTAGACCTAGATAAATTTTCCCCTTTGAGATCCCTATTTTCATAAGATCAGTGGACTATCTAATTGAGCTTCCACCAAAAATGGATCATGTTAATGATGTATTCCTTGTATCTATCTTTATGAAGTACTTACCTGATCCCTCACATGTACTAAATACAGAGGTGGTACGATTGGAGAAATACCTCTTGTATTTTGAGCATCTAGTGGAGATATCAGACTTTAGAGAAAATGTTCTATGAAACAAGAAAAATCACATTTTCAAAGTGTCTTGGAGGAAATAAAAATATAGAGAGGTGATGTGGGAACTAGAGGAAACAATGAAACATAAGTACCCCACATATTCCCAACTAAGAATATGAGTTGAAATTTTTTGGACGAAATTTATATAGGGGGAAGAATTTAACAACAAAGAGTTTATTGATGATTTTTTTTCATGAATAAAATGTGTATAATATTATATTATACATTATTATAAACATAAAACATAGATAGAAACTAACAAATCTTTATTTAATTAATGAAAATCATTACACTAGTCAGTAATTAAACCATTTAAAATTCAAAATATTAGAAGGGGAGAAAAAATATAAAATAGAAAAACATTAATGTGAAAATTTGGATCACCATGGTTAGCTAGAATCACCCCTAACATGAACAAAACTATAGAATTAAAAATCATTAGTAAAAAAATCTACAATTTAGCAAATGGAAATATATAATCTTGAGGGAAATTGATATTAATAATGAATGAAGTGAAGAAATATTATTTATAGGAGTTAACTTGACCGTTTTAATAGTATTGTAACCATTGGAATAATAACCTGACCATTGGGAACTGTAACATGACATTTGGAATAATAATTTGACCTCTAAATAATAAAATAAAATATAAATAATATTTATTGTGATTAATTTATGTAAATATAAAGATTAAAATTCCATAAAATAAATCTCAATGAAAAAAACTAAAATAAAATATAATAATATTTTTACTAAATTAAAATTTAAGTTATTTCATAAAAATCATAATTTTTATTTTAAAAAAATTAAATAACCTATTTTATAAAATTATTATAATGAAATAAATCTCAATTTTTAAATTATCATGTCGAACTTTTCCAAGGATATTTTTTAGTAGTTTTATGGAATAATTCAATTTTTAGGTAAATAGTAAAAATATAGTTTTTCCATAACTAAATATCATAAATTACATAATCTTAGATGTAATAATGATATAATAATTTATATAACTTGAAGTTTTACCAAATAAAATTTAATTTGATAAACTAGTTATTAAAATATTGTAAACATTATTTTTAAACCTAAAAATTAGTTTCTAAAGTATGGTGTCAAAACTATTCCTTTAAAAACAATTTTCTCATATTTCCACTTTCTTTTAATAAACTAGTGAAATAGAATTATAAAGTGGTTTAAAATCCTAAAAAAAATTATAATATATTTTTATTTGATTAATTATAAAAAAACATCATTATTACAAGGACTACCTTTGACATAATCTTTTATTCAATATATTAAATTAAAATATCCCTCTCATCAAGTATAAATAACCCTTATCCCTCCCCTTGTAAAGCCAATACTCACTCACTTAACAAAGCCTGATATCTACCAAAATCCTCTCTCCTAATATATTATAAACCTTAGGGACATACTAGTGTAAGCCAAATCCATTAACCAAGGAACTCTAGTTCTGTACTAGAGAAACACACCAAGAAAAGAATATGTTTTTATCAACTCTTCTCCCATTTACTTCTCTATTATATTTCTTCCAAGTTACATTCAAAAAAATATTAAATTATTAACTAGGAAGTATGCTAAAATTATATTAATGATGATAAATTACTAAAAAGTTTATATTTTATAATTATTTATATTTTATACTATGTTTTCTCCTCCACTGAACAACGTTCCCAATAATGTTCTGTTAATGGACTTCGAGGAATTTTACAACCTATTTACTTATCACCAACCATATGGATGTTTATAATTAATTACTAATGAAATAAAAAGTTGTACATATATTTATTTTATGCTTCTATAATTAATTTTACTTATGTATAAATGACTTTGAACAAAAATTAAAAAATGAAGAAATATAAGAAATTTAAATAGAAAACATGATATCAAAAACATTTTTCATTTAACAAATTTAATTAAAAATATATAATAGAGTAATTATAATTTATAAATAGTGAAAAATGGAAATAATTCACTTCTAGTTCAATGTTAAAATAAACTTATGTTTGTTATTCATGAGGCATAAAAGAGATGAAATAAAGTAGGATTTAAGAAAGGGAACTCTTAAAACAAATCTATTTCTTTTTGGTTATATTATTTTTCACACTAATTTTAATATTAATGATCTTATAATATCAAAAATTATGTCCATTTAAATATTAATTACCTTTTATATATGGTGTATACATATTTCTATACTTTTAAAAAAATTTCTAATACATTTACATTTATTTTTAAAAAATAATTCAATTTAAAAAACTTGCTTTAAACCCTCTTGAGTTTTTCTCCTCTTAAAGAAGAAAATGATCATTTTAGAAAATGTGCAATCTCTCTAATTTATTTGAGAATCCTAAAGTTCATTTCATGAAGTATGATATTTTAAATATTTTACGAAACCCATTCCTTTCCATTAGTTATTTCATTACTACGATTGTTATTCATCTATGTGGCATGCATGTTTTTGATCATTTTATGATGTGATGGATGGGTCTAAAACTATATATCCTTCCAAAACTTTTTTTGATTTAGTATATCTCCTGAGATAATGTGTATTATGTGTGAAAATTATTCTGGATTTTTTTATAATGAAGAGTTTATTATTTTTGCACATATGATTGGCGTGCACTTGAAGATAGATTTGTTCACAATTATATGTGGTATTTTTCTATTATGACATGATGTTTAATTTTTATGAATATGAAACATTACATTCCATAGTAAATATTTACCTCATTTTGTTTATAACGATATTATGATACGATGATGTTGATTATGCTCACCCATGTTCTATTGATTCATGTCCCTTATTCCTCCCCATATTGTGATTTTATCTCACCCCTTTCTTTAATTTATATCCTTTGATTACTACATGTACTAAGGATATTGTGAGATATTTATAATGATAAATAATATTAATTGAAATAATATATAATTTTTATTATGTATAATTGATGTATGAGGCAAATTTTCCCTAGACACTAAACATTTGTATCCTGGACTTGTTTCACTATTTTTTTGCTAATCTTATAAGTGATTTAATAGTCATGTAAGAAAAATTTGGGTCACTATAACTACTTTCCATGCTGGATGAGTTCACTAAGGTATTCCTAGAAGATTTATTTGGTTTACCTTCAGTACAGTAAGTTGAGTTCACCATCGATTTGTAACTGGTGGCGACATTGATATCTCCTCCTTTATATCGTATGACCACCATCGAGTTGAGGGAGATAAATATATATCTCGATGATTTAGAATCAAAAGGGTTCATTCACCTGAGTGTCTTTTATTGGGAATCTCTAGTGATTTTTTATAAGAAAGATAATGGATCCCTCTAATTGTGTATTGGCCATCAAATTCTAAACCCAAGACACCATAAAAAAATTCCCCTTACCCCATATTGATGATCTATTTTACCATATCAAGGGAGTAAGTTAGTTCTCAAAAATTGACCTCAATTATAGGTACCACTAGGTTTTGGGTGAGAGTAGAAAATACTCTTAAGGATACCTTATAAAGTAGGTATGTCCGTTTGTATATTTTGTTATTCCTTTCAAATTGAAAAATCCGTCTATTATTTTTCTGGATCTTATGAAATGAGAGTTTCATAGATACCTCAAAAAATTCATCCTGGTGTTTTTGGTTAATATTTTGGTCTATTAAAGGTCATAAAAGGAGCATCAGATGAATTTTAGGATAGTTCTTATGATGCTGTGAGACCATCTTCTTTATGATAAATTGTTGAAGTGAATTTTATAGATTTAGAAATGTTTTTTTTTCAAACATGTAATCTTGATACATGGGGTTTTAGTTGACCTAGAAAAGGAAAAGGTAGTGATGTAATGGGAAGAGCCAAATAATGTGTTATAGGATGAAGTTTTTTCAGTCTTGTAGGGTACTATCAATATTCCATTATAAATTTATCTCATCTTTATTTACTCCTTAAATATCTCACCTAGAAAGGGTTAAATTTCTTATCATGTTTAAAAAATTAAGTTTCTTTTGAAGAGATGAAGAAATGTTTAACCAACACACCTATATTGATATTACCTGAGGCTAGACCAGGTTATGTGTTCTATTGGTATGCTTCAAGTACATTCATGGGATTATTTCTTATACAGGTTTACCATGTGGAAGAGTATGGATCTTTCTATCTCTATCCACACTAGAAGAATTAAAAAACCCATGAGCTGGAGCTTTCAGTGGTGACACATGACCTTAAATGATGGCATCACTATCTTTCTGGGAAGAAGTGTATGGTCTACTCAGAACAAAAAATATTGACCTATATCTTATCATAGAGGGATTGAACTTGTGGTAGTGATGAGTAATCAAGTATCTCTAAGGGTTTTACTTTGATATCATCTACACCACAGGTAAGGGAAATGTGTATGCTAATACCTTAGATAATAATTTGTCGACATTGGATCAATAGGAGTCTTGTGTTGAGTGGAGTTTAATGTGAATATTCACTCAAATTCACCTAGAGTCTAAATAAGAGAGGGTTGGTATGCTTTTTTCGAGCATAATGTTGACACCCTATATTATAGAGTTTATTTAGGAATAGGAGACCATATATGACTTGTTCAAGTGGTTAACCTAGTTTTTAAATGGTGGGGAGGTTCCTGGTGACTGGTTATTTTTTCCAAGTGTATTATCTTCTTCAATGGTGGTTCTGTTGTACTGTCACCTCTAAGGAAGGTTGTGTTGTAGGACTTTCAACATTCTTAGTGGGGTTTCCATCATGGTGCCACCAAGATGTTTTATGATATGTGCTGATAATTATGGTGGCTAGGTATGATACATGATATAACCTACTTAATATATTGATGTTAAATATCTCAGTAGGTCAATGATGAGCACCAAGATCCTTAGGATTGTTTTACCCTCTTCCTTTCCTTATCTAGAATTGATATGAAGTATCCATGGACTTCATTATAATATTACCCCATACAACATAGAAAAGAAATGATATTTGGGTGGTTATCCATCGTCTAACCTAGTTCCCTCACTTCATCTCTATCAATGACACTACTAAAGTGGAATAACTAGGTAGGTTGTTTTTCTAAGAGATTACGATGCTTCATGGTGTTCCATATACTATCATTTTAGATAGGGACCTTCCATTTTACCCCTTGTTTATGGGAATACCTCCCTAAGGAAATGGGTTCACAGATATGGCTCATCATGATATACCATACATAAATGAATTGTCATAAAAAACAGTAACATAAGATCTTGTAAGACATGCTTTGCACCTACATGTTATAATTTGGAGGCACATGGGATAAATATCATGTATTAGTGGAATTAACCAAAAATAATAGTTACGAATACTATATTCATATGGATCATTTGGACGTGTTGTGTGGTCATCCATGCGAGTCTTCTCTATGCTTGACAGAAGTATGCAGAGCCTCCTTTTTGGTACTAAGCATCTAGTAGGAGATGAATGGAAATATTTAGATGATCAAGAAGTGTTTGATGATATCTTGAAGTTTATATAAGTCATATGCTGATCATTGATACTGAGCATTGTAATTATTAGTTGATGATCATGTGTTTCTTATGGTGTAACCTCGATTGGGTCATCAACATCTTGGGAAGTAGGGGAAGCTCATAGTGATGTATATAGGACCCTTTGAGATTACCAATAGAATTTTTGCAGTGGAATAATGCCTAAAATTTTCTTATATGTTGAAATTGATTCATTATATTTTGTACATATCATAACTAAAAAGGTATAACCTATACCCTTCTCATGTGATGATCTTGGAAGATATTGATCTGGAACCAAATCAGTTAGTGATCGAGAAACCTATCCAGATTGTGGATTCCCATGTGAATGTAGTTCAGGGGAAATCCATTTCATTTGTGTGGGTCCTGTAGAATTACAAGAATGATGATAATGAGATATAAGAATATAATTATTAGGGAGAGGAGAAGTAGACTCCCTTGTTATTTGATCACACTATGGGTTGACTTTCCAAAGGCATACAATTTCATGGTAGGGAGAATTATCACACACATGGTTTTTATTTCATTTATTTTTCATTTATTTTTGATATTTATTTTATTTAATATTTTTCAGGTGTTTTTACTTAAAGAAAATATATTATATGGAGGTAAAGGTTAGAACATGGTATGTGCATGATTAATTAAAAATATGCGTCGAACCCCAATAAACCTTATGACCTAAATAGTGGAACTAGAGTGTCCATACGGTTAGGAACATGGGTTGTGAAATTTGGTGGCACAAACTATGTGGCCTCTAACTATTAGGTTGAGGAACTAACACAGTTGGATCATGGTCTAGTAGTCTACACAACCAATCAATGTGACATGACTATTTTTGAAAAAAATGTATTTATAAAAATTATTCTTGCTAATTTAAACCCATTTAACCCCTCATTTCCACTATTCAACTTCCTTATTAATAGGAAAACATCCCATATCCTTTGCCTCCCTCTAAGAATAAATTTTTGGGTTATTTAATATTTTAACTGAAATAATACTCTAATAAGTTCCTCCTATTCATTATTCTTGGTTTTGTCATACTAATTTCAAGGGTTTCATTTTATCTTGTGGATTTGGTGTCTCAGGGTCAATCATATCTAATTTTTTTTTTATATTTTATGTTGGTGTTGTTCTATTTTTTATGTAGGATATCGTCTTGTCTTGGGTTTTAGTTTTCAATCGGTTAGTGGGGGTTTGAAGAAGAATGTTAGGTGGTTCCATGTTGTTCTATTATTTTTTGTTTTAAATGTGATTTATGGTGTTTATAAATGTGTTCTAAATTTTTTTTATGTGAAAATTGTGATTTTAAAGGTGTTTGTGTTCATAAGGCCTTGTAAATTGATTTATCCCAAATTAAAATGGTTGGAAATGGTATTCTTGACTTGTGATGAGTTGGTTTATGGTGAATGGGGAGTGATTTGGCTCAAAAATAGAACAAAGAATTTAGGAACCATGGGTACCTAGGTGGGAATTATAGCATTTGTGTCTTGGAATAATGACAGGGCCTCGACCTAGTCTCACTAGTAGGATCATGATTCAATACAAAATAAATGATGTGACATGGACTTTTACCATTGGAACTTCGGTGAGTCCTATCTAATGACTCATTCATAGGAATATATATTTATTTGTTTTGCGACTAAGATAAGATGCTCCTAGAACCCCAATAACATATCTGCTTAGTGAGTTTCCGAGGATCTTATATTATGTTTGTACCTTTTTTAGTTATGCTTCTATATTTATATTATTTTGAAAAGTTAAAGAATGTTTTTAAATCAATTCATTTATTTTTTTTAAAAAACTTGAACTTTTATTTAGCATATAATGGGTATACATGAAACAATTGGTAGGATCCTATTGGGAAAGTCATATCACATCATATATTTACCAATGGGTATATATAGACATTGTTTTATCTAATTCAGGTAATGGAAATGCCTCTATTGCTTTTGGAGGATACTATAACTAGTTATTTTCCTTTTGGGATATTTGATAGTGGTGGAATGGTTGAGGATTGTCCTCAAATTGTGAAGAGTCTTGTGTTTCTTTATTGATCATATCCCATTTTTTTATTTTTTTGGGTTAAAATGAAAATGTAACTTGTGATGTGGTTATGACTCTTTTGTATATCATTTTTATGTATGATGGTTATGATGATTTATGTTCTCGTTGGTTGTTGTTTCATGAAAAAAATGTTTTTAAAGGAGTTACATGATGCCCATGAACTGGTTTCTAGACTTTGGGGATCATGAGCATCCTTTGGGCCATTCCACGAGTTGAATCGGGTTTCCGGTTTGGAGGATGGCCTAGATTAGTTTTTGATAGAAAAATTCAATTGGGAAAATTATTAAATTAAAATTTTATAACCATTCTATAAATGATGTTTTTTGGAATATTCTTCCTATATATCTTATTTTTCAACTTTTAGTAAATTTGAGGGATTTTTTTTCATGGATTGGTGGTCTCTTAATAGATTCCATATTAATATTTGGTGTAGGGAAAGTCATATTTCATACCCTACATCAACCTATTATCATCTATTGATAAGAGGTTGTCTATGTACTCTCTATGGAAATTACTTGCAATATATGTAACTCAATTTTCAATAAAGAGAGATACATTTCTCAAATGATTTTTAAGAAACTAAAAACAAGGTATATGTCTATTATGGGGGGAAATATGTATACCTAAGATAATATGGTTGACGACTCATTTGAAATTAAATATGTCCATCTAATGGATACCCTTATTATTTTCATTAATGAGTGATTGTCAAAATTATAAAGACTAAATTTATTCAAAGGGGTAAAATGTAACATCTCATATTTTTGATCAATTTTTTTATAAATTTTCTTCCATAAATTATATATTTTAATTCTAAATGAATTTCAACCTTTTTTAAAATATAAACATGACATTTATACACTTATTTACCACATATGTTGTTTACTTACAGTTTTTTTCAAATATAAAATAATTTTATTTTATATAATGTTTTACCGAAGAAATATCCAACCAAAGGATTTGAGGAAACCTATCTTGTTTGTAAATAATACGGGGCTTGAACCCATGACCAAAGGGAAATTGGGGAATAACACATACCACTAACCTTCTTGTTATCCCACTCCTATTTTTTCTAAATTTTATATATATACTTATCTCTCTTTTACAATATTATTTTTTGTTTTTAAATATATAGTTTCATTTGATAACTAAATCACTTTTAGTTTTATTTTTGAATCATCATGGAAATTAATTCATTATAATATAATGGTTAGCAAAGTATGATATATGTTTTCATAGTCACCTAATTTGAACACATAACCACTAGATGTAATGTCATACAAAATTTTTTATGAAACATATATTGAATTGTTTGATATAATTTTTTTAGTAAAATAATAATTTATTTATCATTTAAATTAAATTATAGATTATTTAATTTCTAAATTTTTTCTATCATAATATATTTCATTGTTTATCTAGTTAAAAAAGTTCATTTAAAACATCATGGAATAGGTTTTATAGTAAAATAAAACTATAAAATATTTATTATTATTATTTTAAAATATAGTCCCTATTATGTATAGTGTATTATTATCACAAAATGGATATAAAATTTTGATAAAATAATTTTTAGTAGAGTAAACTTGTAATTGAAATATAATGTTGATCATAGTGTATAAAGTTTATTACACGAAATTTTCTTCTTGATTATATATTTAATATTTAAATTGAAAATTAATTAGAAAAATAATTTCATAAAATTTATATATTTTAGAACTGTATATAATTAATTATCAAAAATATAAAAAATAATAGATAATATCAAATCTAAATGTAATCACTCATAATGAGAGAAATATTTTTCCATCTAAATATATTGTGTGCCCATATATTATATTATTTTATATAAAAGTTAAATTACAAAATTTTGAATTTTTATTGGGTAAAGTAATTTTTTCTTGAAATTAGCATTTCAAAATTATTTTAGGGTGAATTTGTAGAAGTTTTTTTTAAGAAGTTTAGTTTTTGGTGAATCATAAAAAATATAGTTTTTATGAATACGACAACATTTGTGACATCTTCATGATGTAAGCATGAATTGAAAATTTATTAAAACTTATTATAGTCTAGATATGTATTTAAGGAGTAAATAAAAAAATTTAGAAAAATTTATTTGAATTTATAAACCTATATATGTCATTTTGGAACCTAAATTATATTTTATCTTACTAAAAATCTATTTTTGGTTCTTTGAGTTTAAATTAGTTTTTGTAAGATTCCATTTAATTTTTTATTGATATAAATATCAAATAAAACGAATTTCAAAAATCATATAAATTTTTTTGTGTTAATCAATCCTAATCAATGTTTTTTGGACAAACTGATAGGATAATCAATATTTTAAATTTATAATACCCCTCTCTTGTATCATGAATTCAACATCACATTTCTCTTCTAAAATCAGATCACATTCACTTATTAAATGGAAATTGTCTACCCATTTAACATCTCTAATTTCTCTTATTACTCTTTTGGATATTTTGGAGGTACATAACCCCAATCCGTCAAGGCTTAGTAAGTGAGAAAATATTTGATGAAGAGTTAACTCCGATTCTATTTTCATCATTATTCTCAATTATTCATTCTACTCTCCCAAAAAATTCCCTTTTATTATGTTTCTAAAATATTTTATATATAAGTATATAACATAAAAATGTTATTATGATAATTTTATCACTATTTTAATTCATTTATATCATATATTATCTCAACCAATCTTTTGACATGTCCCAATAATGATAGGTTTAATACAACTATGAGGACATTGTCAATGTTTTATCCATTTCCGCCTACATGGATGGTTAGTGTAGATTATGTAATAAAAATTTATTTTAATCTCTATATTATTCTATAAATAATTATACAAAATGGTAAATTATAGATAATAAAAATAGTAAAATTAAAACAAAATAAGATAATTTAAAAAAACATGTCTTCAAGACATGCTATTTTTAGTATAAATTGTTATAAATAAAATAAAATTATTATAACAGATTAATATTGAAAAAAGAAATATAATTAAATTTTACATTAAATATTTAATAAAAATAAGTTTGTTATATTGTAGGTGTAAATGTGATGAAATAAAATAATACTAAAGGTAAGGGTTTCTCCAATCAAAAGTTACTTCTTTGAGACATGTTTTGTATTATAAACATATTTTATTTTATATGGTGTATATAATGTATATTATAGATATTATATAATTATTATATCTTTATTCATGATATTTAATGTTTCATTTCATCTTCCATTTTTTATGGATTTTGTATAAAAAGTTACCTAAGTTATAAGGGTTTTATCATCACAATTCCATTTTTGTTTGGTCATGAACATACTTTATTGAATATAAATTTCTAAATTCCTTATATATTTCCATTTATTAATTTCATATGGTATTTTATCATTCCCTATGATGAATTTTCAATTTTACAACAAAATGTTATATTTTAATGAATCCCTTGCTTCATAAAAATATGACGACATTAAGAAAAATTATCATCCTTTATAAAGGATCAATTCATTATATGTCCATATTATTTATATTGTTTAAATATTGCTGTTATATGTAAGTAAATTATTGTTTTAAGGTCATTCCAAACAATTTTTTGCTTTTTCTAAAATGGTTTTAAAAGGAATCTTTTTGGACTTTTCTACCTGCGACACTTTTGTTTTTCTACTAAATTGATATTTTTTAACATATTCTGTATGGATGTATTTTCACACCATTGTTAACATTAATTATAATTAATTTTTATTTATATGTTTAATGTTTTCTCAAGGTAAATTCCATCATTCTATGGATTTTTAATTTTAAAAAATATGGATAAGGTTATATAAGAATATGTAAAATAATTTTATTCAATTTTTGTATATTTTCGTCTTGCAATTAAAATTTATTATATTTGTCTTATTTATTCTCAAGGTTTTAATATTTTGAAATATTATAAAATTAAAATTAAAATTTTATATTTTTACCATATGAAATGTATTTTTGAATTGACTTTTTTTTTTACAACCATGCTTCCAAATTTTTAGGAAAACATTTCTTATGATTTTACTTCTGTTTTAATATTTAAATATAAAGGGTCTAATTATTATGGGTTAATATTCATTAATATTATATAAATTATTTTATATTTTTTTAGAGATTTTATTTTTTTTTCTTCAAAAAATATTATCTTGATGTCAAGTTCTATCATACAATTTGGAAATGATATGATTCAAATTTTCTTTTCATAATTTTTTTATGATATAATGATAGTTTGATTTCAAGTGGTGAAATATGTGTTGTATACAATTATGTGATAGGTGGTCCCTATATATCATTAAAATTCATCAGTTAAAGTATTATATATCATGAGCCTAAAAAGGTATAAGGGTAGAAAACCCAAGCCTAAACAGGGTACATGGTTGGTTATCCCATTCCTAAAATGGAACATCGGGGGTTATACCAAGCTTAAAAAGAGTACACATATGGTTATACCAAGCATAAACAGGTACTTGTGTGATTATAACAATCCTACTATACTATGGGAAGGTGGTTAGCCTATCCCATTATATGATTTTATATACTTGTTCTTTATCAACATTTCCATGTCATGCCTTGTGCCTATGTTATGCTCTGTTCCCCATGATTATTATCTCATGTAATATGATATAAAAAAGACTTATTTAATTATTCATGATTTATTTTATATGTTTTATTGGAATTTATTTTCTATATGAAATATTTATGTGTTCATACCCAAATGATCGACTTATGATCTTTATTTGATATCTCTTATGGCTACCCTTACCTAGGGTTTTAGAATAATTTTTTCATATATATCATGCGAAACCACTATGTCTAGGAAATATTAGAAACTTATTTTAAAATAAAAATATCTTTTATCTAGCCACTAGAGACACTGGACCTCTATGTTCTAGGATTGTGAGATTATTTATGAGATAAAATGTTTAATTATAAAAATAATGTGAAATAATTGATATTTAACTTCAGATAGTCTCACATGGTATTGAATATTGTATGTAAAAAGTATTTTCTTAGGACCAAAAACAAGGGCGTGTGTTTGGATTTCATCATAAGATATAGAATAATAAAGTGAATGTTAGAATAAAACACTAACTACCATTAAAAATAACAACACTTCAAATAATCAATCCCCATTTATTATAAATTAAAACAAAAATACATTACCCTATCATCATGGCCATGAGGGATTGAAAATAAAATCCTAAAATAACTAGATATGCTAGGATTCAAACATAATGTCAATCCCTAGTAGTGAACCTCACTAAATGATTGATTTTAATATATACAATTCATAACTTTATTTAGAAGTAATAATCATTTAAATATCCATCAATTACATCTATATATTTCCAAATATAAATATAACTCTAAATCCTCAATGATAAGCATAAAAAACTGAGTTTTATATTGCCTTCATCTTCCCAAAAATATATCTTCACCAATCCGTAAGGAAAAAAAATATCAAAATTTTCTTTATCACTTATAAAGATAAAAAAACCATTGTAAGGGGATTAATTCATGAAAACATAAAATTATCCCAATATAGACCCTTATATAACATCACAAAACAAAAATTGGAATCACTTCACAACCATCCTCTATATCTTATGTATAAATATATTTCCCCAAGTTTATATGGAATCCACAACACAGACTTCATCCAATGATACAACAAAACCTACCACATCACAACATATCCTCATAAATATTAACTTCCATGATATATAAACCTATTATTCTATATTATTTCCTAATATTCATTCATTATAGTGAAAAGGGTTTCATAGACTTTGATACCATCCCATGAATTCAGAAAATCATGGTGAAAAGAATGATATCTTGGGACAAGTAGGTTCTTCATCTATTTAATCCTCCATGGTGAGATCTCATCTGAGGGAAAATAGATTTTCCCTAAGTATAATGTATTCAACCAAGTAACCCAATTCAATTACCATTAAACTTTTACATAACACTGGTTCTATCCTTATAGAAAGGAATTCACCGTTATGTGCACCACTTTTCTCTTACATATACTCTTACTTATCACTTTGTGTGGTCTTATACTTTTCAAAATTTTAAAATATTTCATAGTTAATATTATATATCATCTTATGACCCTTATGTGTTAGTAATTTAATTCTAAAAGGTATAACCTTTACATATAGAAGACAACATAAGTTGAACCCTTACGTATCATCCAGGTATCCTTTACATATGATGTTTTTTAAATTTCCTTTTCATAGATAGTTTTTTATTTTTTTTTCAAAAATCACAAATATCCATTCCCTACCATTTAAAAATAAAATCAATATAAATAATGGAAAAAATAAATATTAACTAATACAATAAGTTAAATTAATAATAATAATTGTGCATGAAATTTTAACCATCACCCCTACAAAAAAACTATTTCTTGTCCTCAATAATAAAATGCCAGTATAATCCCAAAAAAAAACCATCCTACCAAGGTTTAAATATCATAGTAAAAAAACAAACAATTATGAATTATTAATAAAATTTTAATCATCACACATGAAATATATGTTCAACAACTCATTTTATAATAAAACCAACCAACCATTAATTTTAATTTTCATCTTGAAATGATGATATATTTTTTAAATTAAATTAAAATATTTAAGGTTATTATTATCATGTATTCCACTTGGGATCTAACTTTCTATAAAATCTTCTTTCATCACTTAAGGAACATTTGACTAGAGTTAGGCTCAAATCTTGAGTTCATGAATCCTAAATATATGTTTGAAAGTAATCTAAATATTCACCCCATAAAGACAAAAATCATCATTAATACCGACTGATTTCATTAATGGATAAAATGAATATAAGGCTTAGGGTTATGAGGTAATTAATGATAAAAATTATAAGGTTAAAAAATGATAAACTCTATAGTATAATTCATGATAAAAAATTAAAATATTAATGAAAAAACCTATTAAAAAATATAATTCAACAATCATATACCCCAACAAATCATTTATCCTTATCTCATAGTCTCAAAAATAATTAAAATAATAAAAATGAATTAGGAAGCATATTGTCAATAATAATTCATTTTTAACCATTTTATGTACTATTTTATCATTCTTTTTTAAAGGAAAGAAAGCAATGTTCAATGAATGGAATTTTATGAACCTTTTCCCCACACAACTAATGATAACACCTCACACCCTTCACTATTTTATAAAAATCAACCCTTTCACATTCTGAGAATAACTCATCACCTATACTTATTCCATTGAAAATCATTAAAAAAATATAGGAGTAGGGTATTATTGTTTAATATGATATGAACTCCTCCCCCACACTTCTTCAATTATAAATCCTATTAAAACACCAAGAGTAGGGTAGGAAGGTTATATAAGCTTGTAATGTGGATTTCCTATTAATGTCATTCATGGATTATAGGGGATTAAAAGAAAGATCAAACATAATGGTAGGTATGAAAGGTATATAGGGATCAAAGAAAAAATTACGAAATCATTTTAGTGCTTCATTTTTATTTCATTGATTTTACATGATATTAGTAAATGTTATAGTACTTAACATACCCAAAATATCACTCAATAATTAGGGTACAAGAAGGAATATGAAAAACATTGTTTGGAGCCTTCTCAGGAATGAGAAAATAATTTTAGAAAATCCCTCATGTCATGAATTATAATTACAAATCAATCAAAATAATAATTAGAAAATAAAAGCAGATAAATGTTAGAGGAATTTCGTCATCTCAAATCATGATTCATTAGACAAATACCATCATGCTTATGTCTACTCATAAATTCTTAATCTTAATCATTTAATTTAACAAAAAATTATATTTAATACATTTCATGATGGTATTCATAACAAAATATTTTATCATAGATAAAATGTTTAAAAGTATATCAAATTGTTTTATGAAAATTTCCATAACATAAAAATCATGCAATTTATATGGTGAAAGTAAAAGAGATAAATAATACAAAGAACCATTATCCTATCCAATGAAGTTATTTACCTTTATATATTATTTATTTCTCATATTGTGCCTTCCTTATTCAATATCACAGACTTACAAAATAAAAACAACCAAGTTAAAATCAAATATTCATTCCAATAAAGTTCAAAATAGTAAGATTGATTGAATCTTCATTATAAAAGGTTTCCTATAACCAATTCCTAAAAAATAAATACTATTAATGTATAATTTTTTTGGTTTCCAATTATAAGAGCAGTAATAAATTTCTCAAAGATAGAAATTAACTTATAATGGAAATCATGTAATAGGAGAATGAAAAGATGGTATCTAGTATAAATATACTCATGAATTAAAATCTTATTCATCCAGTGTGATAATGTTATGCATCATTATTGAATCTGTATTGACCCTTTTTTAGGAGAAAGATATAAAATTTCACTATTAAAAAATAAATAAATAACTCACGGTCCATACAAATTTGGTTATATTACTCTTTTATAACTTATCCTTTCACTTATCTTCATCCAATTATTTAATGATCCTCATTGTTTTAGTAGATATCACCTCATATGATCTCTTATCATCTTATATTAATTATCCTCACTCCTCTTTCCCATCAATATTTGTAATTATATTGTTGATATTTCTGGGTTTGTTCTCAAATTCTTCTTTATCATTAAAATTATATTTAGATTCAAAACTAAAAAAAAACCATTATATTTGTACATCTCCCCAAAATTTTCTTTAAATTTGGATTCATCCTTATACACATCCTATGATTTATGAACTATAATTCCCATTATCTTAATGAATTCCACCAAATTTCTAATGGTTATTATATGATGTAGAGGGTGTCTTCTTTGGAAATTGGGTGGTGTTATTACACTCATCCTTAGATTTGTTTCATTCTCTTGATTATATTGATTAGTTATGAAATATTTCCCATTTATACGATCAAGAATTTGTGGGAACTCATGATATCTATAATTTTTAACTAAAACCAAGAACACCAAATCTTATAAATATAAATAAAAAGTAAAACCTAAACAAAAATTAGAATATTAAATAAGAAAATAAAATAACTATTCATAATCTATTGAACCAAACCATCCTACTAAGTCCCATATTCTAGGTAATAGTTCCAAAAAATATAACATTACATTGAGTATCATAAAAAATAGAGTGTATTGGTCACTATTTATAACTTATAAACACAAAAATAAATCACTATGAATACTAAATGATAGCATAGGATATGCAAGGCAAAGATCAATCCCACATATATATGAATCCAAATATGAAACATAGTTTTGAAAGTAAAAATTATTTCCTTTAAATGAAAATTAGTCTACATCTATTTTTAAAGACCTAATAATGAAAGATTCATTGTGATTTTACAAATCTAATATCATGAAATATTATATCAGGAATAATATAATAAACAACAATGCTACTTTTAGAATTGGATATAAGTAAATCTGTGGTCTTTGTCATCACCCTTTAGTTTCTAAACATCCCTTATCTTATGGATAAGTACATCAGTTTATCTAGAAAGTAGGTGATCTAAAACCATGTTTAAATACAACTAAATTAAACCACACAATGGTCATAAATTAATCAAATCAGTTATTCAATGCACTAGAGAACATATCAACTATAAACACACAATATTCATGCATAAATAATGGATATTAGATATATAATAAGAAATTAAATGAAAAAACCAAAAAGAAGTTACTATTGAAAATAATAATGCTTCAAATAATTGATCCCCATCAATAAAAAATATGAAAAAAACATTACCCCTCATTCTGGCCATGAGAGTTTGAAACTTAAACCAAAAACTAACTAGAGATGCATACTTATATCATATAGTAAATCCCTAGTAAATAACCAATGAAAAATATTAATTTTAATGTATACAAGCATGAAATTTATTTATAGATAAAATCCAATGAATCTCTATCTATATTAATATATATATTTTCCAATTTATATCCAACTCTAGCTCCTCAAAGGTAGGAATAAAGAACAATGTGTAATAATAACACAATCTTACAAAAATATATTTCTAATAATCCATGAGGAATGAAAAATATCGGGTGGTTATATTTATGATATAGATACAAAACCACAACATGGGGTGTAATTAAAGGTGAGATCAACTTTCCTCATTTAGAACCTCATCCCACACCATGGTGTAACAAATAGAACCATGTCACAAAAATCCTCCATATCTCATGCACATATACCTTTCTTATTTAACACATGAAAACAATGATTTAATCTTCATCCTATAGTCAAGTAAACTCTACCACACCAAAAACAACCATGAAAATATTAAGTTTATCATTATATTCTCAGATTAATCTACATCATGGAATGATATTAATTCATAATGGTGTAAAGGGTTTAAAGAAATTTTACACCTACTTATATGTGTAGAAACTCATGGTGAAAAGGAATATTCCATGATACAAGGAAGTTCTTAATCCATTTAATCATTTTGGGAAAGATATCTTCTAATGTATAATAGATTATTCTTATGTACTAATATTTTGGTAAAGTAACCTTTACACATCCCTCTTAAATTACTATTCAACCCTTACATGCCACTAATTTCATCTTCATAATAAATGAATTCACCCTTATACCACTATAGTCTCATGGGAACTCTTATGTATCCATTTGAGAGGTCTAATAATTTTTCTAAACTCTCAAAAATTTTAGGGTGACCATTAGGTATCAGAATGTGAGCCTTATGTATTAGATATTTTATTGGAAAAGGTAAAATGATTTTCTATAGATATATCTAATAGTGTAGTCCATACGTATCAACTTGATAACCTTTTGGTATGGACTTTGTCCAATTTACTTTACCCAACCAAATTCTTTTACATTTTCTTCCAAAATACAAATACAACCATTCCACTCCATTTAAACATAAAAACAATAAAAACAAGGAAAAATATCCATTTAAAAATAAAATAAAATAAAATAATAATAAATTTTTTCCATGAAATTTTAGTCATCACAATGAATACTATAAAAATAAATATGCACCATGAAGTAACAGATGATACCCATGAAGATAAAATAATCATAGATAAATTAAATATTTCCTTATGTGTGCTTATAAATATTATAAAAAAAATCAAAATGAAGGAGAACTAACCCACTTATTTCAAACTCACCTCATAATTGCAGTCACAACCTTATCAAGATGCTCTAGCTCACCCCTTGTAAGAGGCTTTTATCCCTAACCTACATATTAACTACTATGATTTCATGCCCATGAGTGTACACATGTAGTTTATGATAATTAAAATCATTAGTACAACACCAATGATGCCCATAATAATAACCAACGTATATGAATATGCATGTAAAAATGAAGCAAAAGTGATAAATAATCACATATCATACAATTTTAAAACTATTGGGTACTCAAGAAGCTACCTAGATGGTTTTCTAATGCATGTTTTGGAAAAATATGTTTTAGAGACTTAACATGCCACCTAAGTAGTGGTTTAGATACACCTCTAACCTTAATATTGACCACCATTATATAATAATAGGATAACCTCAACAAACCAATCTACACATGATCCTATCTACAATCCTAGGTTGTCCTTCACTAACAAATCCACATATAAACTAATATAGAATCCTTGGTTAGATTCTTTAAATTATTTCTCATGTGATCCTATATAGATCCTTGGATGGGATCCACCAGTTGATCTATTTTTATTTCAATTTGATACTGGGTTGTCCTAGAACCCAACCCATATAATCTTGTCACAACTAGATACTAGTTTGGAATGGAACCCCACCCATATGATATCACTATAGATGGATAATATATTCCTTTGATTACAATCCTATATAAACTAATCACAACCCAATAAAATGTTTCTATATAATAATCCCTCGAATATCTGTCACAATGGGATACTATTTTACCCTCTCCCAACCCATATAATTTCAATAAGAATAACTTGATTGATTCTTGAATACCAAAACACTATTTCACCGCCATATTCCCTGGGATAAATCAATTCACTCAAAGGTTCAAAATTACCCTTTAAAAGTGTCATTTGAAAATCCAAAAATATTGATTTTGTTCTAATTTAATAACCCTCTTAGAATTTTATTAATAGTATCCATCTTCCTATATGTGCTGAGAAAATTTATATAGTTTGTAGAACTCATACACCCTTTTATATTCCCATATTTCCCATATAAAAAAGGTCACTAAGTTGACCATCTACCACCCCACAATACTATACCCATTGTAGGTCACTTCTCATAGTCATATCAGACCACCCTATATATATAATCTTTAATCTTGATCTATTTTACTAATCACAATTTACATGGTGAGTTAGCCTCAAATTATCATCACTACTATATAATAGGTAACTCAAAACCTCACACAAAATCCCCAAATCCTATTTTTAGACACACCTCTCAAGGAACCCACTTAGTTGAATAATTATTAAGTTAAGACATCCCTTAACTGACACATATAAATTTTCTCTATATAGAGAATCAGACACCAAAACCTAATACCTCACTTGATCACATAATCCTTTACCCATGGCAAGAAAAACAAAATGGTGTCCATAGAATTTAACCCCGTCTATTCTTTTACTCAAAGTTTTAGAGAGACTAAACTCTCAAGGGAATGTGTTTGGGTTCATGATTATGGTTATAATGGGTTATACCCACTTAAATATAATAAATCTATATGAGAGACACTCACTTGGGATAATATCCCCCACAACACCACTTACACATCATAAAATACTTGTAATACATATATAATTGGAATGATTAGGGAACATCTAAATCAAAAACTGATTTATCTCTTTATAGTGAATTCCAACCATCATCATGGCCTACATAAAACCTCAAATAGGAACCTAAGACCCTATCACCATTAAAGATCAAACTAAGTCAATTATAAACCATTAATAATTAATTTAACTAATTAAATAATAATATGAAGTTTAGGAAATGTAAGGGAAAAAATTGTGATAATTATAATCACTTTTAAACCCTTTTAAATTAATTAAGAAACACTCCCAATATACACCCAATATTATTATGTAAAAAATCCCTAAATTTCTATCTAAATTACTCCATTAATTTTATCTTATGTGATTCAAATCAATAAATAAATTAACCAAATAACTTTCCTAATGAAAATAACATCAAATAACTAAACAAAATACTCTCCTAAACATTTTATATAATCTTTCAAAAACCTCCTCAAAAATGTTATGAAATTTCTCCATTCATTAAGCTTCCCATAGTTACAGATATATACATTCTGTTCTTCAAACATTTATGATGATCCACACCTTCATTAAACCTAACCTTTACTACACTGAATGCCTTCCTGGATCTCTATTACTTCAAGAATCTACAATAGAAAAAAATATATCCATTTTCTATATATTTATGAGATATTAATGGAAATAAATCTATCAAAGTTATTAATCTATCCTCCAAATTTTGGACTCTGAAATTTGTCTAACACTAGGAAATGACACCACCTTGTATACATAATTTCCTGTACTACTTCTAGGTAATATGTTCCTATGTTTTGGATATTTAAAAAAATAATGATTCCATAATATATATAGAAATACACAAATGACCTTGGAAGCATTTTTTGTCAAGAAACACAATCAACCAAAAAACTGCAATATAACCTTGAGGCATTTTCCCCAAAAATCTAATCCTTTAGGTTTATTTAAAATTATTCTAATTTTGATACCACATTAATGATTCATCCATATTATTCTAAAATTATATTCTTTCAATTTAGATTAATATCAAGGATTTTATAAACACATAGTCTATGCCCACATAATCCATTATTGGTGTGGGAAACAAAATTATCCTGAAAATTTCATCACTAAATCACTTCATTCCAAAAACACTAAACTGCTTTCATCACAAACCCCATAAATCATGATATATATAATTTATTCATTCATCTATAGCATCATCAGATTTAAAACCCCCCTACTTTGATTCTCCTCCTATCAACTTCTCCCATATCTTGATTAATAAATTTTCTCCCCATTTCATATCCAAAACTTCTACCCTTTTTCAATGAATTTAAAGGTCTATATTTTGTGGTATAAAATAGGGTAAAGAACACAAATCAATAATTCATGAAAAAAAACATCATACATTGGGTATAGGGGGTTTCACATCAACAGGTTTAAAGTGTATCAAGTCTATTTAACTCTAATATCTAATCGATACCGCTTAAACACTTATTTGGATAAGGATTTCATCAAAATATATGAAATTTGTAGTTCTGTAGGTACATATTACAACTTTTCAAGCCTATGCTTTATAGTCTTCTTAATGAAGTGAAATTTGATTTCATTTTGATTTTTATGTGAGTGATGGACTAGTAATTTTAAAATATTTATAACACTTAAATTATCAAAATGAATACCAATAATATACTTCACTTCAATCTCAACTTTTAACATAGAATTCAATAGGGTATTCTTGAATAATAAATTTATTCTCCTGTAGTCAATGATATCATTCTGTTTGATTTTTTAAAATTTAAAAAATCATGAGGGATACACATTATTCTATTATCTTAGAAAATTTAGATAAATAAAAATTACTCTCTCCCTTTGGTTATGAACTTCTTCTTAGCCCAAGAGATTCCATCAGGTGATATTCAAATATCAGTAGGCTATGTAAACTATAAGAAATTTCACCTTTGACTCTATTTATCAACTTGGAATTTAAACATTGATTATTTTATCACTTTTCAATATTTGAGTCACTTTTTTTCTTTATAGATTCACAATGATAATTTTTTTTATTAAGTGAAATTACCACTTGGAAATGAGTCATTTAGAGATCCACTAAGCCAACTGAGTAAGAACTCTTTATAAGAAACAATAGTTTAATCTAATAAACTTAATTGTTGTCCATGTGACTCACCTACATCCATAGATTCCAACAACATGAATTTCCTCAATTATTTAGAGGACTCTCTTATTAGATTAGGCTATACCATCTAGTGTTCTTGTCACCATATCTCCCTAAAAACCACTATATTTTTGATATCCTAAAAATAGATGGCTGATATCACATTATAAGAAAAAAGTATATAATCATGAAATATATGGATATTACTTCTTATTACCCAATTGGCCTTCTCTCAGGGTATAAATGAAACTGAAACTGAGGCATGATACCAAAGGACGAATATTCAATAATACATGGAACCACTGGATCTTTCATGCATAGCTTTTAATGATATTCAATTTCACATCAAACTTTTCATAATATGATCTCTCTATTCCCCTTCCCAAAACTCTTAGATACTAATTTGAAAAATATAGTTTTTTTGTAGCACCACTAAATGAATCAGATAACATATGTGAATTTCTAGAAGTTGGATTCTTCTTATTGCAAGTATCTCCATTCAATATTATGCACTCGTTCCCTTTCATCAGATACAAACCCCATGGAATCTATATTCACATTATTCTTTTACAATTAACTTAATATATTAGAAAAAATAAACATATAGGGATATGGTTTCCACTATAATCCTCAAGAAGAGTATTTTGGTCTATCTAGATGGATCAACCCTTTGATACTTTCTTACAAATCACAATATTCTTTCTATTCTTGTTTTATTTTCCCAACTATCTTTAGCTATTATATCTATATGAAAAGAAATTATTTAACCATATGCTGAGTCTTATTCTAATATATAGATTCTATATGCTTTTCATTTTTTCCAATTTAGGGTTTAAACCCATTAGTATAAGTTTTATTCCTTGATTCCCAACCAATGTTCCATTTTCACAACTCATTCTTTGATAATGAATATGAAAATTGGACGTTTGAGCTTGGTTCATCATCTATTGGAGATATATTTCACATTCCTTCACTTATTTCCTTGTGGCATAAACCACAAGTGGAGTATCTACTCCCTTTTTCATATAAGACTGTTCACGTTCTTTCCATGAGATCTATTATGAGTGTAAAAGAGGAGGTTAATTAAATGCCTTACTTCTTGATAATTGCGCTTATATTGAGACTTTAAACCTATTTTTCAACTTATCATGTTGTCTTCCAGTATAATATTTTTCATTATACACCAATGGAGTGGAGGATCTCCCATTAGGATTCATTTACTTCCTGGATTTCATCCAGCTATTGTTTCTTGCTAAATGACTATGTAAAGAACATATAAAACATCTCCCATTAAAAAATACCTCATGTCATCATTTATTGGTTGAGTTTTTGATACAACCATATTTCCTCTTATAAAATTGATCTTATGAGATTCTTTACACATACTCATTGCTTGTCCTAGTCTTCTATAATAGTAGGATTTCATGTCTACTTTCTTCTGAGAGACACATCTTTTAAATTTATCAAGTCATTTATTATTATTATAATCATATTTAGAAGTATTTATATCTTCAAATAATGAAATATAATCCAAATCAACTATAAAAAAACTTGAAGTATGACCATGAATCCCATAGAAATAACACATGTTTTCATTACTTCCTATAAAATACATTATAGGTATATCTTCAATGCCTACATGATTTTCCAATTTATGGAATTGTTCAATGCCCCTTCCTATAATGCATGGGAGAGGTTTCATCATATCCAATAATAGATTTTCCCAAAAATGGATAGACTTTTGGATGAGGCAATTATTTCATGTATTTCCTTTGAAATTCCATATTTTCTTTTAATTTCATTATTACCTTATGAAATAAAGTCAAACAATAAATGAAAAGAAACCATTAACTTGGGCTTTCATATGGCATTATATTTCTTCACTTATTTCTTGACTAATTTTATATCTTCTCCCAATTTTTTAATCTTCAAATACATTGATTCAAATTGATAATTATGTCCTCAATTGGGATTCTTCACACTATTTATCTCATATTCCAATTCTCATGTGAGCTTATCCAATATGTAAATTTCAAACATTACTTTAAAATTTATTTGAGTATTAGAGTCTTTGAAAAACCCATTATCTTGTTAAAAGCATTGAATTTCTTGTACCATTTGGACTAAATGTATCAAGATTATCATTTTTAGATATAAAATATTGAATTTATTTTGAGTATAGGGATAGTCCCTTTTCATCATGTTTGTTTTATTCTATATTCTTAGACACATTTTTTCAGTTATTCTTCTCAAGAATCATTTTTCTAAATTATATCTATTTCCACTTAAGTAAGTATTTTATTTAATCCTTTGATCTTTTTTACATCAATTTTCTACAATTGGATCCTAATTTCCTTAAAATCATTTTCTTTATTCATTTTTTGACCCAAATCTTTATTACATGGACATATTCCATTTTTTTCCTCTTTGAATTTATTCATCCCCCATATTTTTAGTATCACTTATCATATTAGTTTCTTCAATCATTCCAATGGAATCGTTGAATATGCAAATATTTTCCCTATCATATTCATTTACATCATTCTTCAGTATATTGTTGGTTTTTTTCAACTGAATAAAACTCTCCATAGACACTTTCATACTATAGAACTGCACTACAATTCTTCATCTTCTTTAAATTTCATCTCTTTTCCATTTCACACTGAGATAAGAGAAAAAAACAACAATTTTGACAATAAACTGAAACAATTCATATAAAAATAATCTGGTAAAAGAAACCAATGATATGATAACAATTTTTTATCCCCAAAGGGATTAGATACCCTAATAGGGGAGTGAATCAGGGTATGATTTTTTTTAAATTTTTCCTACCCCACTAGTTCATGAACCCTTTATTATAAGGGTAACTTCATTTTATTTTTAGTGTCTATATTGATCATATCCTTAGAAAAAGTTTCTTATTATGATGCATTAAAAGTATAATAATAAAGAAATAACAAAGTCACATATATTTTTACTTCATTCACAATCATTGGGCTATGTATATAGAGGATATAATAAAAATGTGCCAATGTACTAAATTCACTAAGGATCACTACCAATTCAAGGATTTGGAAATATCACTTCAATACCTAGGTTCACTACCTGATAAGATTTTGGTACATCTCACTGCCTCCCAAGGGTCACCCCCAAATATTTCATTTGATGGATCATTATTGGTGTAAGGGATATCATTATTCATCTTAATTTTCTCACTACTAAAGAAAGGATTAATACATTTTTTATGGATTTATAGGTCCCTTAATTATAAATAATGAATACATAATCAATTATAGGTTGATTCAATGTTGAATTTTTACTTTCATACACTTAATTAATATCACTTTAGAATAGTTTTACTAGGAAATAACTTTTCAAATCTTTTATTATTCTCACTACTTAAGAGAATCTAACACAACCTTCACAAAACTACTCGATTATTTACAAGTATATACTTCTTTTGGGAACCTCATGACTTCTATGAATCTCATATATTTTGTGAATCTCAACCAATATTCATGAAGAAACCTTTTCTCATGAAGCTCAAACACTTTAAAGAAGATATCTTATACTTCATGAAGATTACAACATTCAGTTGTATTTTTATAGCCTTTGTGAACATAAATACTTTCTTGATTCTTACAAAGTTCAATTGTCTTTCATAGCCTTCACAAACTTCTTTTCTTCATAAATTTTTCACAAGAAAATCTTTCATGAATAACCTTCATCAATTCAGAGCCTTTGAATTTTTTAAGTATTCCCCTACTCAAATGAGGGGGTAGAGGCCTATATATAGGCATTGCCTCCCATTCTTGAAGCTTCCATCCTAATCATCACATTTCTATGAATATCCCCAACCTTGTTCACGAAGATATCTATTTTAAAAGTCTCTTGGAAAATTTCTCTATTCACGAAGCATCTTTTAATCATAGAGATGTACCATCTTTTCATCATGTATTCACGATCCTACACACCTTCACGAAACCCATCCTTTATAGGACTATATTTATTCATGAAGCTCCATTCATTTTTGAAACTCCAATTTTCATGAAATCTAAACCTTTGGTATATTATTATTAGTCACTCATGGAAATACAACTTTCTTGATGATTAAGCCATCCCCCAAATTTTGGACCTAAAAAATTTGGCAATCCCTATGAAATGTCACCACCTTGTATATGAAATTTACTATACCAATTCCAGGTAATCTATTCATTTGTCTTGGATAAGTTTTAGAATAATATGTCAAGAATCTCTCTCCTACTCTACTACCAACCTTGGAAACCTGCCTTTTCAATGAAAACAATCAAACCAAAAACACCACAATGTTACACTGAGGGATTTTATCCCAACAACATAAGTAATAAAAAATTAATTTTAAAAATATCATCCCCACATAATAATTTGTTTATGAAAATAAAATATGAATTATTTTTCTTTTTTAATTAATTTCTCTTAAAAACATCATTCACCATGGTAGGTTTATACTAACTATGTTAATAATGATGTTTTATTTTAGCATATATATTTCATGGTTTCTATTAAAATTATTTTATTACATGAAATAAAAATTAATAAACAAATTAAATTAATTTTATTAATATTATAATAGGAAATATATCTATAATATTGATGATAAATTATCACGATCTATATAAGTGTTGAAAAATTTATTTTTTGAGAAATTTTCTATGATTTCTAACTATTTAGCATAATATTGAACTCTTTTACTTAATGTATGATATCATCACAATACGTTTCCACCTTTAGATCTTATGGAATCATTTAATAAGGACCATTGATTGTTAGTATTATACCAAAGTATTTTTGGAACTATGGAAGAATCATCTTAGAATGATAAACATAAACAACATGAAAGTAATAAGTAATGAATAAAATAATAAAGACGACTAATACTATTCAAATAAACATTCATTACAATTTAAATATAGTAGTTAATAATTTTAATTTTATTATCCAGGATGTTATGGGATATAAAAAGTGATACAAAACTTGAGGTAGGGGTTCACATCCAAATTTAATTTTTTTTAAAATATTATTTCTTTTATTTTTTATCATATCTTTTGAGACTCACCTAAAATTTATGAAAATATAAAATATTTGTTTACTTTTATATTTATTTTATTAATTATCTTATGGCCTCAATTGTTGTACTATATTTAATAAAATATATTTTTATTAACCAGAATTCTGTTGATATTTTTCAGTGGGACTTCCTCTTAATAAATCATACTAAGAAATTATCTATTTCCCCAATACTATTTAAAAATATTTGTATATAGTTTAAACTATAATTTAGATATTAATTTTTTATTGAACTTTTTTGGGGCTTTACCAACCATTTCAAAGTGATATACATTTTTTATTCTTAATTCATTCCTTTCCAAGTTCATAAGAGGAATCTAAAAACGAATTTCATTAAATTAAGTTATAGTATTTATTATTTAAACATATTCCCTTTTATTTAATATATTATAATTTTTTTAACTCATACTATATTTCATTTCATTTTCTATGGATTCTATATTTCCCTTTAATAGTCACATTTTTGATTGACTCTTACTTCATAAAATATGATGTTCTCAAGGATAACTTCTACACTCAATATTAAATTTTTATCTTTCTTATCCATATTATTTCTTACCACAAATATCAATTTCTTTTATAAAAAAATATACATTTTCATTTATACAAAACACATTTCTCTTTAATTTTATTTAATTTTTTTATAACACCTATATTGATGTAAATCACATAATTTCATTTGAAGATGCTAAAAAGTATTTATTTTGGAGTCTATAAAATTTCTTATCACCCATCAAGGTTTATTTAAATTTATCCATATTTATTTTCTTAGGTCCACTACTAGTTTTTTTAAAACTAAAATAAATATTTAAAATACTTTTTAACTTTTGAAAAAGTCATTTAAAGCGATTCATTTCATTATTTCATAATTACCACAAAAAATCTTATAATTTTTTTTTTCATGATTTCAAATCATTTTACCCTATTTATTTTCAAATTTCTTATAAAATGAAATTATTATATGTCTAAAACCCATTTCAATGTTATTATAATTTTTCCATTTATTGGAATTGGTGATTAATCCATTATTTTTTTGTTAGAGATTGTTTAAATATTGTATGAAAACTAGGAAATTACTTCTTAAATTATAAATAATGTAGTGTATTTCTCTGATGAAATTTTCATCTCTGTCAATAATAATTTAAATTCAACCATTTAAAATTTTTTATGTTACATTTTATCTCAATATATCTATTAATATATTTTTTAATTTTTTAAAATAATTCCTTTATTCATTATTCAAATTATTATGTATTCTTGATATTATGGAAATGAAATTATGATGTGTAATTGAGCCATTACTGAATTTAGGATGCATTATCATCAACTATACACAATGATAATCATAAGGTAAATAAATTTCCAATATGAATACACTACAATTTAATTTTATGATTACAAGGTTTTCACATAGATATACTTGAAATTCAATAGAAAAGGGGAATCTATTGACATTACCATATAACCTATTATTTAATATTATTTTAATACCTAATAATTCATTATTATATATAATGGATATTTACAATGATAATCAATTTATTTTTTGAAAGATATTTATACCTTATTTTGATTATATAACCCATTTCATTTTCATGAATCAAGCACACTGTTATGTTTGATGAATCTATGATGGATATCATGTTCAGTAGTATAGATATGTATATAAATATAATTATATAATGGGTGGGGAAAAAATTATATATCCCTATAATGAATTAAGTAAAAATTTATAGCTTATGACATCGCTATGTATATGAGACTAGGGAGCATACCCAATACTTTATATTTATTTAAATAAGGAGTAAAATAATTCTAGTATGCATATGGAACAGAGTAATAAAATCCAATCCCCTATGTTTATGGAAGTAGGGATTAAATGTAATCAACTATTCTTTGATATCCTTTATAATTTATACTTGGATTATATTATAATTATTTATGATTATTCATGTCAACTATTCCAATTTTTTATCACCATAGTTTAGGATTACTATATTATGGTTTCACATCATTACCCCATGGTTTATATCATTCTTCTATTATTATCATTTAATAAACTTTACACCATGTTCTATAATAGTGACATCCCACCTTGTGATCACCTATTTTGATTCCAAAATCATAATCCATTAATCATTCGAATTATCTTATGAATATTCCTCTAAATTCTTTATGATTAATTGATTACTCATATATGTCTCATTAATAATGTATTACCCTTTACTAAAAGTTTCAATCCACTAATTTCTTGTGTTTCCCCATTTCCATATAACATTCTATGGTCAAATATGTGTGAGAGAGATTCATATATAAAAGAATATTTATAGAATAAATACATATTTTATTGTGAATTAATATTTATACATATATTATCTCAAAAGACACTAAAACTCTAGGTTTTTATGAGTTTATTTAATATTTATATGATATGTTTAATGTTTAAAACTGATAATTTTTTTTGATCATCATATTTTGAAACAAAGTATGAGTGTAAGATATATTTTTAGAAAAAAAGTATTTTTTAAGGATAATATGAGTATTAAACTTAATGAAACCAAGGATGAACTGATAGAGTCATAGTTAAACTAGTGGTATCAATATAACCACCTTGAACCTGCACTACCAGATCCAGTGCTAAAAATATAATGTTTAAATTTATGGATTTTATACCGATTAAAGTGACCCAATTTTACCCTTAAAAATATATATCATTAAATTGAAATATTGGATCACTTAAATACCCAATGAATTTTTAATTTTAGTGTTTTAGATAATTATGATAACCTATTACATAACAATACCCATGTCTCTAAGTGAACATTTTTCCAACTATACCCAACTTTTCTTATTCCACATTATATATTCAACATCTCCCAAAACATTACTCACACTTGAATACTTTCTAGATAAAATTCATTTAACATCAATGTTCATAACATGGGGATATAGGAATCATAATAATGGTGAGATAAAACTCTTTGTAAGGGTAAACATAAGCATTAACAATTCAATTTCATTTGTGAGTATAAGGGTATGATCACATAATCAAAGTTCATGAGCATAACAGAAGATAATTATTACCCATGAATACCTGGATCCTCAATCACTAACATGAAATAAATATGTAACAGAAGATAAGATTCATATAAATAAAAAACCATGAGACATGTGAAAAACTCATTGAGAAAATGATACATTATAACATTATTCTAGAATAAAGAAAAAAGTTGGCAACATGGAACATTAAACATTCATCATGGAATTACCTAACTGGATAATTCTTATATATCTTAGTAGCAACCTATAACTATTAAAATCCATAATGAATTATGAGTAACAAAACTCCGTCATCTCAGAGGATAAACTTCTATCCATTAAACTATGTCTCATTATCCAATGCATTGAAGGGCTATAACCAACCCACCCATCCTTGGTTTATAATGTAACCACCTATCTATGATTTTTAATGGGACCAATCATGCTTGGTTTATAATAGAATCAAACATCCATGATTTATAATGTAACCACCAATCAATTATACACACATATTTCTATATACTATAGAATGAGAACAAAATTATAATCCTACACTTTTGAATATAATAATAGGCACTGTTTATTCGTAGTTTGATTTAACCATGGAAAAGAAATTATTTCCATGAAAATATTTATGAAAATAATGATAATTCAAATAGAGAAAGTATTAGGATGTTATCATTACAATCTACCTCTAGTAAATCAAAAATAAAATCATGCATTGATTTCATTTCTGATTATAAATACCATAAAAATATAATTTAAAAAATTCTTGAGAAAAATACCCTTTCCACTTTGAAAATCACTTTTAAAAACAAAAAATTCCGGAGATATTTTGAAAATCCATTTATTTTAAAAAAAACATGGAAAAATATAAAATAATATTCAAATAAAAAAATGTTCATGATGTTAGGAATATATATTCATGTTATCAATGATAAAAATAATCATTCTTTTTAAACTTTTATAAGTAGAGTGAAAAGAGACCCTTTTAGAGAACATTAAAAAAATTTGGTTTTAAATATTTTTAAAGGAATGGAAATGATCATGTAAAATAACTTTATGAAATCATATATGTTTATAAAATAACATTATAGAAACCATTTTAGAAAACATGGATATGGAAGAGGAAGATTCTCGATCTAAAAAAAGATACAAGATCAATATCACTTACAAAAAAAATTCTTGATGTTTCTTTGATAAATAAAGTAGGAAATGGAAACTAAACACATAAAAAAAAATAGACAATAATAGAATATATTTTATTTGATAAAATTATAGTAGATTATTTCACTAAAGTAACCTTGAACATATAAAATCTAAAAAATAAATTAGATTGTAACATAAATCCTTTACCACTTTATTATATTTTTAATCAAAAGTCATTGAAATAAAGTGAAAGATATGTCTATCTAAATACCTTTAATTTTGTGAAGTAATATGTCAACATTAATTTATGGGGTAGTAAGTAAACCACACAAATAAATAATGGAGCATGACATAAATCTTGTCTCAGTAAAATATGTTGGAGAGAAAGAAAACTCTTACAAAGATTATAAATTCTGAAGTGATAATTAATCCATTAAGTGATTATCTGAAAAAATTTAAATGCACAAAAAAATATAATGAAAAATAATATAGAGAAGAAATAAAACATAATAATATAATAAAAAACTCACAGAAGAGGAGTTATAACCCAATGATTGAAAATTGAGTTTAGAAACTCCTTACTACTTGGTAAATTTCATATAAAATCCCCTTGAATAAGATAATTTGAATTATAAATTAAAACAACATGAAGTAAGAAGGATAAATTATATAACATATAAAACATCATTATATTAAACTAATAAATCACATTAGTTGTATAGAATTAAATAATTACTTAATGAATTTAAATTGAGATGAAATCCTATACCTTGAGTCCAAAATTGCTATGAATGTTCTTTAACACCACTATAATAAAATTATATAAATTATTTTATATATTAATTTTTTTCTTAGATTAATGAATTATACTTAAAACTATTTATTTAATTTATTTTAATATAATATTATATTACTTAATTTAATATGTCCACGTCGGGTGTTTTGAGGATGTTTTCTTCATAACATCAAAATGGATTCGATATGCTTTTCCATGGTCAAACAGTAATTATTTCATAATTTAATGAATAATAATCATGAAATAATTATTATTTTTATACATTAATTAATGTTTTAAAACAAAATATGAAGGATTTTTATGAAAAACGAATTACAAGACAATCTTGGAGATGGTAGGTCGTACAGACTAATGAGTAACATCTCTATTTTCAATGAACACAACGGAAATAAGGTAAGTATCATTTTATATTTTCATAATTAGGATAATATCAATTTTATTTCTCTTTAAATATACTTATATATAATATTTATGTGATGTGGTTATGAAAAATTAATCACATTACTTCCTAAAGGTGGTAATCCACATATATGCACATAGGAAATTATCATTTTTCAATGGATATAAAGGTATGAAAATGATTGATAAAATATTTTTTTAGAGTGATAATCTTTTCATGAATATATCTATATATATATATTAAATCTGTAATTATAACCAACTGAGAGAGGTGGTGGTGGAAAATGATTTTCATCGGTTCACAAGGCGATAATCCACCATACATAAACACACATGATAGATTAATTTTCTATATGATGGATGAAGAAGATGGATATTGGTTATTATATTAAAAAATAAATGTATCATTATATTTATGATACATATGTTATTATTTACACATGTTTTAATAATATTTTATGAAGGTATAAGAATAATTAGAAATAAAACATTCAGTTAAATTCTGTAACTATTATCCAGAGAACCTCATTTGGATTACACATTATGGCCAATACTGTTGGTATTATTCCAAAACTAAGACCTATATTACTTGGTAAGGGATTTTTTAAAAGGATTTAGGTAGGTATTATAAGGCCCCGACCTTAAACAATTCTTAATCATGAATTAAATTTATATTCACATAGAGGATCTTTTCAGGTTTAGAGTTTTAGAGAATTAGGTCATAACTATTACATCTCAAAAGATTACATAGTAGAAACTTCTACTAAGTTTCCATAAAATAAAAAAAACACTTAAAAAGAAACATGTCTAGTTCCATGTTTTAGATATAATGTCTTTCCATGATCCCATAATTGACCCTATTCATCTTTAAGTCCTGTGGAAAACATTTCAAAAACTTGGGATGAGCATAAAAAGTCTATTAAAGGATACACAAAGAAGGAAAATTGTTAGTTTTTCAAAAACAATAAGTAAACCATGAGTACTTTACCAAAGTAATAATTTTCACCTTTATGAAGTAGTAAAAAATCTTCACTGAATAAAAGACCATTACATACCCTTTTGTAACCAAAAGATTACCATAAAACCCATATAAAGAACACATAACATATAAAGGTAACTTGGGACATAAACATACTTAAATGGAATAACCATACGGTCGACTTCCACACATTCTTAATGGAATAGCCACATGGACGACTTCCATACCCAATGCATTGGAGGTTATAACGTAACCACCCATCCTGGTATTCATAGCACCACCTGTCATATGGTTTATCAGGTAACCACCCATTAAATTTCCTAGTACCATTATAAAATCATAACACATAAAACAATTATAAAGAAAAGAAAACATTTCCATTGTTCAAGCACAATATATCACTTAAATATATTGACATAAAAAATCCATTATCAAAACCATTTTCAATACCAAAAAAGATTATATGTTATTTATTTACTTTTAAAAATATAACGGCTTGTTGAGGAATGAAAAGAACAAATAATACTCACGGTGGTGGAAAGGTCATTGTCACCGCGTACGTTAAAAAGAAACATACTTTTTGTCATTTAGTAAAATGCTTCGTATAGAAAAGATTCTTTTCGAATAAAAGTATTAGTCAAAGGGGTTTATACACTGTATAAAAGAAAGCCTTGTATTAGAACAAAAATATGCCTTAATGAAAGGAGATTGAGACAAAGTCCCTTACAAAGACGGTATCCTTGGATTAAGGATAAATCAATTACATAATTATGTGTGACAAATGAATACAACAAATATAAGTGGATATTAAGTGTAAAAAAATAAGATGTTATTTAAACATATTCATAGAATGACATATTCAAGGAGTACAAGTTTATCCCAAAGAATCAAAATTGGGTTAAGAAGTTCCCTTGCAATAATTTGACAGATTAACGACGTCACTTCAAAATTCAGAAAATGAGTTGATGAGAGATAAAAAGGGGAATCTCATCACTTAGACATAAAATTTATAGCAATAAGGATATATAAGAACATATCCCATCATAATAAGATTAAAAGACCTAAAAAAAGATGTCTTTTAAAATGAGGAGGGTGAAAGGTTCCCTTACCGATTTAGGTAAATTCTGAAATGTACACCCCATTAAAGAAGGACTATACAAAATTGATGTAAATAACCATAAACAAAAGTATATTACACCAAGATTATAATAATTTCAAGTACATACACCACTCCAAGGAAAATGGTGGAAAATGTAGCATAAATCTCACAGGAATAAAAGTGAGATGAAAAATCCCTTATGAAAACTCGGCAGCCTAACAGCGCCACTTAAAACATCCATAAATGGATTAATGAGATAAAATAGGGTCTCTAATCATATTAACATAAAAATTACAACAGGTGGAATATAAAAGAACATCCCCCAACATTATAAAGTGTATCTTAAAATAAGTGACATAAAGGATAGTACTTAAAAAGAAATAAAGAGGTTGGATCTCTTACAAAAATTTTCCAGCCTAACGACGCCAAACAAAACTTCCAAAATGTATAGATGAGAGAAAATATGGTCTCTCATCATATGAACATAAAAATTAGAGTAAGATTAATATAAAATAACATCCCAATAAAAATAAATATGAGATTAAAAGGAATAACATAAAAGAGTGTACTTAAAAAGAAAGAGAGGGGTATGATCCCTTACGAAAATTCGGCAGCCTAACGGCGCCACATAAAAATTCTAAAAATGAATTGACGAGAGTAGGAGGGGGTATCTCATAATATGAAAATAAAAATTACAGTATGGTTAATATAAAAGAACATCCTCCAACATAAGAACACAGAGCACAAATGAAATTACATAAAATAGGGTACTTGAAAAGAAAGAGAGAGGTCAGATCCCTTACGAAAATTCGGCAACCTAACGGTGCCACATAAAAATTCCAAAAATTAATTGACGAGAGTAGGAGGGGGTATCTCAATATATGAAAATAAAAATTAAAGTATGGTTAATATAAAATAACATCCTCCAACATTAGAACATGGAGCATAAATGAAATGACATAAAAGAGGGTACTTGAAAAGGAAGAGAGAGGTCAGATCCCTTACCTCAAGTCTGACTTGTCATGTTCGTTTCATTATATTCCTGAATAATAAACATTAGTCAATTTATAATTTCATAAGGAACTATTTTAAATATTATTATTCAGTTCATATCACATATTATAATTTTATAATAATTGGATAATAATGTGAGTTCATAACAGACGTTTTTGTCGATGTTTGGTACATGAGTCAAAAATGAACTTGTTTGAAAATGATTGTCCATGTAGTTATAAGTAAATCATCTACAGAATAGTATCAATGATTTAAATATCATATATATCCAGTACATATTCATTTTATTCTACACCATAACATTTGGAGATAAAAAGAAATGAAATGCACCGTTCATGGAGACGGTAGGCCGTACGTACGCATGAACTCTACATTCATTTCATTGTCATTTTAATGGAATTAAAAATAATTTAGAGATAAACACTAAGATATACTTACTCATTCAATTTATCAAAAACTAGGACTCTTTTTGAAATCCTAACCATTATGGTAATGTCACTTATGCTTAGAGAATACTCTAACCTCTAAAGTTATCTAAACCGACCTCTGATACCAACTATAAGGCCCCAGCCTTAAACATTACTTAATCATGAATTAAATGAATAATTCACATAGAGTATATTTTCAGGTTTAGAGTTTTAGAGAATTAGTTCATAACAATTACATCTCAAAAGATTACATAGAAGACACTTCTACTAAGTTTCCATAAAATAAAATAAACACTTAAAAAGAAACATGTCTAGTTCCATGTTTTAGATAGAATGTATTTCCTTGATCCCATACTTGACCATATTAATCTTTAAGTCCTGTGGAAAAAATTTCAAAAACTTAGGATGAGCATAAAAATCCCAGTAAAGGATACACAAAGAAGGAAAACTGTTAGTTTTTCAAAAACAACATGTAAACCTTGAGTACTTTACCAAAGTAATACTTTTCAACTTTATGAAGTAGTAAAAACTCTTCACTGAATAAAAGACCATTACCTACCCTTTTGTAACCATAATATTACCATCAAACCCATATAAAGAACACATAACATATAAAGGTAACTTGGTACATACACATACTTAAATGGAATAACCATGCAGTTTACTTCCACACATACATAATGGAATAGCCATACGGCCAACTTCCATACCCAATGCATTGGAGGTTATAACGTAACCACCCATCCTGGTATTCACATCACCACCCGTTATATGGTTTATCACATAACCACCTATCACATTTCCAAGTACCACTATAAAATCATAACACATAATACAATTATAAAGGAAAGATAAAATTTCCACAGTTCATGCACAATATATCACTTAAATATATTGATATAACAAATCCATTATCAAAAAAATTTTCAATACCAAAAAATAGTATATGGTATTTCTTTTCATTTAAAAATATAACATCTTGTTGAGGAAGCCAAAGATCAAATAATACTCGCGGCGGCGGAAAGGTCATTGTCACCACATACATTAAAAAGAAACATACTTTTTGTCATTTAGTAAAACACTTCGTATAGAAAATATTCCTTTCAAATAAAAGCATAAGTCAAAGGGTTTTATACACTGTATAATAGAAAGCCTTGTATTGGAACAAAAATATGCCTTAATTAATGGATATCGAGACGAAGTCCCTTAGAAAGACGATATCCTTGGATTAAGGATAAATCAATTACATAATTATGTGTGACAAACGAATACACAAAATATATGTGGATATTAAGTGTAAAACAATCAGAGGTTATTCACAAATATTCATAGAATGACATATTCAAGGAGTACAAGTTTATCCAAAAGAATCAAAATTGGGTTAAGAAGTTCCGTTACAAAAATTTTACAACCTAACGACGTCACTTCAAAATTCAGAAAATGAGTTGATGAGAGAAAAAAAGGGGCATCTCATCACTTGGACATAAAATTTATAGCAATAAGGATATATAATAACATATCCCATCATAATAATATTAAAATACCAAAAAATATGTCTTTTAAAATGAGGAGGGTGAAAGGTTCCCTTACCGAATTGGGTAACTTCCGAAACGTACACCCCATTAAAGAAGGACTATACAACATTGATGTAAGTACCCATAAACAAAATTATATTACAACAAGAGTATAATAATGGGAAGTACATACACCAATTTATGGAAAATAGTGGAAAATGTAGCATAAATATCACTGGAATAAAAGTGAGATGAAAATCCCTTATAAAAACTCGGCAGCCTAATAGTGCCACTTAAAACATACAAAAATGGATTGATGAGATCAAACAGGGTCACTAATATTATTAACATAAAATTTACAGAAATAGTAATATAAAATTACATCCCCAAACATAATAAAGAGGATATTAAAAGAAGTGACATAAAAGAGAGTACTTAAAAATAAAGAGAGAGGTTGGATCTCTTACGAAAATTCGGCAGCCTAACAGTGCCAATCAAAACATCCAAAATGTATTGATGAGAGAAAATAGGATCTCTCATCATATGAAAATAAAATTATAGTAAGATTAATATAAAATAACACACCAATCATAAGAAAGATGAGATTAAAAGGAATGACATAAAAGAGTGTACTTAAAAAAAATAGAGGGGTATGATCCCTTACGAAAATTCGGCAGCCTAACGACGCCACTTAAAAATTATGAAAATGAATTTAAAAGAGTAGGAGGGGGTATCTCATAATATGAAAAAAATACAGTATGCTTAATATAAAAGAACATCCTCCAACGTAATAACATCGAGCATAAATGAAATGACATAAAAGAGGGTACTTGAAAAGAAAGAGAGAGGTCAGATCCCTTACGAAAATTCAACAGCCTAACGACGCTACTTAAAAATTCTATGAATGAATTGAAGAAATTAGGAGGGGGTTTATCATAATATGAAAATACCAATTACATTATGGTTAATATAAAATAACATCCTCCAACATTAGAACGTGGAGCATAAATGAAATGACATAAAAGAGGGTACTTGAAAAGGAAGAGAGAGGTCGGATCCCTTACCTCAAGTCTGACTTGTCGTGTTTGTTTCTTTATATTCCTGAATAATAAAATTTGGTCAATTTATAATTTCTTACGTAACTCTTTTAAAGATTATTATTCAGTTCATATCACATATTATAATGTAATAATAATTGGTTAATAATGTGAGTTCATAACAGACGTTTTTGTCGATGTTTGGTAAATGAGTCAAAAATGAACTTGTTTGAAAATGATTGTCCATGTAGTTATAAGTAAATCATTTCCAGAATAGTATTAATGATTTAAATATAATATATATCCAGTAAATATTCATTTTATTATACTCTATAACATTTGGAGATAAAAAGAAATGAAATGCGCCGTTCATGGAGACGGTAGGTCGTACGTACGCATGAACGCTACTTTCATTTCTTTTTCATTTTAAGGGAATTAAAAATAATTGAGAGAGATATATATATTATAATTCCAGTATAATATATATGTTATATAGGTCACATATGTTCATTAATTTCATTCTTTATACATTCCATGTATTGCATGAACTAGTCACATCACCTGAGGGGGCAGTAGTCCACACTTCCTCGAATGAAATTATCGCATTTGCACAACATGAAAATAATAAAGGCATGTTTTAAATATAAAATTAAGAATAATATAGAAAAAATAAATACCATATATAACATATAAAAAATATAGTGACATCATAATGGCCACCATGAAAGGTGTTAAGAGAAGATTGAACAATCATCGCTTCGTGAGGCAGAAATTCGCCATCCACAGAAACAGTATGTTATTTAACCATTAGATGAAGGTGTGTGTAAGTGTAGCTCAAATACTTCACATAACAAAATAATATTATATTTATGATACTGGTTTTGTTACAAAATAAAGTAATAAAAAGTGTTTGGAGGGTTGGATAAGTAAAATAAAACATAAGAACACAAGAGAAGATACTACCTTTAAAACGGGTAACTCTTTTTGATTTGAGCTCAAAGGCTTCCTTGGGAAGACTTCTTCCCAAAGGGAGGCTTCTAGGAGTAGGATAGGGATGTGGAGAGACAAAATGGTCAGGGTTTTTCTGGGAAAAGGCTTGAGAGGTGTGGGTAAGGTGGTAGAGGTGGGGGCCTTTTATAAGGGGAGAGGACGGGCACTCTGGGAAAGTTATAAAAGGTTACTTTATTATAAACTTATTTTCGGATTTTAGAGGTCCAAAAATTATATATTTCGAGTGTAAGGTGATAAGAGTTCTAAATCTACCCATCCAATAGGTCCTTGACAAGTGTAGGTCTTAGATTTTACATTATCTTTTCATTTTACTTAAATCTTTAAATAATGAGGTAATCACTGCATCATCATGGTGTCATAAATAATTTAATTTATTTAATGTCTAAAAATTATAAAAAAATATCATGATGTAGGAAATATTTTTATATTTCCAATTAATATTTATAGTCAAAAATATGACTTGTATAACCCCATTTAAAAATTGGTTTAGTAAAACAACTCATGTTTGTGATATTTTTATTTTAACATTAAATAAAATGTTATTAATATCATTTTCCTAAAAATCTGGCTCCATGGGGTCCCCAAGTTGACCCATGGATTTTCTTGGTCGGCCATGACACATCCAATAATGGTAGTACATGTGTCAAGGTGATTTCATATTATAAAAACATTATTTTTACCTTAAACTACACTAATTACCTCTAATCGCGATTAAAAACATAAAAGTTACTATTCATAAAAAAACTTATTTTAATCCTATTGAACCACATTTTAATTCCTAATGACAACCATGTATGTCATATTTTTTAAATTCAAGACATAGTGGTGGTAAAATTTCATTTAAACGAAAAAACAGTTATTTAAGTACCACTTAGTGGTTTCACAATTCATAAAAAATTGACGCTTTTCAAAAAAATACCAAACATTTACCATAATATATATTTGATATTCCGAATTAAAAAATGATTTCTATTTTAGAAAATTCATAACATATAAATTTCATTAATTAATTTAATAATTAATTCCCGCTATCAAAACAAATAGAGTGTTTTTATGAAACAAAAAGTATCAAAATATTGACACTAGTTTAAGTCCAATTTCAAAGTGAAATCAATTCCAATGACCACTGTTGGATTAAATGGTAAAAATATACTCTAATTTCACTTTAAAAACAACTAAAAAGTGGTTTTTAATTAAAATATAACATTTTTCACTATTCATTAAAAATGAACTTTATCAGAAAAATGAAAAAAATTTACACAAAGTAAATTTTGATGTCCAAATTCTAAAGAAGGATTTTATTTTGTCAAATAGAACATATAAAATTGTCAAAAGTATATTTAAAAATGGTTCTCCATCAAAAGGCGGTTAATCGACCTTTTAAATAATATTAGAAGATTTATTCTTAAAATTGGATTCATTTGCATTTTACGCCTCTAAAATTTATTGGATAAAAGTAAAAAAATTTGACAAACATATATAATCATTTTTTAGTTAGATCCGTTATTTACCACCATTACAATGGCTATGCGTTAACTACCATTTAAAATAATATTATTTTATTACTAGTGTGCAATGTAGGATTTCAAAGAAACTCTTTGTTGCGTATCAGGTACGCTATAACAACCCCTTTAAAGTAAAATTAACATTTTATTCACAAATAGAGACAAATATAAAAAATGTCATATTCTTTATTTACCTGGGGTGTTATAGTTATTTTTGGGATCTAAATGGCTCTTTAAGGGTGGTGATTAGTGTAGAAGTGATGCCTTTTTATCAGTGAGGGAAGATATATTCTTGGAATTTCTTTAAGAATTAAATTAATATAAATTAATTTTCATATTCGAATGAAATTTTTTTTATACAATTCAAATATAAGATGTGTATGTGTGTAAATAATACCTTAAAATAATTTTTTTATAATTTTATACTATTTTTAACCCTTATATCATTGTTTTAAACCCTTATCAATCCTTTTGACAATTACCACGATAACAACGTTTTTACAGTTTTGGAGTAAGAAAAGTTACTATAAAAGGAAAAGTGACTCATAAATGGACAATGTATTATATTTTAAAGTATATCCCATTTAAATATACAAATATAGAATGTTTATGAATTTTAAATAATTTAAAAATCTATTTTTATTATAAAATATTACTAATGTCATTTTCAGAAATACACAGAAACTTTTATTAAAATATGTGTCTATATGAAGTGAAATGGTTTCATAATGGAATGAATTAGAATATAATGAAGATATGGTCTTAATATAAAAATAAAATAAAATATTTAAATGTTTATATATCCTATTAAACCTTATCTTTTGGTTAAACCCGTTGGATAGGAAATGTTAACATTAACCGTGGTAATGATTTGATCAATATAAAAGGGTTAAAATTTTAGTTATGAGTTGAAAATTTTCTCATAAATGGTAAAGTTATATAATTTTAGACTACTTAACTTCTTAAATGTCCCATTTTATATTTCTTTAAGATTTTTTGTAATTTAATAAAATGTATTTAACATAAAACATTATTAATATCAATTTAAGAACAATTTATATAATTTCAAATTGAAAAACATGAAGTTAATGGAATTAAAATAAAATGATTTATAGAAAATATAATATGTTTCATTTATATTTAAAATATTTGGGACACTTTAACTCATCAAAAAATATTACATTTATATTTTTATAATCATTTTCTTGATTTTTCTACTACTCACACAAGCCCCACATTAGCATTGTATAAGAATTTATGGTAAATATTTCAACAATCAAAAGTAAAAATAAATTAACATGATAAAAAAATCACTAAAAATTAAAATATACATTTATAATCGAAAATAACTAGTTTTTATCCCTATTTGAAAATATTATATATTTTAAAACAAAGAAAGTGACATTTTTGACATTATCATTTACTTAAATTTTATAAAGGAAAAATAAAAAATAATGGAAAAAGGTAATATTTTCAAATTTTGGTTCATTGTGGATTAAATATTACTATCCAATGAAATTAAGTAATTTTTTGGGCCAGTTTTAGTTTTTATCACATTATTTAAACCCTTATTGACCGATTTTACCTTTACCGTGGTAATAAAAATTTACTACGATTACTATTAACATAAACCCAAAATTAAATTTACTTTCAAAGATACTTTGTGATGTTTTGATATTTTTTTTATTTGTTGAGAAAAACTTTTTTTAAGAATTTTTTTAGTAATATAAGAAAAGTATAGTTTCAAAAAGTCAGAAAGTCAGAGTATTATGATAAAATAAATGTTATCAAGTAATAAAATTTGAAATTTCTTAACCTTATAAACATAAGTCAGATTATGATATGAATATATTAAAGTTATTTAAATAATGAAAAATTTCATTATAAACAATTTTGTTGAAAAGAAGAATTTGAAGTTTTCTTGACCCTGAGTTTAAGATAATGTTTTGGTTAGAAGATTTGGCACTGCAAACTTCCTCATCAGATGAACTATAGTTGATGTTTTTGAATGTAACATTTTATAAAAATTCATAGGTTATAGAAAATTGGATAGATCCAATTAGAAAACGGCTATCAAATGGAATAAAGAAGAATGACAATACTTAAAAAATCAAACAAAAACATTGAAAGAATCATTAAAGTTTCTATTGCTGAGTTTTTTTAATTTTGAAATATGTGGAAGAAACGAAAGGTGGATCAAGAAATCATATTTTAATATCTAAGGAAAGACAAAGGGGTAGATCTTATTTGTAATAAAATAAAAATATCTTGACATAGAGCACTATAAAAATATATAAAGATAGTTATATGTGAGGAATATTGAAGTTTCTTCAGTGAACCAAAGTTGATTAGATGATTAAATTTGTTAAACCAAAGAAAATCTCAAATTTTCAATCAGACATAGATGATTAGAAAATGGAGACCAGTCTTATATAAGTTAATGGATATACCAAATTGAAAATTTTAGTTTTTACAAAATGATGAGTTTTTTGAGAAAATAAAAATGTATGAATAATGAAGTTGAACAATATGTGTTGAAGTTTCTATCAAGAAATAACATTGAAGGTGTCTAAAGTCCATATTTATTGTATTAATGTATTAAAAAATATTTTTTTTTTAGAGAAATGGATGTAGTAATACTTTTAATGTTTATTTGAGTGAGTTTTCATGAAATAGTCCAAGAGCATCAGGTAGAGAGGAAAATGTTTTTTTGAGATATAATTTTTTTTATAAAGTTTTATGAATAAAGTTTTGTTATAGGATAAAGTTCAACGTTGTGAATTTTTGAAGCACTGGTAATGGATAACCATCAGAATTACTTTTTTAAGGAGGTCCATCTGATGAACATTCCATAAGGAAGACCATCAGATAATCCATTTTCATTTAATTCCTTTGGATAAAATTTTTTAGAGAGTCATATGAAGTGCGATGATGAGGCAGAAATATTAGATGTAGTCATATGGATAATGAAAATTGAAAAAGTAGAGCTTTTTCATGGGAAATCTATTTTCAAGAAAACATTTTCTAGATAGATATTTATGATAAACTTTTCATTATTTTTTAAAGTAATATGTTGTGACTATATTGTGATATTCTTTTAAATTTGTTTCTTAACAAATAAAGATAGGATTTTTGGAATATTTTCTTAAAGATCAGGCTTAAGGAAATCGGAAGAAAACTAGAAATGCTGGAGAATTCAAGAATATTTAAGAATGTTCTAAAAGCGTTAATAAGTGTTGTAGAAAAAACTAAATTGAGTATGAAATTTGGATTTATGAGTTTTAGTGTAAGGTAAAATAAAATTAGTTTCCCACCTTTTCTATTCTGAGATCACTTATGAATAGAGGTTGAAATTACATTTGTAGTTGGTATTATTTACTCAAAAAAATCTAAGATGCTAAAATAACTGTGTTAGAGTTGTGTGTCACGAACCAAATCTGGTCTCCACTAATATCAACACCAAACCTAGCCCGTGGAATGGAACAAATGGAGTTACCTATCCCCTTGAGCTGGAAAAAGTGCCTGAGTATAAAAAAATTATGCTTGTGAACGATTTACCCGAGTATGAAAGCATAAAACCTTAAAAATTATCCATAATATAAATCTGAAATTTTCATCCAAAAAGTCTTAAAAAACCAGAATTGAATAAATGGATTTTATTATAGTACAATAGGTCCAAATAAAAATAATTAATGCAACAAGGCATCCACAAGGACTCCGCACAACTAGGGGGTGGCAAACCCCAAGCCGTCTCCACAACACTGCACCTTGGGAGGGGTCTAACTACCTGAACCACCTTCACCTGAGGCTTTAACATTTCCTGAGTCAAACTTATCCAAGTCTACTTGAACCCAAGGAGTGTAATTAGAGTGTGATTATATACCCAATATAATACCACCCAATTATTCCATAGTGCATGCAATACAAGGTGAAAAAGAAAGGAGTTTTAATATGAAAAGGAAAGCACTGTTAAATTCCAAGAAAAGAAACCTTCAATTGAAAAAAATTTTCAAGATAAAACTTTTAGAATGATAAAACATTTAAATAGACTTGTTAGATACTTTATTTTACTTCTAAACACACCCTATAAAACGGGAAATACCATAAATCCAATGTGAAATATAATCGGGAACACCCCTAGGCACTAGATTGTTTCGAGCCCTATATACCTCGCACCTCGATGTAAAGTAACGATATAAAAATCTGTTCTCGTGCATGAACCACTAGTAGGGAACATACCCATAACCTAGTGGTCCCAAATCATCATCCACATAGTTTATTTAGAGTTTTTTATCCAAATACTATATAAAATAGGGACAAAACCCATCCAGTTCACTAGCAGTACTAGTATAAATCCTCCCCACCTTGGTACCTGAGCTCCCCCCTTTGTGATAAAAAAATTTCAACATGATAAATAAAGACATTTTTAATATGAAACATCACTACTGGTCACATACAATCATTATAATAGCTATACACATTTTAAACCTCAAAAACACACAACAAGACACATCAATTTTTAATGAAACAATTTCTCAAATCCCGCTTTATTTTGCACGCTAAAATCCTTGAAAACCCAAAATTGTACAATATATGCACACATTTAAGTTACCAGAACATAAAATTCGGCCCAATACATTTCAATTAAACCAACAAATCAATTTATGTCCATCCCATTTTGAACAGGGAAATGATAACATTGTAAAATCTCCATTTCCACACAAACATGGTACTTAAATTTTACATGTTCCACAAACACCATTAAAATACATTTTTTCAGCAAAAAACAAAGGGTGTGAACATTCAAAACATGATTAGAATCTATATTAAAGTTCAATAAAATAAATTAATTTTTTATAGGGCAGCCCCAAATAAACCAATAGAATATTTCCATGAAAACCCCTAATTTCACATGAAATTTGTATTTTAAATTCATTTGAAATATAAAAATCACTAAAACTAATTTTATCAGAAATAATGCAATGAGATAAACCTTAAAATATTATAAATATATCATTCTAAGACCCAAATATTTAATAACACATGGAATCACCTACCAAAGTAATGAAAAGCCTTGAATCCTTAGTGTGAAAACTCAAATGCACCACTACCACACCTCATGGAAGATAAAAAAGACCTAAAACCATAATTTCAGACCATAAAACACAATATAAAACCACAATATCGAAACCCTAATTTCTGGACATTAGGATCTTCAAGAATAAGGGAAGAAACCCTAAGAAAATGGGAGCAAGAAGGATAAAAACCCACTTACTTGAAAGATCTTCAATAAATCTCCCAAAATACACCTATATATGAATTTCCAAACAGAGAAAAATTAAGGTGAGTTTATAAAAAGGATGAGGAGGTCATGTTGGAACTCTAATGGGGGAAAAAGAGTTAGACACAAAATAGTTATAAAGAAAATAAGTTACCTCTTCAAATCTGGAATATTTGATAATTCATATGCATATGTACCCTACTTCATGATGCATACGATCTTTAAAGAGGGGGGAAAGGTAATGGGGGAGCTCCTAAGGATGTTATATTCAATCGGGAGGTAGAGTCACCAAAAAATTATAAAATATGCATAAGATATTAAATTAACAAAAATTTATTTTTATAACTAGAAATGGGATTTTGGTCTTGCCCAATTCCTTAAATAAAAACCCTAATACACCATGATTATGGATTCATAAATGGTTCAAATTAATATGGTGGTGTTAATATATCATGTTAGGCCAATTAATAATTGAAATGGATGTAAAATGTTGAAAATGAAGGAGTTATAAATGAAACATTTTTTTTAATTCTGGAATTGGGATTATGGTGTGGCCCAAATCATGAAGACTCACCCATTCCTCCAAAAATGAATGGGAAACCCCAAAACAAAGAAATAATGTAAATTAAATTAAAAATACCTTTAAAATATGTCATGGATATGAAATTCTGTTTCTAAATAGAGTTATTTTATTTGGAGAATAATTATAGACATTTATTTCTTACTAAATATTGAACAAGGTTTAGTTTTGATAATGAGATTGAGAGTGTCAGAAAGAGGCTATATATAGGTTTTCCATATAAAAGTTTTCATGAGGTTATTATTTTTATCATCTGGTATAAAAATGATTATTAAAATATACATTTTTAGAAAAATATCACTCAACAGAGGCTATCCGACACATTCCCATCGAATACAGTCACATCATGTAGAGTTTCTTGATAGACCTTTATGTTGAGTCTCAAAGTTTATTTTTTTAAATTATTAGGGTTAGAATAATCATTCATATAAAAAGATATAATTCATCTAACAATAGATGACATAAAATTTATAATCACCTACTAGACATTGAATTTCCATAGACCCACAGAAGTGGTTGTGATAAGGATGTTGGTTCTCAGACAGAGGCCAAACCTTATAAACCGTGTGTTTATTATTTATATTCATTATTTTTCATGCATGTGAGTTTTTTGAAAAGTGATAAATAAATAACTCTAACAAGTTTTAGTGGATATGTTTCTTAAATAAGTAAATTTTTTAAAAATAGAACAACTGATTCAAACCCCGCCCATTCTCAGCTATTCTACGATACACTAAAACTAAAATGGTTATTAGAGAAAAGGTTCCCCTATTGAATACTTACCATGGAGAATCCTAATTTATTCCATAATAGAGGTATTGCTATAATTGATCGAAAAAATTATCAGTGGTGAAAAAATAATGATTCACTATCTTCTGTCACTTGGCTATGAATTTATTTATGAAACCACAATTGGGTTTCCACCCATGGAGAGAAATGATCCTATGACCTTCACTCAAAAGAGAAACATTAAGGATTATGGGAAGGATAAAAATTATATTCTTATGGATTAGCTAGAAAATATTTTCATGATGTTGATGAGTCTCAAAATGGCAAACGAAACATTGAAAAAACTTGAGAGTACTTTTGATGGGAATAGTAATTTGAAAGAAGAAAAGTTATAAACCTGGGGAAGAAAATTTTAATATATCAAAATGGGAGATTAAGAAGATATTTATGAATAGTTCACCAAATATAATGTTGTTTTGTGAAACATTTGAGGTTTTGAAGATATCTTATAAGACTATATTGTTATATAAAACACATGAGAAAATTCCCTAATAGGTTTGAATCTAAAATATTATATTTAAAAGATAAATCTTATTTTTATCTTGATGGGTTTTATAAATGTTTTATTTATTATGAAATGAGAAGAACAATAGCTTTCAAAGATAAAATCGGAGATAAAATAGATTTTGAATATATGATAAAGTTCAAAAACCAGGAAAACATATGCTAGTGATTTAAAAGGTAATGAAGATGATGAGATTAATAAAAATATGATGTATCTTATATCTAAGTTCTTTTATAGAGGAAAAATAATGTTTGGAGGGAATATTTATCTCAATTTTTTTGAGTGTGGAGGAGTTAGAAATGTTTCATTAAATTTACCTAAGAATTAATTGAGTGAATATGAATTTCATTATGTAGAAAAACCTTGGTGGAAGAATTTTAATTAAACTTTTAAGAAATAAAACAAGTATACTAGTGAAAAGAAAATTCTCACTAGGAATATAATAAATATGTTTAGTATGAAATTTGAATTTGAATTAAAAGAGACCGATTCTTCAAAAGATGAATGTTCCAAAATAATACTATCCTTCTCTAGAAATGTTGACAATAAATACGTTTTACCAAATATTTGAAAATAAAAAGGAGTTGAAGAATATTATAGATAATATTAGGTCAGATCAAAACATGTAGCATATCTTGTGAAAAATATAACTCTCAATGAAGAGATCATAATAATTATGATCGAAATTGTAGAGGATATCAAATAAAAGATAGATATTCTTAAGTTGTAATATGAATATATTTAAGATATTTTTAATTTCTAACTGGGAATTTCCTAATTGGGAAATATAGTGGAAGATCTCAATAAGGAACTTATAGATAATGAAGATGAAGTTTTCAAAACTCAGTTGAAAATTATGGAGGTCTAAACCACCTTAAGAATAATGAATGATAATTTCAACAAGGATTTAGAAGTAAAAGTAGAGTCATATCGAGCATAAAATAATGACCATTCCAGAAATTATGTGAAATATATACAAACTAAATTTGAATTTTCATCTGATTTTAAAAACATTACAAGTGATAATTTTTTTTTTTGAGAAAAATGGGATTGAGAAAGGATGTGAAAAATATATCACATTGATAAAAGTTGAAAATACCACTAATAAGAAATATAGACCCCATCCAAGGAATAAAGGAGCAGAAAAGTGTTATGAACCTTGAAAAACTTTCTATAATTAAATATCATATTTATAAAGAAAACCAATATTTGATGGTTTTTGTTTGTCTTATGGAATTAATGGGAAATGTTCCTAAAACTATTGGTGTACATTTCACTTCTTGTAATGAGGTTTTAAAAAAGTGGAATAAATTATAGAAGAATACTGAGTATCTTTTAAAATCCACAGTAAGTTAGAATAGTGAAATCATAAAATTTTAGAAAACTAACAAGGAAAAAAATGAGATTCATGAAGAATTGTACGAAATATGTGACCAGGTTAGGAAATTTGTAGAATAATGTATGGATACTCTTCCAGGATAAAGTTCACATAAAAGAAAATAAAAGGATACTACAAAGAAGAATGTTTGAGAAATTGATCTTTCTACTGATACAAAACTAAATGAAATAAAAAATTAAAAAACCACATATTCTTGATAATGGTTGTCCCTCACATATTATAAGTGATTGAAAATATATAAATATATTGAAATAATGGCAGAGGACTAGGTACTATTAGAAATAACAGTTCCTTGAAAATCCAAAAAAATAAACTTTTGGGATAGAATCTCAAAAATTAAAATCTGAGGAAGAGTTGTATATTTATGGTCTCAAAAAAAATTATATAGTGTGAGAAAAATTTGTAGTGATGGAAATGAAATGATTCTTTTAAAATATTAATGTATCATTAGAAGTGTGAATGATGGTAATGTTGTTACCAATGGAGAAAGATCCAATGGAAATATCTTCTATATAATAGAAAATTTTAACTCATTTTATTTTAGTGTTCATGATGATAAAAAATTATGGAATTTAAGGATTGGTAATATTGGGAATAAGAGTGTGAAAAAACATTATTTATTTTGTTAGAAACTTTCCAAAACTAAAAACAAAAGAATTTTTTTTGTATAACATTATAGAAAGGGACGATGGTTGGTAAAAAGCTATAAGAAAGTTGAGATTCAATCTACGACACCTCTTGCACATATTCATTCAGTTATTTTGGGGCTAATGAGTCATAAATAAACAAAAGGAGAATTTCAATTTTTCAAATTATTTATGATTTTACATGGATGACCAACATCATGTTTATAAAGAACAAATTGGAGGCTGTATAAATTTTAAAATCTTTCAAAATAAATGTTGGGAGGGAAATGGAAGTTTACATAATGAATTTGAGAACTAACTATGGAAAGGATTTTACATGAAATTATTTTTAATCATATCTATATAAATATTGAATTAATCAATAGTATAGTTATTTGTGAACTTCTCAACAAAATGTAGTTACAAAAAAGTAAAATAATAGAACATTGGTGGAAATGGGTAGAATAATGTTGGTAGAATAAAAAATTTAAATGTTCTAATATAGAAGAGCTATTATTACTTCTATATATGTTCAAAGAAGATGTCTACTATGGCTAGAATCCAAAATTACTTCTTAAGAAATGTGGTTTAATAAAAAACCATTAGTTAAATACTTCAAGGTTTTTTTGGACCCTTTTTACTAAATATAAAAAATATAAATCATGAAAATTTTTATAAAAAAGATAATTAATGAATTTTTATGGGATATTCACTTAATAAAAGAATATATATATTTTGGAACAAATATTTACAATCATTTTGGGAATTATACGATGTGAAATTTATTAGAAAACCAAATTCAGAAACAAAATATATTGTGAATATTAATGACGAAAACATAAATAATTTGAAAAAAAGTAAAAGTGATCCAAAATAGATATTTCAAGACTTAGAAGAATCATGTGGTGAGGAAAGTGAAGCTGGAAGAGTAAATTTTAAATTTCATACATTACAGAATCTGGTTGAGACTGAAAATATACATGGAAATTTTCAATCTATGATTCATAATAGAGTTATATTGGGATTGGAAAATTAGACATATCTCATCTAACAAATTGAACTAGGATTATTTTTAGAAGCTTTTGAATACAAAGAATTGACCAATTTTATGAATTAGGAGTTAGATCAAATTGAGAAAAATGAAACTTGTGAATCTGTTCCATGTCCAACATGAATGATTTTTAAACAAAAAAACGAGTATATAGAAAAATATTAAATGAAAATAGAGATGTTTTGAATAATATAAAAAGGATTTTTAATGGTTATTCATAGGATGAAGGTATGAATTTTAAATAAATCATTCCCCCCATATCAAGATTGGCAACTATCAGAATGCTCATAGTAGTGGTTTCACATCATTTTTTTAAAGATTAATTGAAGGATATAATGTCAGATTTCATAAATAAGGATATTAATGGAGAATATTATATTAAACAACCATGTGGGTTCATACATAAAAATTATAAAAAAATGTTTTGTAAGGTAAATAAATTCTTGTATCTGTTTAAACAAGATCTATGATCTTTTTACTCCAAACATGATAGTTTTTTTGAAAAATATTATTTTTAAAGGGAAACATGATAGAAAATTATATGTGAAAGAAGTGGAAACTTTTACCCAGATTTTTATTATTTATTTGGATGATATAATTTATACTGGAGAGGAAGAAAAATATTATAAAGATTTTGATGAAGAAAAAAGGAGAAATATGAAATGTTAATGTTTGGATAATTAACATTATTACTGAGATTACAAGTTGAAAAAGAAAGATAACATTTTATTTCTCAAGAAATATACTATTTGGAATTCCTAAAAAAGTTTGGAATGATAGAATCAAAATAAATTTTTACTCTTATTTCTAATGGGATAAAGATGAGTAAATATGTAGTAGTGAAAAGTGCCAATATAAAAAACTTTTTAATGTTTATTAGAATTTTTTATTTATCTTACAACCTCAATACATGACATTTTTTATGTGATGAATTTGTGTTCCAAATATCAAAGTAATAGGAAAGAATCTCATATGTTTATAGAAAAACTAATTCTCAGTTATATAAAAGGAACAACTTTACAAGGGATATTGTATAAAAGTATTTTCAATATGGACTTTCATGTTTATACTGATAATTATTGGGCCGGTGATTTCAATAATATAAATCAATTTTTGGATGAATATTTTTCTTATGAGAATGTTATGTGAGATGAAATATTATGAAAGATAGTTTGGTACCATTGAGTATAGAATAACTAAAATATGTTTTGGCTACCTAGGTTTTCACACAAATGTTGTGGAAGAAATCTTAGGTTCATGATTTGAAAGTATAAGTTTTTAAGCCATTGAAGATTCTTTGTGATAATCAGATTTCCATGGATATTTTTAAAAATCAACTTACAACACTCAAGATGTATGCACATTGATATCAAGTATCATTTTGTTAAGGATAAAGTTTTTGGTGGAGATAATATTCAAGAGTATATTTCTATAAAATAACAAGTTGCTAATGTTTTAAGAAAATATATGAAAAGGGAGATATTTGAAGAATTGAGGGTGTAACTTCAAGTTCATCCTGTACCAAGTAATTCCTAAATATCATAAAGATACCCCCACCATGTTTTGGATTATGTTAAAAATGGTGAGAGAAATTAAGAACTTTGTAAAATGTTTTCACAATTCGTTTTATAATGAATTTGATGAACTTTTTATCATAAAACGAGGGAAATAATAAAAAGTAGTAGAAGTAAAAATTATTGATTTAAAAAATAGAGAAGATCAATGTGAGGGGGAGTTTATATTAACATGGTCAAAAATTTTATTATCATAAAGGGATGTAATTTCTTCAAAAAAATTACTTTATCTGGTAGTTTAGTGATAGGATAATCTTTTTTTTAAAAAGACTATATTTTGGTAACAGTTGAAAAAATTTGAGTTGTTCCAAATTTGATTTTTGAAAAATTCCTAGTGACAAAAATGTTGAGTGTTAAAAGTTGTTTAAAAATATTGTTAACAAATACAATGGGGGATATTGAAGATACATTATGATGTTTTTCTATTTTTTTTCTTTTGAAAAACAACTTTTTTTATATATTTTTTTCTAATATAGGAAAAAAAGGATTCTAAAATTTAGAAAGTAAGAGTTTTTATGAACAAGAAGATTTCTAAAAAGTAACAAAGTTATTAACTTTATAAAATTAAGTCATATAATTCTATATAGATCTCAAATTTCCTCAAATCGTGAAAAATATCATGATACAATATTTTACAGAATATAAGTAGTTGAATTTTTATCGAGACAGATTTATGGATAATGTTTTTCTTAAAAGATTTGGTGGTGTAAAGTTCTTGATCAGATGGGACAAGGATGATGTTTTTGAAAGTAATGTTTTTTAAAAAGGAATCAGTTTCAGATCAGTGAATAGGCCAAAACAAATGATGGATATCATATAGAATAGTGAATAATCACATGTCACAAATCATAAGATAGAAAAATTTTATGTGTAACTCCCTGTTATGTTCCTTCAAGTATGCCATGTCCTTTGTTTTTGGTTTCCCCTTTTTTTGGTTCATTGAAGGATTCTCAGGAATGTAGATCCTTAATTGGGGAAAATGATCTTACATTAAGATATGTATGTCTTTTTGAATTAATGGAGTCTAGTTATATATGTTTCAAAGACATTTTTGTGTTATCCCAGAGCTTAGAGAACACTGATGTTGGTTTGAGATTTTGTATATAATTTGGAATGTTTGTGGTATTCTAGATTAATTAATAATGTGAAAGGGTTACATTTAATGTATTGGTTTCTAGGAAAATTTCATGAATTTTTAATGGTGTGAATATTTTACACACTGTGAATCAGGTTCACATATTGAAATTATTGATGTTGGGATTTTTAATCTGAGGTGATGCATTTTTTGATGTATCTCTAAATCACGAGACATCATGCCATGAAAGGGATTCATGACATGAAATTATAAAGAGCATAAGATTTAAACATGATCTATTCCTGACTGTTTATTCAATTGACCAAAACCTTCCCTTTTGAGATCAAGGTTCTCTCCAAGGTGATTTTTGGGATCTCTACTCCTTCCAGATCATTAATTCAATGAATTATCATCATGGTTATTATGGAGCATCCCTCTGAGTAATTAGTCTCTACTTATTCATTTTCATTCATCAAAGTGGTGGCGTTATCTGCATTTGTGTTTTGTATTTATTATAGATTGACAATTTCTATTAACCATTTTCAGTTTCATCACTTTCATTATGTTTTCAACTCTGATCCATGTTTTTTTATCTCCACTATCGATGGAGAATATGTTTCCATAATTCTTGAAGTAGGTGGACCTATTTAGGCGTTTCTAATTTTTTTAATTTCTATACATTCTTTTTCAATCCTTTGGGTTGTTCATTATAATTTATTTTCTTGTGTGATAAAGGGTTTTAAATTAAATGTGTTCATGTTTTTTAAAATAGTTTTGAACAAACTTGGGACATTAGGAACCCTGTGTTCTTTGGGAAATACACATTGGTGACCCTAGAGTGTGTGGCCTCAATAGGGGCTACTTTTGTGATATATTCAGATCATGGAAGGTCTCAATATCAGTTGGAACCAACTTATGGCAAGTTTATGATTCTTTTATGTGTACTATGTATTCTCACAAGTTAGAGATTAAATGGTGTTCTTTGTCTTTTATACATCTTTTATCAAATGATGTTTTATTTCATGGATATTTTTCACATGTTTAATTTACCTTTTTCATATTTTATGATTGATATATTCCATGATTTATTGAATATGCTATCAATTTATTAAAAAAAGGAAATTTTAAAAAATGGTTATATTTAGGAACATTATTTATAAAATAGATTACATTTTAAATCTATAACTTGTGAATTCTTGATATTATATCTTGTATAGATTATATAGTGGTATCCTACTAGTATATATGCTCACATCAAAATATTAACTTCAGGAATTTGTATACCATGTTTTATTTGGACTTAGGTAATGTTCAAAGAATCATATAACATCCAAGGTTCTCTTATTGTCTATTCCCATTGTAGTGGAATGGTTTATATGTGATGGTTCATAACATAGAGACTTTTTGGTCATTCCTATTCATACTATTGTAGTTTATTTTGTTTGAATTGGGTTGTATGAATCATGTTGTATCTTCTTCTTCTACATTTCACTCGGGTTTTTGGTCTTTTTTGGTTAGTGTCAAGATTTCTTTACTATTTTCTTTGTTATACCTCACCATGTGTGCAACACCTTGGGTGACCTATCTAACCGATACAAGTAGGTTTTTTAAAAATTGGTATTAGATGGATTATTTTCCTGAAGTGTGTTAACAGTGCCTAATTTTTGTTTTTTTATTATGTTAAAAAGATTTAAGACCATAAAAATTTGGGTAGTAAGTGTGGGAGGGTGCCAAACTAGTTCACTTATCTGTCTAAATATGAGTTACCTTGGGTGGTCAGAAATTCTTTTCTAGGTAGAGACCTGGTGTTTGAGTTCATTTGGGTGAATTCTATGGGAAGTTCATTTAAAAGAACATGTTAATTTTTAAAAGAGTAAACATTTTTTTAGAATTCATATTTTTTTTAAAATTCATAACATTTTAAATCCTTGATATAGATAACTAAGGTCGGTCATATGATTTTGGAATCTTCTTGGGTTGAATTGGTTTTTGTCTTGTGATTGCTTGACAATGCCTCATAGAAGAGATATTCCAAACCAAATTGTGAAATATTTGAGATAGTTTATATAGAAAAATCCTCCAATGGACCCTAATTTTGTTTAATATATAATCCACACCATTCAAAATCTGGGTCAAATAGGTGTCAAGAACCTATGATGAGAAGTTGATCCTGGATCAGAATTTACAAAGCATCACCCACTTTACTTTCATTGTGACAAAGGACCACATGAATATATAGGTATCCAATATATATCAAGACCTATTTTGGGGGTTTTTATGGAAAAATAGGTTTTTTACTATCATTATGGATTTCCAGTTCATACTAAGCCAAATTTTGTGGAGGATCCCATGACCTGTCATCATTCTGTATAATTTGGCCACCAGAAATGTTTTTGTGATAGGATTTTCCAATGTAGTAAGGTAGGATCTAAATTCAAAAAGGTTTCAAATGTTCAAATAGATGCTTTCAAGGGTGGTATGTATTATCCTCAGGCTATGGTGGATGTTTATGTGGCTATGAAATCATAGGGAGGATATGAGACCGAATGTATTTATGCAGTGGAGTATTCCCCCAGAGGAATCTAAAGTCGGGTCAACTATAATTAGCTATAAAATATTGATTTCATATTCTATGGTGACATATTTGTTTGATATAGGTTAAAATAATTTTATTATCTTAAAATATAGTTGACGTGGTGGATTTAGTTTGGAGCTTATTCTATAATTTTTGGATCTTTCCATGCCTTTGGGAAATAGGTCTGAACAAGGATTCAAGTGTCTCAAATTTTAGGTAATTATAAACTACTTTGAGGCGGAGTGGGAATTATTAGTGCTAAATCTTGACATCATTGACTTGTTTATCAATGTGAAATTGATGATAAGTTTTATGTAATTGATATAATTTCATCACCATCTAGTTCAGTTATTATCTTCGATGGGGTCACTCGTGTTTTTCAGGGTGACTGGGACTCTAGATCGGTAAGGGTGGGGCATGTTGTTCCTTATGCTGGGGTAATCTCATTCCAATTGTTAGAGATGTTTCTTGTTCATTTTGAACCTAATTTATGTAGCTGGTGACCTCTGGTAGTGTGTTCATATCATAAGGTATTTCTAGATTATTTTTTCTAGTGTACCACCACAGATAGAGGTCAAGTTTATCAGAGACTTGGTACCTAGTATGATGACAATTTTTATGCCATATTATCATATGAAACTATATTATTTCGTATAACTTAAGGTATATATTTTGAATTTTGTGGATAAGGGATTTATTAGTTCTAGTGTGTCACTATGAGCCCCATCTATCCTCTTTGCTAAAAAGGTAGCTGAGAGCCTCTCAATTTGTATTGACTATTAGATATTAAATTTGGTGATTGTCGAGAACAAATATTCCTTGATCAAGATTTATAATCAATTTGATGAGATTAGAGGGGATCATTGGGTTTTAATGAATGAAACGTGGTTAGGGTACAACTAGTTGAGTTTCTAAGAAGTGGATATCTATAAGATAGAATTTAGGAGTCAATATGGGCATTTAATGTTTTTGGTTATGCCCTTCTGACCAACAGACACTCCTTCAATGCTTATGGAAATGATGAAATGCATCTTTTATTGGTTCCCAGACACATTTTCGGTGGTGTTTGTGGATGATATTTTGGTTTAATCTAATATAAAAGAGGATCACATAAAACATTTGGATATAAATTATGAGAACATTGAGGGAAAATTTTATTTATGATATTTTTTCAAAAAGCGAGTTTTGGATGAAATAAATAATGTTTGTTAGGAATGTCATTATTTGTGACCGATGAGTGTAATGTATCACTAAGAGGGGAAGGGGGAATCAATGATACTATTTTTCTTTTAAGTTCAATTTTAGTTGAAACCTTCTCCCCCTGTTAAAGATTCAATTCCCTACTGAGAAGAAAACAAACACACATCCAAAGGAACATAGGTATTTATATGTTTCACTATTCAATAAGAATATCTATGTCCTTGGTATGGATGGAAGTAATCCAGTACCATAAAATCTGCTAAAAAATAATCCATGGATTACAATGATTAGGATATACCCTTACTCTCGTATAGAACTATGAAATAATCCACTAGATCTTTTGCACCTTCTTAGCACAATAAGGTAATACAACTTCTTTTGTAACTACTCATGTTACCTACGCTTATTTTCAATTAAACAAGTGTATACAAGTGTAACACAATTCTTTAATTCCTTACACTAAATAAGTTTATGAAATTTCTGGAATTATGTTAATAAATTCAATGTCCTATTTCCCAGTCAGATTCATTGAATCCTATTCTCCCTGATACAGCTGAATCGACACCACTTCAGACCATGAATATGCTAAAGCTCGGTATAATTCTTCCTAAATCCACAAATCTTATGTACGCTTAAAAACCGGTATGAAAAAACTCGTTCTAATTATTCCTCAGTCTGAAAAACCCAGTACGGTGATACCCAGTACATATATCCCATTCAGATTAGTTCATCCTAGTATGAAAACCACCTTCCAATTAAATCATCACTGTACCAATGTCAGCTAAACACAATATTCTTCTTGATGATGTGTATTCAATATAAGATAGTTGGTATCAATTTCTCTCTCGAAATAGTCGGAGATTCTATCTCTTCTGTGTTGAACAACACTTCAATGATAGACATCAAAAATTACAATGTACTTTCTCACCATTTATAGGTGACCCAAAATGGGTTAGGTGGGGATTCCAAAAACATTTTCCCGCTTACCCAAATTCAACCACATCTTTATTTCTATTGAAATCTCAAATCAATTCTAACTTTATAAACTCTTCTTTATTTTTCTTTAAACTTCTTCATCCTTCATACCTTCTTCTTTATACTATTATTGTTGAGGCAGATTACAATCATTAGGAATGAAAGGGTATGAACATCAGATTGTTATTCTCTCATGTATATTTCTCAATCTGATTTTTTAGAACTATTTTGAATCAAAATCATGTATTTTAAGGTTGAACTACCCCTCGATAAAGAATTCATCAATATTCATCTCTTTTTATCCTTTCTTAACCAATTTGAGACAACACACTTCTTTTTAACTTCTCTTGACACACTTTTCAAACAACATACTTCTTCTTAAATGATCTTGTCCCACTAGATGAAGACATTTAAAGGAGAAATCAGAGAAATATTCTTTCAGGATATGATCAACTCTAGTTCATATCATCTTGGGTACCATTACTTCTGATTACGATCATCCTGATTCTAGAAAACCTTTCTCACGAAATCACCTTTCCCATCTTCACCAATTTCATTTTCACATCCTTTCATCATCACTACACTTCATCTAAATCGCCTTCCACCACCGGTACTGCCTTACATTATCTGTATCATCTTTATCATTGGTATCATTATTCAATAACCTTCACTCTTCTCGGCACTGATTTTCAATCATCATTATATCTTCTCAGTACTGCCTTCCCATCAACACCCATTTTCCCTTGGCACCACGATTTCTCACCAGCATTTCTCTCACTTGGTACCTCTTCCATCGACTAACGATAACACATTTTCAATTACTATTGGTACCACTTTTCCAACTATCATTGGCATCACTTTTCCTTGGCATCACAATTAACAATTTTCATTGCCTTTCATCATCAGAATATCTTTCATTAATTAGTACCATCTCTCCATTCCTCCTTTCATCCATCAGGCTTTCATCACGATTTCTCACTTTAACTCATGATCTATGAGAAATACAAATAAAAAAAATCCACATCACACCTTTTACAACTTTTTTGTCATAGTGACTCCAATTCTCTATCACAAAAACCAAGGCTACCATTAAGATTCAATCAAAAAATAGGCTCTGATTCTAATGAAAACCCAGATATAATTCTTCCAAAAATTAGGCTCCAATTTTCTCAAAAAACATACTCTGACTCCTTTGAAAAATCGGTTTTTATTCCATCGAAAACAGGTTCCGATTCTATAGAGAAACAAATTCTGATTCATTTAGAAACAAATACACATTACGATTCTCAATGAAACAAAGAGAGGTGATTTCCTTTCCTTAAACCTTCATTGATAACAACAAACTTCATAGACATCAAAAGAAAAAACATGAAAACTATCACCTTCCTCATCATCATGGTCCTAACCATCCATCCAAATCGATTTTTTTTCATTTTCAAAAAGATGCTTTAGAATTAGCGGAAAACCTTACATTTCAAACAAAAGAAGTTCAAGATTCCAAAAAATTTGATTTCTAATTACAACATTAAAAAAACATCATCACCCATCTCAATTCCTGTGAATCTTGAGTCTCCACTCCTGCCTCGAGTCGCACACATATCCCATCCTACATCTCCTTTCGCCTCCCCATCATCACCACACCGGTGAGGCCCACCAGAATCCCCATTACTGGAGTGCACCATCGTAGTATTCATAATCCAACACCATTAACCAACATGAACATCAACAATGTCATCATCATCAAGACCACAATCATGAGAGTCTTCATTGGAACAATCAGGGACCAACCCAGAAAAACCATTCCAAAAACAATCCGCAACAAAGTCATATGAAGAAAAGAAATAAAATGAAACAACATCAAAACGGACCATTAGAACCAAAATATGCAGTCTTCCACAGAGGCGAATCCAACCAACATCGCATGCAACATAACCCTAAGTAGTGATTATAAATTCTTATTTCTTTTTTTCCATCCAAATCTCTTACTCACACTTCTTAGAACACAAAACAATTTATTTCCTACAACTACTATAGCAAATAGTTAGAATAGTACAGAAACCAAACAATGTTTAATTCATAGATTACCCACTACTATCTCTTTTAAGCAATAGATTGATGAAATAGTACAATTATACCCCTTGAAAAAATAATCCAAAGGTAAAAAGAGAATGGGTGTAGAACAACATACCTTAGCCTTGAAGAGAAACAGGTTAGGAAATCATGTTCGACCACAAATTTGATAATTATTCCATCAGAAAGAGTTTGGTAAAAATGTCATCCACTTGTTCCAATATTGAAACATATTCATGATTTACTTCATTCTTATACATTTTTTCTTTGATGAAATTATATTTTATATCAATATGCTTCGAATGATAACGTTGAATTGGATTCCTGGTGAGATTGATTAGTCTTTGATTATCACACCCCAAGAGCAAGGGTAACTACACTTCAATAAGAAAATCTCCCAACTGTGTCTTTATCCACAGATGTTGAGTAATGTATTGAGTGGAAGCAACATACAAAACTTCTGCCGTACTGATAGTTACTGAATTTTATTTCATTGAATGCCAACAAACAAAATTATTTATCATAACTAACACTCCACTAGACGTGGATTTTCTATTATCAACATCTCTTGCCCAATATGCATTTTAATACCGAAATAAGTCAATATAATATGAGCTTCAATAATTGATTCCAAATTTTTGTGTGCCTTTAATATATATAATAATTCTTTTTCCTACGATATGATTTGATACTTTAGGAGAAATGTAAAATCTTTGACATAAGGTTACAACATGAACAAGGTTGGGTATTAACGAATTAAAATAGAATAGACTTCCAATAATATTCTAATACTCTTTTTGGTCAACATCATTTCCTTCCCCATATTTACTCATATTTTTTCCTACTAAAATTGGTGTGGAGATAGGTTTTGATTTTTTCATGTGGAACTTATTGAGAAGTTCCCTATCATACTTTTCTTGGGAATGAAAAATGAATTCTTTATTTTGCAATATGTGTAACTCAAGAATGTATTTCATTTCCCCCAACATGGACATTTTAAAAGATCTACGTCATCCCTTCATAAAATACATCACAAATTCTTTCATCATTCCCATCAAAGATAAAATCATCAACATAAACTATTAAGATGAGGAAAAACTCTTGACTTTATCTGATATATATATATCTATCCACTATTATATTCTTGAAATTCATATTCCTTAAGAAAGTATCCAATTTGTAATAGCAATCCCTTGGATATTGTTTTATCCCATACATGGATTTCTTCAATATATATACATAAATCTCATATTTCCCAACAACAAATCCACACCATTGTTCAATATACACTTCCTCTTCAAGATCACTATTCAAGAATTCGGATTTGTAATCCATTTGAAATATCTTGTATCCTCATTGTGAAGTAATAGAAAGAAAGATTCTTATACTTTCCAATATGGCCACTAGAGAAAGGGTTTCATAGAAATGAATTCTTTCAATATGAGAATACCCTTTCCAATCCAATAATTCTTTGTTTCTGATAACTTCACCTTCTTTATTCAATTTATTCTGGAAACCCCATTTTGTGACAATAATGTTTTTGTTTTCTTGTTGGTGTATGAGTTGCCATGTGTTGTTATTTTTTATTTAATCTAATTATTCATTCATTGTTTAAACCCATTTTGGATGCTCAAAATCTTCTTTCAAATAATTTGGTTCCACTTTTGAATATAATGAAGTATGAGTAATGAATTTTGTTGTTCTTCTAGTTTGAACCTTTAGATGTAGATTGAAAATTATATTCTTAGATCCCATCTGTTTTTTCAGTATAAGATGCGAATTATGTTTATCTTACCCATCTCTAGAAATGGATAATTCCAATTATTCTTCTTAAGAAGGTATATAGTTGTCTGTATTCTTATCAGAATTGTTTTCTTCAACTTTCTCAACTTCCTCTTCAAGTTCAACAGGTTCTTCTTTGAAAATTATTTCGATCAAATTTATATTAACAGAATAAATAATTCTCATTGTTTCTTTATTTAATAATATAAAACCTATCCCTTCTAGAGCATATCGAAAAAAGACTCTATGTTTACCATTTTTCTCAAACATACCATCATTTCCACCTTTATTCTCTATTATGAACGGACTCCTGAAAAATATAACATGATTTAGAGTTATATTAATACCAAAAAACAATATATATAAAGTTTTATATGATTGTGGCCTATAGAAACACTAGTTATGAATATAAATAATATTAATTGTAGCTTGCCTCCAAAAGTAATGAGAAATGTCGTGTTCAAGTAACATGGTTCTTCCCAATTCTTACAGGTTTCTATTCATTCTTTCAGCAACCCTATTTTATTAGGGTATATATGGGGAACTATATTCAATGATTCATCATTTCTAAATTTCATAGTGCCTTCTTTAAAATCTTTCGCATCCTTCAATATTTTCAAGTCTCCTATCTTGTGTGAAGAACACCCACTATCATGTATCTAGGGTCATTCTCTTTTTGTAGTTTTCAATGCAGTTTCAACCAAAAGTAATTTTTCTTATTTCATTTCTTTCTTTACCTTTGGCTTCTAATAATTAAGAATATTTTTTTAAGCCGATAATAAAACAAGACAGCCTTTTTTCAGATTTCCTGGTTGTTCACATATCTCACAATAAGTTTCTATGGGATGAAACCTATTTTCAATCTTCATTTCATTCTTTTCAAAATTATTTTCAACAAATTTATCATTCTTCTTTCTTTGAGTATATTGAATCCCCATAAATATATTCCTTACCTACCCTATGGGATAATATTAATGTTTTTGGTCGAACCAACACATACTTCTAGTATTCCCAAATCCACCACAAATCCAGCAATACCCATAGAAAGAGTATTTTCCTATGAAACTTTTGTATTGATTAGAATCATGAATATGTTTCTCAGAAAATTTATTTCTTGAGACACCAACCTTTTGTTTATCAACATGGTTAGTCTGATTCTTTTATACTTTATTATATTTATAAGTATTTTAATCCTTCCACAATTTAGATTGTTTTAAAATATTTTTAGACTTAGTTTTCTATAAGACATCAGAATTTCCTGCATTTTTATCTTGGCCAAATAAATTTCTTTCATCATTATTATTTACAAAAACATCTTCATTCTTCACAGAAATTTTTAGGGTAACTTTTGTTGAACCATATATGGATTCTCTTATCAAGAAAATTCACTGGCCTTAGTGATAGAGTTTTGGAAACCTGTGTTTCTCAATTCAGATTCTGAAAGTTTTTATTGAGGAAGTCCCAAATCTTCTTGTTTTTCATTTAGATTCACTTATAGATGCTCATTAAGATTCTTCTCATCTTTAAGATACTTATTTAAATTATCAATATCTTTTATGAGTTTTTCATTAAAACATTTTTGATACTACATCAAAGAAGATCCCTCTTCCAGTTTATTGTTTTTCTTTTCAATTATTCTAATCATTGTTAAACATTCCTTCAACTCTTTTTTCAAATTCATTTCAAGTTGAGTTTCTTATTTTTCCTCTTTAGAACCTTTGATTTAATATTCTTCATCATTCACTATTACAATGAAATTATTTTCAATACCATACTCAACTAACTTTTTGGATTCTCCATCACTTCCATATTCTTCTACAGTTTTAGATTAGAAACATCTTCTTTTTTACTTGAAGAATTTCTTTTCTTTCCTTGAATTTCCTTTATCAACCTATTTCTTACAGGATATTCTTTGATTTCTTTCTTCATTATCACTATCCTCTTCAATTTTTCTTTAAGGAAAATTAGCCACAAAGTGACCAACACCTCCACATTAGAAAGACTTTAAGGGATGTTTCTCTCTGTACTTCCCTATACATATTTTCACATTATTAGAAAATAAAGATACAAAATAATTATGATTTTTTCATACCTCATATTTAGAATTAGAATCACCACAATATTCTTTGATTATAATCTTATGATAATTCTCCTTCTTCATAGCATTGAACGACATATCTTTGTCAATTATTTTATTTCTCTTCAGATATTTATTTATTCTAATCTAATAGATAATAAGAGTGCTAATATATTCATCAAGAGATAATGTCTCAGGGACTCTGTCTTCTAATGAAGAAACTTTTACATCAAATTTGTTTGGTAGGATTCTCAAGATCTTTTCAACAACAATAGAGTAATCTAGATTTTCAGCAATGTGTCTAATAGTACTTACAATCTCATTCACCATGGTATAGAAATCCCTTAAAGATTCATGTTCACCCATATTCAAGTATTCATACTTTAACCTCCAGATTTGGAGTTTTTCCTTCTTGACTTTTGTATTTCCTTTGTAAATGTTTTTCGGTTTGTCCCATATAAATATGGATATAGAAAAATCTTTCACTCTAAATAATTCACATTCTTAAAGTGAGGTTAATATAGAAATATTGTCCATTCTATCATTATCAATAAACCTATTATCAACAGGGGTAAGTGGAGCCTTATCATCATTGGGAGGAAACCCAACTATTTCAACTTCAAAAACATCACAACTGATAGACATAAATTATGATATCATTCTATATTTCAAGATATGATAGTTATTTCCATCAAATACTAGAATAACTTTACTATTCACACAGTTCAAATTCTCTATCAGTAAAGAATAACTAAGGAAACCTTTATTTATGATACCACTTGTATGTTCCTAATCAGTGTAATGTATTAGTGAGAGGGGAATGGGTGAATTAGTGACACTCTTTCTCTTTTAAGTTCCCTTTAAGTTGAAACAACCTTCAACTCCTATTAAATATTCAATTCCCTACCAAAACAACAAACGCACATCCACATGAACACATTTATTTAAAAGGTTCACTATACAATAATAATAGCTACATCCTTGGTATGGTTTTAAGTAATCCAATACCATACAATCAACTAGAAAATAATCCATGGACTACAATGAGTTGGATATACCCTTACACTCGTGTATCACTATGAAATAATACCACTAGTGCATGTAAACCCTCTTAGCGCAATAGGGTAATACAACTTATTTTGTAACAACTCATGCTACTTGCAATTATTTTTAATTCAACTAGTTTATACACGTGTAACACAATTATTCAATTACTCACCCAAAATAAAGGTATGAACTTCCTAGACTTATTTTAAGAAATTCATATTACGGTTTCCTAGTCTGTATCACTGAATCCGATTCTCGTTGATATAGCTAAATCAACACCATATCCAACCATGTGTATGGTAAAACCCATTACAATTCATTCTCAGTTTGGAAATATTTGGTACAGATAAACCCAGTACGAAAAACCCCATTTTGATTCATCCTCGGTTTGAGAAACCCAATACCTTAATACCCAGTATAGAAATACCATTCTGATTATTTCATCTAGGTACAAAAACCAAAGTCTGATTATATTATCATTGTACCATAGTAATAAAAAATAAAATTATTCCCAATAACATATATTCAATATAAGACAATAGGTATCACATTCTCTCTCTGAATAGTGGGAGCTAATCTCTCTTATGTGGTGTAAAATACTCCACTGAAAGACATCACAAATTATAATTTAATTTCTCTTTTTTTATAAGTGAACCTAAATCGATTAGGAAGGAATTAAAAAAATGTTTTCCCACTCATCTAAATTCACCAACATCTTAATTTCTCCTAAAATCTCAGAACAATTCTGAAATTTTCAATGCTTCTTGATTTTTCTAAAAACTTATTCAACCTCCATCCCTTATTCTTCAGACTCCGATTGCTGAGACTGATTACAATCATTAAAAAAGAGTGGGTTTAAACATTAGATTATGATTCTACCTTGCTAATTTATCAATCCATTGATTTATAATAGTTTTGAATCAAAATATTGTATTTTAAGGTTCAACTCCCCCTCAACAAAGCATTCAACAATCTCCATATTTTTTCTTCTTTCTTAACCCACATAAGAAAAATCACTTCTTCTTCACTTATCTTGACCTAATTGTCAAGCATCATACTTCTTCTTCACTTCTCTTAACCCATTATATGAATACATTTGAAGACCATACAGAACAAGAGTCATTTAGGATATTATCAACTCTATTTTGGATCATCTTGGGTATGATTATTTATGATTATGATAATCATAATGCTGGAAAACTATTCTCTCAGCATTACCATTCCTATTTGCAACACTTTTATTGATAGCTCCTTTCATCAGCACTGCTCTTCATCTACATCACCTTCCACCATTGGTACCAACATTCATTATCAGCACCATATTCATCATTGGTATCATTCTTCCATTAGCATCACTCTTCTCAGAACAACATTCCAGTCATTATTATCTATTCTAGGTACCGCTTTCCCATCAGCACCTCTTTTATCTTGGCACCATGATTTCTCACAGGTATTTCTCTCACATAGTACCGCTTTCATCATCATCACTTTTTCATCAACCATCAGCACCACATTTTCAATGCCTATTGGAACCACTTTTTCAACTATCATCTGTATCACTTTTCATTAGAATCTCACTTCACAATCATTACTTACTTTATCCCTCAGTATCACTTTATTCAATCAATACCATCTCTTCATTCCTCCTTTATTCAATCAAACTTGCATAAAAATCTCTCAATTTAACACACGATCTATTACAAATACAAATCAACAAAGCATCTTCACACTTTGTAAAAATTTCTTTGTCATTGTGACTCTAATTCTACATCACAACAACCAAGCCTTCCATTTTGATTCACTCAAAACATAGGCTCTGATTCTTCTATAAATTAGGATCTGATTCTTCAAAAAATTAGGCTTTTATTTTTTTGAAATTCTTGCTCCGATTCTTCTAAAAATAGGCTGTGATTCTTCTAAAAACCAGGCTCCAATTTTCTCAAAAGACAGATTCCGATTCCATCAAAAAAAGGTTCCAATTCCATCGAAAAATAGGTTCTGATTTCATCGAAAAATAGGTTCTGATTCATTTGGAAAACAAAAATCATTATTATTCTTGCCTAAATAAAGAGAGCTGATAAACTTTCTTCAAGCCTTCTTTGAAAATAAAATAATTCTTTGACAAAAGATGAAAAAAACGAACACCATCACCTTCATTATTAGCATTCTCCTAACAATATACCCCTTTGGATTTTATAGCAAACGAGGTTTTCATAAATCACTGAACTTTGTAACCTCAAGGGATGAATTACATGCCAATAATTATAAGCCTACATGAGACAACTCGTTGTAGGAAACAAGAATCATTGATAGAAACACCATGATGTCCAAAAGTAGTGACTTTGACTTCCTCTTTCTTTTTTCCATTGACAGCTCTTCTTCACCCTTCCTAGAACACAAAAAAATTTCTCTCCTAAAACTACTCCCAAAAACATTTAGAATAGTTCACACACTAAAAAATGCTTAATTCAGAGCTTACCTACCACTCTCTCTTTTAAAAAATAGATTTATTAAATCGTACAATTCTCCCCCTTGAAAAAAAAAATCCAAAGGTAATAATATAAGGGGGATAAAACAACATACCTTAGACTTGAAGAGAAAGAGGATGGACACCCATTTTCAACCTCAGTTTTGAGAATGATTCCTTCAGTAAGGGTTTTTTTTGAAAATGTTAGATACTTATTCTGATGTTGAAAAATATTAAATATTTAATTCATTCTTCTCAACATGTTATTTTATGAAATGATATTTGATATCAATATGATTCAATTGAGAATGTTGAACCAGATTCTTGGTTAGATTTATTGTGCTTTGATTATCACACCCCAAGAGTAAGGGCAACTTCACTTAAATAAGAAAATATTCCAACTGTGACTTCATCCACATAAGTTGAGTAGTGTCTTGATTCGTAGTATCATACTAATCTTATATCATAGTAATAGTTACCAAATTTTATTTATTTGAATGCCAACTAACACAATTATTTACGATAAAGAACACTCCACCAGATGTGGATCTTCTATCATCAACATCTCCTACCCAATATGCATCTGAATACTCAAACAAGTCAATACTATCTGAGCCGCAATACATAATTCTGAATTATTTTGAACCTTTGATGTATCTTATAATTATTTTTTAGAAATATTATGAGATTATTTAAGCGAACTTTGAAATCTTGCACAAAAGGTTACTGCATAAACAATGTCAGGTCTTGAGACAGTCAAATACAACCGACTTCCCATCAACTTTCAATACTCTTTCTGATAAACTTTTTTTCCTTCACCATCTTAACTCAGCTTTGTTCCTACTGAAATTATTATCGAGACAGGTTTTGATTTTTCCATGCCAAACTTCTTGTGATGTTCCTTAACATACTTTTCTTGGGAAATAGAAATTTATTCTTTCCTTTGCATGATGTGTAACCCAATAAAGTATTTCATTTCCCCCAACATGGAAATTTCACAAAACTTCTTCATATATTTAGAAAATCATTCACAATTTCTTTCAAAATTCCCAAAAAAAGATAATATCATCAATTTAATCGTTGACATTGAGGGAACACTCTTGACTTTCTCTGATATAAAAATTTCTATCCACTATTCCTTTATAGAAATTCATCTTCCTTAAGCAAGTATCTAATTTTGAATACCATGCCCCTGTATCTTGTTTTATCCCATACAAGGATTTCTACAATCTATATACATTACTCTCATCTTTACCAATAACAAATACACATGGTTTTTCTATATAAACTTCATCTTCAAGATTAGCATTCAAGAATGAGGATTTGAAATCGATATGAAAGTTATTGTAGCCTCGTTGTGCATCAATATCAATAAATCTTCTTATAATTTCAAATCTTGACACCAAGGAAATGGTTTTGTCGAAATATATTCCTTTAACCTACAAATACCATTTTCAAACTAATCTTGTTTTGTTTATGATAACTTCACCTTCTTCATTTAGTTTGTTCCAGAAAACCCATTTTGTGCCAATAATGTTTTTGTTTTTAGGATTAGGTATGAGGTCCCATTTGTTGTTCTTTTCGATTTGATCCAATTATTCATTCAGGGATTGAACCCATTCTGGACGCTCAAATGATTCTTTCACATCATTTGGTTCCACTTTTGAATATAACAATGTATGCGTGATAGAGTTTTTTCTTATTGTTTAAGCCATATGTTGTCTATCTCTAATTAAATTATTAGATTCTATATGTTTCCTAATATTATGATGAGATTCCCAATTATCTTCATCACCACTAGAAAAGGATGAGTTTTATTCTTCTCCTTGAGTATGTATAAACTTGAATGTATTCTTATCAGAATTGATTTATTCATTTTTCTCAACTTCCTCTTCAACTTAAGTAGGATCTACTTTCCAACTTCATTCGATAACCTTTCCATTAAATGAATCAATAATTCAATTTGTTTCTTTTTTGAATCACTTATATCTTCTTCCTTTTGAAGCATATCCAAGAAATATTCCATATTCACCTTTTTAATCAAACTTATTATCGTTTCCACTTTTCTTATTTAAAATACATGGACTCACGGAAACTCTAACAAGATTAAAACTTTGAGTACGTCCATAGAATAATTAATATGGATTCTTAACTAATTATGTCCTGTTTAAACACCAGTTCTGAATATAAATATTAGAAATCATAACTTGACCCCAAAAGTAATTTGAAATTCCATGTTCAAATAACGTGGTTCTTACCATTTCTAGCAAGCTTATGTTCTTTCTTTTAGGAACCCCATTTTTGGGGGTGTATATGGGGAACTATATTCAATATTTAATCACTTTCAATTTTCATTGTACCTTATTTAAAATATTTCACATCCATTAACAATTTCAAGTCTTCTTTCATGTATGAAGAACACGCAGAATCATGTATCTAGGGTTATTCTCCTTTTTTGGCTTTCAATGCAGTTTAGAGAACAAGAGCTATTTCATCTTTCATTTCCTTATTCACCTTTTTATTGTGAGAATTAAGAATATTTTGTTGAGTTGACAAAAAATAGGACATCCTTTTATAAGATATCCAAGTTGTTCACATATCTCATAGATAGTTTTCATGGGTTCGAACCTATTTTCCATCTTCATTTCATTCTTTTCAAACTTCTTTTCAACAACATTCTCATTATTCTATATTGAGGAGATTAAATCTCCCTTAATCTATACCTTTTATAACCTATGGTATAATAGTAATTTTGTTGTTTTAACCAAGAAATACTTTTTGTATGCCCAAATCCACCACAAAACCAACAATACCCATAGAAAAAGTATTTTCCTCCAAAACATCTGTACTGATCAGAATCATGAATATGTTTCTCAGCCTATTTATTTCCTAAGAATCCAACCTTTATATTATCAAAAAGGTTATTCAGATTATTTTCTTCTTTACTATATTCGGTATTATTTGAAACCTTCTTGGATTAAGATTGTTTCAAAACATTTTTGTACTTAGGTTTCCCTAAGACATCATAATTTGTATCAATATTGGTATTGGACACATAAAAAACATTCCTAAAATTATTATTTATAGAAACAACTTTATTATTCTTGACATCTTTTAATGGAAAATTGTGTTAAAAATTCTCCAAAAATCTCTTTTCAAGGACACTCACCAGCCTCAGTGATAGAGTTTTTGAATCTTGTGTTTCTTAATTAAACTTCTTAGAGTTTTTGTTGAACAAATACCAACTCTTGTTATTTTTACTTCAGGATGACTTCCAAATACTCATTAGAATTATTCTCATCTTTAAGATACTAATTTAAATAATCAATATCTTTCATGGTTTTTTATTTAACACCTTTATTATTGCACACCAAAGAACATTTATCTTCTAATTTTTTGATTTTCTTTTCATGTATTCTAATATTTCTTAAAAATTCCTTCAACTATTCTTTCAAACTCATTTCAAGTTTAGTTTCTTTTTCTTTATCTTTAGAACATATACTTCCATATTATTCATCATTAACTATTTCAATGAAAGTAATTTCAATACCATACACAACTGAATTTTCAGATTCAACATCACTTCATTCTATTTCATTATTTTTAAATAGTAAACTTCTTCTTTTGGACTAGAAGAATTTTTTTCATTCCCTAACATTCCTTTATCACCCTATTTCGTCGATGATCTTCTTGATTTTCTTTCTTCTTCATCACTATCCTCTATTTTTCCTTTGATGAAAATTATCCACAAAGTAACTAATGCCTCTACATTCAAAACAATTTAAGGTATGTTTTCCTTTTTATTTCCCTGTACCAATTTTCATAATAATAGAAAATGAGGATAAAACATCATTAATATTTTTGCATAACTAATTTTCAGAATTGGAATCACCATCTTTTTCTTTGATTATAATATTATTATAATTTTCCTTCTTCATATCCTTAAAAGAAATCTCTCTGTAAAATATTGTCTTTCTCTTTATAACTTTCTCTCATCTCATCTCATATGTAATAAGAGTGCTATGTAAGTCATCAAGAGATAGTGTATCAGGGTCTCTGTCTTTTAATTAAGAATATTTTTCTTAGAATAAGTTAGGTAGGATTTCAAAGATTTTTTCCAAAATTGTAGAGTCATCCAGTTTTTCACTAAAGAATCTAATAGTACATACAATTTCATTCACCCTGGTAAAGAAATCCCCAACAGATTCATGTTCACCCATATTCAAGTCTTCATAATTTAACCTATATATTTAATGTTTTTATTTCTTGAATTTTGTATTTCCTTTATAAATGATTTTCATTTTATCCCATATACATTTTTCTATAGAAACACCTTTCATTCTAAAGAATTCACTTTCAAAAATTGATGATAGTATAGAATTCTTGGCCCCTCCATCATTCTCAAGAAACCTTTTTCAACAGGTGTAAGTGGATCTTTATCATCATTAGGAGGAAACACAAATATTTCAGAATTAATAACATCATAAATGATATACATAAGATATGGTAGCATTCTATCATGAAATATATTATATTTCATTCCATCAAAGAGTAAAATACCATTACTGTTTGCATAGTTAAAGTTCTCCATCAAAAAAGAATAGTGAAGGAAACACTCAACTATGATACCACTTATAAGTGCCAAATTAGTTTAATGAATCACTAAGAGGGGGAAGGGTGAATTAGTGATACTCCATTTCTTTTAAGTCCATTTTTATTTAAAATAACCTTTTCCCCATATTAAAGATTAAATTACCCATTAAAAACAAAAAAACTCACATCCATAGGAACACAGGTATTTACAAGGTTCACTATTCAATAAGAATAGATATGGACTTAGTATGGTTTGATGTAATATAATACCATAAAATCCACAAGAAAACTATCCTTGGATTACAAAAAGTAATATATCCCTTACCCTCGTATAAAACTATAAAATAATCCCACTAGTGTGTGTGCACCCTATTAGAAAAAAAGGCCAATACAACTTATTTTTTAACAACTCATGTAACATGCTATTCCTTTCAATTAAATAAGTTTATACAAGTGTAACACAATTCTTTAGTTCCATACCTAGAAGAATGGTAATAACTTCCTGGATATAAGTTATGAAATTCAGAGTTCAATTTCCCATTTTGTTTCTAGAAATCCGATTATCTCTAGTATAGCTGAATCTGAACCCCTACATACACTGAGTATGTGGTAACTCCGTACAACTCTTCTTTAGTTCGGAAATATTCAGTATGGTAAAAACTGGTATGAAAAAACCCATTCCGATTCTTTGTGAGTTTGATAATCCTAATATGGTTTCACTTAATACTGAAATATGATTCCAATTAGTTCATCTCAATATAACAACCACATTCCAATTAAATCAGCACTGTACCAAAGTCATCCCAACACAACATTTTTCCTTACAAAGTGTATTCAATATAAGACAACCAGTATAAATTTATCTCTATAAAAATTTAGAGATTCTCTATCTTCCATGATTAATATTACTCCACTAATAGACATCACAAAGTAAAATGTACTTTCTCTCGTTTTATAGGCGATGTAAAATGTGTTAGGAGAGAATTTGAAATCTATTTCCCCGCTCACCTAAATTCATCCACATATTCATTTCTCCTGAAATCTTAGAGTAATCCAGAATTTGTCAAATCTTCTTGATTTTTTTCAAATCTTCTTCCACATTCATCCCTTATTGTCTAGACTCTAATTGCTGAGGCTAATTACAATCATTAGGAAAGAAAGGGTCTAAACATCAGATTCCAATTCTCCCATGTCGATTTCCCAATCTGATTCCTTTGAACCGTTTTGAATAAAAATATTATATTTGATTATTCATCTCCCCCTTGACAAAGAATTCAGAAATCTCCATTTATTCATCCTATTTCTTAACCCACTTGAGACAACCCACGTCTTCTTCACATCTCTTGAACCACTTATCTTACAAGACACTTCTTCTTCACATATGATGACCCACTAGATGAATAAATTTGAAGGATGATCAAAGCTAGAGTATTTCAAGATACGTTCAACTATGGTTACAATTATCTGGGGTATGATTTTTTCGGATTATGATCATCTTGATGGTAGAAAACCTTTATCTCACCATCACCTTTCCCATCTGCACCACTTTCATTTGCACCTCCTTTCATCAGCACTGGTCTACGTTGTCATCGCCATCCACCATGAGTACCGACTTTCATTATCAGTACCATATTCATCATTGGTATCATTCTTCCATAGGCTTAAATATTATAGACACTGACTTCCAATCAACATTATCACTTCTTAGTACCACTTTCCAGTTGATAGTTCTTTTCCCTTAGCACCATGCTTTATCTGCTGCACTGCTCCCACTTGGTACGATTTTCATCAGCACCAATTTTTCATCATCCATCATCACAACATTTTCAATGATTATTAGTAAAACTCTTTACATTATCATCAGCATAACTTTTCCATAGCATCATAGTTCAGAATCGACACTACCTTTCTCCATCAGTATCACTTTCTTCAATCAGCACCGTCTTTCCATTCCACCTTTCTTCCATCAGGATTGCATTATGATTTATCACTTTAACTCATGATCTATGAGAAATAAAAATAATTAATGCATCATTATATTTTGAAAAAAAATTTAGTTATAGTGACTACGATTCTCCATCCAAATAACCAATTATTCTATTCCAATTCGTTCAAAAAAGGATCATATTCTTCTTGAAAATCAGGCTCTGATTCTTCTGAAAATCAGGCTATGAATTTTATTAAAATAATGCTCCGATTCATATTAAAATTTGGCTCCATTTTTTTTTTGAAAATTAGACTTTTATTCTTCTAAAAATAAGGCATTGATATTCTAAAAACAATATCCAATTCTTAAAAAAAGCAAGTTCTAGTTGCATCAAAAAATAGTTTCTGATTCCATCAAAAAACCTGTTCTGATTCATTCGGAAACAAAAACTTATTATGGTTCTTTCTGAAACAAACATAGGTGATTTCTATTCATCAAAAATTCTTATACAAAATAATAATTCTTAGAAAAAAAGACAAAACATGAAAAAAATAACCTTCATCACCATCTTGCTCCTAACACTAGGTAGTTATGTCTTAGGATCAACCAAAAAATCTGTTTGACATATGAATTTTCTTGGGGTTGGTAGGTAATTATAGGTTGGTTGTTAAGGAATTACCCAAGAATTAATTTTTGATGATAGCATTGACCCATAAGGGTATAAATCTTGAGTGGAATGAAAATTTTTATATTTCTTTTAAGTAACTAAAGGTGAGATTGACATTAGTTCCAGTTTTTATTCTTCGAGAAATAGGTTCAGCTTATAATTTTTTCTATGATGCATCAGGAAAGGGTCTCGGGGTGTGTCTTGATACATGGGAGCTGAATGGTAGAATATGGGTATTGAAATTAACTCCATCATGAGAATAACTACTCTACCCATGATCTTATGTTTGTAGTAGTTATGTATTCAATCAAAACATGACATCACTACCTCCTTGGATAACAGTTTATAGAATATCTTGATCATTAAATCCTAAGGATTATTTTCACCCAGAGGGATATGAATATGAAACATATTCAATAGATATTGTATCTTGTAAATTTTAATTTTGATAATTCTTATTCTCATAGAAAAGGGAATGTGGCTAATGATGCATTGAGAAAGGCATCACTAACACAAGAAGTGAATTAATAATTGAAATAGAGGTCTTTGATGAGTTCATGAACAAGGATATGTTTTGGAATAAAAAAATCTTGTGGTAAAGTATGTCTAGATTTGATGAGGTATGACTCATTGTTTAATGATTGGGTATGGATCGAGCATATGTTTGACCATGTGTTACAAAAATTTAGTAAAATCATTTATGGTAGGCAGACCTCAAGTTAGTGGTCTCAATCTCCCAATGGAGCTTTGTGTATCCATAACATGTTGGTTTTTATAGTTTCCCTCAGGCTAGAGTTGATATAAAGTTGAAAACAATCTTGTCGGTCTATACTCCCAGGTACTACCAAGATGTATCATGATTTGAGACATTGGTATGTGTCTCTTGGGAAGAGATGGTTGATTTGGTATTTTGTATCATGATGTTGTAATTTTTAGAGAGTTGAGGTGTAACAAAAAAGGAATGTTGTTTTTTATAGCCCTTACTCATTCTGGTATGGATATGGGGGAATATTTCCATCGATTTCATCATTGTTTCACCATGAAATCCAAGTGGAAAGCATTAAATATGGGTGAACATTTGTCGACTCATGAGATCAAAATGTTTTCTTTCTATTAAAGAGATAATGAAGATGAAATATCTTTGGTAATTGTACATATAATAGATTATGAGACTTAATAGGTTTCCCTTTTTATTTTTTTTGATTGGTACCTGATGTTCACACCCAAGTATTGGAAATTATTATAGGTGGCATTGGGTTCCCAATTTAAATTGAGTGCAACATGTCATCCATAATTTAATGGGTAGATAGAGAGAGCTATCTTGGTTCTTGAGGATATTATTTTTTCTTGTGTTTTTGATTTTAGTGCTTCTTGGAAAAACCATTTTCATTTGGTAGAGTTTGTTTATAAAAATGTTTTTAGGACTCTATAAAATTTGCACTTTTTGAGGATTTGTATGAGGGTCCATATATATCTCTCTCTATAGTGACTGGAAGAGTTGGAATATAATTCCTTAGTTAGAATGTGTCTTGTTTATGAGATGACAGAGAGGGTGTAGTTGATCTAGAAGTGTTTGATCATGGCACCGAGTCATCATAAATCTTATATAGAACATATTCCAAGTCGTTGGAGTTTAATATTGGTGATATGGTTATTATTAGAGATTCAATATTGTTGGGACATCCTAGAATGGTTAAGAAGGGTAAGTTATCACTGAGGTTTTTGGGTCCATTTGAGATTGTTGGATGATGAGTTAGATGGCCTATCGGTTGGAGTTATAATCTAGTTTGAATTATCTCTACAAAGTGTTTCCTGTAATCTAGTTGAGTAGGTATTGAATGGATAATTTCCATGTGATTGGATGGGAAGACGTTGAACCTGAGCATGAAATCACTGGGGTTGAGCAAACAGTTTAGATTATGGATCATCGAGAGATGGTGCAACATAGTAATATGATTTCTTTGGTCCATGTTATGTGGAAGTGCATACATGATATCCATGAGATGTGGGAGTGAGAATGGATGATGAGTTAGCAGTAGAATTCACTTTTTTTATTCCAGGTTCTTGAGTATTTTATGGGGATAAAATTTATTTATGGTGGGTATTTTGTAACACCCCATTAACTTTATTCAGGCATGCCTTGCCTATTATTTTATTTCCCTTTCAATTTGGGAACATTGAATATTTCTTTGGAATTTGGATCCTTGTATGGTGAAAATAAACTAATGTGAAGGGATTTATGTTAGTTTGAATTTATGGTCTCTAAGAATAATTCTTTCTATTTCATGGTAGGGTTTTCTCTGAGCTTGGAGATCACCGGTGTTGGGTTGGGATTATGTGCATAATAAAGAACTATTTCCTATCTTCTGGATGAATTCTTGATGTGAAAGGATTTAAAATTCATATATTTGATACTAAGAATATTTCATGAGTTCGATAATTTAGTTAAAGGTTTACATTCCAATAATCAGGTTTAGTTTATGAAATTATCAAATTCAGGTTTTTTAATCCGATTTTATTCCTTTTTTCAGCTTATCATTCATTCAGGGGATTTCACACCATGAAATGGATTCCTGACATTAAATTATCATGTATAGAGGTTTTGAATGTGATTCACACTATAATATTTATTCCTTTGTCTATATACTTCTCTCTCAATACCTAGGATCTCTTTGAGGTGATTATGGGGAACTCCACTCCTTTTGTATCATTAGTTCAATGATCGATCATTTTGGTTATTGCGGTGCATCTCTCCATGTAAATTGCCTATACTTATTCATTTACATTGGTCACAATGGAGGCTTTAGATGATTTTTTGTCTCATATTAATGAATGATTGATGTTTTATATCAACCCTTTGTAGTTTATTATCACGCCTTGTCATTTGAAGCACGATCAGTGGCTTGTTGATCTCCGTTGTTAAGGGAAGATAGGTTTCAATTGTTCTTGATGTAGGTGGATATATGAAAGTGTTGATAATTATTTAATTTATATATATTTTTTGTTTAATATAATGGGGTTTTCATTAAAATATATTTTATTTTTTGAAAAGGGTTTTTAATTAAATGTGAGCATGTATTTGGAAATGGTTTCGAATAAACGTGGCACATTAGGAACCTTAGTTGCATCGAGAAATAGACATAGTTTAACCTAGTATGTATGGAACCACTACTGGATTATTTATTTGATTTCAATAGACTTTATATAAATAGAATATTATTTAAAACCAACATATTCCTAATTTAGGATTATTTTATTTCTAGTATGTATGCCCATAGCCTAGAGCACAAATGGCGTGATTTGTCTTATATACCTAGTTTATTGGTTGACGGGTTATTTCAAGGACATATTCTAAAATGTTTAATTTACCTATTTTTTTACAGGATATATTCCTTCATTTGGTGAATATAGATACATTTATGGAAAATTAAGTTATTTTTTTATGAAGGGGTTTGTTTATGAAAATGATTTTTAAATGATATTTTCATTTAAAGATAGAACTTTTTCTTTATTAATATTATAACTTGTATTTATTTTTTGGTGGTATCATATTGAGATCTATGCTCACCCCTAAATTTTATTTTGGGAGATTATAGAACATTTTTGTAGGACTCTAGGAAAGGTAAGGGAATCATATATCATTCCATGTTCTATTATCGTTTGTTCCCTTTATAGCAGGATGATATCGATGTGATGGTTTGTCTCATGGAGACTTGTCAATCTTTATTATTAAACAATTTCTAGTTTAGCCTATCTGGATTGGGTTTTATTAATATTTTTTTATCTTTCATCTTCATTGTACTTTGGTTTTATGTATTTTTTTATGCTAAATAATTTTTGTTTTCTTTTTTATACATCACCATGTGGCATCCCACCTTAGGTGCCCTATTTAGCTAACCCGGGTTGATTCGTTATAGTATGAATATCTGAAGTAGTTATTATTTAGTTTTTGTAGTTTTTAAAAATGAGGAGGAAATAGAAAGTGGATCAATATGTAATATTTGAATATCTAAAAAATTTAAAAGTGGTATATTTTTTTTGTAATAGATTATAGTGATTTAGTCAAAAACCACCCCAAAAACCTTTCTGGATAGAGATATTTGAGGGATTTGGATGTTTTTTCTTTGGAAAGAATTTTATCAGATGAATAAAGTTTTTAAACCTCATCAAATATCATATTTTTAATAAGAAATAGATGATCAGACATAGAAGATAAGTCTCATATAAAATAATTGGGTTCCAAAATAAATTTTTTTGGTTTTAACAAATTCCGAGTTTTGTGTGAAAACAAAAAAGGAAGAAAAATAATGTTTAAAAAGATGTGTTAAAGTTTCTTCTGGGAAGAATGTTGTATGTGTAATAAGTATTTAAAATTTATAATGATTTATTAAACAATCATCATTTGGATTGATTAAATGGATAGAGAAATGTTTTCAAGGTTTATTTTGAGTGATTTGTCTTCAAATAATCCAAATGAATTAGATAGAGGCTAGTTCATTTCCAAAAAGATAGTCTGTCTAAAGTTTTAAGAACAATTTTTTTTACAAGATGATGTTTTGTGTTATAAAGATTTGAATTACTAGTAAAATAATTCTATTAGATGATTTTTTTAAGGAAGTACATCAGATGAACTTTTTTAAGGACTTAAATAAGGCAAAACGTTTGTATGAAAGTCTATTAGATGAAATTATATAAAGATTCATATGAAGTTATAAGCAGAGGTATGAAGATCAAAAAGAGTCAACCTGATTAATAAAATTGAAGAAGTGCTTTTTCTTCTTTAAAAAACCAATTCTCAAAAAAAATCTTGTAGATAGATATTCCTGATAAAATTTACATAACATTGTGAAGTCCTATGTTGTGATGATATTGTGCTATTTTTTAAAGAAATTTCTTATCAAACAAATTAAGGATGTTATGAATAGTTTAATAAACATAAAGCTTAAATATTTGGAAGAAATTTAAAAACACAAAATAATTAATTAAAATTCACAAATATTCTATATGGTTTGATAAGTGTCCCAAAAAATTCAAATAAACATGAAATTTGGATTTATAAATTTCATTGCATGGGAAAACAATTGGTTTTTACACCTTTTCTATTTCTATGAAACCTACAAATATAGGTGTAAAGTATGTCGATACATGGTACTATCTACTAGTAAAAATACATGATTCTAAAAATATTTTGTTAGAGTGGAGTTTCCATCTAAATTCAGTTTTTTTGAGAAAGAATTCAAAACTAAGATTTCATATGAAAGTATCGAATAGAGTTATGTTCTGAGAATTGGTTAATGAGCGTCAGAAAGAGGCAACATAAATGGTTTCAATACAAAAGGTTTTACGAGGCATTTATATTTATAATCATATAGAACATAGGTTTTTTAAAAGGTTATGTTTTATAAAAGGTACATCAGACAGAGGACATCATATGCAGACACATCAGACATAGTTTCTGGATAAAATTTGGTTAGAGAAGATTTCAAAACATTATATAATTGTGTTCTGTCTCGAATTTTATTAGAAAATTTTTAAACCAATAGGATTAAATATAATAATTATTTTTTGGAGATAGAAGGAGTCTAATAGTACTTGAAAAAAAATTTGTATTCACTTCTTGGTAATAGTGAATTTCCATAGACCTATACGAGTAGCTGTGGTAAGGATTTTAGTTCTCATACTAAGCCTAATCCTTGTAAATCATGTGTTGTTTGTTTTCATTCCTTATTTTTCATTTTTTTTAGTTTTTTTAGAATTTATAATTAAATAAATCTAACAATTTATAAAGTTCAAGTTTCATAAAGAAGGATATTTTTAAAAAGGACAAAAAATTAATTGAGCCCTCATTCTCAGTTAATCTATGATCCCTAGAAATTTCAAAAAATTCATTACCTAGTATTAATTATTTTTATTCAAAATATTTAATCCATTTTATACAATTAAATTTCTTTATGTTGTATAATTTTATTTAAAATTAAAATAATTTTTTTTATGATAATTGATTTTCGAAAAAAATGCATTTTTAAGTATAAAAATATTTTATTACAAAATTCATGTCAAATTTCAATTATAATAACATTTATTGTTTTATCATTAATCAAAAGGAACTAATGAAATATTAAAAATAATGCAAAATACAATTTTAATTTATAAGTACTTGAATGGAAAATATTTCTTGCAATAAAAATCATTATATTTCCCTATTCATTGAAAAATCAAACATTTTAGATAATTAAAAATAATATATCCTAAAATTATTTTGACATAATGAATTTAAAAATTATATACTTTTTAATCAATTAAATTTCATAAAATTTCCAAAATTTGTTTATAGTATTCTCTCACAAAAATCAATATAAACCATTTTTTAAGAAAACATATTTTTGAAGCATAAAATCACATTACAGAAAATTTGATTTATTTTTTCCTAAGAATTAATCAATAAATTTTAATTGAGTAATAAATTTATATATATTTCATAATTTTACTTATCCTATTCATAGACACCAATATAATGGCTAGGTTATGACTATATCATTTAAATATTTATATTTTATGGTTCATTTAAGCTTCGTGTTTCATGTTGTACACGCTCTTGAACATAATGTTCTTCTAAAATACTAGGATATTAAATTATCCACCATTTAATCAATTAAAGCCTCATAATATGAACTTGAGATTTTTAATCAAGGGATTTATATTTGAAAACAACTAATTAAAATCCCATATCATAAAAAGGGTTGCTAAAACATTATTTTGAAAAGAGGGAAAGGGAAATATGAAGGTCATATAGAAAAAACATCCAAATAGATGAACATTTGTGGGAAGTAAAAATATATATATAGATGAAAAATGTAATGTCTAAATAATGATATATAGTGATAGAGAACATTGATCATAAGAAATTTAATGATTAAGAGAATGTTAATGGCCACTAAATTGTAAATATAATAGGTGTGAAAAAGACCATCGATTCATTAGTAATTTAGGTAATATGACATTTTTTTTGTTTCAAGACTATATTCCTAGAGTTTAAGAATGATTTTTACATTTACACTAATAAAATATGGATTTATACTTACTTGAAAATTAAAATTTCAACCTTTAATCAATTTCCACAATAAAATAATTTTTTCTCCAAATGATGAGTATTAAATATTATTATTTTCAAACATGAAGCTCTATAACCAACTTCTCAAAGATCACATAATAATAAAAATGACAAAAATATATTCATTCTATATTTATATATTAACCAAAACTGAAATGGTTAGCATATGGATAGATTATACCTAAAATGAATAAACCTTCAGATAAATAAATAATAAATTAATATCCTAAATTCAACAATAACCCAAAAGGTTCATCTTTTATTATTACACACATAAATATCCATAAAAAATTCAAAATATTCTTGAACAAGTTTAAAATTATTAATATTTTATCATATAATACTTAAAAATATTCTAATATTTTATATAATAACCATAATTATAATATTTCTCAAATAAATTCATATATACATCCAAAAGATAATTATACTTTTACTCCTTAAGTAAAAACCCTTCATAACAAAATTTATTTCTATATATAATAAAAACTACCAAAAATAGTGAATTTTTTTAAAAATAATATTAATCACTTAGTAACCAAATATCATTTCATCCCATGGTTATCTATATGATAAATCCAACATTACAAAAAAATAATAACCCTTTTGTCCAAAATTATATCAATAATAACAATATTAAATATTTTTTTAACATAAAAGTTTATGTCATACTCTCTATATTACATCCCAAAAAATGTGATAAGATTCCTCCCAAATAATCCATCATGTTAAACCTAAGGGTTACATTTATTTCAACACAATGAAATGTTTCAAAAAATATCACTAGTCCCCTTAAATTATCATTAGTTAAAAGCTCAAAAAGGGTGATTAAGACTTAAAACTTATGATCGAACCTAAAATTATATACCCATGATGATACCCATATCTCTTAGACTCACATTAAGGAATCCAAATCAAAAAAGTTATCTAAACCATACACTAATACCAACTATAATTACCCTGATCCCACCCTCCCAGATCTAGTGTTAAAACATAATCTTTAAATTTTTGCATTTGATACTGACAAACATGACCCAATTTTAACCCTTTTAAATATATATAACCTAAAACTAAAATATTGGATCACATACATACTTAATAATATTTTAGTTTTACAGTTTTATATTATTTTTAAAATATCTTACATAGCAATACCCGTGTATTCAAGTAATCATTTTTCTTAATATACCTAGATTTTCATATTCCACATTAAGTCTTATATATCTCCCATAAAATTGTTGATACATAAATACATTCTAGAAAGAATTAATTTAACATAAATATTCACAACATAAGGGAAAAATATAAGAAGGGAGAGATCAATGTTCAGTAATGTCAATATAAGAATTAAAAATTTAACGAGATCAATGAGTATTATATGAGAATAAGAGTATGATGACATAATCAAATTTCATGATCCTAAAATAATAGAATTAATAGCCATTAAATAACTGAATCAAAAATCATGAAACATGACTTAAATCATTGACATAAGATATTATTATTATAATTCATAAATCATGAGATATGTGGAAACAATACTTGAGAAAAGGATACATTATAACTTGATACATGAATAATGAAAGCATATTGGTAACTTGGAATATAAAACATTTATCATAGTATTATGATAACAAGATAATTCCCATATCTCTTAGAAGTAACCAATAATAGGAAAACACCATCCCCTCATTTGAGTTACATAAATCCATTATCATTGAGGAGAAACTTCCATCTAGTCAACTCTATCTCCATACCCAATTCATTATAGAAATATAATTGACCCACCCATCCTTGGATTATAACATAAACAACCATCATTGGTTTATTATGAAACCAATCATCCTTGGTTTATAACAGAACGAACCATTTATGCTTTATAATTGAACAAACTATAAATCATCCATATATATTTCTAAGTAAAATACAATGGGAAAAACATTTAGAAACTTCAACATTTTGACATAATAATAACTTTTTCTATTTTATAGAATAGTTTAAATATTAAAAAAATGGATTCTATGAAAATATCATGGAAAAAATCATAATACATCTAGAGAAAGGAAAAGGATGGTATCAGTAAAACATATTAACACAAGGTATTTGTAGGGTGTGGAAAAAGAAAATTTATTTTCTAAATGTAGCCCAAAGGCTAACCGAGGTCATCTCACTTGAGGAGCTTTCTCATTTATTCACTACTTAATCTAATTCACATAAACTTCCTCTTTTTATTTTTTATATTATTTTATGAAAATAATGTAACTGAGAATATATATGAAATTATATAATGTAAACTAACATTCAATGATATAATATGACTAATAATGAATGAAATTGGCCTTTGTGGTTTGTTTTATGAGTTCTATCATTCTCCTTAGGGGTGTTTAAATTTAGTTTCATAATTCAATTTTGAGATCTCATTCATGAATTACTATTATTTTTTAGTGTTGTGAAATATTTAATTCCTTTAGCAATCTTAATTCTGCATCCTCCTATAATCAAGGTTGACGGTACACATCAATTGAGAGTGTGACACCTTCTAGTATGCAACTGCATCATATGTCATTTCATATAATGGATGGCACAAATAAATCATATTAAGATATTGTATCTAGTATTAGGGGGGGGGGGATATTTAATAAAAGTATAGAAATGATTTTGAGTTATGTGATGTGGTGGAAAATCACCACACTTAGCCACTTCATTCCTACTTTTCAAAAACTAAGTCAAACTTATGAATTTATGTGCCGAATGAAATGGAAACACAACTTATGGACCCAGCTAATCCTCAAGTCATCCCCCTATTTTTGAGGGTTATAGGTCACTATATAAATAATTAATATAAGAGAAGATAAGAATAGAAAAAGAATAAAAACGTGAGAGAGGTTAAATACGAAAATAAAAATAAGAAGAGAATGGACGAAATATTGACAGAATGAGGAAAATAAAAAAAATAAGAGGAGAATAAGAGGAAGAAGGAAGAATAAAAAGAAAATAGAAAATATAATAAAGAGATGGAAATATAAATAGAGAATAGAATTTATGGATGAAAACAAAATTGTGGGAAAGTACATGAATTAATATTTTATAAACTAAATTAGAATTATATAAAATATTAAAATAAAATAAAAAATAATAGAATGTAAAAGATAAAACAAATAGAAATAATTATAATAGATCTATCTCTATAGAGTGGCCTCTCCTATCGGGTGTCAGATCCCTTGTGGCCTGGGAGTGGCCACTTCATTTGTAGGAAAATGGATACAAAATCCTAGCTATTCACAAATATCCCTCAGATCATCATTATCATCATTTAATGATTGAATATGGATTGAATCAATAACTCCTGTGAGACCCACATTTATTTATTATAGACATACCTAAATAATTATGGTGTTTGAATAAGAAACCATGGATTAACCGAGATGTGGGGAAACCCTTGTTTCACACCAAGCATGAATTCAGCGCATGGTTTGATGGGGTGTGGATGTGGTAGTGGTGAAACAAATGAAACAATGGTGATCTCTTGCTTCATCCAACCTTCAAAGTGGATGTATGACGCTTACAATTGATATTTATAGGGAACATATGATGATATGAAGGTGATCCATGGAGGTATAATTCATTTGAAGTGAAGGATGGATCAAATTAGTGGATTCTAGGGGGTGAACATGGTTTTTCTGGCATGTTTCAAGGATGAAATGTGTGGAAAAATGTTCAAAAAGTGTTGGAGAATAGTGGAAGTATCTTATTGAGCATGAGAAAGAGGGAGTGATCATAAATAGTTTAATTTCTGTTAAAAGGAACAATAAATGTCCAAAAAATCATCCTATATTAGAACAATGGTTTATTGGTGTGATTTATTATAAGTAATTATGCGAGGTGACCCTCTGAAACTGCCTACAATGAGGACGAGCTATAGAAAAACACTACACACACTAAAATACCAGCCACACAACATGTGTTCTATGCGGGATTTGGCCAAACTCTACTCCCCCATGGGTTGAATCCCTATAGTCCACACATATATGAGATTGATGCCCCATACCCATATGGATTCCAAACAAGCCTTCCCTTGGGTTGGCTGGGTTGGCTAGCCCACTTGGGATTGTCTAAGTAGTGGTCTAGCCATTAAGGTTAAGGGTTATTTGATTGGATCGTTTTTTGGTACCTGAAACCTATGAAAAAAACATAAAACATTTAGAAAATATCAAATAAGATTCCAAAATATGATTAAATTTCTAAAAAAACATTTTTTTATTCAAATAAGTCCATTTTAGTTTCAAATTTAAAATTTTTCATCAATTAATTAATACTTTTAAAATCAGGGGTATTAAGATCAAACCTCCATTTAAAATCATTGAAAATGGTTTAAAAATATTTATGATATTTTTTTGTGTCTAATACCACCATAATTAAACCATGATTTTCCTTAAGAATAAAATCTCAACAAGGAATTGAGAGGTCACCAATACCATCATCATTTAAATTAGAAAGTAATAAAATTAAATGATTATCAATTTAAAATCAGTCTTTGAAAAATTTATGTAAAAAATAAACTTAATTTAAAAATATTCAAAAGATTAATCAATCCATGAATTTTACTTTTCCTCTTTCTAAAATGATGGTACTTATCTTCCCATTCATTAATGTTTCGGAATATATTTTTATTAAACATTCCAAATCATGATTTATATATTACTTAAATCCTTTCCCTCATCAATCATGATACAAATTCCAGTAGGGTTTTTTTAATATCATAAGAACGTGCTCTTTATCTATATTATTTTAAAGGAACTATTTTTATACTTTTTAATGAAAAAATAAAAATGAAATCATTTGGTATTTTCAATGAAGGCTCAAATTAATCTGAGGCTTATGTTAGGAAAGAATTAATGTTTAGAGAATCCAGGATCAAGTAGGTGGTTTATATATTAAAGTTTAAAACATGATATCTTAAGTAAAATTTAAATGAAATTTTACACTTAAAATTGTAAAAACTACCACATTCCCCAAACTCTAAATAAGGTCATGATCAAAGGAAACCACAACGAATGATTTTTTCACCCTATTTATTTTTTCTCTTCTTTTATACGTTTTTAATTTTTTAATTTTTTTTAATTTTTCTCTTTTTCAATAGTTATGCTCTGAATAAACCTCACATCCGACATCTGACAACATATGATAAAACAACATTGGTCCAATGATGGTGACTTTTTAGTCTTTTATGTCAAAAAATCTTCTTTTCATTTTTAGTTTTTTTTTTCATTTTGTATTTTTCAAGAGGGGAAAAAGGAGTAAAATTAATATGAACAATTCTTATCACTAAAAATAATCCCCACCACACAACTTCATTACAATTCATTTCATTCCATTTACTATTAATTCTGTCACCCCAGACTTCAATTTAAAAATTCCATGAAAATATAAAGAGGAGGGTAGAAATGGATAAAAATGTATTGAAACATGGCTCATCCTTAACAAGTCCCTTCATGATATATGTGGTTAGACAATGATTGATGAAATAGTTTTCATTAGGGATAAGGGGTTATAAAATATCTATCAGTAATTTTAAATGTGTTTTTTAATAGTTATATGTTTGACAAGTTCAAATGAAAGCTCTAGAGGGTGGGATGTCCCAAGATAACTTAATAAATTTTCCCAAGAATAAATGGGATGTACATTGTCTAGAAATCCTCTTAGGAATAGAAATATGATATTATAATGTCCCTTAAGTTATTATTAATTATAAAAAATTAGTTTACATTAATTTAAAAATTCAAATAATGAAAAATTATTGGGCTATTTCATTTACATAAATCAATTAATTCACTCAAATCACGAGTCCTCATTTTAATATCCATGATTCATTTTAATGATTTAATTATCTATTTTACTCATTAAATATAATTACCATTGAAATATATAATATTGAATCACATAATTTCTATAAAACTCATTTATCCAAGATAAGTAAAGTAAAGCATAGATCCAAGAATGGATTTGGAATTTTCTGTTCAAAGATAAAAATAGGTTTTGGGAATTTTTTTTTAGATATTTGGACATAAATAATGTAAGAATAAAGTCTCAATTCCCTGAATCTTAGTACTCTTTACACCTTGGATATCTGGGACTTCCTTCTAATTAAGAACAAGGGTTATGCCATTTAAGATAAAAAGATAAGCGGGAGAGGATATTCATACTGTACTAAACCAAAAAATGAAATTGAAATAAAATTTTATATAGACAAAATAAAATGATAAGTCTTGGTATAATCCTGCAAAGTGGCCCATTTATTTTTACTACCTCCAGGGGAAGTACCAGTTATTATCCATAATCAAATGGTGGGTGGATCTTCTTGTACATGAACATCCACATGTTTATTTTCCTAGATTTTGATTATTTATTGGTGGTGAGGAATAATCCATGTATAAAGGATATAATATCCATCCATTTACAATTATGTGAATATTTCATGGAAAAGGTAAGATGATGTATGCATCATCCTTTTCCAGGGTTTCTACTTGTGGAACCTCATGTTTCTTATCTAGTGAATGATCAACATGGAATGCATGAAATCAACATTTAAAGGGAAGGTAAGTATTTATTATTACATGAATAGAATTTAAATTCAAACTATTATTATCATATTTCTCTCTTTTGATATGAGAACCCTTTGACTTGATTTCCTCAAACTCAACTACTTAGACTTCTTCATGGGTCTCTTCAAATGAATGTTTAATAAATTCAGGGATATCCATGTATTCCTCAACAAGTAAAGATACTTATTATTCACTTCCTTCTAAGGAATATACAGGATTGAACAAATATAAAAATTAAAAAAAATAAGGACTGATGCTAAAATCATATTGAATAATATTAAAAATGAGATAATTTTATAAAATACCATCTCCCTGAGTAGTTTCTAGTTCAATTAATTCCTTAGTAGTGATTTCCTATTGATGTTGAATCATAGTAGATAGAGGTAATTAATCAGGATCCTTCATCAATTCTTCAAATTACATCACTTGGGTGGTGTCTTATTCTTCCATGGATAAGAATAGGTAGTTTGGTACTTTTTTTCAATCATATAGATGTTAAGATATCTTTTCATTTCATCTTCTACCCAGCTAATCTAAAATTGATCTAAATATTTTCACATCGTCCAATCAGCTTGTGATTCATCATATTAAATCTTTATATATTCATTGTATTATTGAATATTGTTACTCAAATGGATGTGAAGTTGATATTCAGTGAGTTTGGCCTCAACTTATTGGATTTCTTCAGTGAAATGGGGAAAAATAGTGGCACTTCCTTCTTGGCCTCAAATATTTTCAGGCCATTTTAGAATTCTTTAACCCTGTCCATCAAATATTGAGGTGAGAGACCTATTTATAAGCATATTTACTTCTTAATTACCATCATCATAAAAAAATAAACCCTTCATTGGAGGGCCTCATCAGTATAGTCTTTTTCTTATTCATTCACCTATGAATAATTGTTCGATGAATTGAAAAAAATAATCATATGAAAACATAATGGAATGATAAATTTTTATGTGTTTTAAATAAAAACAATGAAAATAAATATAACGAGAAATAAGAAAAATAATGTTAACTATTTATTTTCTCTATGTCAATGATTTTAGTTTTGATTCATGCTTATCATAGGGCGTGGTAATAGAATATTTATTTTCATAATTTAGCCAGAGTTTGAATAGGGTTGTCTCACTTAAGGAGATTTCTCATCTATTCACTTAGTTAATCTAATATAACTAAAATGATTATTATTTTTTTTATTTTTATTATTAAATAAAAACAATATAATTGAGAATATCTATAGAATGATGACAATTAAATGAAAAAGCAATGAAATAATGTGATTAATAAATAATCAAACTGGCCTTTGTGGTATGGTGTATGGGTTTCATCATTCTCTTTGTTGGTGTTTCAAATTAGTTTGATTATTAAATTATGAGATCTAATGATTGAATTGATATTATTTTATTTAGTGAGGTGAAATATGGAATTCCTTTAACAATATTAATTCCACCTCATCATGTAATCATATTTGGTGGAACACCTCAATCGAGTGTGTGACACCTTCAAGGATCCGAATCCATTGTATTTCATTCCACCAAAAGGATAGCTCAACTCCACTATATAAAGATCCTATTTCCAGTATAAGGGAGTGAAAATATTTAATAAAATTATATATATTTTTTGATTTCACTATCGTGATGGGAAATCATCACACTCGTTCACTTCACTCTTGGTCACCACAAACATAATAAAACTTAGGAATTTATGTATAGAATTAAATGGAAACACAACTTACCTCCCTCAGGACAAGCCTCAGGTTATCCCCTCATTTTTAATGGTTAGAGGACACTGTGGATATAATCAAAATAAAGGAAGATAAGAAGAGAAAAATAAAAAAATAATATTGGGGGAAATTAATAAAATAAAATAAAATAAAAATATATTTTTGGAAAGATTATAGGAATGAATAAAATAAGTAAAATAACAAGAAAAAAAATAAGAATAAGGGAGAATAAAAGAAATATAGAAATTAGAATAAGAATATGTAAAATAATAATAGATAATAGAAGAGGTTAATGATATATAATTGAGGAAAAATGAATGAATTATTATATTATAAACTGAATTAAAATTACATAAAATAAAAACTAGAAACAAAAATAAAAGAAATAAAAAAATATTAAGGAAGAGGTCCAGTATCTCAGTCTTTATAGTGAGTCCTCTTCTCCTGGGTGTCTGATCCTCCTTATATTGGAAGTGTCCTCTTATTTTATAAGGAAATGGGTATACGATCCTCAATTTTTAAATATATCGCCTAAATATTCATTTTCATCATTAAAATTTGAATATGGATTTTGGTTAAAAATCATAAGAGACCCTTGCTTGTTTATTATGGAAACACCATAATTATATGGGTGTTTGAAACTTGTACTGCGGTTTGGAATGGATGTGTTGGACTCACCTATTTTTCACCGTTCATGGATTAAGTGCATTGTTTCATGGGGTGTGGATTTGGAAGTGTTGATGGAAATATAGTAGTGGTGGAAGCGAGCTACTCCTTCATTCGTCCTTTGATGTGGCTGGATGAGGCATCAAATTGATCTTTACGACACTCGTTTGAGGATCTTGAGGTGATCTATGGTGGTGAAATTCCTCATAATTGAAGGATTTTTTGAGTTCATGGTTTCAAGGAATTGACCAATGCATTTCTAGCATTTTGGATCTGTGGTAGGTGAGGATGAGGGAAAAGTAGGTGGAAGAGAATGATATAGGTATATAACTGAGTGCATGATAGAAAGAGTAGCTGGAAATGACATCATTTGTGTTAAAATGAACAATAACTAGATAAAAACTCATCCCACATCATAATGAAGGTTTTTTTTAGGAATTTTGGATTATAAAAATATAATGCAGTAACCCTCCAAAACAACCTATAGTATGGATGTGATCCTGTTGAAACTGCACACACTAATATATAGGCCGCACCACCTGTGGCTCGTGCGGGATTTGACATAGCTATACTCCCCTAGGGTATTAACTCCCTACATTCCAAAAAAGCATGAGATTGATTACCTCTACCCATCATGACACTGAGAAAGCCTTCCATCAGGATTGATTGGCCGAATGGGCCTACTTGGGATTGAATATATAGATACATAGGTATTAATGGTGAGGGTTATCTTGGTTGGAAAATTTTTGGTACCTAAAAAATATTAAAAACCCTTAAAAACCCTAGAAAATGTCAACATAGATTCGAAAATAAAAATGAACTTCAAAAATAACATTCATTTTTTCAAAAAAATCTCTTTTAATTCTAAAATTTTAATTTCTCGTTATTTAATTAAAACATTGAAAATCATGTTTTTTGAGATCAAATATAGATTTAGAATAATTGAAAATTATTTAAAAAAATGAATGAAATTTATGTGTTAAATATCCCCAGTATATCATATATAAAATGAAGGATTGATATTATTAATTAATAGAAATACCCTAAAAGGCCATTAAAATAATTTTTGAAGAAAATACTATTTCCACTTTGAAAATCAATTCATAAAACTAAAAATTTAGAAAACATTATGAAAATAAATTTCTTTTAAACAAACTAGGAAATATATATAGGATCCATTAAATAACATAAAAGTCATGGAGGTGGGAAAATTTCTTCATTTTTTAAAATTTAAAAATAATGATTATTTTCAAAATTTTATAAAAGAGTTCCAAAATTGACCCGTTAATAAATAGTTATGAAATTTCCTTTTAGAATATTTTTAAATAAGGTTAAATATAACATAAAATAACTTTATTAATTCAATTATTTTTATAAAATAACATTCTATAAATAATTTTAGAAATCATGGATATGGAAGATAAATATTTTTGATAAAAAATAAGATACAAGATCAATATAATTTATTAGTAAATTTCATGATATTTATTTAATAAATAAGGGAGGAAATGGAAACTAAATATAGAAACCAAATTCCTAACCTGAGAGGAATAATAGATATCTGATTTTATAAAATAATAACAGAGGAGTTACCTAAAGGAACCTTGAACCCAAACAATATCGAAAAGAAATGAGATTGTAACAAAAACCCTTTACAAATTTAGTAACTCTTAAAAACTTTCATTGAAAGAAAGAGTATTATATGGATCTATAAATCACTTTTAATTTTATTATTAAAAATTTTAAAATACATTTATGGGGTAGTAGGTACACCATACATGGAAATCATAGTTCATTAATTTAATCATGTCTCTGGAAAATGAGATTGATATAACAAAGACCCTTGCAAAGATCATAAATTTTGAAGTGATAATTAATCCATTAAATGATTAAGTAAACATATTTTATTCCACCTAATTTTTTTCGCTTAAATAGTAAAACAATTTACAGATAAATTTAAATATAATTATGGAATAAAAAATTCAACCCAGAAGAGTTATAACCTAGTGAATGGAAATTAAATTGAGAAACTCCTTACCAATCATAAACATCCATGTAAAATATCCTTAGATAAAATAATTTGAATTGAAAATTAAAATAAAATTAAGTATTAATCATTCAAAATAGAACATGAATAATTTTAAAATATAAAATGTATAAAATAAATTAGGATTTTAAAATTAAAACATGCCCCGATGAAGGGAAATAGATGTGAAATCTCTTACAATGAGTCCAGTCTTGCTCTGTATTTTCATTAACAAATACATAATAAACTTATATCAATTATTTTATTTATTAAGAAAAATTTATAGGATTAATACATAATAAATAAACCATTTAATTAATTTATTTTAATGACACAATTAATTACTTAATGGATTATTTCCACATCAGGTGTTTTGGGGATGTTTAGTTCATAACTTCATAATGGATTTGGTATATTGACCATGGTCAAAGGTTTTATTTTTCCATAATATACAGAATATGAATAATTATATAATTATAATTTTTTTACAATAATTACAATTTTAAAACCAACCTGAATGATGGTTAAGATAAGTGAACTGCATTTCAATGACGAAGATGACATGCCATACATACTCATGAGTAACAATTTTATAAGAAACATAATGGAAAGAATAGAAGGATAATATTATATTTAAATAATTATTATTATATCATAAATATCATATTATTTCTTTAAACATAGTAATATATAAAAAATATGTGTTGTTGTTATGAAAAACAAATCACATCTCTTCGTGGAGGTGGTAATCTACATGTATGCACATAAGATGTTATCATTTTTCAATGGATGAAAATGTAAGAAAATAGATATTATATTATCTTAATATATGGATAATTATTTTATTTATATCATATATAGACATTAAAACTATAATTATAACTATATCTGAGAGTTGGTTATTTAAAATGAATAACATTGGTTCACAAGGTGGTAATATGTTGTACACACGAACGACAGATTTATTTCCCATTTGATGGAAGAAAGAGATGGATATAGGTTTTTAAATTAGTATAAAATCATCTAATTATATTTAATATATTGGTTTTATTATTTCATCATGGTTTGATAATATTTTAATAAGGTAGATGAATAATTAGAACCAAAACATTTGGTTAAAAGCTATACCTCTTATTTGGATAACCTCCTTTTTTCAACAACTTATGTCTTTTAAGGATGATATTATACCCCAAATAAGACCAATATAACATGTCAAGGGATGTTTCGAATGTATTTGGGTAATTATTGACTAAAAAATGGATCTTGAAGCGTTTATAGAAGAGGAGAGGGGGTTCCCATTTATAAGTGAGGGACATAGAATTATTGGAATTTCTAAATGTATTAAATTAATATAAGATAAATTTTCATTTTCTAATGGACAAAACCATATATAATTATAATATAATACGATCATGTCTTTAAATAATCACATACAATAAAATATACAATGGTTTATATTATGGTTTCACCGTTATCTCTATATTTTAACCCCTATAACCTTTTTAAAAATTTCAACAAGAATAAAGTTTTTTATTGTTTAGTAGTAAAAAATGTTATAATCAAAGAAAAAGTTACTCATAAATGAACTATTTTTTATATTTGAAACCATATCCCATTGAACTGGATTAATAAACCTTTTTTATTAATTTTAAATCATTACATAAAATATTATTTATTTATAATATTATTATTGTCATATATGGAAATACATGAAATATTATAATATAATATGGGTCTATCTCACGTAAAGTATTGGAAAATGAAATGACTTATAATATAAGGATTATTATTTAAAAATATAATCATAAAATTAAATTTTTATATGGTTATATATCATTTTAAATCATATCTTTTGGTTTAATCTTTTAGTTAACCAATTTTAACCTTAACCGTGGTAATGCATTTTTTCAATATTAAAGGGTTATAATTTAACATATATGGTGAAAAAAGGATCATAAATAGAAAATTAATATATTAAATACCATTTATAATCCAAATTTTGATCTTGAATGATTTTTATGTTTTTTATATAGTTTAATAAATCATATTTAACATAAAATACTATTAATGCCATTTTAAGAACTATTCGCATAATATGACTTTGAGAACAACATGAATGAAATGGAATTAAAATATAAACCTTTAAAACATGTTTAATAAATTATATTTTTCTCTAAAAATCATGTAAATCTCTAATTAATAAAAAAATATCACTTTATAGTCTTTAAAATCATTTACTTAATTTATATATACCGATTGCACAAGTGGACTGTCAACATTACATAAGCATTTAAGGTAATTATTTAATCACAAAAAAAAAATAAAAAAACTAAATTTATCAAAGTAATTAATTAATATTTAGAATATATTTTTATAACCTAAACTAAATTTTTTTTTCCCAATCCCCAAATATTATAGATATTAAAAGTAAGAGAGTGACATTTTTTACTTTATATTTTACGTAAATATAATAAAGGAAAAATAAAATATAAAGGGAAAAAGGTCATATTATAGAAGTTTGGATGATTATGGATGAAAATTTCTCATAAAATGAAATTTATTAAGGGGTTTTTCTAATTTTTAGTCCTTATCAAATTATTTTTAACACTAATTAACCTATTTTAACTTTTCCATTGTAACAAGAATTTACTATAATTATTATTCATATTGACAAAAAATTAAGTTGAACATATTATGTAATATTAATTATAATGATTAAAAATATGTAATCCATTTATCAAATTAAAATAATATAATTATTATAATTTAATTTAAAATTTAAACCATAAAATGTGTAGAAAACTGATTTTTTTGAAAATTGCCTTTTTGAGTATAAAAATGTTTTTATACCAAATTATATTATAATGCTGATTCCTATAAAATATGTTGAATTATATTTAATCAAAATAAACTAATGAAATTATAAAAAAATCCCAAATATAATTTCACTCTGTAAATATTTATAAAGAAAATATATTTTCCAATAAAAAATATTATTTTTCAATATTAATAAGAATTCCAAAATTTTCAGAAAATTATTTAAAATTTATCATATGGTAATTTTGGCACGAATAATTTAAAAATGATATGATTTTTATCAAATGAAATTCGAAAAAGATACATATATTTATTATGATATTAATTCACCATTACAATATATACCATTTTGGATAAAAACATATTTTTTGAAGATAGAAATAACATTACAAAAAATGAGGGATTATTTACTATGAATTAATCAATACATTTTTATTAAGTAGGACCTTTATATATAACTCATAATGTTTTTAATACTATTAATACTCTCATATTTAATTTATATGTTATAACTATAACATTTAAATATTAACATTCCTTGGTTTGTTTATTCTTGGTGTTCTGTTTTTACATGATATATAATATAATGTTTTATTAAAATACAAGTATATTAATGTCAATGTTTGAACCAATAGTGTCATAGTTTAATCGATTAAATCATAGTTTAAATTGAAGTAAACATAGCTTAAGCCATTTTAGAATATGAATTTTATATTCATTAGATGATTTTCTCTATTTTTTAGAAATTATTCATATATAACCACATTACTTTTAGTAAAAAGATATTAAAGGGATCATGGAATTGGGAAACATATATCTTTAGAAACTCATTCATGAGTATGATTCTTCTATCCTACTTGTTAAACAGATTTGTTAAAATAGTCAAGACTAGTCATAATCTCCACATAGGACTATTTTTTTTTGAAAATGAAGAGTTCCCTTATCCAAAAATAGAAACAAAGTTTTAGTTTTTAATAGAACTAATATATAGATTCATGAACATTTTAATGATACATAGACAAGTTTTTTCTATTGATAATAAAATAAAATTTTTTATATGTAATTTAATTGGGGGTGGGGGTGGGGTTAATGTAATATTCTAGAATTTGGTATAAAATATTTCTTCATCATTTGTGTAATAAATATTTACTATTTACCTTTATTTTATCTTAAAATAACATTCGACAAATATATATTATTCATGACTATTTTTTAGGTATTAAAATATATATTATCATTTCAATTATGTTTTTTTGAATTAATTTATCATTTTATTTGTGAAAAAAATAAAATTATTATATAATCAAAACGTAATTATATAATTTTAACTCAATTAATATAAATTATAAAGAATATTTTAACAAAAAAAATACTCACATGAATAGTTATATTTTATTGTGTCTGTGTGTGGGAGGGGGGGGGGGGGTAATTTGTGAATCATTTCCCCTTTTTTTCTCTTCCTCAAACATCCATAGACCCCTATTAAAGTGAAAAAATATCACGTTACAATATCTTCAAACACATTAATAGAAAAACCCAACACATATATTTTATTTTTAAAAGCTTCACTACTCAAGACGAATGACCAAATTTTTTTACGATCTACTAAAATTTATGATCACATGATCCACTAATTATCATGTATTTAAAACATGATTATATTATACTTTATCTAAAGATATATAATGATTCTCCAAAAATCTATAACTTAATCCAACACAAGAAAAGATATATAATCTAAATTAGTAATAAAAAAAGAGTCTTCAACCATCGTATGATTCCATCATATTGTTGTGATGTTTATTCCTTATTAAATTATTCTTATTATTCTTCATTTACCCATATTACTACTAATCCCCTTTACAACTATTTGTTAAAAAAAATTACACTCACTTTTTATATATTCATATTATTTACTTCCACACACTTTAATAGTAAAAATCCTTCTATATATACTTTCAAATCTTAAATCTATATAGAAATTCAATTGATTAACTTCCTCTTAAACAAATCCCGATTCATTTCATGTTATTTGATTAATCACTACTGCAAACTCGAACCATAAAAATTAGATATGACTATGGATATTGATATTCAAACCATGGATATAGGTTATAACCATGATAAGGTTACTAATGGAGGAGATTGGCATGGTTATAACTCTTAGGGATATAGACACAATCATGGACCATTTTAATATACCGTGACTAAATCCATTATCATATACCATGGCTACAATCTATGGCTACATTCTTTTTCATGGGACTTAGTATATGTCTGCACCCTATAGCCATTGTCAAATGCCCATGGCCATAAACTACTCTAGAAGGGAGTGCTATTACCATTGGTAAAATGCCTATGACTATTGGGTTGGGGTGGGGGCCAATAGACCTGGTCTTCAATGACTGATCTTGCATGGTATATTTGAGAATACATATATCCATTGTCAAATATGACCATGAAATGTGGGTAGGTCTATAAACCAAATTATTTATTACAATGGATATTGATTATATTTGTGAAGACATATATCTATTATTATACTTGACCATGGGTATAGGCTTTGGGTGGGAGGCCTATAACCAAGGTTATCTATCACTGTCGATGCATGGTTTATTTTCAAAGGTATAGATTCATGGTCATATATGAATGTGTTTATAAGATATTTCCCATGTCAATTCCATGGTAAAAATACATTCCCCACCATTTTCACCGGTAAAGAGTATAAAATATCTATAATCCTATATGAAAATGGATCCATCCCCATGGATATATCCTAATTTTATAATAGTAAATCTAGGACATTTAATAAACCTTTTATGAGTTTAGAATAATTAAATGAAAATGTTGACTCATCCATTGAAGAAAAAAAATCACATTAGAAAAAATATTATATTGTAGACTTTAAAATTATAATGATGAAATAATCATTATTTTTTGTGATCATTACACTCACAACACTACCAAATGTATAACAGTGTAACGAATAATTTCTCATTCATCAAATTCAAAAACCAGCTCCCAATTTCAAGTGTGATTAAATCTATTATGACACAACCACTATACACATTTATAAAATCTAGTAGCACTGAATTCTCATAGTGTAAGGATTAGGATCTGATTTGATGTTTCATAATGAAAAAACATATATTCATAATGAATTATTCATTTACCTAATCCAATCAATTTTATCATCTTGATTCATTATGGACTGATATTAATTACCACGACATTACCCCATGAAACATCCAATCTATAGGATCACCGATTACTCTTGGGCCCTTCCCTATGGCGTGGTATATGACATTACAGGGAAACTTTTCTCCATTGTGTAGTGATTTCCATGTCATGAATGACCATTAAAAACATTTACAGACTTATAATTCAGTCATATCATGACCACTTATGTTATATTGTGGTTACATATTGCATAAAGCATATTTTAATCATATGTATCATGAATTATGGAATAACATAATTTACTCCAGTGTGATTTCATTTATATCATAATAACATTTAAAAAAAACTCCATATTCTCATATTAAAACCTTTTCTATGCTCTTATGAGAAAAAAAATCATCTCAATGAAAACCCAATGAATTAAATGATATTTAATATGACTGACATTATGAAAATTGAGTTGATAAAAAAACTTCAAACACCAATTTCATTATATCATATCAATAACAACTTCTCTTAAATAATACCCCCTTTCACAAACACCAAATCTTAGAATTTATTTTTTAATCTCAATAACTTATCCTGAAAATGGACTAAAAAGTAACTCCCTTTGGATTTTTTTTGTGAATCATAAATTTTATCAAATTCAAACATATTGTTTTCAAATATTTAACATAGATAACCATTTTAGTATAACAATGAATCATCATTTTATCATTCTAATACTACAAAACTGAGGATAGTATTAAGAAAAGAACTATGAATAATAATATAGGAGCTATCTATTTGGATAACTTATATTCACTTCCCAAATAGATCTTTTATATATTTCAGTTCTTATTATTCCAAAATCATAAAAAAATTATCTTGTATGTCTCGAACACAATCTTATTACACATATTATCAATGAAAAGAATTAAAATAGTTCCCATACTATGAAAATAGACACACAAACACAAATATACATAATTAAATTCTTTCTATGTTAAAAAACCCCTTAAATATATTCTCTCCTAAAGATTTGTTTTTAAATTTACATTTATATACTATAAATTTGACAAAAAAAATCAAATACAATGAATGAGGTGTTAAATTTACCATACCTTAGACTTGAATAAATTTAGTATAAACTCTTACTATCAACCTCATTTTCTAAAATATATCCTTTGGCTATAGTTTAGTGAATAGATGAAATATTTCCTCTTTGGTTAGAACACACTCTAGCTTTGGAACTCCATTCTAAACCAACTCCATGATAAAGTGGTATTGATATCAATGTGATTAAATCAAATATGATAAAATTGATATCATGTTAAATAAAAAGAACTTTGATTATCATATCCAAACCATAGTAGAAACTCTATATCTACCTTGAGATCTTATAATTTTTCTTCATCCATAATAATTGGGTTTCTACTTGAGTTATGGAAACATACTTTTCCTTTGTAGTTCTCAATATTAATAAATTATATTTTTTTTACATTCTATTTCACACTTCATTATCTGAGAAATAAAATTCACTAGATATTGATCTTCTATCACAATCATTTCCCACCCAATCGACAAACGTATATCCAAAATGATTGATCCTTCCAATGTTTTTATATGTTAACCAAAAATTAACCTAGAATTTGATATATCAAAGTATCCTATTTATATTAAAGATATGTGATTACATTGGTTAAACATGAAATATGGTACAGAATGTAACATTATACCCTAAATAGTATTGAAAATTAGTCATGTAGAGAGAACACCTAATAATTTTTCTAAACAACCTTTAATCAACATACATTATATCGCTATAATTTTATATCCTGCTTCTCACTAAAATTGAGCCAAAAATAGACTTATTTCATTAATTAAAAAACATATATATTTATCCAAGCATACTTATCTTGATAAATGAATATATTATCATATATATGAGAAATTTTCAATTCCAACAATTCCAAAAATTCCAACATCTCCCTAACCATTGATATTTTGAACATTTTTTTCATCTCCTAATAAAACTCATCCTAAAAATATCTTAACTCTCAATAAAATATTATATCAAATATATAGTCAATAATAATTATGTATACCTCTATTTAAAAGTGGTTCAGGTTCATAACCCCTATTAAATAAAAATAAATGGATGGAAGGTGTATAAGGATGTAGGGGTTCAATTTTGTTTCCTCAACTAAAAACCAAAGACTAACAAAAAATCCTTATGAAATAAAAAACATGAAGTCATAATAATCATTATAGTAATCACTATAATCATATTAGCTGGAGTCATCACTCAATGGGATGAACATATTGAAGTGATCAAAATTATTTATTTCCAATGGAGTGTTCCTAATGATCATTGTTATCCTGATATTGGAGTAGTCCCCTCTAAGAAAAAACTATTCCCTAGGATTATGAGATAATCTATCATCATCCATATTCCACCCTTAGATCACTTTTTCTTTGTAAGAAGTCTTTATCCATTGATTATTATCATCTTTATCTAAGTTAATATCACACAATTTTCTTATTATTATTATGGAGCTGTAAAGCTCCATGATAGATTATTGGTAATATTTTTAATGATGCTCTTTTGTAGAAGTGAATTAAACCCTAATGGGATTATTATTAGAGAAGTATTACTATATAGAATCTTTCTTTTGATTAACCTTTACATTGGTTTTGAGAAGACATGAAAAAAGTTAGTACAACATCTCTAGATTCTAGTAACTCAGCTCATTTCTGAAGACCAACATTACCAGTGACAATAGGAATAGCTAGAGACAACCCCTAATCCATCAATTGACCTTTTTCACAGTTAGGATTCTAGTTATGGGTGGAATAAATCTAAAAAATCACACTCAAATACATGATATGAAGATTCATTTTTATCAGTTATAGTTAGACCATCCTTAAAAGAAACTGATTAGTGTTTAGGTTCATTAGCCTATGAAAACAAAGCCTCATTTGAACTCTTCCATGAAGAATATGTCTATTATTCAAAAAAAATATATAGAACCAAAAAAAATGTTTTTTAAAATAGGCATAAGATAAGGAATCTACGATATAAACATGATTCCTATGATATTCCTCATTCCTACCACTGGAAGAGGGATTTAATACATTCATAATGAAACAATTCCCATAAACACCATCAAAATATTTGTCCTAATAGGAAAATATATTCTTACACCAAGATACATCATGACTACTATTAATATAAGTTATACAGGTTCTGTATTTCCTTAACAAATTCATAGTATGAAAAATTAACTTCCATGAAAATAAAAATAGATGGAGGTTCTCATAAATAACATAAATGCTCAAGTCATCATTATATGTGGATTCCCAAGTGCAGAAAATGTATTTTACATATGTTTTTTTTATATTTTACATCGTTTTTTGGCCGAAGTTTTCAATGGAGAATTTATAAATATTTTTTTAAGTCGGTTTTTTTAAACCGACGTAAAACTCATAAATCCGAATAATATATCATGTCATTTATTAAATAAATACCATAAAAACCCTATGAAGGTTCAATTTATCATTTCATTTATTAAATAACTATGATGGTATATATTTTATTATGTTAGTTATTAAATAACTGACAAGATAAATCAATCTTCCAAATGGTTTTTCACATCGGTTTTTTACGAAACGATGTTAAAAACCCTTTAGAGGATTGATTTATCAAGTCATTTATTTAATACTCGATGTGGTATATAGTTTTAGATATTTGTTATTTAATAATCGACATAAAAAATAGAGGCCCCGAATGGTTTTTCACATCATTTCTTATATAACTCACGTGAAAAACCATTCTGAGGCTTGATTTATTATGTTGGTTATTTAATAACTAAAATGGTATATAGTTTGTTAGGTCAGTTATGTAATAAATGAAATAATATATTAAACCTCCAAATCATATTTCACATGGGTTATATGATAACCGACATGAAACAAGAGATACAACATCTGTTTTGTAATAACTGACATTATAAATGATACAAAGGCATTTATTACATCAGTTGTAAAATAACTGACACGAAAAACTAATATTTTTTTAATAAAAATGTGAAACCATTACTATGATCTACTAATGTTGACATGAAACATGCAGAAACCAGACCAAAAGTAGGCCAAAACCAGACCAAAATCCATACAAAAAAACATCAAAATTAGACCAGAACAAGAAGAACAAGAGAAATATTAAACATTCACATATATAACATTCAAAACATACAATGTAAACTAAAAAAAACCTAAATGAAATAAAAATATCTACCAAATACACAATTACAATTACAATTAAAATATTCAAAATTACATTTTACACTACAAACAAACTAAAATCTAATCAAACCTATAAAATAATTTGACCATTCCACATGTAAGTGTTTGACCTCTAGAGCACTGTATGTTTGAGTGTCATCAAATAGTTATAAATTAAAAGGAAATTCATTAACATGTATAATGAATAAATCAAATGAAATAATATGGAAAAGTTTATAAGGGAATCTAACACTGTCAAAGTTAATTATTGTTCCAGTTGTAATTGTTTCATACATAAATTTTAATATATAATATTTTTATTCAATGACACCTTGTTTCTCATGAAAATTCTATTTTAATGAGTGTCAATAAAAAATATAATTTTTACTTAATACATCGAAAAGTAAAAATTATAAATGTATATTTACATTTAATTTTACATATTTGATCTTAGAACACTTTTTCTTGGGATCTTTTCTTATTAAGGTACACATAGATTACATCATGGTGAAACTAGATACCAAATTCACCCTTCCTTAAATATGAAATATGAAGTAGGAATATTAAAATATGTATACATTCACTACTGAAAATTACCCCTAAACCAATGTTTTTAAACCATTAGGATAGAATATCCCAATGGTTTCACAAACCATTGGAATGATGGTCGTTGCAATAGCCTTATACCAATGGTTCTACAGGAACAGTTGGTATAGATTGTCTGAAGTTAATATATGCCAACAATTTCAATGAAACTGTTGGGATATATATATACCAATAGTTCAAGAACCATTGGTATACATTTTGTCCAACATATAATATATTCCAACAGTTTCTTGGAAACCAATGGGATATATGAAAACCAACGGTTCAAGAATCATTGGTATACACTGTCTAGTATATAATCTATTACAATAGGGGGGGGGGGGGTATCTTGGGGGGTGGAGACTATCCATGGGGGTGGGGGTGTCTAGGGGGATGGGGGGAGTCTAGTGAGTGAGGTGGTGTCCAGGGGGTGGGTGGGGGGGGGGGATTTCCGGGGGGTGGGGGATGTACAAGGGGTTATGGGGTGTCCAGGGGGTGGGGGTGTCCGGGGGGGGGGGTATCCATGGGGGTGCGAGTGTCCAGGGGTTGGGGGGCTCTCCAAGGGGTGGGGGTTGTCCATGGGGGTGGGGGTTTCTAGGGGGTGGGGGGGGGGGGGGGGGGGCTATCCAAGGGGGTGAGGGTGTTTTCCAAAGGTGTGATGGGGTTGTCGAAGGGGGTGGGGGTCCTTGGTGATACGGGTGTCCAAGGTGGTGGGTGGGGGTATCCATGGGGGTGGAGGCTTTCCAAGGGGGTGGGTGTAGTCTAGGGGGAGTCTAGGGGGGTTCAAGGGGGTAAGTGGGTTGTCCAAGGGGGTAGGGGGTGTCCAGGGGGTGGGGGTGTTAGGGGGGAGGAGGGTGGGGTATGGTTGGGGGAGGGGGGGGGGGTCTGTCCAGGGGGATGGGGGCTGTCCATGGGGGGGATGTCCAGGGGGTGGGGGTGGGTGTCCTTGGCGGTGGGGGTGTCCAGGGGTGGTCTGGGGGTGGGGGGGGTGTCCCAGGGGGTTGGGGGGTCCAGGGGTTATACAAGGGGGTGGGGGATGGTGTCAGGGGGGGGTGAGGGGGATTTCAAAGGGTGTTTGGGGGTGTCCGGGGGGTGGGGGATATCCAATGGGGTAGGGGTCGGGGGTGTCTAGGGGGAGGGGGTGTCCGAGGGGGGGGGGGTGTCCAAGGTGGTGTGGGTATTCAGGGGGTCTCTAAGGGGGTGGTGGTGTCCAAGGAGTGAGGGGGTTGTCCAAGGGTGTAGGGGGTGTCAGGGGGGGGGGGTTACAAGGGGGCAAGGGCTGTCTAGGGGGTGGGGGTGTCTGGGGGTGGGGGTGTCTGGGGGGTGGGGGTGGGGTGGGGGTGGGGGGGGGTGGGGGTGGGGGATGTACAGTTTTTTGGGGGTGGGGGTGTGCATGGGGTGGGGGTGTCTAGGGGGTGGGGTGGGGGCTGTCTATAGGGGTGGGTGTGTCCGGGGGGAGAGGGAAGGGTGTTCAGGGGGAGGGGGGCTGTCCAGGGGGGTGTCCAAGGGGGTAGGGGTTGTCTAGGGGGTAGGGGTGTCCAATGGTGGTGGGGGTAGTCTAAGGGGGTGGGGGCTATCCAGAGGGGGGGGGGGGGGGTATATCCTAGGGGTTATGGGGTGTCTAGAGGGTGGGGGTTTCCAAGGGGGGTGGGGGGGGAGGGTTTCCAATGGTGAGGGGCTGTCCATAGGGGTGGGGGTGTCCACTGGAGGGGTCACTGTGTCCAACCAAGTATATTTTTGAAGAGAATGATACAGTAAGATAGTATTGATTCAAACACTAAATAAAGAATTTTATCATTTAAAGAAAAAATAAAATATTCAATATAAAAAGAATTTTAATTTTTATATATTACCTAAATTAAGAAATAAGGATTGATACAATTATTTATGTTAAAAAATTTATTAAATGACTTCCTTGGTTGTAAGGTTATAAGGAAGATGTTACACAATAATTATTTCATGGTAGTACACACATGGAAGTACACACACACACATGATAAAACACACATGGTAGAAAAAAAATCTTAGAACTTGCATGATATCACAACCTTGGTTTATTTTACCCCAAAAGAACTTATCATGGTATAAAATAACACTATGACAATTTACACGATAGAAATAAAAATGATTGTAAAATAATATCTCAAAACATAAATTTAGGGCATCATGAGAAATGATGAATGAAAATGAGGTGTGTGTGTGGATTACATGAGTTTTGTGAGTTGGCCTGGTAGATCTGGTGATAATAAAGATGATGAATTATGTTGGAAAAACGAGGTTGGAGGGCATGAATTGGAAGAATTATTTCTATGTTTTCCGTGAAACAGAGACAAACCATAGGTCGCCTGATCAAAGAAAACATAACGACAAAATATAGGGCACAATAAATCATTTAAAAGCTTTATAAAGTCAGTTATAAAATAAATAACGTGATAAATGGTGATTTACCACTGTAGTTATAAAAATAACCGACATGATAAATCCTAGAGAACTGATTTATCACATCAATTATAAAATAATTAACGTGATAAATCACCAAGAATCGATTAATAACATTGGTTCTTTTATAGCCGACGTGATAAAGTGACAAGATTCAATATTTCACATCGATAATAAAATAACATACCTGATAAATCAAATATTGGTATTTCTAATGCCAGTTATAAAATAACCATCTTTATAAATCGATTCTCAGTGATTTCTCACGTTGGTAATTTTATAACCAACATGATAAACCAATGTTTACAGCTTTTTACATCAGTTATATATAACCAACGTAATAAAATCCGAAGTGGTAAACATTTTTTTCACTAGTGATTAAGACAAATTTATATCTAGATTTGAGATCAAATAAATATCCAATAAGAACTAGAAAAACAGTTGAAGTTAACACACATAATTATACTGTCCATTTTAATTGGAACTCTAATTGAATAATCCAATTATAATAGAATATATGGGGTTCTATTATATCCAATTTAGAAAAAAAATATAAACCATAAATTCCTAAAGAATTTTATAATATAAAAGGGATTAATGATTGATTTCCTTCCCTGAATCCTTAGAGAACCTATACATAGAGAGATCAAGAAAAATACCGATGACCTCTTCTTAATTTTGAAACAAAAAGTAAATGAAGAAACTCACCACTGGAATACATTTCCATTGTTAAAATGCCCAAATAGAAGAGAGTTGACTTAATAGATCATTACTTTTCTATGGTTTCCACACCTTAGGTAGTTATACTCATCTGATATTGGAGTGATTAAATAAAGAAATTATTTTCCATAATAAATATATCCTTATGATCAAACGATATTTTTCACCTTATTTGAAGATCTGACCTAAATCATTGTCATGAAGGGATGGGAAACGAATTTGAGTCAGTTTCAAAGTCTTATCATTATATATATTTTTCAAAGGTTTCCCTTTGGAAGATGAATCCACAAAGATTTTATAATAGGAATGAGATTTCTTCAAATAATAGGAGTGATTCTTGAATACATCCTCACTCAAAGAGTTAATGACCATATGTGGATTTCTTTCCAGTTTTCTTTATTTTAAAGGATCCTTTCATTTACTCTCCTATGGAGGTTTACCACCAGACTTTCTCATGCGAATATATATATATATATATATGTATATATATATTAGGAAATTGGAAACATCAGGAGTGAGGTCAAGCTATTAATAAGGGAATAATATATCAATTATTCATAGAAGAGTATACTATAAATATGTGAGGAAACATGAACATGGGAGAAAAACATGATTATGGATAACATAGAGTCGTATTATTTTCTTAGAATTATTTATTTGACAATCACAAATCATGGTATAATAATATATAACTAAAAAAGTCCTCATCATAGTAGCATATGAAATCCATGACATAAGAACATGGAATTAATAAACTTGAAAAATGGTAACATAACATTGGAATATGACACATTTATAAGCATAAGAGCTCATAAAATATGTTAAGGTTGATATACAACACATTTTTGTTGTTGAAAAATATTACCTCCTATGTCCCATAACCTAATGAACTTTTAATAACTACCTGTGTCCCATATCATTATGGAATTTTCTTAACCAATATTTTCCCATTATAATATCATTAAATACTACGGTTTACCAGATACATTGGAGACATATATAATTCTTGGGACACTCTTCATATAGAGATAAACAATAGATATGTGTTTTATAAGAAATAAATCATACATCATTGAGAAATTAACCCATAGAAGGAAAATGCATTCACAACATTTTCATGAGTTACCAAATATGAAGTAATTATAAATTGTATCAGATGATACAAAAATATAAATTTAAAAGAAGAACCAAAGAGAATAAGGACATGAAGGGTGATAAAAAATCATAATTCCATATATGAATAATCATTTTGAAAATAGAATAAAAATATAATACAAATCAAACAAAATTACTTTTCATAATCTTTTGTTAATGATAGGAAAGAACAAAACTATGTACACAATCAATTTTTTTCTACATTTTCAAAATAATAATAATATTTAGAAAGTTGTTAAAATAAGTCATAATAATATATCATTAAAAAGAAAAAATGTTAATGCTAGAGAAATTTGCAGTGGAAGATATAATTATAATTCATTAATTTTAATTAAACATTCTAATGGTCTCATTTAACTTTGAATGTGTTTAAATTTAATTTTTTAATTTAAAACTATTAATGTTAAGATAATTCCTTAATATTCATAACCCTGAGAAAAATAATATTTTTCTCAATATTTTATACAAATATACCACTCTCATTTTCAAATAAAAACACCAATTATCCTCTCACTTAACCTCACATCTGAAAAAGCTCTCCATTATGAAATACCTGACCAAATACATCAATAATCATTCAAATCCATATTATAAAGCTTCTATACTGACTAAAAAACTATCCTCAAAAGTCATATTTATCATTACATTTGGGTATCATAATGTAGAAGGTAAGGGTTTCAAACACCATGTATTTTCTCTAAAAAACATAATTCACTGATGGTAGGTTCATACTACCAAAATGAATGAAGGTTCTTTATATTCATTTATTCCGATCATGATTTCATTAAAAATTATTTTATTTCCAAAATTAAAATAAATAAAAAGTAAGGTTATTTTTATATATTGGGATATTAAAAAATAAAATGTATTTATAACATTAATGATAAATCATTATGAAAGTTTACCGCCTTTAAAATAAGTTTACTGAGAAATATTATATGATTTGTAATTATTTATTAAAAAATTGAGAACTTTTACTTAAAAATTGATATCAGAACAATACCTTGTCACTTATATATATTATGGAACCATTTTATAAGGACTTGTGATAATTAACCATAATACCAATGTATTATTGGTACTACAGACAAAACATCTCCAAAAAATCAACATAAACAACATGAAACTAATATTTGAATAATTTATGAATAAAATGGAATAATATTAAATAAATAAACATAAAGGTGGATATAAATATTGTAATTTAATAATACAATTTCATTATTTTGGATTAATGAGGTAAAATGATAGAATATAGGACTCAAGGTAAGGGATTCCCTTCAAAATCTCAATTCTTCTCAAGTATTGTTTCTTACTTGACAATAATAAATTTTGTGTATTATATATAATTTACTGAGAACATAAATCTTGATTTTACCTTTAATATTAATTTATTAATTATCTCACTACCTAACTTATTGATTTATAATTAATAACCTATATTGTTTTTATTATGTTGATCTCCCATGATATTTTTTTATATTTTCTCCTAAATAGTCACAATAGGATTCCATTTTTTAATTTAATATTATTGTAAAATAGATTCATGTATTTTAAACTATAATATTTATTTTATTATTAACATTTTTTTGGGGATTTACATTTAATCTACCTTTAATATGAAATGTTTATTCTTAAGTCATGTGTTATAATGACTAACTTATTTTTGATATGAATGTTATATCATTTTAATATAAATAACATAATATTAAAATGTTCAAGGATCAAAAGGTTTAGCATCCTAAGAAAATTAGGTTCATACATCACTTACAAATAATAAAACACAATTTTTTAATCACTTATTCTTTATCAAATTAATATCTCCCATGATCTCTTTAATACATGTAATCACTCTATATATTCATCAAATAGAGGGGTGTCCTAAAATCCTTATAAGGGTAAGGATATCATAGAAGTAATATGAGACATGGATCAATAGAAAATGGGTTAGCATAATCATAATAATCATCATATCATAAACATAGATTCATCATTATAATCATGATGGAAAAATTTCTAAAATTAATGGAATGTGGAATATTAATAATAATGAAACATCATAATACAGAGGTCAAATACCACCCATAGTTGTGAAAAAATATAACATCATGTTTATGCATAACATATGTGTAAAAATTTTATTATCGTAATAGTGAACAAATATATTCACACATAACACATATAATCTAATGAGATATATCATATTACCCAATTCAATGTAGAGATATATAGTTATAGGCCTAGGATTGACATAAAAAAATGCTCATAATAATGAAAGCAACATTGAAATAAAATTTTTAAAAATCATTATCATGAAATAAAACCATGAGAAGTAATGTGTTTCATTAGGATTTAATAAACAATACATTATTAAATAACCATTTGGGTTCCAATATTAACACAAGAGATCATAGTTTTCATAAAATATTACTTTTATTTGAATAATAAATTACCTAAGAGGAGTTAAAGTTATGTTTTAGAAAAAATAATGACCTTTTTGAAAAATTATTTGTAAATGGATTTGAAATCCATTGAACAAGGTAAGAAGTTTACAACCGAATATTTTTTTAAAAAATGAATTGTGTGAATATTATTTTAATTATATTGTTATAACAATCCTTAAACATAATTTTCCTACTTCTATTTTTGGAATTTCAAAAAACGGTCATCTATGGTTGTGATCAGTAAGTTATTTGGATTTTGATAGAACCGACTTGTTTTTTGGTGAATAGTAAAAGACCATTATGAATAGTAATTTGACCATAATGAATAGTAAATTGTGTTAATATTTTACTTTCATAAGGATTTAAGATAACAACATCATGATTAATTTTTCAATATGATATAAAAGAAGTTATAATTATAAAATTATTAATTTTTGAATAAAGTATGAATTTGTTTTAAAATTAAATTAATCATATTTAAAAATATATTTTCAAAAAATAGAGTTCATTTTTGAATTCTACATGTAAAAAATGGTTAGGGTGATATTTTTATATTTTTCTGAAATTCTTGAATTTTTGATGAATAGTGAAATACGGTAAAATACTATATATTCAAATTATCATTTAAATAATTTATTTTTGACATAATAGATGATTTATAACCACTTTGTTATAACTCACATGCACTTATTACTATTTTTGTTCACATGAATCAAGACTATTCATTGTCTTTCATAAAAATATTAAAATAATGATTAAAATAATGTAAAATGCCTCCTCTCCTCCACTATAAATACAACCCTCATTCCCCTCTTCCTCTCACTCCTATCAAGCCTTGGAATTTTTTAAAGTTATACAGCATCCCCTCTCCAAGTATTTTCCCCATGTTAATGACCTTTTATTCTCACCTAAAGGAAAAAACCAAAGGCCTTAAAGAGGATCTAAAGGAGAAGAGATTAAGAGTTATAATCCTCTTTGTTTTTATGTGTTTTCTTTTCAATGCATTTATTTTCTTATAATCTCCTCCCCTCACATAAACCATGAGGTATAAAATATCCATAATCTTATATATTCTATGTGTTATTTTGTTCATGTTAATAATCTCATCACATTTCTTCCTCTCCTCCCCTTCTTATTAAAACATCATTTGTGATGTGTCGTTTTACCAAAATTATGGGTGATGTGTTTGAAATTTCCATTACCTAATTAGAAGCTGATAATAAATCCATTTTAATGGTTGAAATAAATGTAAAGTGTATGATTTAACCTATTTATGTTCTGGAATGAACTTCTTTTCATGAAATTAAATTATATAATGAAACAAGTTCATGATTATCGAAGAACCACAAAAAATGATCTAAATAAATATCATTAATGTTTCATCTAATGATTCATCATTATATATGATTAAAAATTATTTATGGTATCACTAAATATGATGGAAAATTATTAGAAACATTTTATTCCACTTTTTAATTTCATTTCAATATTATATGAAAATCAAATAAAAACTGCCTATGGAAATCATGTAAAGAATACACCCAAACAATGGAAGGAACAAAATAGTAATAATTAAAGGGTGAAATGATGTTATTAAATGATCATATAAGGTTTTACAATCATTAATATGTTTTTGAAGATATTAATAACACTCTTTTAACAATTATACAAGAGATTTAAAAAGTTTTAAGTAATAAAATCCTGAGGTAAGGGAATTCTAAACCCAATTTCCAATCTCACGGTTAACCTTATACTTCATTATTTATGTGGTATTAAAATTGTTTTTGTGATGAATTTTATTTATATTATGATTAATTATGTTTATTTAATGTTTATGTACATTTTCAATCTACTCTATTAGGTCCCACTTCAATTATATGAGTTTTGTATGGGGTTTTTCTTTTAAAATCCTCTTTTAAGATTTTGTTTTAGGAAACTAAAAAGAAATGTTTTCATGAAATTATTCATATTGTATGATTATGTTATGGTTCATGAGAATTTTTTATGATGAATTATGGGACATATATCTCCTTCCAATTCATTGGGTATGTGTAAGTTTGAGGTTGGTTGTATGGTCACTCCATGTGTAGTTGCAATGTTTACACCATAAAGTAGTCATGAGGGTTACATTGTAAGGTATCCATGAGGGTTACAAATCATAAGGTAGTGATGAGGGTTACAATATAATTATGTAATGACCCATGATATTTTTATGGTGCTATTTATGATATTTATAATTTGTGTATTTTTTTTGGAATTCTCATGTTTCACAATGTGAGTATATATGGGTGACAAGTATGTCTTTTTGAAAATGATTTCATACGTTTACAGGTTTTCATGGACTAATGTTTTCTTCCCTTATATTTATATAACTTACTAAGTTTTTTTTCTAATACCATATTTTTAAATGATTTTAGTAGTTTATAAGGATGTTTAAGAAAAATATGGAAGCTAAGTTAAATGTTATGATGATTTGTCAATGAAAACATGTTTTATTTGATAAGATTTATATTTTGGAAGAACATGATACTATTTTTGTGGTATCCACTCCGTATAAATGTGGAATGTTATGGATGTATTATATCCCAATTCTCTAAAACTATAAAATTGGAAATATCCTTAATATTAAAGGAATTATGTTCTTGACTAAAACTGAAGATTATAAAATGTAATAAGGCTAGGTCATTATAACAAACATGTACCTCCCCAGAAATAAAAGTGAAGAATTCTGAAAGGAAAATTTAATGTCAATAGAGTAATACACACACTAAGAACAATGAAAAAGTGGGGATAAAAAAATTCTGGAGTTGGGTTTGAGATCCCCTAACTTAAATCCCACATTATTTCATCACTTCTCCGCCTCTTGGATAATAAAACTAGGTTTATAAAAACATGTAAACAGAATTGAATTAGGTTAATTGTTTTCACTATTGATCAATTAAATTAATTGGATTATATTCTTTAATTAATTTTTTCTATGGAGAAACCATTTTATATATTATTTTCCATAAATTATCCCATATTCTATTGATTTAAATATCATACTTTATTACTATTTATTAAATTTTAAGATTAACTGAAGGAAAATAGAAATAAATTAATAGATGTATATATAATAAATAATTTATTTTTATCATACATAATGTTTGTGATAATTAGAGTATAGGAAACTTCATTGGGAGTGGCTAATTGACCATTGACGGGACATTGTCAAAAAGGGAGAAAATAGAAGCATGACACATAAATATATTATAAATATAATAATTAAAGTAAGTTATAATAATTAATATAACATTATCCAAATAAATAATTAATATTATAATATTTGGGTTTGAAATAGATAATGAAAAATTAGAAGAGAAGAGTAAAATGAGAGAAGGAGTTGATGAAAACTTACTCTCCTCTTAATGTTGATTCTTTTTCTACGACACTAAATTAATTAAATTATTGGAGTTGTGTGAAACCAAAAAATAACATAGGATTATAAGTGGATTAAGAGAGGGTATTTGGGTAATGTTTTGTATTTGTTATTTATATGTTAAGTGGGTTTTTCAATGGATAAGGGAGGAGTTATTTATACTTGATAGGAGGGTTTTTTGGTTAAAATATTAAATAAAATAAAATTTCCAAGGTAATAAATATATTAGTGATATTATATAAATTTAGGTCATATTTAAATAAAATAAAATGATTTTATGTCTTTTATGGATTTTCAAAACTGAATACATTATTTTAATAAAAAGAAAAGCAGAAAAATGAAAAAATTTCATTTTAATGGAACACTTTGGACTTTATAATTTAGAAAATAATTTTTAGGTTTAGAAAAAAAGTTTATTTTAATTTAATGTATCATTTATCTCATTATATATTTTTTTTAGAAAAAATATATACAATTTATTAGGTCATTACTACATCATGAATTATGTATTTCAAAACACACCACCAATAAAAAATTATATTTTATATATTTAACTAAAAATTAATGTAAAAGGAAATTACCAAACAATCACCCTTATAACATTTATGAATTATGATTCAAAAAATAAAATTTATTTTATCAAATTATTTAGAAAACATAGGTAATTTTTATTATTAATTTAAAACTAATATTTTCTCTAAATAAATTACAATATAGATGATAAAAAATGTTCTTGTAGGTTATTAGAGATTTTAATATTGATATTTATTTTATATACTTATAATAATTATATTTTCTTAAATTATTCAACGTAAATGATATTAATATTACATTTTATTATTTTAAGATAAAATTACTATTGCAATAGTAAAGTTACTATTCCCAATGACCATATTACTATTCCTAACCATCATGTTACTATTTTAAATGGTCACATTACTATTTAACAATAAATATTAACTATTATAAATAAACAATAATTCCCTTATTAAATATTCACTAAAATTTCTCCGAAGATTCTATATTTTCCTTTTTTAGATGTTAATTAGTTAAGAAAATATTTTATTTCATTTCCATAGTGTTGTTCATGGGGGCTATGACTGTAGCAGATCAAGATGATCCAAATATTCTCATATTAGTCTTTATATTTTATATTTTTTCCTATTTTAAAATTTAAAATTTTCAAAGGTTTATATATTGGACAATTTAATGGATTTCATTAACAAAATAATGTAATGTTCTTTTTTTCTTTGTATTGTAATTGTCTAATAATAGATTATATATGAAAAATATTATTTATAATATATCAATTGTAAAATTATTCCCCTTTAACACCCCAATATTTTTTCAATATGTATCTTATTAAATAAATTCAATTTATTCTATAGCCTATATTTCATGCAACACCAAACATAAAAACCATGATATACTATTAAATAATAACATTACCATTGAAATAGTATAATATCTGTTTAGAGTAGTAATGTGAATATTAAAATAAGAAACCCATATATGAAATTATAAATAAAATTTAGGTATCTCATAAGTGAAAAGATGATATATTAATATCATAGAATAAGTAAATATACATTTTAAATATTATAAATTAACTATTTGTGTTTTTTATAAATGTAAATGTTTATTTATATTTTTTAATTAATATAATGATTTGAAATAAAATTTATTTTCATATAATATATTCATGAATTAATATTATATTGTATATAATTTTAAGATGTTTTTATAATACCATAATTAATTTTTCAAAGTATCATAAAATTGGTATTTTTCAAATAAATTATCATCTTAAATAAAAATTAAATTTCACCTATTTATAAAATTATTTTCTTATAATGGTGTCCATTATTTAAATATTTACATCAAAAAATGGCGTGGTTGATTTTTTGAGATTTAGTTTTGAAATAGATTAATTTTTGGTGAATAGTGAAATACAACAATTTATAGTATTTAGTATGTTAAGTTGAATACATGAATTTTTTGGTAATTAGTGATGTAATAATGCATTATTTTTAAATTAAATGACCCTTTTATTATACTTAGTCACAATAACCAAACTATTGATAGTCTTGAGCCGAAATTAAAAAAAATGGACAAAATAATAAAAAAACACCCCTCTCCTCCACTATAAATACCACCCCATCATACCTTATCCTCACACCTTAAAAGCCATGAATCTTATCTAAAATATTCATAAATCCCTTTACAAGACTCTTCAACATGTCTAAGACCTTTAGGTCTTACCAAAAGACCAAATCCATGTTTCTTAAGGTAGTTCTCAAGGAGACAATATTCAAGAGTTAAAATCCTCCTTCTTTATCTAATAATTTCATTTCTTTTCCTATCCTCTCCTAGCGTCCCTTAACCAAAATGTCATGATAACTATAATATTATATATATATATAGGAATTTAATATTTTAATGGAATAATCATCTCTAAAATATCTTCCGTGTATTTTTAATTCTAAAAATGAACACATTGTCTGGGAGGTGTCGTTTCACCCCCTTTGTGGACGACAAGTTTTTATTTTTCATTACCACCTTAAAAGATGGTCATAATAACATTTTTAATGTTAAAAAATATTATAATTTATGTACTATTACTTATTTAAAGTTCATTAACTAGTATATAAACATTATATTAAATAAAATGATGCTAGTCCGTTGTGGTCATAAAAACCCCCATAATACACTAACCATTTTTCATCAACATTTTACCTAATGAATCATCCTCACACCATATAAATGAATGATATATGAGTAATATTTAAAGTCTTAGAATTATATTAATATCACTCTATTCCAATTTTAAATTTTTTATTGCATTTGACAAGAACTCCCATAATTATACACAATGGAACGGACCATAAAACAATGAAACAAATCCTCCTAAACAATGAAATTAAACATTATAACTCATAATAATAACCGTAAATGAACATTATTAAATTATAATAAATAAAAAACATGTTTAAGTGGTTATGAATTAATTAATCAATCAATATAATTTGATTATCTAGGAAATTAAGTAAAAGTGCAGAACGCTTTTGAACATACGGTAAGAGGTTTCTCATCCCACTATTATTTCTGTGAGTTGTGAATTATTCAACACTAATTTATCATGTGTGGAATCTGAATAATACCATTTAATATACCATATAATTAATCTATTTATCTTCATGGTACTCAATGTTTCATTTTGTGTTGATTAATTTTACAGGGCATACGATTCGATTGATTAAAATTGGTAAGGAACTTTATCTCATTTTCCATTTAACTGATACTTACTTTTTATTGTGAACCTAATCATTTCTATATGGTGTATATACTACCCATATGATATCATTTTTAATTTTTCATTATATTTATCTTAATTATCCTTAATTAATTTCTCAATGATATTATTATTGTTTAAGACATATACCATTTTTACATATAATGTTTACTTTGATGGTTGTTTTAACTAGGGAAATAATGATAAATGCATGCCCTCTAATAAAAATAATTATTTTGATAAGTAATATTGTTCATGAATTAAATCTATGTATGAATAATTATTTCTACTTTTACTAACATATGGGGACAGACGTTATATAGGCCCTCGTTGTATCGATAGTTATCACAAGACAAAGCTGTTGGCGAAAAACCCTTCATATTTATTTTCAAGTAGAATCAGATGGATTTCTACCCAGAAACAAAAACCATCTTGTGAAAGATAGTAATTGTATTAGTTAATGTTCCATATACATGATGCCCAATAATTAATCATTTCTTTTATTATGATCCAATCATTACTCCCCATGATGTTTTCACTATGATGAAATCCATGAATGAATTTTAATTCATAGATTATGGATTAAATGGCTTGTTTTTTTTGTTATTTACGTTTATATTTTGATTAATTATTATTTCTTATGATTCATTTATAATAGATTCATATTTCTTCTATATGTAACCATTATTTAGAATTTATCCTCACCCTTTAATTTTTCCCCTTCCATGGATTATAAAGATAAAATATTTGAATACCTATCAAGGAAGTAGTTTATTTTATTTTATTATGTTATATGTTTAATTATAAATATAATAAGCGAACCTTGTATACATCTAGTTCATATAGACTACTAAATTTATTGATCCTTTGTGATTTTATCTCTTTTATATATGCCATTATAATAAAATAACCACCGAATCAACACTACGGAGGTATAGGATTTTATATTTTGTAATAGAATATGTATAGTAGAAACATTGAGAACTAGATGTTAAATAAACATGAGAAATATAATAATTTATTATAGTGATTTTTTTTCTCATTACTCATGATGATTATGAACTAACTCTTTGTGTGCCATTATTTAGTGATGGCATCAAATGGAAGAAGGGAAATCGATACCCATGGACAATATAGGGATTGTTTCACTGTTAAAGTCATCATAGTTGGTTTTGGAGTTGAGATAAATATGACCATATTAGTATAGCTTACTCAGGTTATGAAAAATAACTATACTAAACATATGGTGGATCGTTTAATTCGAAAGAAGACCCCATATTTTAGTGGGAATACTAATCCAGTGGTAGCTGAGAAATGTATCAAGTCTATTGAAAATCTATTTATATAATTGGGATCTAATGGAAGGGAAAATATAGTATTAGAAGTATATTTATTGAAGGGTTATACTGATCAATATTGGTTGTTGATACAACATCTAAGGAGGAAGATAAAATAGAAGAGATGTGATGGAGAAATTCTAAATAATATTTCTTTGAAAAATACTCCACTCATGATCAACGAAATGAAATGAAGAAAAAATTACTTAGATTAATGAAAAAAATAAGAAGATAGCATTGCATAGTATGATACTACCATAACAAGACTATCTAGGTATGTTACTGTTTATATATATGTTTAAAAAAAGATTAGTCATTTCTTTAAAAGAGAATTCTCAACTGAGAAATGACATCTCAAAAATTTTCTCATATGATGAAATAGTATCAAGTGCCATAAAAAAGTGAAGGAATTTTCTAGATCATATATGTTCATGGTAAATAAATAGAAGAAGAGATATTTTGATAACCCTGAAAAAGTTAAAACATAAAAGAACAATAGGGCAACAAAGAAATTACCATTTTGTAAAAATTGTGGAAAGAATCATCCTAGGAAATTCATAAAAGGCATGGGATTTTGTTATAAGTGTATAAAAAGGGTCATAGAGCTAATAAATGTAAGGGGAAGAAACAAATAAATGATGTTCAATGTTTCAACTAAAAATAAATGGGAAGTTATTAAAAATATTTCTCAAGCCTCAAGGGAATCTACTATAGATGAGGCCAATGAGATATGGACAAGATTATACAATCACTACAAGTGAAGTAGAAGTACCCAATGTTATGGAGTCAGGTATATTAAACCTATCATCAAATTTATCCAATGATTTATTTTATTTTGGATTACCAAACTCTTTTATATCTTCCAGGTTTTCTAAGAAAATTAGAAATTTCACTTCTAATTTAGTAAGGGGGTTGTCGGTCAGAACTATAAAGAGAAGTCTTATTTCAATATATATGTGTCACTATCCCTATTTGTTATATAAACATGATTTATTTTATTACCTTATAATCATACATATGGTTGAATTTTATTTATCCCTTGTAATAGACTTCCTTTCAAAATATGTTGAGAAAATATATTGGAAGAAGAAGGAAATTATGATTTGTGAGGAAGATACAGAATTCCATATATTTAGAGATGATGCTTCATATTCTGATTCTTATCTAGGTACAACCCCATTAGCTCTACTAAATGAAATTCTCGAATATTAAGATAAAACAACATCAAGGGATGAAGAATGTAATATGAAAATTGAGTATGTACCTATAGTACAGAAATACGTTGATGTATTTCCTGAGGAATTACTTTGACACCTCCAGAGTGTGTAGTTGAGTTTTCTATTGATTTAATTACTATTGAAAGACCAAAATCAAATAATATTTATAGAATAGACACTGTGGAATTAGTGGATAAAAATAAAAAACTAGAGGGGTCATGTAATAAGGGGTTTATTCACCCTAGTGTTTCTCCTTGTGGAGACCCAGTTCATTTTTTTATGAAGAAAGATGGATCCATGAGGCTATTCATTGACTATATAGAAATCAATTCTCTTACAAAAAGGAACTAGTTTCATTTTTCTTGAATTGATGATTTATTTCATAGACTTCATGGAGTTGAATATTTTTTGAAATTTTTCTTTATTCTAGGTAACATCAATTTTAATTAAAGAAGGAAGAAATCCAAAAGAAATCTTTTTGGATAGGTTATGGACATTATGAGTTTACAGTAACCCCATTTGGATTGAATAATTCACCCTCAATTATTATGGATATGATGAAAAAAATATTCAAGTAATATCTTATGATTTTTGTGGTATACATTGATGATATTTTAATATATTCTAAAACAAATGAAGACAATTAGAATCACTTATAGATCATTATTGAGACTCTTAGAAGGAAATAATTACGTGTTAAATTTAGAAAGTTTATAATTTAGATTTAGGAAATTTCTTTTTTTATTAATATTGTCTCTAAGGATGGTATCTTAGTTGATCCTATAAAGAGAAAGGAAATCCAAGAATGGCCTACTCCAATGAACATAACTGAGGTATGTAGTTTCATTAGTTTATAAGGGTACTATGAACATTTCATTTAGAGTTTTTCCTAATTGGAAAACCCATTAACCAAGAATATATGAAATTGGGTTATGTTCATATGGTCAAAAGAATGAGAATAGTATTTTGAACAATTTAAGGGAATATTCTTTAATGCTCCGATTTTAACTCTCCCATCAGGAAATGATGGGTTTGTGATATATAATGATGCCTAAAATAAGGGAAAGGGTTTTCTCATTGTAAAAAATGATAAATATTTTTTCGTATTCATTAAGGAAGTTGAATATTCAGGAAAAAATTATCCCACTAATCATCTGGAATTAGTTGCCATAATTTTTTCTTTGAACATATAGAGACACTATCTCTATGGTGAAAGATGTGAGATATATTCTATTCACAAAAATTTGAAATAAATCTTTACACATAAATAACTCACACATGAGGAAAAGAGTATTGTTTGAGTTACTCTAAGATTATGATTTACCAATACACTACAACATAGAAAAATAATATAAGTTTGTAGATTCATTAATTAAAAAAGATCATGGACTTCAAACCAAAATTAGGACTAATGAAGATCCTTTATTCATGAATTTAGTAACAATGTATATGATAATTTTTTTGGAAGAGTAAACATCACTCATTTTCAAAATGATTCCTAAACCACTTTTTTAGAAAAGAAAAAAATCTCTCAATATAATTTTTGGATTTTCCAAAAAAAATAAAATTCGTTGGCGATGTAAAATTGGATGAATTTGTTTATGAGGATAGAATTAAGAAATTTTTAATGTGGTTATTTGATCCATCAATACTTGAGATAAAAAGGGAACTATTAGATAATGATCATAGCTCACATTTACCTATATACCCCGGTAGTTCCAAGATTTATAAATACCTGAAGTTAAATTTTTTTTTGGGACAATAAGAAGTGAGAAATTGCTAACTTTGTGTTACGATTCCTAGTTTTTCAAAAGGTGGAGGCTAAGAGTAAAAGACCTAAAATAATTATGAAGACTCTAAAAATTTCTAGGTGGAATTTGGAAGAAGTTATGATATATGTTTTCATTGGACTAACAAGGTAACATAGAAGGAACAATCCAATATTAGTTATTATTGATCATTTTACGAAATTTGAAAAATTTCTTATTATAAGCGAAGATTTACCTCTTGAGTTCTTAAAAATAATCTATATTAATAATTTATTAGGTAATCATGGTGAACCTATATCGATTGAGACTTATCAAGATCCTTGGTTTACATATAAATTATGGAAGTGCATTGAGAAGGCTTGGGATACTGAAGTTCATTTGAGTACTGCTTATCACCCTAAAACTGACAGGTAGTTTCACAAGACTATTCAAACTTTGGAAGACACATTGAGATTATGATGACTTGACTTCCAAGGTATGTGGGACCATTATTTATTTTTATTAGAGTTTTCCTATAATAATAGTTTCATTCAATTGTTCAAATGTCATCATATGAATCATTATATAGAAAGATATGTCAAAGTACAACCTATTGGGATGAATTTGGTGAAAGGAAACATATAAAACCAGCACATATTAAATATACAAAAAAACAGTAAACACCATTCAAGATAATATAAACGAAACTGAAAGTATTATAAATATTTGTGGTGACAACCGGAGAAAGGATTTATAATTTCAAGAGGGTGATGATTTATTTTTGAATGTATCTTTATGGAAGAGAGTATTAAGGTTTGTTCAGAAAGAGAGTATGAGGGATATCTACATTAGACCATTTGAAATTTTGGGAATAATTCGAGATGTATCTTAATAATTAGCAATTCTATAAATAATCTACAAAGTTCATGATGTGTTTCACATAGAATTGTTAAATATGTACATTCCAAACCCAATGCATGTACTCACATATGAAGAGATAGAGTTGGAACCTAATTTGTCTTACTGTAAATATATTATCTTTATTATTTACACTAGAGAGAAAGTATTTATAAATTAGAAGACTCAATTGGTAACGGTTCTTTGGAGAAACTATAAAATGGAAGAAACAATGTGGGATCCTTAAGATGTTATAAAGAAGAAATCCTCTAATATTTTTAAAAGTAAATATTCATTAAAAAATTTTAGGATGTCATTTTTAAAGGAGGGAATAATATAAGTCCCCAATATGTTTTGATATAAATATTCTATAATAAATTCAATTTATTTAACAACCTAAATTGCATGAAACAGAGTGATTAAACGAACTATGATATACTATTAAATATTAACATTACTGTTGAATTATTAACAAGATCATTAGTAATAATAATGTGTATATTAGGATAAAAACTCACCATTGAATGTATAGATAAGATATTGGTATCTCAAAAATGAAAATCTGTTATATTTATATAATTAAATGAGTAAATACATGTTTTAAAATGAAAAAATACGCATTGGTATTTTTGTGACAGGTAAATGTTTATTTAAAATTTTATAATTAATATAATTACTTAAGATATTTTTTTATGAAATATATTGAGGAATTAGTATTTTTATGTATTATAATTATAAGAGATTTTTATGAGAGCATAATTAAATATTCAAAGTGTCGTAAAATTATTATTTTTAGAATAATTGTTGATTTTAATTAAAAGTTAAATTTCTCATATTTAAATAAATATCTTCTTAAAATAGATTCTTTTTTTTGAAAGATACACATCAAGAAATAGTTAGGTTGAATTTTTAGGATTTTTTTAGAATGATTGATTTTTTGGTGAATAGTGAAACACAATAATTTATAGTATTTATCACTTTAAGTAAAATAAATGAATTACTGTGTCCTAAATGATGTAATAATCCATTATTTATAACTCACATGAAACTTTTATTTAAATTATCCACATGAATAAAAACTATTGACGGTCTTGATCCAAAATAATAATCCAATGAATAAAAAATTAAAAACCCCTCTACACCACTATAAATAACACCTCTTTAAACCCATTATCATCATACCATATAAGCCTTTAATATTGTATAAATTCATACCAAATCCATTCCCAATTTTATTATACAAATCCAAGACATTTTGGTCTTCCCAAAATACTAATTCCAACTTCCTTAATGAGGTTCTTAAGGAGATGATATTCGAGAGGTAAAATCCCCCTTCTTCCCCTTTTAATTTTATTTCTTTCTTTATCTTCGACCCACACACCCTATCAAAAGATGAATGGTAATGATAGTATGATATATATACTATAATAGTATAGTATAAATGTAATACTCATAACCAAAATATCTAATCCTCTCATTTTAATTATAAAAACGAAACCACCGTCTGTGAGGTGTCGATTCACCACCTTCATGGATGGCGAGTTTTCATTTTTGATTACCACCTTAAAGTCTTATAATAAACAAAATTATGGTTAAAACGATTATAATATATGTATTAAAAATTATTTAATGTTTTTAACCAATATTTAATGGTAATATTAAATAAAATTATACTAGTATGTGATGGTTGTAAAAACTGAAAAAATAAACTTACCATTTTTTATTAACATGTTATCTAATGAATCATACTCATAACACATAATAAAATTATATATGATGATAATATAAAATCATGGAATTATATATATATATATCATCACATTCCAGTTCTATATTTGTTTCTTCCATTTGACAAGTATTTCTTTAATTATACACAATGGGACAGACCATAAAACCACGAAATGAACACTCATAGAACAACACAATTAGACATTATAATCATCGGAATGTCTATAAATGAACTTAATGAAATTATAATAAATAAATTATATTTTTAATAGTTTATTTATTATGTAATTAATGAATCTAATTTTGTTATCTATGAAATTCAGTAAATTTGTTTAACGCTTTCGGACATAAGACTAGGGCTTTGTCATCTCACTTTTATTTATGTGATATATTCCTTATTCACTAATTATTTGTTCACCATGTTGTGTGTATACTAACAATTGATATATAATATCATGAATATATTTAAATTCATGGTATTTAATGTTTCATTTTATTATTATTAATTTTCTTGGAATACGATTCAATTTATTACAAGTTGTAAGATACCTTTTTCTTAATTTCTATTTCATTGAGACTTACTTGGTATTATGCACCAAATAATTTTATATGGTGTATATTACCCATTTGAGATCATTTTTAATTTTAAATTATATTTCTATTTAATATTGAAATTTATTTTATCATGGATATGATTATTGTCAAATCCATAAAACATTTTTACATACGGTGGTAAATTTGAATGTTGTCTTAACTAAGGAAATAATGATAAATCTATATCCTATGATCAGTACATATATTTTGATCAGGAATATTGTACATGAATTAAATCTAATTACTAATAATTCTTTAAAATTTTAGTGATGTGTGGGGATCAACATTATATAGCCCCAAGATGTATTGACAAGTCTCATGATACAAAACAATTGCTGATAAAACCTTCACATTTATTTATAAGAATAATTAGATGGGTTTCTACCCAAAAAAATTAAACTATCTTATGAAATGTCTTGATGGAAGTGGTTCATGTGATAGATTCGTTGAGAATAATAAATTTAGAGTTCTCTTCATTAATATTTCATTCATTACTATCCATAAGAAATTCACTATGATAAAATCTATCGATGCACTTTCAGTATAAGTTTATTGATTAAATGGAATGTGATTTTTAGTTAATTACCTCTCTAGATTAATTAAAACTTATTAATTATGATTTAATTATTATTGATTCATGTTTCTAATATATGTAACCCTTACTGATCATTTTAGCTCACCCTTTTAACTGCTTCCAATATATAGGCTATTAAAATGATATCTTTGAATACATGTCAAGGATGTTATTTATTTTCTATTGTTATGTTATATGTTCAATTAAAATTATAATAAAGGAACTATTTATATATCTAGTTCATAAATACAACTAAAATTATCTATCCTTAGTTATATGATCTCTTGTATCTATTCCATTTTAATAAAATAACCACTAAATCTAGGAAACTAGGGTAAATGTTGTTACGTCACCCTTTAAAATTTGCATCCCGGAAATTTTTACTCATATTATAAATTGATAATAGATGACGGAACTTTTGTTTCATTATTTTATTTTGATACCATGTAACCTCTTCATATTTAAGGTTCTACCACAACACCTTTATATGTTGATTTGTCTCATTGCATATAATTAGGACCATATAGTCCAAGATCTTTACAAATTGATCCTTAGAGGAGAGGTCATTCTCCAACTATACAAACTCAAAATTATGTACATGTGATGGATTATGTATTTAATTCTATATTATAGATAAATAGAATACATCATAAACTTTAGATTGTCTTTTTGGAAATGATTTTAGCTCACAGGTGCATCAGAAGCGACAGATGGGGCATGCCTAACTCAACATTTTTAATGATCGATGATTAATCAGAGATTTACATAATGATAAATGAAATGATAAATAGAATTGAATCAAATAATATTGATAATAGGAAAATATTGAAACCACATCATAATATCATCACATATTTTTTACAACCAATTTAATCAATTAAATAATTACCTCTTGAAAAATTATTTCTTCATTGATGGATGTAAAAATTTCTATATATCATACCATAATTATCTTATAGGAATCAAGAATATATTTCCTTATTTGGTGATTCACATGTGTTCCATGAACCTCTGACCATCCTTGTTATAATATCTGGTTACTAGCAAAATATATCTTAATGCTTACGTCATACTCCTTTGATCGCCCTAAGAATCGCTTCAAGGAATGGTTCTCTTCGATATCTCTAGACTATATAGTTATGGTGGTGGAGGATCTCTCTCTATTCTTAGGAGAAATCTTGAAGAGGGATATTTGTAGGTACTTGATGGGATTCTATATGGATCTTATTCTAAAAAAATGAATTGGAACTCTAAAATAATAATATTATTGGGATTATATACCACTAGGGTTGTAAAATAATTATAGAAAATGCTCCCTTATTATTTATATAATTCATGCAAAACCACACTTCTATAATAAAAATAATATTACTATTATTTTTTGACATTTTTTAAACATGTCAATTAAATAAAATACTATTTATTCAAATAATATTTAATTTATATTATTTCCCCCCATACAATTAAATTTGGTCCACTACTCCTCAACAATATTTTTTAGTCCTTTAATAATAAATATTTATTTAGTAAATAAATATAACTCCATTAGTAGCTAATAAATAAATATATATCACATTACGTAAAATATATGATGAATATTTATTAAATATTTTGATCACATAATATTCTCTCGAATAACTGGTGACTGGTATATGTGATCATGAAAACAAGAATAATTATTAGACCATGTTCACAAATAATATTCATTCAACTAATTAAATAAAAAATAATATATTAGTATTTAAATGAGACTCTGGATATAATTACTGTGTCATCCTCTAGGGATCTCTATTAGTATCATTAGAAGAAGTATCCCAAAGTCCAAGGAATGAATCTAACAATATTACAAGGATCCAATATATAAATAAGTTAATGTTTAAATATAATAATACCACATATAGAAACTTATTTTGTGATATAATCACTTTATCATGAAATCTCTAATTAAAAATGTTTTATGCTAGTGGAATCAACCTGTCACTCGATGTCGCTTTCTTTTACATTCCAAAAATAAATTTTTTCCATAGAAAACCATGCTAAATGATTTATTTAGGATTCATCATTTATATAAAGGTTCCTGAGATATACACTTCCATTAAATAGGATAATGGAAAAATCCTTCCCATAATTCTCAATAATGAAATATTACCTGTGGAGCACCCATCGAATCCTACCATTCCTTGAAATTATGTCATCACAGGTTTTCCAATACATCAATATACATGACTTATAATAATAATTAATAATAATCATAAAATATAAGTATCAATACACACATCCCCATATAATAATATCCAATGAAACATATAAATTTTAATTTCCTACTCGGGGGTCTCGTTCTCATATTTTCATACACAGGATATTACCATGGGAGTGCACCATGAGAAGGTTCTTAAAATTCCAATGAGTCTCCACCCCAAATAGCATATATCATTTGATTCCCTTAAATGAATTCATCTATAAATAGAATATATATTTATGAATATGTTTGTGGAACATCTTTGTTCACATCATAGTGGGGAAACTCTATGAACTTTTAGTGTGACAACAACTACTAGGACATTATCATATACTATGTCACATATAAGAACAATATTTATGTGATAAAGAGTTTATTAATATTCAAAATAATGAATAGAGGTGATCCTAAATTACAAGGATGTTAGTTCTAGGGAACCAACTCCAACAGACACCCACTTTCACAAAAATCCAACTACTAATAACCATTAATTTGCTAGTTCCCACATGATACTCAAGCTTCAGCTGATATAGACCTTTATTTAATGGTTATAACATGTTTTATTTTTTGGAAACTCTACTTAATACAACTTAAACCCTCTATTAAATTTCAATCAAGAGGTGATACTTCTAGAGTATGTTTTTTGTTTCTTGGTGTGACCAAGGCACTTTTAAATATCCACCACTATAGTATTATCACAACACACTCTGATAGGGTCTTAAATACTAGGTACCACATCATGCTCTTAAAGAAATTTTTATAACCAAATAGATTGATTGTCCTTATTATAATCTTATATATATAAATACTCTACTATAGAATCTATGAAATTTGGAAACATTAAACTCTTCTAGCTCACATATCCTCCACTGAGACAGAGAAAATATCCCAGATGTGACTTTATATCATTCTAATCTATTTGAAAGATAGCATCAGTGTACCCCTTAATGACTAGATCCTTTTCTAATCTATACCCCAGTAACATATCCTTAGTTCATAGATACATAAGGATAATATTTAAATTTGAACAATGTTCTTCTCTTGGATCAACTTGATATATTACTACCATGATCAATGCATAGGAAACATCATGTATAATACATAAAAAGGATTATATGATTTATCCTATCACTTAATCTTATAGGATATTACTTATTATTTCATTCTCTTATTTTTGGAGGAAATATTTTCTTAGAATGATCCATTTGATGTGACACTAGAACAAATCCCCTATTGGATTGTTCCATACTAAATATCTTTAGTATCTGGTAAATGTATCTTCATCAAACGAGGAAAAAATTCTTCTTGGATCTATCATGAATGATATTGAATACTATAATATAGTATAACTCACTTAAGGTCTTCAAGGGGAAACACTTCATTATCATATCATTAATAGAATGTAATATTGGGATGTCATATATAGTAAGTAACATGTCATCAACATATATTACTAGTATACCTACTGAATTCCCACAAAACATCATGTAAATACATGGATCACATTCATTCTCAATAAAACAAAATTATTTTATAGATTAATCAAATAAAATATTTTAATACCTAGATTTTTTATTCAATCCATAAATGTATTTCTATAACTTTAATATCGCTTTGGAATCACCTGGAGGCACAAAAATCTTATGATTGTGTGATGTGGACATCTTATTGAGGGTTACCATTAAGGAGTGATTTTTTAAAATCCATATTCAATATTTTATAGTCATGGTATGATGCTATAACAAGTGTAATTATAACGGATTTAAACATGGAAAATTTTTAGAAGGTTAGAACATAGTCAATTTCTTGATTATTTAAAACCATTTAGAAACTATCTTCGCTTTATAGATATTTACCACACCTACAATGTATATTTTCCTAATAGATACCCATTTTCATGCTACATGTTTTACATCTACTGGTGCATCGATCTAAAAAAAACTTAGTTCAGATACATGGAATACATTTCATAATTCAAGGACTCTTTCCATATTGTAGCTTCTAAGTTCCCTGCTACTTATTTTAAGGACAACGTTTTATAATTTTCAACCAATAAATATTCACCACATTTAGTGACTATAAACCAACATCTATCTAGTTATCTTACCTCTATATCTCTACTTTGTAGTACCTATGTTTTAGGAACTAATTCTTCCATATGGACCCTTGAAATCTGTTCATATACCAAATCTTGTGTTTATTGAGAATCAAATTCATCAAAATCAATCTTTATCTAACTAGCCTTTTGGATGATGTGATCCCTCTCTTTAAGGAAATATTATTTAGAGAAAATCACTTTTTATCTAATAAGTTTTAAATGTAATATCTCTTTGTTTCCTTATGATAATCTATAAAGATACACGTTGTACCCTAGGGTACTAGCCTTTTTCTTTATATTTTCTTAACAAATTAATCTCAAACCCAATCATGTGTATACCAAAAAACATGTTTTCTCCACACCATAACTCTAAGGTAATTCCATTTGTTACTTTAGTTGTTACTCTATTTACTGTGTATGCTGCAATTTGTAATGCATATCCCCAAATTTATAATTAAAGATCTATATGATTCATTGTCTACTTTAACATGTTTAACAAGGTACAATTACACATTTTAATAACACCATTACACTTTGGTGTGTAAAGTGGAGTGATTTTAGATAAAATTTGAAACACCCAAGGAAATTGGATAAACACTTTGTTAAGATATTCATAACCTCAATCTGATTGACAATTCTCTATCTTCTTCCCAAGTTGACTCTCCACTCAATTCTTTAATTCTGTGAATTTATTAAAAGACTCAAATTATACCTCATTAAATAAACATAACCATATACACTCAATTCATCAGTAATGTTATGAAGTATGAATAACAACCTCTGTCTTTGCCAAGAAATTATCCACACACATAAATGTTTACCAATACTAAAAGTTTTGTGGCCTTTTCACTTTATCCATTAAATAGTAGACTATTAATTTTTTCTTATGAAGAATAATGAAATATTTCATGTGTTTTCATCTCAAAAGAGTCAAAATATCCATCCTGATAGAGCTCTATCAAATGCATATAGTTTACTTGAACATGATCATGATTCTATATATGGGTGTTATATGAGTAATGTGAAAATGGTTCTTTATCTCTATCAATCCATGGTTTTCATAATTTAATACATTAAGAATATTATATCAATGTTCTCTACTATAACATATGTTTCATTTATAAAAGAAACAACTTTTATTTCAAAATTTTAAAATAAAACAATATGTATCTAGGAAATATACAAAAAATTATGATATTGTTAATAATTGGTACATAATAAAAATCACTTAAAACCAATATCATTCCCATTGGAAATGAATGTTGGTAGACTCTAATGTCTAGATAAACATTCCTCACCCCATTAGAATATCGTAAATCCACATCACCATTAACAATTATTTATAATATCATTAGTTTCTACATTTGGATACATATGTGAGAAACATAAGAGATATATATTACCCAATGTGTAGATATTTAAGGATTACACAATAAAAAATTGACCCTTAGCTTCCCCTTACTTCTGTGTGTATTTCCTATTCTAGTGGCCTTCATTTCCACATGAAAAACATTCTTCCTCATTTTACTTTCCTAGACTTTGGATCTTCCTCTTCTTGAAAGGAAAATTATTGGGATATGTAGACTTATTATGAGTCATAGACCCCTATTACATATTCTTTATTTTCTTATTCACCATAACGACTGAGGGTTTATCAAACCCCATGTCCCTTTCTACTTGGTGAATTAGTGTAAGAAGTTCTGAAAGACTCTTCTCAATATTTTTCATTTATAAATAATAATAAAACAATAGAAGGAATTGGGTAGTGAAGAAATTATGAGATATATGCTCAACTCATCAGGTAATTTAATCATAAAGATATATAAGCATTCAATATAGAACATAATCTTGACTACATGAGGCATGAATGGTGCTGACTCTCCTAGATTAGCTATAAATAGATCATTGGAGATCTCGTACCCCTCATGCCTCGCCTTCTATAAAATGAGATCCTGAAGGTGAGACATCATTCTATACACAACAATTTACTCATTTTTCTGCAATAAGTGATTTTTCATGGATGATGGTATGAAATGGGTAACATTTATAGAATAAGTTAAATGTTTCTTGTAGGGAGATAACTATGAATCACTAACTTTTTACTAAGTACATTAGGAATATGTTCTTCCATCACATAAAATTTATTTTCATGGAATTTAATAAAGCATAAGCGCTTTTTCCACTATTGGAAATTTGTGACAGTGATAAGGCTATCATTATCATGTATGGATGATAATGATTTGTTTCATGATATTTTTATTGATGTTTTATAAAAAATATGAGTATAGTTTTATAACTTTATCTGATAAAATTTATAATTTTTTATAAATATTATATCTGTTAAGCTCCCACTATTTTATCAAAACCCAATAGCCATCACCATTGGCTTAAAAATATAATTTTGGTTTGAAATTATAATGTAAATGATCCATATCCCTCTTTGTGTCACCCTAACTTTGGATAGTCAAGAAATTTCAACGGTTTTAGGAGGACATTCGAAATGCCAACTTTATTAACTCGTAGTTAATTGATCTTTTGAGTGCAATACCCAATAATTAAATCCTAAAATTGCATTTCCTCAACCATTAACTCTATATGAAACAAATTCCTATCTTGGAAGTCAACCCTTGATGTGAACCTAGTTAAGCTAACCCAAAAATTAAAGTTATAATTACCAGATAATTAAAAGAACCCAAATTTGTCTTGTCAATCACTTTGAACTATTTTTCAATTTTAACTCAATTCTTGGAAGGCTATGCTGACTTAATATATATATATATATTTGAATGTTTTTGTCTTTTATGCATAATGTTCCAATTTATATCTTTATTACATGCTTGTAAATATTAATTGTATTTACTTAAGTGATTAACCATGTCTTAGATAATGATTATGGATAAGTTATTTTATTTTAGTTCTATATTTCATGCATATTAATTCAATAATTTATGTGATCATGGAAAAACATCCATATTGAAATAATAATGAAACTTTACAAAAATAAAATAACAATGTGGAAAAATTATGTGCTTTTACTAATAGTTTTTTTATATAGAGGATGATAATCTAACTATCAACATACGGAAAAAACCATGAACTGTTTACGATTTATGTTGTAGTTTTCCACCTTTCCACTTATGTATCTCTCTTGTATTAGTTTCTCATTGGACGAAAACCTGAACCAACTCCACTATAATAGGTTTTTTAACCACTACATATTAATTTACTCACATATTGGTGAGGGGAACCAATGTATTGGTTAGGTGGTTTACATAAAATAAACCATGGGCACACATTCCCTTACAGAACGAGAGGATTAATGAAATGCATGCCAACTATTTAATTTAATAATAAATTGAAATTAACCAATAACATACAAAGGTCTGGCCTAGGATCATGATAATCCATATGCATTGAACTAATTACACCTTAAATATAATTAGAATAAAATTATAATTGTTATTATTTAGTATAAATCACGATCTAATCAATTAATTATAATCTTTAATTAATTAATCATTGAATCTTAATTCTTATTATATTTTTTTACACGCTCATCTATCACTTTTTTAAAACAAATTAAATTATTTAAAAATAAATATATAAAAAAAGTACCCTAGAAGAAATATGATGAGAACCCATCCTAACTACCTAACATGTGTTATACTAATATACTATTTACTCTTTCAATATGTGGCATACATGACTGATCACTAAATTTCATAGAATATACTATTAACTTAATGACCATATCAAACACATGGTATTTACATATCATGTTATGATTCAATGCATATAGAGTAATAAATATATTATAACTTATACATGATATATATATATGATAATTACATGTTAAATAATTAGAAATTTATATATATAAAACCCACCACATGACATGTACTATCAACTTAATGAGCACAAATATTACACCTTGATGAGGTTTGAGTAATATAATAAACTAATTTTTAGTTATATGTAATTTGGTAAAAGTACATGGCATGTAAATTGAAGCTAAAGGTAATATATTGTCCTCCATCCATCCAATGGACCGAAGGCCTTCATTTCTTAATGACTTTTTGATAATCTACCTTTTATGGGGTGAGGTGGAAGCCTTACAAGGCCCGTAGGAATGAGTATTACATGGATCGTAGGCCTGAGAGGAATTCATTGGCCTTCAGGCTTAAATAATTACATACAACCCAGACTAACTACTTTGAACTACTCCTCCCCAACATCATCCTCGTGAAATCAGCTCCCAACCTTCGTATGGCTGTTCGGCTAGGCATTCCCATGCATGCACAAGATTTTCCCGATGGCAGGTGCCATACCCTATCACTCTTGAAATCTGTTTAGCTTCTAATGTGTTGAAAGCTCCTTGCTCATCGTCCTTGTAGAGCTTGTTTTTTATTGGCCGTCTTGTTTGCATCTACACTTAAGGTGGCCCGAAGGCCTTGAGGTGGCCCGAAGGCCTTACTGACCTGTAGGCCTGGGTGGCCTGAAGTCCTTAAAGGACTTGGGGACCAAATCAGTGGCATAAAGGCCCATATAAGGGTATATTCTCGACTACTACAGTTCCAAACAACACCGGCTACAGTTCCCGCTATAGTACCTGCTACAGTACTACTACAGTACTACTAAAGTTCCTAGAAATAATGTCTCCTCCTGGATTTGATCCTGGGTCTCCCAAATGCACTTACAGTTTCCTTACCAACTGGGCTAAGGCTCATGTGTAGGTCAAGTATTATCCTCACCATCTATCCATAACACATTCCTAGTGTCTCTGTGTGTTACCGTGACACCGAAAATATTGGCGTACAGTTATTGTACATGGGATACACAATGTGTTGTCTTCAAGTTACATGGTCACCAGCTATGTAGGCATTGTAAGAAGATACATAAACCATATTTTTCTAAAGGACTACACATCAAGTATAGAAATTACAAGGTGTGTTCTATAGTTGACCATGCACTAAGATGGCCCAGTAAACATGTTGTGTGTATATAAATTCACCATGTGTAATAAATTCACATGGCTTGAATTAATTCCAAAATAAGATAATGTGAATTAGTTATTGTTACATGACGTGTACCTTAGGGTTACATGGAATGTTCTATTATGTTGTCCTAAAAAGATCCTACACATATCTCGATGTGATATTCAAATTTATTTCATTTATAAAATTAAATGATTTGATTATATTTATGAGAAACAAAGAGGGAGAAAGAATATACCATAATTCAGATTAAATAATGATTAAAATAGAATTGAAAACTAATGATAAAGGTGTAAATAAATAAATGATATTTAAATAATTATAAATAATTTTGATACTCCATATAGTACCACTTGTAGCTTCTAGGTTCTAGGAAGTGGTGAATAACTCATTCCAAAATTAGCTTTATTTCATGATTGATAATTAATTTTATATTTATATGATGATAAATTTTGTGATAAGTGGAATTAAATTAAATATTATAAACAATATAAAAACACCAGAACCAAAGATCATGATCCTAACACATTATTAATAAATAATTTATGAAATTAAATATTTACCTTATAAGAAATTTTTTCTTAATTGATGGATATAAAAACCAATCTATATCACAAAATCATTGTGTTGACAGATTCCCTAAAGTGGTGATCCAAAAGTGTTAAATAAACCTCTGAATGTCGACATATGAATCTTTGGGTGATATCATGATGGATCCAAACACTTGCTCTATTCGCCTTTGATCACTCCAAGAACCAATTCATGGAAGGGTTATCTTTGATATCTCTATACTTTTGAGAGGTTGTGATTGATTATTAGTCTCTATTATTAAGAGAATTATTAGAGAGGGAACTCTCTAGGACTTGGAGAGGACTCTCATCGATCTTATTGTGCACAAAAAATGAATTTGAACTCTTAAAAAATAATATAATTGTGTTTTTAATCTAATATGTTTAAAAAATAATAATTTCAAATGAACAATTATTATTTATATAATCCCTTAAGAACCACATGTATGTAATAATAAAAAATTTATTTCTGGATTTTTTATAAAATCATGAATTTAATTAAATATTATTTACTCAATTAATATTCATAGTATATAATCTTTCACTAGAACATTAAAATGATTTTTCATTCCTCTTAAATATTTATCAGGCCTTGAATAATGACTTTTAATTTAATAAATAAATATCACTACATTATTCATTAATAAAAAGATAAATAAATATTATAATAACTAAATTAAAAATAAATATTTATTAAATATTTTTCTCACATAATATTCTCTTGAATATCTAGTGAAATAATATAAGATTTCAAGAAAACATGAACAAATTTTATTTTACATGCGGGAATAATATTTATTCAACATGTTAAATAATAAGGAATAATATATTATTTAACTGAGATTCTGGATACAATTATCATGTGACCCTCTAGGCCTCTTTCTCAGTGGCATTAGGAAAAGATGGCCAAAGCCCAAAGATAGAGTCTAGAAACATTCCATGACACACATAGAGAAAGAATTTACTGCTACAATGAGATAATAACACATAAATATGATTAGTGTGTAATATAATTCTTTTATTGAAATATTACTAATCAAGTAGTTCGCGTGCTGGTGCCATCAACCTACATTCTCTATGTATCTTTTATTGACTTTTTGGAAAGTAGACATTCTTATACAGCCCCATTGATATGGATTTATATAGGCTATATTATTTCCCTAAAAGGTCCTGATATATCAACCACTATTAAAGAACAAAAGTGACAACTACTTTATTGAATTATTCATTGATGAAATATTACTCATAAAGCACTCAAGGTAACCTATTTAATTGTGAACAAATGTCATCACTATTTTTGTTAATACCTAAAATACATGAATTATAATTATCATTAATGATAACATTAAAGTCTAAGGATCAATACACACATATAAAGATATGAACATCCAATGACACATATAAGTGTGGATTTTCTACTGGCGGGACTCATTATCATAATATCCTACACTGGATATTACCAAGGGTGTATACTATGGGATGGTGCCTCAAATTCCAATGTGTCTCCACCCTTTATATCCTATATCATTTGTGTCCCTTAAATAATTTAATCCAGTTATAGATCATATATTTAATAATACTATTACGCACCTTATAGGTTCTTATCATAACAGATAACTACTATAACCTTTTACTGTGATAAATAATATTAGGACATTTCATACTATGTCACACATAAGAAAAATCAAGATGTGATTTGGAGATTATTAATATTAAAAAAATGAATATAGTTTACCATAAAGTATATGAATGTTTCCACTTCAGCACCAAATCCAACAGTGCTAGCCAATATGTCACTGTTTCAATTTTATCAATGATCATAAAGGGGTTAATGTACCTAGGTATAATATTTCCATTCTTTACAAACAATAATCTCTCATAAGTGGTAAAATTTAAACAAAAAGCATTTTCTGCAACTTCAACACTAGGTTCATTTTATGGTTGCTAGCATAGATCTTTTATTGACTTTAAGTATCTTCTATATATTGTTGGATAACTTGAACTTTCTGTATAAATTATTTCAAAACATCAAGTCCAATAAAATTTTAGACACAAACTTCATCCCAAAATTTATGATTTCTACGTCGATTACAATAAATAGATTCATATGAGGTCATTGAATACTTGAGTGAATGATTTTTTTGTATGATAACTCAACTAATGGGATATGTTGATCCTATCATCCTTTAAAATCCATTGAGAATGATCAATGCAAGTTATTATTTGCATAAATTTTACTTTAATATTGGCAATCACTTTTGGGGTGATTGGCCACACTAAAATTCAATTTATAATTTCGATCACGATGAAAATTTCTCCAAAATTTACTCGTGAACCATGGATTATAATTGGAAATGATCAAAATTGTTGATTCATGCAAGGAAACCACTTCCATTACAAATGTATGTGAAAGTTGGTTAAGAGATAAATATTATTCAATAATGATGATGTGGATAGTATTAGTGATTCAATCCACTATATTCGATATCACACTTCTTCCTTTGGATATCTTTGAGAGGCCAATGATAAATTCCATGGTGAAGTTATCCCATTTACATGTTTATATGTAAAATGGCTTCATCATACCTTTCTACTTTTATCAATCTACATTAAATTTAATATATAAAAATCTGTTAGAGATATACACCACAATATCTTTCTTCATAATGTCCCACTATAAGTGCAATTAAAGGTCAAGGAATATCTTGATACTTCTAGGGTAGAAGGATAAATATATCCTATGAGCATTAACTAATAACTATTTATTTTTATCTCACGATGTAAAAACATAAAATCAAGTTCCAAACTGTGTAATTCAATCTTCATAGATTTGAAATTCAAGAGTATTTTAATATTTTTCTTCTTACACTTTATTTTAATGCTCCATATCATCCCTTTATTCCTCTTTGATCTTATTTTGGATAGATGGTTGGGAAATCATTTGGGAAAGGTAATAAGACCTCCATATCATTAAGATTTTCAATTCCAAAAGTTACATATCAATTAATAATTGGTCTTTATCAATCCAAATAAATGAAAGTGTTGTTGGTTCTTTCATACAAATATCATCAACTAATTAATTCTCCTTTCCATGACACTAGTAAATAGAGAAATCATAGTCATTGATCATCTCTAACCATCTTTATGGACACATGTTGATCACTTTATGTGTGAATATATACTTTAGACACTTGTGATTTGTATATATGTCATAATTCTCACAATAGAGGTATGTATCAAAATCATTAAAGTAAAGATCATAGAAGCTAACTCCAGATCATGTGTCAGGTAGTTGTACTCATGTACCATCCATTGTTATGAGAAAGAAGCTACCACTTTATCATTCTGCCCGAGTACTAAACCCAAACCTTTTTTAATGTTTCAGTAAAAACCTTTTTTTTATTTAAGTAAAGGTTTTCTTTTTTCTTATAGGTAAAGAATACCCATTATATGTCATATAGTCCCATATGGAATTAAATCCCATTACTTGGATCGAAGGCCTATATTTTGGACCAATGGGGAATTTTTTGAATAGTAATGCTATAACACACAAGAATCTAGACTACCTGCTATAGTACCACCACCACTACAATTCCTGCCCCTTCTATAGTGTCAACAGTGCTAAAAATATTCTATAATATCACTACATTACTGCTATAATACCTACACCCAATGGGTTTTTAACCCCCAAACTTTTATGTAGTATTGTAGGATTTTTACCACTAATCCAAACTTAAAATACTACCCAATACTCTCTTTTTAGCATCACCATATATAAAAAATACTTCTCCACTTAATGGTGACATGAGTATTCGTATATTGATTGTCCACTTATTGAGCTCTGTAAATATTTCCTCACACTTATCTATCGAGGAAACTTATATCCATTTACTTGTTAACATATTCTGGGCTATACAATGATGATAAATTTCTCCCAAAAATTCATTAGTACCCAATTAAGATGGGAAAACTGTGAATTTTTTGGAAACATCATGGCCTTATCCATTCCTTAATTTCTATTATCTTTGAAGGGTCTTGAAAAATTCCCTCACTTGAGATCAGGTTCCTGAAGAGTATTTCTTGATGCATCTAAAAGTCGCATTTTCAAAACATATCATGCATTTTTTAATTTCTAAATGTCTCTATAACAATACTTATAATGTCTTCATGACGCTCCTTACCCTTAGAGTAAATGAGAATATCATCAACAAAGGCTACCAATTTTTTTTCAAGGTAGTATATAAATACTATTACTAAAATCTATGAATATTTTAGGTATATTATAAAGTCCTAAAATAATCACAATGAACTCATAATCCCCATATATCATATGGAAATTAATCTTATTAAGGTATTACTTCAACACATTCACCTAATTATATCTAGAATTAATATCCACTTTTGATAAGTATTATGCTCCTTAAAGTAGATTGAAAAATCCATAAATCCTTAGAAGGATATACTTTTTAGTTATAGTGATATTTTTCAGATCTTGGTAACTAATAAAAAACCACATTTATAGACCCTTTTACTTGATAAGGAGCACTAACACACCCCATGGTGATGTTATAGGGAATATAAACCCATTGTGAAAATAGAATTGCATGAGTTTCATTAATTACAACAATTCATTTTGGGCCATCCTTTTGAGTAATTTGGATATAGGAGTGACTTAGGTATAATATATATTGATAATCTACATCACATTATTCAGTGGGTTTTGGTAACTCTTCAAAATATATATCAGTATATTCCCTTATATTTGGAATTTTTTCATGGTTGATAATTTACTTTGAATAAAACATTTGGGAAAGGTATTCATCTTCAGTAGGTATCAACACCCACACCATTGATGGATTTTATAAAGGAGATTCATGATCATACTTGAGTTTTTATAAGATCATGTGATGGTTTGGAATGTAGAAATATATTTCCTCCTATTGATAGTTAATGTGAGATTTATATAACCACAGGTAATCCACGCCTACTATTTCATCAAATTCCACAAAGGAACGGATTATGATATTTTCTTGAATAATATTACCACATACACTAATAGGATAAGTTACCAATACATAGGTTTTATTGATCATACGACTTGGATTTTTATGGAAATATATACTTCCACGTATCTAGGTTGAGATTCAAAAGTTCTAAAAAACATGCATGTAATAAATGAATATTTAAAACCAGATTCAAATAAAATCATTTTTGTAATTTTTTGAATATGAAATGTAACTTGTACAAATTATTTTTAACTTCCCCCTCAACATTAGTATTGGAATAATATTTCTCTTACTCTTTTATCTTTGGTGGTTGCTTCCATTAATCACCCATGATGACCCATGGTTAAGTACACCATCTTTTATAATTACCTTTCTATTAGTTGATGTATTGAACCATGGGTGGTACATTGGGAGGTTATTTCCTTTTATCTATCAAATTGGACATCATATTCATGTTTCATCGACATTTAAAATATTAGCGGCCTAATATCCTAAAAATAAAGTATCTCCACGTCCATTTAAGATAATTCCAATGTTTCTTCTTCCAAAATCTTTGACATGTGGGTGGTTGGATCTATTTTTTTCCATTTTCATTTTATCTTCCATCTTCAAAGTACATTATTAACTTTTTATCACATTTTACATGGGACTATTCAAAAAACTCCTTATTTACATTGAGATCACATCCAACTACATCTTCATAGATTCAAAAACCTCATACATCTAGTGTGTTTTAGAAGTTTAGTTTTTAACCAAAAAATAATATAACCGTTTTCTAGCATTTTTATAATAATACTAAGTTTTATATTATAATCATTTTGAAATTTCCCTCATAATATGTGATAGATTCATCCTACTTTGTCTTAATATTGAAAAATTTTCTCTCTATATTTATTATAAGATTTCATGGGAAATACTGATTAAGAAATAGCTTCATAAATTCTTCCAAGTAAATTTATGTCATTAAATATTTTGGAATTATATTCTTTATCAATTCCTAGCATTGATTAACCTCTTTACCTAAATTATAGACATTCATGTTAACTTTATTCTTCTCAGAATAGTGTAGAACATAAAATATAATCTTGATTGAGTTAACCCACTATTACTTGATAGGTGGATTGCAAGATCCACTAAACATTAGTGGTCATTTCAATATAAAGGACTTGATGGCTAGATGCTCATTCTTGAGTGAAAGTTGATGTTGCATATTTTTTAGGTTACTGTTCATATGATGAGATAATAGGGTAAGAATAACCATAATGTTTTGAACTCCACTACCATTTAAATGGGAATGCCCTTCAGACAATCATTTCAATGTCACTCACATGGGTTATTGATTAGGTTTTACCTGGTTTACACCATTTTATAAAATAAAAAAATATAGAAAAAACACAAGTCAATAAATAATGATTGAATAATTTAATGTCACACACAATTTAATTCAAAATCCATACCATATGATATTCTAATTTTTAGACTATTTCTCAAATGAGACATTTAGGATCATGTATTTTAATAATTTTCTAACTTTAAAATAAAAAAATCACATTAGATATATATGAATATTAATAGTTTGTATATAGTTTTTGATTGACCAAAGCATGTCCTATGGGAGTGTCAAACCAGGTGTGCATCAAGGCCTATTTTTCATACACCAGGTGACAATTCAGTTAATTCTAAAACCACCCTTTTTCTAGGTAATTAAATCTTATCACATCCCTTCTATATTTACAAAAAATTAAAATATACAAAGACGGTTTTCATTACTTGTAAATTTCACACACTTATACTTTACCAAAACTTATGATATTTACTTATACTTATAATTTTCCATATGATTTTCCACTAATGTTTTCTATTATTATTTCTAATATTAACTAATCCATGATCTCATTCTAACTATATATACCCAAATTTCTCTTAGATGAAAATTATATCATTTTAGGATATATAACATAATATTAATACATTATTGGATCACAAGGTTTAGTATCTTGGGTAAATTATAATCAAACATCACTTGTAAATAATAAAATTTAAACCTTATTTGAATCATTATTCTTTATTATATAGAAATACCACATGATAAATTTAGTACATTTTATAACCTATAGATTTACATCAATGAAATGGGTGAGCTAAAATCTTAGTAAGTGGAGGGATATCATTTAAGGGAAATAAGACATGGATCAATATTATATGACTGATAATAACAATAATAATCATCATATAATAATCATAAGATCATCATCACAATAATTAGGGAAAAAATTAAAAACATCATGGAATGTGGCATATGAATAATTGTAGAGGCCCAAAGCTTGACGTACATGGACATTGCATTTCTTTTTTGAAATACTCAACACATGAAAAAACAGACTCTAAAAGACTGTATTAGTTTAGTGTCTTTGGAAACTCGAAAAAAAATATTCTAGTCATGGTGAAAGATCTTCAACATCTTCCATAAAGTTCTGCTACTTTTTTTTTTCTGAAAACCTTTATTTATATCTTGGGGAAAATAAAACCTAAAAATGATGATCTCAAATGCTCAGTAAGGGTAAAAATGGATAACATAAAACAATCCATAAACATTTGAACGTAAAAACATAAACATAAAACATCAAAATCATAAGTAATAACATAAATATTTGTAGTACATAATGAATAGATCATAAAGTTACATTAATCATGATAAAATATACGGGAAATGAAACCTGGAATTATAGAAAACCATAAAGTACATGATATTATTTCCATAGTATCCAAGGCATTCCTGCCAAGATCATCATAGTGGACACAGTCCGTTACTGAACCAGGTTTACATGCCATTCCATCCCTGTATTACTGAACCATATTTACTTACCATTCGATCTATGTCTATCTCATGAGATATAAATCTTTACCCAATGTATTTGAGGTAGATATAGGTCCGACCCATCTAATAAGTAAATCATTATTTTGTGTTCCAAAAATTAAACATAAATCATTCATCATAACCCATCGAATAAAATGGGTTTCATAAACATAATCCAATCATAACATAATCCATATAAAACAAATAAATATAATTTCATTTTATGAAAAATCAAACAATGTAAATAATATAGACATTATATTTAAAGAATAAACATATTAAATAATTCCCTTTTAGATGGAAAATAGTTTTGATAAAACACTAGAAATTATTTCTTGAGGAAAATATACTTTCTTCTTCAAAATCATTTTCTTTTATCTAAATTCCATGCCATTTTAAAAGAAAAGGATTTTTTTAAAATAATCATGAAATATTTACAGGAATATTCATGAAAAATAAGGAGTTATGAAACTATAAAAATCCGTTCATGTCGTATAAGTTAGAAACATTCCTCTCGTATTTTTGTTGGAAAAGTCAAAAAGTACCTTGTATGATAAACAAAAGAAAGATTCCTTACATACCATGTGGTAAATGTAAAAAAGGATAAAAATGAATTTAAACATATATGGAAGAATAGTAATCATTTTATGAAAACCTTTTTAAAAAACATGGACATAGATGATAAACATAACCCCAGTAAGTACTTTGGAATAAAAAACCTTGGATAAGAACGAGATTGGAATATTTATCCCCTACCTTATGTTCAATATCTTCTATATGTGTTTGAGACTCTTTTATAGTGGGTTTAAAAATATTATTAACTTGTAATAGAACCCTAATAATATTTATGATATCATATATGATTCACTTACGACTTTATATTACCTGTTCATTTGTCAATTCCATGTTAAAGCAGTGTTTTGGGTAAAATCATTTCATTTATCGTACGTGTTTTAACTTTTAATTGTTAATATGATTACTTAGATCATGATTACTTACTTCCAAAACGTAAAACATGATTTATATGTAATATATATTCATAATGTATATATACTATAGATCGATTAATGGAATGAAATACATCATTCATGGAGACGGTAGGTCGTACGTTTGCATAAATACTATTTTAATTTCCTTATTAAATCTAATGGAAGTATGTAAATAACATATACATAAATCCAGTATCATTATTATGTCATATATTTCATGATTATTTGTTATATATACTTTTTAATCATTCTCGATGGGTTCACATGGAGAATGAAACTCATCAAGTCGTGGAGATGGTAATCCGTACGTACGCACGAGCGTTGATATTGTTCCCATAATTATTGACTGGAATTGGAGTGGATGATATAATATATCATAATCAGAATGATGTTATAATAATCATATATAGGTATTATTTTGACCATTATACCCATCCAAGTAAAGTGGTGTTGGAAAAATAGATTACACCACGACGTGGAGACGGTAATCCATATGTACGCAGGCACGGTGATTTCATTTTTCTTAGGATAGATATAAGGTGAAATAGGGTTGTTTCATATTTATAATAACATACCAGTATGTTAGTGATACCTATGTTATTAATTTATATTGAAACAACTAAAGAAGAGGAACTATAAGAAGAAAGAAACTTGAAAGAATTAGTAGAAGAGATTACCTCTTCCTCGACCTTCCTCTTTTAAACTTCCTCTTAGGGCACTAGAGTTGGTCTTTTGAAAAGACCAGAACCTATATAATATAACTAGAGTGGTTTAGAAGAGTAATTTTCGGGGGTTTTTCGTGCTTGAAGGCTTAAAATGGAGTAAGACAAGAGGGATGAGGTTTCCTTTTATAAGAGAGGAGAGGGGCACTTTTTGAAACCTCAAAAATATTAATTTTTAATAAACTCAAACCCCACTTAAAAACATCCCAAATGACTCAAATGTGAATATGAGATGATATGGGGTTGTAATATCATCATACAATAAAATTTAGACATGTTGGGGAATCATAAGAAACCTTATAAATTTGATTTATCCTTATTTAATATATTTAATCTTATTTGTGGTAATAATATTCTAAATTTTAAATTGTCATAAATACTTACTTATGTGTTGTGAATTGTCTATAATTGGATACTTTATGATATTTTAGACCATATAAATATCAATTTTTATTTTTTAAATATTGTTGTGATTTTTAAACAATTTAATAATATGTTATTTTTTATAAAATACCAATCATGTCAATTTCGACACTATTCATTTATTTGAATTTATAGAAAATACACATAGAAGATATGTTAGAACCAATATATTTAATAGATTCATAAAATTTCATATTAATCTATAAATGTTGTGGAGCACACTAATTAGTTAATATAATATTTAATTAAATATTTTTAAAACCATTTATTTGATAGTTCTCTTAATTAAATAATTACTACAACATTTTTGTATAATTATTTAATATACTGATTTGTTGCATAAAAATTAAAAATAAAATACTATGATTACGATAAATCAAATATATCTCTTAGGAATTCTCTTAGTCAAATTTATCTTCTAAAGCATCCATATTTTAAAATTTTATCTTTATTAAATTATGAAGGTGAGAACTCTGACATCATTTAAAATAAAATAATATAAATGTCGTAATCTTTTTTATATGGCTCAAAATGGTCCACAAGTCGCCCCTTGGATCATTATGGTATATATATACTCGACCAATAAGTTTTGGTCAAATGTTTGGGATTTTTGAGGGGTATTATTATTTTAATAAAAACTATATTATTGATTTTTTCACTAAATAAATAATTTGTCCATCAATAATCAATAAGCAATTAAGGTAATTAAATATTTCTTAAAAAGTACAAATAAATTACCATAACAAAGAAAAATAATTTTATCATTCAAATGAGTTTTTATAATCAAACTTATATTCTGTATAAACTTATATTAAAAATACATTATTTATTAATGTTTGAGTGAGACATATTTCACTTTTTTATAAATAAATTAAATTAAAGGTCTTAATCACATCCAAGTGGGTTCCAAAAGATACCGTTTCGACCCAAGAATATTTTATGACGAAATATAATTATCCAATTATATCAATACAAGTGTTAGGGTAATTTTATAATATTATTTTTACACTTAATTACATGATTTACCATTAACTGTAGTAAATAAAATTTACCGTAGTAATTTTTCATAATGTCTAAAAATAAAAAGTATCCTATTAACATAATTTAGAACTAATGATTAGAATATGGAATCAATTTTTCCAAATTCAAAACACAGAAGTTGCAGTTTTTAATTTAAAATTAATCCTGTTGTTGAGAAAACAAGTTCTAAAAGTTAAAACATTTCAAAAGATTGAAATGTTTTTACCTATAAATTCAATGTAAAATTAACGATAATGACATACATAATATTAAATGGTAAAAATATATTCTATTTATACTTTAAAACCATTCAATATTATAATTTAACTATATAAACCATCTTGATGAAATAATATTTAATTCAATTGTAGCATATTTTTACTATTCATAAAAATATGAAAGTTAAGAGAAAAATATTAAAAAATTATCCAAAGTAAATTTTTATATCCTTATTGAAATGAATATGTTTATTTCATAAAACTGTACATATAAAAATTTCAAAAACTGGACTTAAAGTGGGTGCTCAATCAAAAGGTCGAAAACTGTAATTTTTGGAAAAATACATATTTTACCCGATATTTTTGTTCTCATACCATGTTCTAGAATATGTGTAAGATGAATTATATTGTTATGAAAATCAAAATTTGGTTAATACTATTCATAATGGATAGTTTAAAATAATTTTATAATAATATATTGTTGTTTAGTGAAACTCTATATTGCATAAAACACGCGTTGTTGAGGAAGGTCCCTCTTGCGTGCAACACAAGCCAAGAATAGTGTTTTCCTATACTACAAGCTAATACGATGTTGAATATTATGCAAGCTAATCTTGGTGAAGCATACAAAACAAGATGACAAAAAATTTAAAATAATATTTCTCATAAAAGTTTGGGGTGTTACATTCTACCCCCCATAAAATGAATTTTCCCTCAAAATTCATCGGGGTTATAAATCGTTTACTACTTGAATGTTAATTTCATAGAAATCCATATCGTAAAATGGAATACCAAAACTTAATTTTAAAAATTAATGTAAGAAACGTAATAGTTACCCAAATTAACTCATCACTGGGTTTCAACATAGGAGAACATAGGTGAAAAAATGGTCATGGAAGAGAAATCTGACCATCAAGTTCTGATGGAGAGTGGTAGAGAACATGGCTATGAAAAATACAACAATCACAAAGCCATAAATTTGTGATGATATAAGGTACTATTTGAATCATCGAATATGAGGGTACTAGGATAACATTTTTGGTTTTCAAGATCATTTCCCTAATGTTGATGAATTTGAATTAGAATAAATACTTACTTGATTTTGGTACAATTTCACCGTTGGTCATTCCTTGAACAATTTCCACTTCATTTTTTAAAGAAATGAAGTTGAATTGTTCTTTAGTGAAGTGTTTGCAGATTATGTGATAGAGTGATGGGTCATTCCATCTATATCAAACAGAAGGTTAGAAAAAGTTATTAAATATACATAAGTCCATATATAGTGATATTAATCATATATAGCTCCAGAAAAGGACTTATACATCATATTTCACAAAACATAATAAAATAAAACTAATTTCTACAAACCAGGGACTTCCTGTAGGAATGTTGTAGGCGATAAAGGCTTGTCTCACTTTAGTTGTGGGTTCAATTCCTGCATCCTTGTCCAATGCAACGGGTTGTCACCCGTTCTATAGATATTCATTTTCCTAAAACTATACTATTATAGAATTTCAAAAATAATATAAAAAATTTCCATCCTTACACAATACTATCTGATGTCTAAATTAATCCATTCCAATATTTAGGCTGAACCAAAATACCTCTGTCTAATCTCATTGTATAATGAAAAATATTACTAAAGAAGTCATCTACCAAGCATGTGAATACCATCATTTATCCCCCATATATCATAAGATATATCTTGTTGGTCACATTCCAAACATGTGAATACCTTAATCATGTATTCTCTTGAAACATGAATTACCATAGAACCTTAGTTAAAACATGAATTCTATTGAATGTTAACTCTTTAAACATACCAAAATCCCAAAAATTTCAATATACTCAAACCATGATATCAGTTTGTCCTTATATTAGTCATGAGATCATTAATACTATCAAACATATTATTTTTTTCCTTATCCCTTCATTATGTGCATATAATCTGCTTTCCAAAAATATTTCATCCACTTTTCATGGTTACTAGTACCGTATTCTTATGGAAAACCACAATAGACCAATACATAGATATTTCAATATACCATAAAAGTACCTCAAAAACATTATTCATGAATTCCAATACAAAAGCCCTTTAATCCAACCTCTTCAATGATTGGCATGGAGTTGGTCCTTCCAGGATTTAGAACTAAACTCTTAGGTCAGGGAATTGAGTTGGGCAATGCCCATGTTCTCCACAGATAGGACATTGAACTCCATAATAGTCTGTCACTATATGCGCCTTTTCCCCACACAAATAACATATTCCCCTCTATTTTAGGTATTCCACAATGTTATTCTTCCCTTCTTCTTGATATGTAGAAGGATTAGTCTTCCTTCCCATATGTTCATCACCAATCGAACATGCATAAAAGTCCATCTTCCTCTTATTTGAAGACTTAGGAATAAAACTAAAGTTCACCTTGTTAATCATATATCACGATGACTGATTCAAAATAATGATAATATCTTTCTCTCCCAGAATTACACAATTTTGTCGATCATAGTAACAAATTTGTCCATTCGAATCAATGTTAACTGAATTCCATATTGTTCCCTCTATTGAATAAAACCAGAAACCATAGTGTAAGAAACATTTAAAATAACGAGGAACCACATAATCATAAAAAGTCACTTATGGGGTGTTTAACTTATCACACATTCTTTAATCCATGAAACCTTAGGTTCCCCCTAGGTTATTCATTACTGTAAACATAATTCTAGGACTATAAAATATAGTTATGAATAACCTTAGGGACATCCCTAGACATACCTTAGAAATATATATAGGGATCTCACTAAAGTTTTTGCATTCTAGTTTCCAAAGGTTAAATAAACCTTTGCTCTGATACCAACTGTAGTGGTCTATATTTATTTCCAGTGGACTAGAATTGATACCTATCAGAGAACTGCGTGGGTGGCTACACCCCCTGGGTGGGACACATCACCACCCCCACTGGTAGCCATTTCCTCATGAAGCCCTTGGGTGGAGAGCCATGCTACGTCCAACGCTCACATGTGAGAGTTCCCAAGGATATGATTAATTCTTACCTCCTTTTCTCTGATACCATCTGTAGAGGTCCACAACTTGACATACATGGACATTAAATTAATTTTGAGGAATACTTAATACTTGAAATCTTCTAATCATGGTGAAAGATCTTAAACATCTCCCATAAAGTTCTTCACCTATTTTTCTTACCTAAAACCTTTATTTATATCCTGGGGAAAAGAAAACATAAAAAGGTTGAGCTCAAATTCTCAGTAAGGGTAAACATGGAGGACATAAAACAATCCATAAACTTTTGAATGTAAAAACATGAATATAAAACATCAAAATGATGAGTAATGACATAAATCTTGGTAGTACATAATGCATAGATCATAAAGGTACATTAATCATGATAAAATATCAAGGAAATGAAACATAAAATTTTTGAAAATTATAAAGAACATGATATAATTTCCATAGTAGCCAGGACATTGCATCCAAGACCATCATAGTGGACAAATTACATTACTGAAGTGGGTTTACATGCCATTCCAACCCTATATTAATGAACGAGATTTACTTTCCATTCTTACCATTTATATATCTTGAGATATAAATCTTTACCCAATTAATTTGAGGGAGATACAGGTACCACCCATCTCACAATGAAATCATTCTTTCTTGTGCCACAAATTAAACATAAATCATTCATCATAACCCAACTAATAAAATGGGTTTAATAAAAATCATCCAATCATAACATAATCAATATAAATAAAATGGATATTATTTCATCATAAGGAAAATAAAACAGTGTAAATAATAGAGGAATTATATTTGAAACATAAACATGTCAAATAATGTCAACTTAGATGGGAAATATTTTGGATAAAACACTTGAAATGAATTCTTGAGGGAAATTTCCTTTCTTCTTCAAAATCATTTTCTTTTCTCAAAATGCAATGCAATTTTAAAAGAAAAGGATTTTTTTGAAAATAATCATGAAATATTTACAAGAATCATCATGAAAATAAGGTGTTATGAAACCATATAAATTCTTTCATTCCGTAAAAGTTAGAAAAACATTCTTCTCGTACTTTTGTCGGAAATGTCAAAAATTATCTCATATGGTATAAAAAAGAATGATTCCTTCCATACCATGCGGTAAAAGTAAAAAAGGGTAAAAATGAATTTAAACAGACATGGAAGAATAATAAACATTTTATGTAAACATTTTTAGAAAACATGGTCATGGATGATAAACATAACCCCAGTAAGTACTTAGGAACAAACAATCCTAGATAAGAATGAGATTGGAATAATTATCCCTTAACTTATGCCCAGTTTCTTCCATATGTGTCTGAGACTCCTTTATAGTGGGTTTAAAAATATTATTAACTTATAACGAAACCATAATAATATTTACGATATCATATATTATTCAATTACGACTTTATATTACCTGTTCATTTGTCAATTCCATGTTAAAGCAGCATTTTGGGTTAAAACGTTTCATTTATCATACGTTTTTTGACGTGTAATTATTCATATGACTACTTAGATCATGATTACATATTTCTAGAATGTAAAAATGATTTATATATAATATACATTAAGAATATATATGTTATATATTGTTAAATGGAATGAAATACACTGTTCATGGAGACGGTAGGTCGTACGTTCGTATGAACGCTGTTTTCGTTTCATTATTAAATTGAATATAAGTAAGTAAATAACATAAACATAAATAAAGTATCATTATTATGTCATATATTTCATGATTATTTATTATATATACTTCATAATCATTCTGGAATGGTTAACATGGAGAATGAATCTCATCGCATCACGGAGATGGTAATCCGTACGTACGCACAAGCATTGATATTGTTCCCATTGTTATTGAATGGAATTGGAGTGTATTATATAATATCTTAGAATCAGTATGATTTTATAATAATCATATATAGTTAATATTTCGACCATTATACCCATCCATGTATGGTGGTGATAGAAAAATAGATTACACCATGACGTGGAGACGGTAAGCCGTACGTACGCACGTGCGGTGATTTCATTTTTCGTAGGATAGATATAAGGGGAAATAGGGTTGTTTAATATTTATAATAACATATAAGTATATTATTGATACTTATGTTATTTATTTCTAATGAAACAACTAAAGAAGAGGAGGTAGAAGAAGAAAGAAACTTGAATGAATCTGTAGAATAGATTACCTCTTCCTCGATGTGCCTCTTTTAAACTTCCTATTAGGGCACTAGAGTTGGTCTTTAGAGAAGACAAGAACCTCTATAATATAATTATAGAGGTTGAGAATAAGAATTGGTAGGGATTGGATGAGCATGAAGGCATAAAATGTAATGAAGAGAAGAGGGTTGTAAACTTCTATAATATAAACTCAAACCCCACTTAAAAACTTACAAAATGACTCAAATAAAAATATGAGATGATATAGGGTTGTAATATCATCTACCAATAAAATTTAGGCATGTTGGAAAATTATTTTGAACATTATCAATTTTATTTATCCTTATTTAATCTATTTAATCTTATTTGTGGTCATAATATTTTAAATTTTAAATTGTTATAAATACTTACTTATGTGTTGTGAATTGTTCATAATTGGATACTTTATGATATTTTAGATCATATAAATTTATATTTATATTTTTTAAATATTTTTGTGATTTTTAAACAATTTAATAATATGTTATATTTTATAAAATATCAATAATGTCAATTTTGACACTATTAATTTATTTGAATTTAAATAAAATCCACACAGAAGATATTTTCGAACAAAAATATTTAATAGATTTATAACATGCTATATTCGTCGAGAAATTTTGTGGACCATACTAATTAATTAATATAATATTTTTTTTAATATTTTTAAGACCATTTATTTGATATTTCTCTTAATAAAATAATTACTACAACATTTTTGTATGATTATTTAATATAATGATTTTTTGCATAAAAATTAAAAATAAAATACTCTGATTATGATAAATCTATTATCTTTCATAATAATACTTTTAGTCGGATTTATCTTATAAAACAACCAAATTTTCAAATTTTATCTTTATTAAAGTATGAAGGTAAAAACTTTGACATCATTTAAAATAAAATAATATAAATGACATAATCTATTTTATAAGGCTAAAAATGGTCCAAAGGTATACCCTTGTATGCTTAGGGTATATATATACTCTATAAAGTAGTTTTGGTTAAGTGTTTGAGCCTTTTTAGGGTTATTATTATATAAATAAAAACTATATTATTGATTTTTTCACTAAATAAATAATTTTCGCATCATTAATGTATAATATATGAAGGTAATTAAATATTTCATAAAAATTAAAAATAAATTACCATAACAAATAAAAATCATTTTATCTTTCAAATTATTATTTATAATATAATTTATATACGTTTATAACATTATATTAAAAATACTTTAATTTTTAATGTTTTAGTGAGACATATTTCACTTTCTTTAAATAAAATAAATTAAAGGTCTTAAAAGAAACCATTTTGACCATAGAATATTTTAGGATGAAATATAATTATCCAATTATATTAATAAAGGTTTTAAGGAAATTTTATAATATTATTGTTATCCTCAATTACCTAATTTACCTTTAATTGTAGTAAATAAAATTTACTATAGATTCTATTCATAATGCCTAAAAATAAAAAATATCATATTAAAATTCTTTGGACCTACTGATTTCAAATATTGAATCCATTTTTCAATATTCCAAACACAGAAGTTTTAGTATTTAATTTAAAATTAATCCCGTTGTTGAGAAAATGAGTTACAAAAGTTAAAAAATTGCAAAAGATTGAAATGGTTTTACCTATGAATTCAATATAAAATTACTGATAATGACAAACATAATATTAAATGGTAAAAATATATTCTATTTATACTTAAAAACCATTCAATATTATAATTTAACCATATATGTTATCTTGATGAAAAAAGTTATTTTTAATTCAATTTTAGCGTATTTTTACTACTCATCAAGATATGAATGTTAAGAGAAAAATATTAAAAAATTATCCAAAGTTAATTTCTTAATAATTATTGAAATTAATAAGTTTTTATCATCAAATTTGACCTATACACATGTCAAAAACTATATTTGAAGTGGGTGTGCCATCAAAAGGCGGCAAAACTGCATTTTTTTTGAAAAACACTTATTTTACTTGATTTTTTTGTTCCCATACCATGTTCTAGAATATGTTCAAGATGAATGATATTGTTATAAAATTAAAAATGTGGTTAATTCTTTTCATAAAGTCTAGTTCATAATAATTTTATAATAATATATCTTTGATTAGTGAAACTCGGTATTGCATACAACACACACTATTGAGGAAGGTCTCTCTTGCCTGCAACACTAGCCAAGAATAGTATTTTTTGTATACTACAAGATAATACAGTTTTTCATATAGTGCAAACTAATCTTGGTGTAGCATACAACACAAGACATAAAAAAATTTAAAAGAATATTTCCCATAAAATATCAGGGTGTTATAATAATATTGAAACATCATAACATTGTGGTTAAACACGACACATATTTATAAACAAGTCTAGTTTTATGTTTACACATAAAAAATGTTCATAAATTGTATCATAATAATTATGAAAAAAATAGATAATAATGTTAATACATAATACAAATAATATCATGAGATAATAGACCATTGTTCTTTTAAGAAAAAAAATCATTAGTATTCAAAGATAATTTTCATAAAAACCGAGTCCTTTTTGAGAAATATTTGTCAATTTTTTTGATATAATTTTAACAAAGTATAAAATTTTAACAAAAAAAAAGATAAGGGAATAATTATGGAAGAACAGTTTATGTAAAATAGAGGAACATCTATAATAATAATACAAATAAATATGGGATAACCCAGAAAAGAAAAAGCTGGGTTTGAATTTCATCTTACCTTAAATCCCACATTATTTCATCACTTCTCAATCTATAAAATTGTAATATGATATTTATTAGAATATGGTAGTAGAAGATAATTATTTACATTTTTTGAATAATTATCAATTATAATCATTGGATTCTATTATTTAATACATTTTTTAAGGTGAAATGTTTTGATATAATATTTTCCATAAAAGATCTCATATTTTTTTGATTTGATGATAAAAATGTATTGAAAACTATTAGTTATTAATATTAAATATATAATATTATAAATAATTATATTTATACATTTATATATTATAAATACTTTATTATGATAATTTATAATTATTGTGGTAATTCAAGAGTTGAAAACGTTATCATGGGCTATTAAACTACCAATAAAAGGATGTTTCCAAAGATGATGAAATAGAAGTGTGACATATACATATGTCATAAATATAATAATTATAGTAGGTTAAAAAAATTTATATAATGTTAAAATACCAAAAAATGTAGATTATAATATTTAGGTTTGTAAAGGATATAGAAAAAGAGGAATAGAAGTGGAAAATGAGATAAAGAGTTGATTAGAACTTACCATCTTATTATTGTTTCTTTTTTTTAATGACACTAAATTACATGATTTATTAGAGTTGGGTGACACTAGAATGTCCCCATGGATAATAAGGTGCTTAATATATGGTATTTGGGAAAACAATATTCTTACCTTCCAAAACCCATCAAGACACCGTCAGAAAAAAAGGATGGGGACAACAAAGAGCCTAAAAGTAAAGTCAATATGCAAGATCAGGCTCATGAGATGAAAATTAATTACGCAGAGGATAACCAATTGGTATAGGGTGAGGAAAAAGAGAATAAAGAGTCTAAATAATCTTTAAAATGCTCAGAGTCATATGGTAAAGAACAACACCTAGAGCTCATTCTCCACTCAAAAGAAGAAAGGGCTGAAGAATCCTTCTATATAAATGATATAAAGGAGGTGGTGAACCAAATATATGAATGAATTATAAAAATTGATCTTAATGAGAATCAAAGGGTCTATATAAAAAACAATATTGAATTTTTTCAAGAGAATTAAATGGAAATAATATCAATTTGGAGGAATATTGTCACACTTAGGAAACGATACCCCATCATTTTGAAGAAATCATTAAGTAAGACCTAGAAACTATACTAACTACATTACAATAGGGATTATATAATGTCTTGGGTTATAATAATGTTTTCCTTATCTTTTTTGGTTCTGTGACTTCTTTCTATGTTAAATGATCCACTAGAAAGCTATTGTGAGGTTTTCCACTTTTCCTTAAAAGTGATTTGGAAATAAAAAATTTAATTTTCACTAATCGAGGGGTGAGGGGTTATTTATACTCAGAGAGGGGAATATTTTTGATTAAATATTCAATAAAATATAATTTCCATTTTAAACATTGTAATAGTGATATTCATGAAATTTAATGTCATATTCGAGTTAAATAAAATTATATTAGAAATTTTAATAATTCTAAATAATAAATTCATTTTTTTATTAAAAAATCCTGAAAAATGTTAAATTTTCATTTTAATGTTGAAATTTTGACTTTAGACTTTTTAAAATAATTTTTAGGTTTTAAAAGTAAATTTAATGTATTTTAATGGCTTATTTATATCAATAAATATGATTTTTTTGATCTAAAATTTCTATAATTTATTAGGAAATTATTATATCATGAATTAATTAACATAAAAAACTCTGATTATGAAAAACTGTATATCCATTATTCCCTAAAAATTAATGTATTTTAGAAAATTTAAAAAAATTATCCATAGAAAATATTAATGCATTAATTATAAAAGTGATATTAATTTTATAAAAATAATTTTATAAAAAGGTAATTTTAATTATAACATTAAAATTATAATTTTTATGAAATATGTTAAAATATAGTTTAATAAAAATGAGTTTATAGTTTATATATGTTATTAATGTTGAGATTTATTTTATGTCATTATAATTTATATTTTCTTAAATTACTCTTGATATTTAACAAAATGGATTACAGTAATACAGAGACAATGATTATTTTACTACATTGGAAAAGATACAAGTTTCTAATCCTAAAGGAATGACCATTTTAATAGTCTTAGAGAGACAAATATATAAATGATACCCATTCAACACTGAGAATTAAATATAAAGCACAATACTTGAAAAAAATTAGAATCCTAGAAGTCATTAAAATAATTATTCTTCATATATTAGCGAAATGAAAACAAAATAAGGGTGATATAAAATTCTCAGAAAGGGTTACATAAAATAGAATATACCATGATTAAATATGGTATAATTAATATAGAATGGTAGATAATTGAAAAAACAAGACATTTAATCAATTTATTGAGCACCAAGTGCATCCTTGGAAAATATCATTGAAATAATAACATAGATAAAAATAACTAAATTCTCAAGGAAGGAAATGAAAAATATTGGCCATCATCATCTCATAAATAATGATATATATACAATCATGATCTTGTTCCAAGACAGTTTATAACTATGGGTAGGTATATAACAAAAATTAATTTAATTAGGCCAACTAATTTTTCACAAGTGACCTATTCATGTATTGAGGGGATAACTATAATTGGGACCCACCCAAAACTACATATCAGATGCATTCTTCATATATTGAATTATTAAATAAATTATTAAACAATAATCCTTATCAATAAATATATATATTTATTAAAGCATAAATAATTATCAATATTTTCCCTAATTAATCAAATAACATTTAAAATATAACACCAAATATAAAAAAGGAATATGATTTATGAAATAATTAAATTTATGATGAAAATAATATGGACATTTAATATAAATTAAATATACAATGATTATAATAAAGTTAATGTTTTAAGATTAAGTTAATGACTAAAAAATTAATAAGTCATAAGAGATGACCATAAGTTCGTTGAAAATATAGTTTTTCTAATAAGATCATGTCCTTGAGAAAAATAATGAAAATGGAAGTGAAATATTATTATTTTTATAAAAATTGAATTTTTTTATTAGAACTGATATTTCATTAAAATGGTTACAGTGGTGGGGAAGTCCCTTAACACCATATACTTTAAAAGCACACATTTTAAATTTTTATAATGAATGTAAAAATGACCCTTTCATTAAACATTATAAATATTACTTTAATACATTTTAAAAATAAATTGGAAATTAAAATTTTCTTTCTAAATCATTTGAGTAATTTAAATGACTTTTGTAAAACATTTTTGAAAAATATGGGTATAGAAGAAAAATACATCTGATGAAAGGACAAATAAAATTAGTTTATCTTTTAAAAATTTCATAGATTTATTCAAGCGGAAAAGTGAGGAAAATTTGGATGAACAAATATAAATTCCTTAAATATATATAGGATAAGAAAAAATATCAGATCTTATGAATGATAAATGATAAGGATACTTAAATGAAAATGAAAGTAATACTAAAAGAAGAAGAGATTTCCAAATAAATTCTTACCTATTGGGAAATTTTTTAATTACAACCCATTACAAGAATAAAATTAAATTTAAATAATAATAATTATTAATAAATAGGTATTGTTATAAAATATATCAATGGGGTACTATATATACCACATAAATGTGAAGAGGTTCATAATAACAAATATGTATCAATGGAATTGAAATTGAGATGAAATCCCTTCCCACATGATTCCCTTTAATTGAATGTGTATTATAACCATGTATAATGGGTTTGAAATGGTAATGATTTATAAAAAATGATATTACTATTAATAACATTATATATGATCCACTTATCACATGTTATCACTTTTTTGTTAAAAATATTTCATTATTAACATTGTTTCTGGTGATAATTACTTCATTTTATCATTTATATTTTGTACAAGAGGATCTAGTTTATGTGAATAGTATATAGTTTTATCATATCTATAATGATATTAATTTTATAATTATCATATTTATTCATTTTGTATATTTTTATATTCATTTTTCAAATTTGGACAAGGAAAATAAATCACATCACTTCATGGAGACAGGTAGTCATACGTATTCATGAGCAATGTCATCATTTATTTAATGGATGAAAGGTCAAGGAATTGTATAATATAATAATTTTAAATAATAAATATCGTGTCCTAAATATCTTATATATTTATTATTTCTATCATTATGTCTATCGATGTGAGTCGGTGATGGAAAACAATTATATAAGTTCGCGAGGCGGTAGTCCTTAGTACACATAAGCGATGGATTTGTTTTCCATTTGATATAGAAAGAGGTTGATAATATTATATATATAAAAATTCAATTACATGGGATATATATTTATTGTTATATTATAATTTTTAATACATAATTTAAACTGGTAAAAGAATAAGTAAAATAAAAGATCTTAGTGATGATATTTACATTCGCTGAGAGAAACCTCATTCAGATTTCTTATTAAGGAAACTAGGTATGGTATTTTGAGAATAAAAGAACCAATATAATGTGTAAAAGAATTTTATGGAGATATTTATGTCAGGTTTTATGATGAGAAATGGATTTATTGGTCTGAAGAAGTGAGAGGAGTAGGTTCCATTTTGTAATTGAGGTGAGTTACACGCATGTAAATTTTCAATGTTTTTCATTAATTACTAGTTAGTTATTAGGAAATATGGATATTAAATGATTCATATTAGAATAAAAAAATTATAAGATAAAAATATAACAAACCAATGGGGTTTCATAATCTCTTCAGGTAATCTTAACCCTTATTTTTTTGATTAACCCATGGTAAGTCCATTGAAACCTTAACGGTGGTAATTAATTTTTACTATTTTTAGTATTTATTATAAAAAAATTAATTTTTATATCTAAATGAATAATAATTATTATAATTACAATTATGGAGTCAATTTTATCAAAGTTTACTAATATAATTATCATAATTTAATTTAAAAATAATCATGCATAATGTGTTGAAAAATGGGTTTTCTACCAAATGTATTTTTCCAACATAAGACGTTATTATATTAACTATATGACTAGTAATAATCATTGTATGGATTTAAATTCATAAAATTATACATATAATCTTAAATTTATTTTATTCTTTCACCATTAAGTATTATTTTATTAAATTAAAATGGGAAGACATAACACCTAATCAAATAGTTTTATGAAAAATATCCATTTTTAGCTCTAGATGATATTATAATTATCTATATCACATTTATAGTAAATAATTTTTCTTTTAAACATATTATAATAAATTATTTTAAATAAAATGAATAATTCTTAATTACAACATTTTTAATTATATATAAAAACATATTTCTAAGAGAAAAATTAAAAATTCATTCTATGATTATTTTAACCTAGTATGTTCAATATAAATACTCATCCTATAAAATGAGAATGTTTTTCCAGAAAATATTAAATTTTTAATTTTATTATAGTTATATTGAAATATAAAAGTCACTTACTATAATCGATTCTTGGGTGTTATAAACTTCCCTCCTACAAAAATTTTATCCTTGAAATTTTCATGGATATCACTCTCTAAGCAACTGAGGGCAGTTTCTCGTCATTACATCCTCTGGTTCCCACATTGATTTCTCTATTTTATGATTTCTCCAAATTTAATTTAGCAATTGAGTCATATTATTCCTCAATACATTCTCTATAGTTTTTATAATATTTATAGTCACTTTACAATGAGATAGATTAAGTTCCAATTACATTTCTTAAGAGTTGAGCACATGTGTTAGGTTTGGCATGTACTTTCATAACAATGATATATGAAACACATCATTAAATTTATGGATTATAGGTTTAATTTACAAATTTTATGATATGGACATAATTATTTCAATAATTTTAGAAGCTATGATGTATTGGAGCTCAATTTCTATTTCTTATCGAACCTTATAACACTCTTACATGGAGGTAATTTTATGAAAACAAGATTCCCCACTTGAAATTCCAATAAATTTCTCATATTATCATCTTAAATAGCTTTAATGCTTTAAAATATTTTAATATAAGTTTTAATAGATATTAAAATTTTAATTTTATTCTCAAAACGTTCTGATAATAAAATTTTCCTTTCACCAACTTTATCCCTACAAGATAAATTATGAAATTTATTACCATAAAATGATTCATATGTTTCCATTTGAAAACTTTATGGAAACTATTGTTTTCGGAAATATACATGAATGGATCATAGTGATCCCACCCACCTTGAATGTAATGTGATTATGTACTCAACATATATTTTAATGTTTTAATATTCCATTTGGGCTATGTGTCGGGTTAATGGTGGTAGGTGGTTCTCAAATAAAGGTCAATATCAAGAGCCTTCTGAAGACTCTTCCAGAGTAGTGATATAAATAACATATCACAATCAGACATAATCTAATGTGGTTTACTATTAATTCTTACAACTTCATTAACATAGATCCATACATGGCACTCAAGAGGTAAATATTATCATATGGAAAGGAAATGTATAGATTTGGTAAGGCAATCAATAATGACTCATATTATATCATTTTTTCTAGAGTCATTGGTGATCCTACGACAAATTCCACAGTACATTCATCTATTTTACTCATATTGATAGGTAAAGTATTCATGAATCCTCTATGTTGTTGTCTCTTTACCTTCAATTATTAATGACCCGATCATATTGATACATAATCAACGATTTCCCACATCATGTAATCCCATAAAAAACATTCCCTAAAATCATTGTACATCATAGTTATATCATGGTGTATATAGAAATTTGAGATATAATGATCACACAATAATTTCCTTTTTAGATTATGTATATATATATCACATAGTATCTTTCGAAATTTTTGAACTCCATCTTATCAAATGAATTCTATGAAATTCCCATCATTCACAACATTAATTTTCTTCTAAAAAATTTCATCACAATATTAGGAAATTTTTATCATTTAAATTAAATATTGTTTGGTATTCATTTGAAAAAGGTGTGATATTTATAATTTTTAAAAAATTCCCATATAGGATGCCTAACTATCATCGTTTTGGTTTGAAATCCATGATATTTCACAATCAATGAATCTAATACTTTATTCTCATTACCTAGGAGATAGTGTATTGAGAAATCAGATTCCCTGAGTAATTTGATCTATCACATTTTCCTCATATTGATATATTTTTGAAAAGTGGATGTATTTTATTCTCTTATGGTCGCTATATATCTCACATATTTCACATTAGAGATAATTTTACTATAACTTCTAAGAAAATATTTTGGCTTCCAACTCAAGAGCATGAGTTGGATAGTTCCATTCAAAAGTATTCAAATTATTTGATTCATTGAAAATAATGTTATCATATAACATAAGAACACTAATAGGTCTCTTCTTAGACGAATCTCAATATGTCACAAAACCATCATTTTTTAACAATAGTGTAAAAGTCCGAGAGTTGACCAATCTTCTGTTTAATTATTCAAAAAATTATTCATGTTCCTTTTTCCATGTGAACTTAAACTATTTACATGTAATATTGATCAATGAGTTATTCCAACTAGGACAAATTTTGAAAGAATCACTGATAGTCACTAACCAAACCAATGAAACTACATACCATAGTTATGTTCATTGTAATAGGAAATTCGTTGACATCCTTTTTCTTGTTAGGATCAAATGAGATTAAATACTTGAAGACAATATGGAAAATAAATGAATCTTTCAAAACCCATAGATCACTATTTGTTTATTTCCCATATAATTATTTTCATTTAAGAATCTCAGGAATGATCATCATCTAATTATCATCATCATGATATATTTTATATCACACCATGGTATAATAATTTAATACAAAAAAATATCAATATATTCCTTAAATAAACTATCTATTAGATCCATAAAAACTAATGGTGAATTAGTCAATCCAAATGTAATTAACTATAAACTCATAATTTCCAAACCTCATTGATAATATTGACATTGAAAAATAAAACGTAGTTACACTCAATTAACAATACCCATAATATTGATCAATATTTGAAAAATATTAAGCTATGTGAAGTTGATCAAATAATTCATCAATGCAAGGTAGATGATACTTTTTCTTTACCGTAATACAATTGATTTTCTTATAATCAATTACCAACCTCATGGATCCATCATTATTATTAAAAAATGAATAAGGGATCTCAAAGGTGAAAAAATAGGGGGAATAAATACCCTATCATGATACTCCTATATTTGTTTCCTTATCTCCATTAATTCTATAGTGACCATTCATTAGATATTTTTCGATATCGGCCTTATATCGGGGATTAAATTAATGTAAAACTTAACATCACTCTTTGGTGGATGTCTAGGTAATTACTCCTGAAATAAATTAATGTATTCTAATACAATAGGTATATACTAAATTTTAATATTAACTTTTATATCCATAGATTGTGTTTTATCTTCTTCCCCAAAAACCTCATTCAAAAGTGTTACTGGGGTTAGATATAGATATGATTCAAATGGTGAATTATCCACTCTAAAGGTAAGGAATTCCATATCATTATCATGAATAATAATTTACCTCTCATTGTAGTAAGTCATTACATCATATTTGGAAAGATAGTCCATACCAAGGATTATATAAAATTCAACCATAGGTATAATAATAATGATTGTAAATACGTCATGTTTATGTTTCATAATGGTAACATCTGAAACCTATTTTTTATTGTGAGATTTCTAATATGAGTCTTTACTATCAACCCCTTTTTATGTTTACAAGGAAATATGTAATTTTATTTGAAATTATGGAATATATAAGAGTTTAAAGATTTATAATGAAATAATATATTATATTAATATAAGGGTATGATTAAAATATATACCACCACTTTTTAGGAACCAAAAACTCAACTGTAGTGATCACATGACCTTGGACTTATCTCATTTGGCCTAGGCTATGATAGATTTCCTTGAATCTTTGGATATTGTTTTAAATATCGAACCATTTAATAAAATTTGAAGTACTATATAACAATGGTTTCTTTTATTCCCTTACATTCATGAGCCATATGACCCTTATATCCACACTTTTAACACACTCCCATGTACGTTAGGTATTTTCTTGGTTATTACATTCCAAAATTTTCACATAATATAAATTTATTCATTTTCTTATTCTTCTTATATTAATTCTCTTTTTGTTTTAGATGACATCTTCTTCACTTGATTACATTTGAATACTTTGGATCATGAAAATTAATCTATTTTTTGATGGCACATAAAATAATTTTTTCATATGATGAAAAAGTATGAGATACTAGTTCCCTTTAAAGACTTAGATGAAGACCTTTAATGAAATTGTCATCACTGTGTTCTACCTTGCATATATAATTGGTATCATACCTGGATAGTCTTATGAACATAGAATCATACTCCATAACACTTTATTATTCCATTTTCTATAACCTGGGGAAATTCATCTTCATATAATTTTAGTTTACATAATGAAAATATTTTTGAAAAATTGGTACGTGAAAATATCTACATTCCATGTGTTCTATTTTATCTTCTGCCCTTGTATTCTAGAGTTATTACCACCGTTGATCAACATATAAATTGATAAAATATACTTCTAGTATGTAATTTTCATTTTAACTTCTTCCCAAGACCATAAATATCTTTTCAAAGGAATTAATCCATCACCCAGTAAAGACTGGATTAGTAGTTGCACTAGATTATGGGGGATTATATGACATGAAACGATCCCATATAGGTGTATCATTCCATGAATCATAATGTTTATCAATATATGAAATGTTATTAGTCATAACCAGGGTCAGCTGCACTAATATATCCATGATCAGATCAATTCAAGCATTAGTTGTCTTGGATAGCTCAGTAGGTAAATTTCTACACTGACCAAGGGTGATGATACCAATATTTATACTAGCAAGAATATATAAAAAATGGAATATGCTGAATTAGTTCATAAAATTATTAATTCTAAATCATAATTTTTAATACTAAATTTGGGGTAACACTGAATATAAATTTAAAATTAATGTAGTGTTTATCTCAGAATCCCAAACAAGGATTATTTGAGAGTTTCACTAATCCAGAAAAATCTTTTAAAATCCTACATAATGGGTTTTAAGGAAAATGAGAATTAACCAAATAATATCAATCAGATTTTTTCAAAATAAGTTCTCATTAAGGGTACACACAATGTTCAATAGAATAATGGTCACGATATACTCAAACCAATGAATTTTGGGGTTATTAACCCTAGATTAATCTATTCCAAAACCAAATACACTTTTATTATCTACATATTTATATGTATTTCTATAAAGAAACACATAATATAAACCTTAACAAAAGTTTTTGTTGTTGTTCCAAAATTTAAAAATCCTTAAATTATATCATAGGGTTATGTTCCCTAATATTATATTTTCTTAATCTAGTCCCTAAGGATTCTATTAAAATCCCACTAATACCATTTGTAACAACCTGACTCTTGTAACTCAGTGAATGTGGTTACATTTTTACATTAGAATATATACAAGTGGTCTAATCATTAAGGACCAATCATTTTATTAGTCTTGGATATCTAGGTACATATATCAAACCCATTTAATATTGTGAATAAAATAAAAAGAAGAATAATGGAAAACATTCTGCATCCTTGTACTCATTCAAAGAGACAGCATTCATATCCCAAGGAATGGGAAAAAAAGTTTAATCCCATAAACTCAGCAAGGGTAATGTACAATGGAAGCTATCATGGGTAAATAAGTCATAATTAATATGGAATGGTAAGTAATTGAAAACACAATCCACTTAATCAATAACTAAAGAAATAAAGGCATTCTTGGATAATATCAATAATATAACCTCATTGATAACAATCACAAAATTATCTATGAAGGAAATTAATAACATTAGATTTCATGATCATGGAAAACAAGATACCTATATCATCAATACCTCACGTGTAATGAACCGATATATTAAAAACAAAAATCTATTTTTAAATAAATAAATTTCTTACCATATAATTTAGTTATTGAAAACAAATGTACTATTTTTGATATTTTTGACTATTATAAGTTACAGTCTATTATATTTAAAAGACCATTAAGAATCATAAGCGTTGATAATATATCTATTTTATAGAAACCATTAATATTAGTATATTGAGGGCTAATATAAAGTCCAATTGACATAGATAATGAAAGCGATGGCCTCGACCAATAGGATTATACTCTACGAAGCCCATTTATCTGAGAATATATGGTAGATAAAATCATCAGGAATTTCCCTTAAAGAAAACCAAGATTATATTCAACAGAGAAAGCATGCGTGACTCCTTATATAGGATAAGTTCAAGATCATCAAGATAATGGACAAAACCATGTTCGTTGAACAACCCCAACAAAATCTCACAATCAAAAACCTTACCTTTATGGATTAATTTAGTGTAATGAAGGGTTATATATATTGACAATAATACCATGATTTTTTATATTTTACATTTTAATAGAAAAATTATTATGTCAATCCATTTATTATTAATTTATAATATTTAAACAATAAGTCTGATAAAAATTATAATTTTATATAAGGAGACACACATTGAATTTTTGGGAAATATATAGTTTCAATAAAGACACGAATTTTGAAAAATTCATTTTTTTAAAATAAATGAAATTATCATAAAATATGATTGTTAAATAATATTAATTAAATATATATGATTATATAATTTTAAAAAGACAAATATAATTTTCTTAATGGTCAGAATACTGTTATTGTTAAGAACCCATTATTTTTCAATAAATAGGGATTTTGATTTAAAAGTGTAAATTCTCATATTTATAGAATTATTTTGTTAAAAAAATATTATCTTTGAAATTGTCATGTTGAAATGATCCAACTGTGAATTTTTTATAATTCCATGAGAAAATTGAAACATTGGTTATAAATTAAATATAGGATAATTATACAGAATCTATTATGAAATCATAGTAACCCAAGAGTTTTATAATATATTACATAAAAGTTATATATAAAAAAACTTGTTTCCTGTTGAAAAAGTGTTTTTAAATTTATTTGATTAATATTATAAACTCATAAAGAATTTTACAAAACCTATATTATATATTTAGGTTTTAAAATCAATTATCTATAAACATGACTCGCTTACCCATCACCACAAATATTATTTTAATGAATTAAATTTTTATAATTATAAATTAATAAATTACACTCCTCTATGGAATAAACCATTTAAAAAACTATATAGGATGATATGTGGTTTTTATACTTTATCATATAGAGTCCCAAACCTAATTTTAGTCATTTATAAAGAATTATCCTCTATTTTTCTATATTATCCCACCCAACCACCCATTTATATGTAATAAGAACTCTTTAAGAACGAATTTAATCTACCCTCCCCTATCTAGAGACATACTAAGGATTATCCTACTCTTAAAAAGCTCATGTATTCTTCAGCAAGTTCCATCCCAAGGAAAGGGATCATCTTCTTCCCCTATTTATTGAAGTACCTTTGTTATTTATAAAAAAACCATTATTATATTATTAAAGAATAAAAAAACAAAAAATGTACCAAGAAAAAATAAAACATACAAACATAAAAATATAACATAAAGGAAAAAATTGTATTAGGGGTGTATAAAATAACATAATCCCATAGAATCTACATTGTCAAGACCCATGAATTCGGGGGGAAGGCTGCTTGTGTTAGAGAAAATCTTATGATGATCGCCCATGTTGCTCTCTAGGATATGTAATCTGCCACTTTTAAACATTCTAAACATGATTGTAGAAAATTCAAAGTATATATCCCCCAACGCATTGGGTAATGTTTTTATCTCATGATATTCCAGTTATAGTGTATGAGAGGTTATCCTAAGTAAATAGTGTAATGTTGTTTTGGTGGTTATCCCTGACTTATGTTTATGTTGTCATTTGTTATGTTGTTACCAAATTCTTATATTACATTTATGATATCATGTTATATTATCCCTAATTGTTCAATATTGTGATTCTCACCCCTTGTATTTTACCTCGATATGACCCTTGGATCACATGTACTAATTTACCTTTTGATATGATTTGTTTATTCCATTAGCAGGATTTATTGATTACCCATTTATTATATATGTACCAGGATTATCCCATGTAGTTTTAGAATAACTTTGTAATTTTTGGATCATGTAAATTATGTTTTAAATAATTTTAGTGTTTTTATGTTAAAATTTGTTATGATATATACCTAATATACCAAATTAACAATGCTTCATGATATTTTGGTGCTTTATTATGTTTAATTTTATGTAATAAATCATGAAATAAATTATTTTGATTATATGGGTTTTCATTGATGGTATTAAAGGAAAGAATAATTATTTTTGGGATTATGATTAGAAAAATATAGTGAAATAATTATGGATAAGGCTAAATATATGTGAAAATTCATAAATATAGGAAAATTTTAGAATAAGTGTGTTTCAAGAGAATACGTACCTGTCTGGAAACTAAAAGTGGATGTGGCTTAAGAAAAATGGTACTTAGGAATAATAACCCCAAAAGGGTTCATTGAACTAGATTCGACCATCACTTGGTGCACCAAAATGGGATATTCTATGCACTTGGTTTGACACTCCTAGAGGATATGATTTAGTAAAATCATATGGTAATTAAAAACCCTTATAAAGGTCACATAAGTGCGTATAAGATTTTATATTATGAAATAGATAATTGATAAATTATACTAAAAACTAGAAATTAATTGGTTAAGGAACACATTTCATTTATGATATGTCCCTTAGATGATCATATTTTCACTTTTATGTGCTTAGATTTTTTTTAAAATTCCCATCCCTATGTATATTTTGGTTATACTAAATGATTAAAACCATAAAAAAAGTGAAAGGAAGTATTATTATCCATTTATGAACTTCAAATTTCCTATGCGAGAATAGTTCTATGAATGTTTTCATATCAGGAAAGTTTAGTACAACTATTCCAACCCCACCTCAAAACATAAAAGTTGAGTTATTGCTGAAGATTGAAAATGGGTCAATTGCTGCTTCCCAAAAATCTAACTCATTCCCTATCAAAATTTTTGGGATGAACTTCCCACAAAACATTGTTATAGTCCCATTAGAATAATTTGATATAGTTATGGGTATGGATTTAATTTCTTTATACATAGCCAATATAAATTTCTAAGAGAAGAAAACCACCCCCATATTGTTAATCATCCTTTGGTTCTATACAAGGGAAATAAAGAGGATTAATCTCCTTTGGAATCATCACCTTACGAATGGATATTATTAACCTATGAGTAAGTGCATATATCCTAAGGTTTTTAGACTAAGGAAAATACCATCCTAAAAGAAATTCCCATTATGAGGGAATATATTGAGGTATTTCCTAGGGAATTTCATGGTCTTCCTCTTAGTTGAGAGGTTGATTTCTTAGTCAATATTACCCATTAATATTTTCCAATAACTAAGAATATATATAGAATGGATACTATTGAAGATGAGGAATTAATGAAGAAACTACAAGGAAATCAGAAAAAGCGTTAATATACCCAAGTGCTTTACCATGGGGTGCACAGGTCTTCTTCTTCAAGAATAAGGATAGGTCTATGTGCTTCTGCATTGATTATTATGACCTAAAAAAGATATTTATAAAGAAAAAGTATCCACTTCTACAGATTTATGGCTTACCTACCCATCTACATGGATCCCAATACTTATCTTAGGTGGATATTCAGTTGGGATATTATCATGTTATGGTGAAAAAATAGGATATCTACAAAACTAATTTTCATAAAGGTCACAAGCATTATGAGTTCACATTGATTTAATTTAAACACACTAATTCTCCATAAATCTTTATGAACATGATAAATAGAGACTTTAGGTATTATGTAAAAAAATTTATGGTAGTATTCATAGATGATATTATTATTAAATCCAAATGAAAGGAATAACTTTTGGTAAATTGTAATGTCATCTGAAGACACTGTGAAACAAAAATTTGTCTACAAATTATAATAAATGTGAGTTCTAGACTGAGAAATTAACATTCTTGTGTCTTGTTATCAGAAGAAATGGATATATGTGGATCCATAAAAAATTAGTAGTGATAAAATAATGGTCCACACCCACATATATGATGGAAATTCATATTTTCCTTAGATAAATTGGGCACTGTCATCTATTTGATAGAAAATTATCTAAATTTTCATGCACAATAACTAAGATTACATGGAATGGATTTAGGTTTTTATGAATTGATGAATGGAAGGAATGATTTAAATATATAAATAAGAGGCCAATCATTGCACCGACACTCACATTTACCCCAAGTGTTGAAGGATTTGTGATCTATAGTGATGCATCCAAAAAGATATTGGGTTGTGTAATCATGCAATATGAAAAAGTGATAGTCTATTCTTGTGGCCAATTATTTTTTCATGAGAAGAACTACCCAATGCATGATATATAATAGGATTAAGTGATAATTATATTGAATATTTTCTGAAATTATCTCAATAGATGAAAGTGTGACATATATAAGGATTATAAAATACTCAAGTATATATTCACACAAATAGATTTTAGTATGTTCCAACAAAGTTTGTTCTAGATGATAATGGATTATGATTAATCAATCTATTAATGTTAAGGGAAGGGAATCAAATTGGTAGATTAAAAATGTATAAATGATCCTGTAACCCTCCCCATGATGTGGACTATAAGGGGTCCAATATTTTTGGACATGAATAAGATAGATATGGGAATCATAAAAGGATCCTCATCCTACGTTTCTAAAATAATTTATTAAACCTAAATTCTTGAGAAGATCAAGGAATTCCAACATTACGATGAGTTATTTTAGAAAAAGGTAGCGAATATTTCAGAGTCCACCATTACTAAAGAAGAATTTATAAGGTTTGGAACCCAAAATGATCCCCCATCAAAACCAGAATTATAGAGGGATCTTCTAGATGATAAAAATAAATATTACTTCTCTATTCATCCAAGAATCATTAATATATATATATAAATTTGAAGTAATTCATATGGCGTGATAACATGAAGAGAGAGATTGCAGAGTTTGTATCTTGAGGATTTTTATCCCAACATGTCTTCGTTGAAAGAAATAAGTTTAAGGGAATGATAAAACCATTCCCCATAATATTAAGTTAATGCGAAAAATGTGATAATAGATTTCATCATAGGACTCTTAAGGACCCATAAAGGCTATATTTCCATCTAGGGGTAAGTCAATCACCATACCATGTCTATAAATTTCCTAGATTTCATGGAAGATTTATCTCTTAACCAACTCACAAATATATACAAATAGAAAGTGTAAAGACTACAAAATATTCCACTAGATGTTGTATTTGATCAATATTTTTGGTTTAACTTGAGGATTTGGAGAATCCTTCATACGAAATTTGAAAAAGAACTAAGGTTTAACTCTACGTATCACAATCAAATGGATAGTCTATCTAAAAGGACTATTTAAACACTATAGGACATGATAAGATCATACTAAATGAATTATAAGGATGTTGGGACAAGCACTTTCCCCAATGCGAGTTCTCATATAAAATCAGTTTCCATTATAGCATTAACATTACACCTTATGCGGATTTGTATGGGAAGAGGTGTAATACTAGGACTTGTTGGGATAAAATTATAGAGAATAAGTTGATGAGATATGATATTACACAAGAGATTACAGATAATGTTCAAACCATTCAGTGTGATATTATATCCTTATAAATTCAATAAAAAAGTTACCCAGAAAATCATTGATAAGACATAGAGTTTGAGGTTAGAGATGAAGTGTTCTTTCATATATAACCATGGAATAATGTCATTAGGTTTGAGAATTAGATAAATCTTAGTACTAGATACATCCCACCCTTTCAGATCCTTGATCATGTCAGAGTGATAGCCTATTGTCTATCACTCACACATAACCTATCCCATGTACATGATGTGTTCCATGTATCCCTCTTGAGGAAGTACATGCCAAACTGCTCACATGTACTAAATCTTGGAGGAAAAAATTCCCGTGAATAACCTTTCATACAAGGAGAAACCATTGAAGTTATTAGATTTTAGAGATAAAGTTTTATTAAATAAGACAACTCACTTGGTAATAGTGTTATAGAGGGACCAAAAGATTTAAGAAGCAATAGAGGTACTGGAAGAGGCACTGAAACAAAAGTACCCTCATCTATTTTAGTGTCTAGAAGTAAAATTTTTAGGGTGAAATTTATGATGTGGTAATAATGTAATAATTTTTTTGTAAACTAAATTTACTTTTCAAATGATTATAATCCTTGTCAATTAATGTAGTTATAGAAAGAAGTTGCACTATTTTCTCTATTTTGTACTATTAGATGTTATATCCTCTAAAATTTAAAATACCATTAAGAGTCATAACCATTTTTTATTAGACACTATACAATTACCATTAAGTTTAGTATATTAAATGTTATAATAAATTCCAAGAGACACAGACAGTGGAAGCAATGACCTTGACCAGTATGACTGTACATTATGAGTCCCATTTGTCAGAGCTTACAAGGGTGATAACTTAATTGGGATTTGAACGTAAATAATCACAATATTATATTCCAAAACTAAATAATGAGTGTATCTATTTGCAGTATAAGTTCATTCTCATCTAGAACATGGACCAAACCATTTCTGTCGAACCACCCCTAGAAAATCTCACTATTGCACACATTACCCTAAGGGATTTACCTAGTGTAATAAAGGGAAATGTATGTAAAACCTAACTATATGCTTTTTCACATTTTTTATTTTTAATAAAATAATTATTTTAATTTATCATATTTATTAATTTATTATTCTTAAACAATTTTATTGATAAAAATAATATTTTTATGTCATCAAACAAAAATTTTATTTTTAGATAATATATTGTTCCAATAAAGAGAGTATTTTTGATGAATTTTTTTAAACGATATTTTAATAGATTATTATTATTAATTAATATATATTAAATATAGATAATAATAATATTTTATAAAGTCAAATGTAATTTTTATAAGAGAAAAAACTAATAATATCAAAAAACCTGTATTTTTAAATTAATAAATATTTTGATTCAAAAGTGTAAATTATCATATTTATTGAATTATTTAGGTAAAATATTTATTATTTTTGTAATAAAAACCTTAAAATTATCAAATGGTTAATTTTTTTATAAATTTTTGAGATAGTAACTTTTTAGGTAAAAATTAAATATGAAATAAATATATATTATGTATTATGACATCATAATAACCCTAAAGTGATTAAATATATGAAATAAAATAAATAAAAGCCCAAAATTATTTTTAACCATTAAAATAATTTTTTTAAATTTATTTTATTAATTTTTGAAACCCTTAATATATCCTCTAAAACTAATATCATATTTTTAGTTTATAAAATGAATTCTTTATAAATATGATTGAATTCCACATCACCAAGGAAGTGATTTCAATTATTTATATTCTTATACTTATATAATAATGAAAATCACTTCTATATGTAAGAAATAATGGAGATATACCATTGTAATGTTTTTTGTTTTTATTACTTTATCATATGAGTCCAAAACATATGTTTGCGAATAAATGAAGGATTATATTATCTTTTTATATATAATCCCACCAATCCTCCCATTCCTATTCACTAAAAACACTCATATAATTATGTTACTTTTATATTAACTATGTGTATCAATCCAATGGTTCCCCATGCACTTAAGAATCTCCTCCTATGATTTAAGAAGAACCCTATCATGGTAAGAGATTATCTCCTTCTCCTCCTTATTCAAGAACCTTATTTATATTATTGATTTTGGTTTACAATTTTTCATATTAGTATATGGGTTCACACATACCAATTAACATCATTATTATTTACAAGTTATTATGGATCAATTAAACTTTTATTAAATCTTTCCATGAACCATTATGTACCCAATTTATGCTACTAAAATCTCACTATATTTTTCAATACAAAACAATTATGTAGTGGATACGCTTTCCCATTTTTGCACAAGGGTAATCACCTAGTTGTAACAATACATCAATTATTGGGAACTTACATGTATTTAACAAAACTCTTTAATCTTGTTTTTTAAATTTAGGAAATGCATCCTTATGTTGTATGATCTATGTGGCACACTCATGCACATACATTATATGAAAGTGATGTGGGGGACCCGAAATAAATATCCCCCAATACATTGGGTAGTGTTTTTATCACATGATATTCCATGTATAATTAATTATAGGTTATACTAAGAACATTATGTTATGTTTTCAAGGTGATTATCCTTGAAATTTTTTATAGTGTCATATTTTATATTGTTTCCACATTCCTATATTACCTTTTTGTTATAATGTTATATCATGCCTTGCTATTCTAGATTATTATTCTCACCCCTATTACGGTACCTTTATATGACCATTGAATCACATGAAATTATTTAAATAATTATATAATTTTTTTATCCCCTTACTGAGATTTATATCCCAACCTTTATTATGTAAATCCCAAGGTAATCCAATGCTGTTTTAGAAAAATGATGGAATTTTAGGAGCATGTTATATAAGTTCTCAAGAAGGTCGCAGTATTTTTATTATAACTGGTTATGAAATGTACCTAATTTACCCAATGAACTAGGATTAATAATATTTTGGGTTGTATTACATGCTCTTTTATGTATTTAGTCATGAAATAATGTGTATTAACGTTATGGGTTTTTATATTGTGCTAAGATAGTTTAAAACTATTGTTAGGAATACATTAAAAACCCATTTAATTTTGCTAACTAATTTTTATCAATGTTCATATAAATTCATTGAGGGGGTATCTATAACTGATACCTACCAATAAATTAATTTCCAATGCATTCCTCATATATTGAATGATAAATTCCATTCATAAATAATATTATTTAAAAACATATATATTATTGAGTAATGAATATAGATTTATTATGATTTTATCTAGTCAATCTAATAACTTTTATAATAAATCACTTTATATAAAATGGTATATGATTTAAGATATAATCATATCCATTATAAATATAATATGGGTTATTAATATAAATTTATTGTATAATGATCATAACAAAGTGAATGTTTTATGAAAATGTTAATGACTAGAAAATTAATAAGGGATAAAAGATAACCATCAATTCATCCGAAATGTAGGTTTTATTATAAGTCCATTTATATTGAAAAAAATAATAAAAATTAAAGTGAAATATTAAAATAAGATTTCCATAAATATTTTTCTTTGTAAAAAAATTGAAAATGTGTATAAGAATCTAAAATTCGTAAAACTATTATGGAAATGGGGAAGTCTATTAACTCTGTCTGTGTTAAAAAAGCATTTCTTTTGACTTTTTTTAATGAAATTAAAAAGTGAAACTTTCAGAAAAAATTATATGAAAAAATTATAGAATTAATTTACTAAATATATAAAATAAAGAATAAATTTTAATTTCCTTAAAAAATTTTATGTATAAAATGGTTGTTTGTAAAATAATTTTTTAAAATATGGACATGGAAGAAAAATATATCCGATTAAAAGAGAAATAAAATCTATATTTATTTTTAGAATTTATATTCTTGATTCAAGTTACAAAGATAGGAAAATTAGTAATAAAATATGTAAAAATATAAAATATAAATAAGATAGAAAAATTATAGTTTCCTGTGAAGGACAAATGATAATATTCATTTAGTGAAAAAAAATCAATCCCTAAAGAAAGTGAGATTGTAATATAAAATCATACCACTTTGGAAACATTATAATTTTGACCCCATGAATGGATAAATTTTAATCAAAAAATTAATCATCATGAATATATATTTATTTAAGATAAATATATAAAAGTGAAGTATATAAAACACATAAAAGATAATAAGTTCAGAATAAAGAAATATGTCTCAATGGAATGGAAATTAAAATGAAATCCATTACATAACACTTACCTTTAGTTGTACATGATTTAAACTCATGCATAATAGTTTTTAACATAATATTAATTTATAATAGAACCATATTCACATTTATTTTATTATATATGATCTTTTTATATAATCTTATCACTTTTTTGTTAATAATATTTCATTATTATCATTTTTTAGGGTGCTTGTTGCTTCAATTTTTCATACTTGATTAGACATGGATGTTTTGGATTTTGTGAATTGGATATAGTTCGATAATTTCTATAATTATATTAATGTTATAAATATCTTATATATAAATTAGATACATTTTTAGAATTACTCATCAAATTTGTACTTGGAAAATGAATCACATCACTTCGTGGAGACGGTAAGTCGTACATATGCATGAGTGATACTATCATTTACTTAATGGGTGAAAGTATAAAGAATTTAATGATATATTAATTTTATATAATAAATATCAGTTTATAAATATCATATATATCCATTATTTCTATCATTATGACTAACCATGTGAGTTGCTAATGGATAACAAATTATAACGGTTCAAGAGGCGATAGTCTATTGTACACATGAGAGATTGTTTTATTTCCCATTTGCTGAAGATGTAAATGGGTAAATATTATTCTATAAAAATAATAACATCTCAGAATATTTTAGATACCAGTGTTATTATATTTGTATTGTTAATGAAAAGTTTACGGTGTAAAAATAAGAAGTAAAAAAAGAAAGATATTGGTGAAGATGTTAATATGCACTTAGAGAAACCTCCTTCAGATATCTTATTAAGGACCCTTGGGTTGTTATTTTGGGAATAAAAACACATCTACAGTTTTTATAAGGGTTTTTTTTTGAATTATTACGATATTTTTTATCAATTTAAATGTCTTGAGATGTGTGAATATGAGAGGAGATAAGGTTCCCATTTATAATGTAGGTGAGTGGCACATAGGTAGTTATTCAATGTTTTTCAATAATGTAAAGTTACTATCTTGGAAATATTTCAATGAAATTGATAATATTTTAATATTAAAAGGTCAAGTTTGAAATAAAACTAAAAAATGAGGTTTAATAAAATTTTAGGTCATTTTTATCTATATGTTTTTAGATTAACCCCCAATACACCCATCATAACCTTAATCGTTGTAATTATTTTTACTATCTTTAATATTCATTATGATGAAAAAATAAGTTCAAAATTTTACCTAATATAAATTATTATTAATCCAAATATGGAATCCATTTTATCAAATTCAGTTCATATAAGCAACATAATATCCCTTAAAATTAATCCCAAAAAAAATTCGAAAATGGGTTTTCAAGAGATGCATTTTTCATTTATAAGATGATATTATATTAACTGTATGAGAAATAATCAAAATTAAGTGGATTTATATTAATATATTTAGATATATAGTATATAAATTTTATTAAAATCATTCATCATTAATGTTTATTTTAATTAACTAAAATTGGATTACATTATTAAATAAAAATTGTATTCTAAAAAATATCATATTTTACCTAAAAATGGCCATATCTTTATATCTAAAAAATTAATAGTCAATGAAATTATAATTATAAATATGATAAAAATAATTATAAATAAAATTAAAAATAATTAAATACTATATTTTCTTTTATTAATAATTATTATTTCTAATAGAAAAATTTAAAAATTCATTCTTGGGTTATTTTGACCTTGTAAGTTCAAAATCCATATTCATTATGTCAAATTATAATTTTTGTTTTATGAAATATTAAAATCTATATTGTATTATTTTTTATTAAAATATAGTATCCATTTGCTATAATTCAATTATGGGCGTTACAAGAAAATTATTTTTTATTTGATATTTTTTTTTTTTTGAGTTCAAATCACTATTGCAATGACCAAGTAACTATTGACAATAGTTAAGTTACTATTAAGAATGGTCATATTAATATTACCAAAAATCACATTAACATTCTAATGGTCATATCAACTCTATAAACACACCTTCATTCCACCATTCAATATTCTCTACAATTCCACCCAAGGTTCTTTATTATCATTTTCTAGGATGTATATTGGTTTACTAATATATTGTTTCTTTTCCATATTGTTCATTGTTTGGGAAATGAATTTACAATATTGGGATGTTCCAAAATTTCCCATTTTATTTTTCCTATTTTCTATTTTATTCCGATTTTATTATTTGAAATTTTCATGGCATTAGTTGTTGACTAACGTTAAAAATTACATTAATGAAATACAGTGCAGTTTTCTTTTTCTATGTGTTATATGTGCCTAATAATATATAATATAACAAAAAATTATTCTGGGAAAAATATATATATTGTTTGGGTATTTATATATTTTATAATTTTTTTAAGTGGATCCCAAATTAAATTTTATTTCATTATGTTATAATTTTTATTCTTTAGCTGTACTTCTTTTTTGGGTATATTACACTCATTTACTAATTCATAATATATTTTATCTTGTTTTTATAAATAATATTCATTTAATTATCATTATTCTTCTTTTTATTTTATATTAACTCTTATAATGGTTCATTTTATAAGATAACATCTACTCTTTACATTAGATATTTCTCTTTTATGTCGATATCATTTCTTACCAAAAATATCTAATTAATTTATTTTTGGAGTAAAATTACTAATTTACTTTTTAGCTATTATAATCTATTTAATTTTAACATAACTAAATTTTATAAACCTTCCATTATTTTGGGTTATTTTAAGCCATTTAATGATTCTAAAATGCATTTAAATCAAATTTTATTCCATTTCTTATCTTTCCCTATATCTTTATTCAATTTTAACCTTATTTCATTTCATGGGTTTATTATTGGGAATTTTATAACTAAAAAAAATATATAAAAATATTTTCTACCATTTATAAAATATATTTAAATTTTAATTTTCCATTGTGATTATGGTAACCACACAGAACATTATAATAAATCATTTCACTAATTATCTTCAATTTTATCTCTATTTCCTTTTATGGTTCATTTAGAATAGAAATATCAGGTTTTTAAAACAAAATATTATAATAATTTTGTTTAAATTTTCATATTTGTTATATAATTTATTGAAATAATGTTTAATGCATTATTTTTTTTATTTTATATTATTAAAAAATTTCATTATAACAAAGGAAGTATTTCATTAAATAATCTATAATCTAATATCTTACTCTCATAGATTTTTCAACTATTTAAAAAACATTTTTAATCTCTCCATTTGAATATTTTTGGTGTTATATTCAGTGCTATTATAACTATTCATTTTTTTTACTGTGAATAAATAATTTGTTTCTTTATTACCCTAATTTATGTGTATCAATGATATTATAAATATAAAATGATAATGAGTAGATATGATTCAAAATATGAAAATTTTATTTAAAAAAATGAAACACGAAGTACATTAGAGATTACTAAATTCAATATTAGTTCAAAAAAATTTTCCTTTAATAACCACTAACTTTTTGGGGTTCCCTTACAATCACACTTGTTATTGGTAAAAACAATCACCCTCAAATACATCTAAAACATCTCCCCTAATATATTTTACTGTCAGCCATAATACACATAAAATTTAAAATTTTTCCAACTATTTAACATAGATAACCATTTTAACATCGAAATTATTCACCATTAAATCATTTTAATCTGACATGTGTGCACTTAGTGTAAGAAATGAGAACTATGAACCATGATAACAAAGATATTTGTTAAGGCCACTCAAAATTAATTACCAAAATGGACCATTAATATATGTTATTCCCCATTTTATAAATTCATACTGACGTGTCCTGTATATTCCATACACAGAATTTCTTTAAACATTCTTAATGAAAAACATTATAACAGTTCACATAATTCCTTTATAAGCTGACACACAAAAGCACTAAATTCCAAAAAATTCACCACACAATAATATGGAATATATTGATACTGAAATACCACCATAAAAGTCATTTTATAAAATGAATCCATTGGAAATGGTTTAATGAGCACATTCACTATTTTCTCCTCATTTGGAATAAACTCTATCTTTAACTCTCTTTGTTCAACAAACTCCTTTATAAACTGTTAATTGATTTGAATGTTATTTTATCGAGAATGGTCAACTAGATATCTTGATAAATTAATACAACCTTGATTATCTCATCCCACTAAAAGAGGAAACATTATATCCACATTGAGATCCTCTATTGAGATTTCATCATACATTAACCCATAAATAAAATTTCATTTAATATTACAAAGGACCATATATAGAGTTGAAATATGTGACTACTTGGGTGAAATTTGAAATTTGAAACATAATATAATAGTATGAAATACACTCATTCATAAGGAATCCATACAGATAAAACTTCCAATAATATATTTTAACTCTGTTAATTACTTTCATTTCATATTTGTACCTTGATAGCATGGTTCTCGCTAAAATTCGGGTATAAAATAACATTCAATACTTCATTATGAACTTCTCTATATTTTTATCTTTAGAAATAAAAATATGACCTTGGTGTGGATAAATCTAAAAACTCATGGAATACTTCATATCCCCATGAATATAGATTTCTAAAAATTTCTTCATCTCTAAAGAAAAATATTAAAAAATATATTTTTCCTTTCAAGTAAATATTATATCATCTACAAATAATATTATAATTAAAGATAGCATTGAGATGACCTAATAATGAAATACATTGATCTTATATCATTTCCATTGTAAATAATTATATATTAATAAGAAAATTTACAATCCTAGAACCCAATGGTTTATTGTGTTTAGAGATTAACTATTGAAACCTATTATAAAAAATTATTTCATCAACATAACCCAAATTAAATCTCCACTCATGAATTTATCTTAGACATATTACACCATATAATTTTTTGAATAATTAGAAAACTTATGAATAATTGATCTCAAATTCTCTATAAAATAAAAAACATATCAAAAATTTATGGAGGTTGACATCGTAAAAAAGTGATAAAAATGAACATTTGAAAAACTACTAACTAATAAGAACGTATATTTCGATAATATAATTATACGGAATGATTTCGTAATCATAGATCGAGGAATAAAAACATATAATCATAAAAGGATCATACTGAGAGAATAAAATAAACCTTGGAATGAGAATATGGAATTAATAAACATGAACGATAAAAACATAACATAGGATTACGCCATATGAATAATCATATAAAATCATAGCACATTCTAAATTAAAAAATTAAAAAATTAAATTATTGTGTAAAATGATAACCACATATATACCATAACATAATATACTTGAGATAATTACCCTTGTCCCATTTATTAGTGTAAATGAATTAAGTACCCATTTCCAATAGAAATATCATTAGATATAAATAATTCTCTAATTCACTTGAGGGATATGTACTTCTTAGACCACATATCACCTAATGATTAATGATATATAGGTTCTATGAGAAATTAATAATATTTGAATTCTCAATTAACCCAAATAATGAAAATTGGTTTGGGAAATTTTTACGAGGTCTCACATAAAAGGTGTTCAAAATTAGATTGAACGATACCAAAATTTCAATCAAAAAATAAACATAGATAGTTATAACTTTGAGTGTTATATATGAAGTAGAGCTCCCTTGATGTGTGAACATTCATATAAATTCATGAAAATGGAAGATTAATTATGAAAAAGTGTTTTCATATGATTTTGGTAATGATGGTGTTGCATCAATGTTCTAAATCAACTTCAAATATATATTTCAAAGGCTCAGATGAATAATTTTAAAAGTTTATTTAAAATGATGTCAAAATAATGGATCCCTAAAATGAAATAATGATTAACTGAGAGAAATATGTAGTGATTGATACAAATTTATGTGAAAGTGAAATGAAGCACTTTTTAAGAACTTTTAATCATTTTAATAATAACACACATCAATAAAATATAAAAAAATAATAATTTAATATAAATAAATATTTTTTGCGGTATTAATTATATTACATATCTAAAATTAAAAATAATATAATAAAATATTTTTTATGAACCAACATGGATATGTAATAGATTAACAAATATAAAGGATGTCAGTTATTTATAATAATAACATATTTAGAAAGAGTAAGAAATCAATCAATGGAAAATATTTTGACATTAAAATTTAATTTCCCAAAAAAGAAATTATAAAATAAAATATGATATATAGACTATGGATAAGATATTTAGTATAGAATAACATTACAAAATAAGAAATTAAATAAATTAAATAAAAGGTGATTGGGTCATAAAAATGATTATGATGAATTCTTTCTAGGTCTAACATACTCTAAAATCCTATAAAATAAATTAAGGATTTTTATTTATCTGTGTTATATCCTTATTAATATTTCTTTTTCCAATAAAATTCACTTATAAATGCTTATTACTAATTTATTAGTTATTCATTTTTAAAATTAATTATCAGGTGTTAACTGTTTAGTTTGTTCCATGCTTACTTCAAAATGCATGTTTTGGTCCATGATACTTTATTATTTTTAATAACCTCTATAATGTTCATGGAGATGATATATATGTGTTTGGTATAGTTTCTTATTCCCATAGCCATTTCACGGATGTTATGGTGATGATTTGTAATGAACAATTAAAAATGCACTTTTTTAATATTATGAGTCAAAAAAGAATAAGGAATTTTTATTAATGAATATACTTATATATATATATATGTGTGTGTGTGTGTTACCATTAAAAATTAATGGCATCATTCATGATTGTGGTAAAAAAAACTCTAACAATAACATGTTACAATGATTGAATGAGTTAAAATATGCTATTGTATATTTATAATATCCATACTATAAATATTTATGATTAAATTGTTTATATAAATAATAAAATCATATTTAAGAAATTTTTATGAATAAGATAAGGATATATTATTGTAGATAATATAATACTTAAACACAATACTTTAATCTTGTCTTAGAGATCCTATTTGAAATAAAATATTTGGGTCTCCAAACTATGAACATAAGTTCCAAAAAATGGTTGAGGTTTATTAGGGATAAAAGTGGGGAATATATTAAATAATAAACATATCATAGGTAAGGAATGTAGTTGGTATAGTAGGGGTCCTTTTTTTGGTTATATTGAGTGATATTATCGCAAATACCCATTACATAATGATTATGGAGTGATATTTCTCATGGAAATTTGATCCAATGTGAATAAAATGCACATGGGTCATGAATCTTTTTAGCCACTGATTTTAGAGATAATGTTATGGATATTTTATTATGTTACAACCTAAATTAACCCTTTAATCTCATTTTACCGATCACCGAGGAAACTCAAATTTGCCTTAGTAATATTTTTTGGGATAAAATTTGAAATTGAAAATATTACCAAATTTCTTCACATTTATTGAAAATATGAAATCCATTTTATTAAATTTTTTTTATAAAACTAATTAAATTATATTTTAATATAAAATAAAAATAAAAATATTTTATCGGATACTATATTTTTGGAATACAAAAATTGAATTTAATCGTATTCCTTACCAAGTAATTGTCATTATATGAACGTTAATTTATATGTTCTTATACATAAACAAAACATTTAATTAAAATAAATCATTAATAGTGTGTGATTTAATTTACTATGATTACATACAACACGTAAAAAATATGTAATCTCCAAAAAATGTTCCCTTTTAATATAAAATGATTTTATTAATATTTATTTAAAATTATTTTTTATTTACTAATAATTCATTGAATTTTATAAATACATTTGTATTAAAATAAATTTTTTTAATTTTTATTAACATATTGAAATAAATATTTAAATTTAATACATTTAAATAATATATAAAATATATAAAATCACATATAATGAAAATGTTGTTAGTCATATTAGTAATAACATGTCGATATCATCCAAAATTATATCCACAAAATCCATCATGATCTCCACATAATACAAAAGTTTCATATACGAAACAATGACTGTCACAGGTGGTGATCTAGTAAGAATTGATCACTTGGTGAATTCTTGGATATTTAACTTCTCATGTAGATGATTCTATATAATCTATACCTGTTAATATTTAGTTTGGTATTTGTTAAAGGAAACCCCTAATGATGAAACCTCCTTCTAAATAATATATAAATAAGAATCATATGGAATACATATACTACATGATGCCAATACATATTTATATATAAATTCTAAAATGTGATTAAATCTATTTATAATCACTATATCAATGGATTTATAGTAACAGTCGCATGTCATGATTAACTCTAGTTTGTGTTGGACTAAAAACATACAGATCCACCAACTCTATTACATCAATATTTGAGACTTCACTGATTGATTTAAAAATTGATTTATGTTTCTTTCCATATAGAAGAGGATCACAAAATTTTGAAGAATCAAATATAAGCACTGGTAGATCCTTAAAAAGTTTTTTCCTAGAGAGTTTACATAGGTTCCTAAGGTTACAATGTCATAATCTTCTATGCCATAGACATGATTGATCTTCCATTGCACTAAGTCAAGGTAGATCTTGGATCCAAAGGTCTTCAATATTTAGCGTGTATACATTTTTTTTCCTGTGGGCAGAAAGAACAAACACATCCATGGAATTATTTACTAAGAACTTATGAATCCTAAAATTTCCAAGGTAAACTTCATCACATAATTGAATTATACTAATGAGGATGTACTTAGGACCTTTAACAAATAAAATATTCGAGATCAAAGTTTTTTTAAGAAGAAAAATATTACCTGTACCAATAATTTCTCCCTACATATTATTTCTGAATGTTAATCTTCCACCTTTGACTTGATAATCTTTTCAAGAATATTTTTGTTACTAGTAACATGCCAGGAACATCCACAATTTATGTTCCATGTATTGATCTTGGTACTAACTTTATTTTTTCTTAATATAGAAAAATTTGGACATTCTGAAACCAATATTTCTCAGTTCCAGAAATTTTAGAATGAAAGATTTTAGGTATCCACATTTTCTTAGAAAAATTTGATTTATGAAATCCTAATCACTGGGTTTTATTTAAAGAACAATTTTTTCCCAATGTCCAACACACTAACATTTTGTGCAAAATAGATATCATTTAAGGACAAAATAGTTACTACTATAAACTAGTTTAGAATTAGTATAAAAAATCCACATATATTCCTTATTGGAAGAATTTGAGAATACATCTTATCAAAATCTTATTTACCAGAGGTAAAGTTTGACAAACACATCTTCAAGGAAAATAAATCTGACATTGTTTTGTAACCAAGTGTTTATCCTAAAAAACATTAGTTTTAGAACTAGAGTTAGTCTCTAAAATATTTGTGTTAGAAATTTATTTTTCAAGATCTTGATAAAGTTTATAATTCTCATAATTAACATGATCTAGGTTTTATTAAACAATTTTAAATCAAAATTTTTTTATCAAGATATTTAGAAAGATCAGATACTTCTTTAGTTAAAATAGAAATTCTAGAATTTTCCTTGTTAATATTTTTCTTGAGTTTAGAATTTTCATTCTCGAGGAGTTTAGAAAACCTAGACACTTCTTCATAAGAAGGTAATAAATTATCTTAATCAGTAGAAGATTCTTCATTTGAAGACTTATAGTATTTATTATAAATATAATTTTTATTAAATGATACATTAGTGATAGATTTAGCATTGTGTACCTTGGACGTTAGACAATGATTTTCAATGGGTAGATTGGTTAGTAGACCATGATTCTTCAAATAATAAGATTCATTCTCTAAGGATTCAACAGAAGAGTCTCCACCACTGGCACACCGGGTGTCATTATATTTCAAAACTTTATTAGATTTATCCTTGTAGTAGTTATTTCTATTCCCCATAGAATTATTTTCCTTTCTATCCTTTTTCTTAAGAATCAGACAATCCAACCAGATATTCCCTTCTCTTTTTCATTCATAACAAGTGACTTATGAATTTTTATTTTATTCTTATTATTTATTCTTATATCTATACTGAAAGTATTTCTTTCCAACTATCTTATTCATCTTTCGAGCAATATTAGCTAGCTCATTTTTAGAATGTTCACTTTCACGTGATTCATATAAAAAAGTTACTTTCTTTGACTTGGATCTGGTAACCCTTTCAGGAGTTGAATTTAGTAGTAGTAAAGGCTACACTTCCACTACCATTTTTCTTCAAATTCATATTAGCATCTCTGTTCATTATTGTATCATGTTGTAGAAGAGTTCCAAAAATCTCATCAAGAGTAATATGGGATACTTTACTATTCTCATCAATAGCTGTTCTCTTAGATTACCACCCATTAAGAAATACATCTATAATGTTTTCCACAAGGGCTTCATCATAAAGGCCTTTCTCTCCCATATATTGTAAACTATTGACAATAGTCATAAATCTGTATTTCACCTAGAAAAATGAATCTCCATAAGGAAATATAAATACATAATTTTCATCTCTAAGCATAGTTCTTCTAGTTTCTATAACTTTAGATGTACCAAAATGTGTAACACAAATTTTTTTCTAGATACAGTTACTAGCTTCACAAGAAGAAATATGACTATATATAGTATTGGTCATAGAACACAACAAAGTATTATGTACCATGTAATTTTGTTGATATTCTATGTTTTCATAATTGGTAAAGGTTTTGACTTCTTTGTCAAGAATCTTGTAATCTCTAGTAAGAATGAACAAATTTTCCACTCTAGTATTTATAACAAAAGTATTCATATAATATATCTAGTAATCATAATCATTCCCAACAAATATAGGTTTTGAATATGGATTTAGATTTTCAATCGAACCAGCATTCATTCATTCCATTATAGAAGAAAATATCTTTCCAAAAAATCTTGTTAATAGTAAATGTTTGTAAACAATGAAAAAAATTCATAAGAAATGAAAAAAATTAGAACTATGAAAACAAGAGCAAGAAAATTTGATGTTAATAAAATTATCAGGGAACTCCTCTGATACTAATTTAAAATCAAAATAATGATATAGATGCTCAATTAAAAGAGGGGGGGGGACAATTGTAAGGTTAAAAACTTTCATTTTTTAACCTTATTGAAAACTATGTTTAACAATGTTAAATAATGTAAATTTATATGACCTCTTTTAGTTCTACTTAAAAAAACATTATTGGTTCCAGAAAGATGATTTCGTTAATGAAACTTAAGAAAAGTTTACGAGGAAAATATTATACCTTAAAGTGTATAAAATCTTACTTATTAGAGTATAAAAAGGTACAAGAAAGTATAAGAAGGTTATAATTTCTCCCTTTATCAAAATAAAATGAAAAAAAACTTGAAACAAAAAATGTAACAGGTATGAAATATTTTAACACCAAGAGTAGGGTATCCAAAAAATTTTGTATAAAGGTCCCTTGATTTATACTTTCAAGAAAGCCAATATTACCCACACTAGGGTAAGCCCTTGAAAGGAATATCAGATTCTGTCTTGATATCCCTGAAATCCCTCGATCATTGAGGTAGTCAACACCTCTTTCTTCTTATCCTTAGAAGCCCTCGATTATACTAAGCAACAATTAGAGTCATAAGAAGTAATCTGAACAAGATGTTTAGAACCATATAATGCATCTGAGTCCCTTTATCTAGAAATCACTTTAGAAGCATGCAATCTCTATAGTGATGGAACAGTGTTTGTGCTCATTCAAATGAGCTCAAATTTATAGTCACTTCTCCAATAATCAACTCCCTCATCCAAATTTACTATTTTCCTTGAATCTTGGAGAGACCTATAAACTTTTCACTCAAACAACGGTTATTTAGAAACATATTTTATGACATCATTTCATATTACGTGTAAGGAAAATAAGGTTTTTAACCAAATTTATTTTTTGGAGTCTAAGAAAAATAATGTTCAGAGTCTATCAAAATAAAAAATTAGAGTTAATAAGACATGGATAATCGGATTCTATTTTACAAATTATTTGAAACCTGAATTCTATAAATTCCAATGAATTCGGAGTCTGAATTATGAGGAATTTAGAGTCTAAATTCTGAAGAAATCAGAGTCCAAATTTTAGAGAATTAGAAGTTATAATTTTAGAGAATTTCGAGACTAAATTTCAGAGAATTCAGGGTCTGAATTTTAGAGAATTCAGAGTCTAAATTTCATCGAATCTAGAGTCTATATTTTAGAGAATTCAGAGTCTGAATTTCATAGAATTCATATCCTGAAAACATAATATTCTATAACGAAGGATTTATAGGATTTAGAGGTTTGGGATTAGAAACCAAATTTTACACTTAGAAATAAAAAGATTTAGATTTAAATAGACTATAAAATGAACAATTAAAAATTAGGTAAGGAAAAAAAATTTCTTAGAGAATGAAAATTTTATTTATTAAGATAATTCTTTCGGAACACAAAATTTTCTTTAAGATAATGTGTTTTTTATTTTCAAAACATAGAGGATTGAAAATTCATAAGGAATCATTATTGACTCAATAATCTCCCCCTTTTGAAAATCAATAGAATCCTTACAAAAAAGAATATAAGGTCTTAGAATTTTCTTTATGAACTTGAAAATAAAAACTTATCTCCATTTACTTATTAATCATGGTGAATAAAAATAACCCCCCTTAGGTTTTAAAATCCTTAAGGATGATATTCTCGACTTCCCAAAATAGGTTTTAATTTTTCTTGTATAAGAATATATTCATCGATAAGAACACCCCCTAGAAAGACTCTACCTTACTTATGAAATTCTCTTCTTTACTTAGTACTCTTTTTATCATTCCTTTCTCTCCCATTGTGATTTTCAAAAAATGATTAAAGAGAATGTAAAAAAACCTTTTACCTGAAAAACTTGTACTAAACAAAAAAGAATATTAAGAATAACCAAAATTTAATTAGGATTGAAAGAATTTATACAAGGAAGGAAATACAACAAAAGATCATATTGGCAAAAAATTATCTTTCTTTTTTACTTCGACATTAACTTTTTCATGATAGTCTTCATATTTTTAATATCCTTATGATCCTCATCAAAATTCTTGAGCAGATGACTTTGATAATCATTTTTTCTCAAGATATTTGAATTTTTCTTCATGATTCTTTTGTGTTTTTGATTGATTCATCATGAGATCTTCCTACTTAATGGGTTTCTCTTCAAACTCAATTCTAATATATCTTTAATTTTCCAATTCAAAGAGACTGAGTTTATCTTCTAATTTATATTTTTGACTTCCTGCTTTCGGGTTGTTTGTTCAAGACCAAGATTTTCCAAAAAACGTTTAGTATAATCTTTGAACATTCAATATTCAGTGTCAAAATAATCCTTCACACATTCTTGAATATCATAAAGGATTCTAATGTCTTTGATTATCTTTCTTAAAAAATTTTAATTTACTTACATGAACCCTTATGAGCTTCATATCAAATGAAAAAATATTTGTAATTGTCCCCATGCCTGAAAAACATATCCATAAGCATTCAAATTGTATCTTATTTTTGATTAATTGGGTGCTGAAGAATCTGGAACCTCGAGTATGTACTCAGAAATAAGGGAATGGTATCAACCAATTTCTTCAATGATTATACCACAATGTCATGTCCTATATAAGACGATCCTAGATTAGATTGTTTGGTTGATGAATATTCTCTCTTTATCTATTTTTATTTTCTCTTTGATGATCCGGAAACATCATTCTGGGGCACCACATATTTACTCGATGTTTCAAAAAACTTCTAATTTCCCTTATCATCTTTTGGAATGAACTCTACTACTTTAGGTGACTCATTTTCACTATCTGATAGTTGAACTATCATATCTTTCTCAACATTTTCTTTTTCAACCTTTGCCACTAGATTTTTTGGATCAACAAAATTATGATTGTTATTTTCATCACCAGATGGTTTATTCACTTTTTCTTTCTCTTCATTCTCTTTTCCTTGTAAAATAATTTTGGTCGATTCAGGTTGGGAAGTTCAGATTGAATAATTTTCAGAAGGACTCCCCTTATCATGATATTCTTCAACTTGTCTTATCATATTATTGGTATCATCCCATCCTTCATCATCTTCTTCTTCAACTTCCTCTTCTTGCACAATTTGATCTTTTTCATCTGGTTCCAGAAACACCATCTTCATTCCTAGAGTCAATGGGAGTGATTCTTGAAAAAGTGATTTGGGTACATGGACTTCTTCAGAATCCTTTTCAGTGGCCTTGAGAAGAGATTGAACAATCCCAGCTTCTGAAATCTTCTTCTATTACTTATTTTCTTTTTACATCTTATCATGCTTCTCAGTAGCCTTAATCATTAGGGATTTTTCTTCAGTAGGGTCCAAGAAAAAACTAGGATCCCCTTCCTTCTTATTCATCATGTCTTATCTCAATTTGGAAACCACTTCATCTAGAAATGTCTTTTTCTTCTTTTCCTTAGGTGGTTATTATTTGTTTTCCTGAACAAAATGATTTTCTTCTTTCTTTTCTGGTTCCTTCATTTTTCTCTTCTTACCACCCTTCTTGGAAGTTTCAAACACTTCCAATTTCATTGTTATGGATTCAATTTAAGCTTCAAATAAATCACATAATTCTCCTAATTCAATATAGAATACAACCTTTATTATACTAATTATATCATCACTCAACAACGTCACTTTGAAATTCATCGGCTTATAATTGCAAAGGATTTTGAAAGAATCGAGACAAAGAAAAATTATCCAAGAGATAATAATCAGATAGATAATGATCTGAGATTTTAGAGTCCCATCCTTGATATTCATAATAGAAAGAAAAACATTCTTCACCAAATTTATCTTTTTGAGGTTTACTAATAAATCCAGAACATTAATATCACTCTTCTTCAAGGAATCTAAATCACATTATCTCTGAATGAAAAATCCCTAAACCCATAACACTATGATCATAAATTTTTTAGAAAGATGATTAATCATCAGAGTATTCACCTCTAAAAGACCAAGGAATTCTATAGATTTAACCTTATCAAAATATCCTAAAATATCTGGTAGCTTGTGGTTGTAGAACTCAGATTCTCCCTCATATGGAATTCCAATTAAGTTTGCAGCCTTAGTGTAAGAAGGATAATATGTTTTTCCATAACTCATAAATGAAAAAATGTCTCTTCCTCCATAATCAAAGAATCATATAGACTCATAAAACTATTCCAAAAATTATGGATAAACTAAATGTTGTGCCTTTAGTTGGGATATACATAAACACTCCCAACTATTTAACTAGATGTCCTTTGAAATAAAATAATCATACTTAGAAAATAATTTCAGATCTACTGACTTTTTTCTATAGATCTTCCATTCAAATATTTCCTTTTCTGATGATATTTGTTTCTAAGGAGAAGCTTCCAAAGACTTTTAGAATTGGGAAAACCTGGAATTCAGAATGGGCCTTAAGTAGATTAGTTTGGATTCAACACACCAAAGCATCGAAAATCGACGTGGGACAACCATCAGATGGTCATTATTGAGGCGTTTGAGGCGACAACTCATCTTCCAAAAAATATCCAATGGTGGAAACATGCTTGATCAGATCTCATGGTTGAGATGATAGACAAAGAAGGAATTTGGTAAGTTCCAACACTTTGAGGTTATTAAGATAATAAAATTTGGATTTATGGAAAAGTGAATCTGAAAATTTCCATAAACAATATGAAAATACTAACATGTAGAAAATTTATTATGAATATTTAAGAAAGGAAACATACCTTCCAGAATTCTAGGAATATTATTAGTAATAAGGAAAATTATTCTTGATTAACTTTTGATTCCAAAAAATATTTATAAGGGATTTTTTGAAATTGAATGTTTTTAGACTATGTTAAAATCAATTTAACTATGAAAAATTTTAACTATAAAAATTTTAATAACTAAAAATTTGATCAAGAAATTTCTGATTAAGAAAATTTTGATTACAAAAAATTTGATTGAGAGAAACCTATTATGAAAATATTTATTAAGAAAATTTTATTATGAACAATTTGATTAAGAAAATAGTGATTACAAAAATATTGATTAAAAAAATTTTGATTAAGAATAATTTGATTAATAAAATCTTGATTACAAAAAATTTGATTAAGAAAATATTGATTAAGAAAATTTTGATTAAAAAAATTTTTTTTATGAAATTTTTTTACTAAAAAGAAAATGTACTCCCTTATGAAAAATGAGATTCTTACTGTAAGAATATAGGTTTTAACAGAATGTTAATATGGAAGATTAAATTATGGTTATCTTTCCTAAATTTTTATTAATGTATTCAAATCTATCAGACGATAAATATTTTGTAAAAATATCAATAAGTTGATCTTGTGTTTCAATAAACTAAAGAATAATATCTCTATTTTGTGTGTGATTCCTTAGAAAGAGATGCCTAATATCTATGTGTTTTTCATGAGAGTGATGTGTTGGGATTTTTCTTAGGGAAATGGAACTAGTGTTATCACACAATATCTACATTTTGGTAAAACTCATGCCATAGTCTGTGAGTGTGTGTTGCATCCACAATACTTGATCACAAAAACTTCTAGCTGCTATGTATTCAGATTTAGTTGTGGAATGTTATATAGAGTGTTTATTTTTTGCATTAACAATAAACTAATGAATCTCTTAAGAAATGAAATGTTCTAGATGTACATTTCCAATCCATTCTACCTCCACCAATGTCAGCATCCAAACAACTTTTTAAAACAAAATCATTTCCAAAAGTATAAGAGTCCTAAATCCATGCTTCCCTTAAATTAGTGAAACATTATTTTCAAAAACATTAAATTATATTACTTAGGATTGGATTGATATATTGCACATAAGAATACTTGAAATATTAAGTCTGGATGACTTGCTGTCAAGTATGGTACACTTCCTATCATACATCTAAATGATGTTTGATTTACTGGTTTCCCAACTTTATTAAGTTCAAGTGAATTAGAGGTACTAATGGGAGTACTTATACTTTTAGTGTTTTCATATCCATACCTTTAAGAAGATATTTAATATAATTATGTTGATATACATATATATATATATGTTCATTCTGGTTTATGGGAAATTTGAAAACCCGGAAAAAATGTTAAGTCACCCATCGTACTTATTTAAAACTTATATTTCATTAGATTTTGAAATGAATTAGTTAAATATTACCGAGTTGGAAAAAATATAATGTCATAAACATAGATTAGAATAATTAAAAAATTCATATCTTTCTTTACAAAAATTTTTTGATCAAAATTTCGCTTAACGTAATTATTTTATAAAAAAAATCATGTAAGTCTATCATACCATGATCCAGGGGATTGTTTAATTCCACAGAAAGAATTAGTTAGTTTAAAAACATATTTATGATGCTTTATATCATCAAAACCATAAGGTTGTTCAAGAAAAACTTACTATTGAACATATCCATTAAGGAAAGAAAATTTAACATCCATTTGAAACATTTTCAAATTATAGAATGTTGGAAAGGAAAGTAAAATAAAATAGATTGAATTCTAGACACTAGAGAATAGGTTTTTTCATAGTACATTACTTCTTTTTGATTGTAGACTTTAGCAACTAATCTGTCCATATTTCTTACAATGATACCATTTTCATCACACTTATTTCAGAAGACCCATTTTACACCAATAACAAAAGTTTCCTTAGGTCTTTCAAACAATGTCCAGACTTTATTCCTTTCGAATTCATTTAGTTCATCTTACTTGGATTTAATACAATCATCATTTCCTAAAGCTTCATTAGTGATTTTTTGTTCTAATTGGGAATGGAATTCTCAATATTCTACTTCATTTCTTAAATTACTTCTAGACTTTAGAGGTTTATTTATATCAAAAATAATACTATCACGGTGATGATTCTTAAGAAACAAATGATTTGGGTTTTGTAACTCTTGTTTATAAACATATGGTAGGAAATATTCTGGGGTTAATGATTCAAAAATATTTTCTTGGACTTTTACCTTATTTAAAGAATCTTCTATCAAGGGTTTATAATAAGTTTTTTAAAACACACTGAAGATATATGTTGAGGTTGTTAAAAAAGGATCAATTTCATTAAATTTAACATGCATGGTTTCTTCAATAGTATACATGTTTTTATTGAAAACTTTTTAAGACTTCGAAGTTGTGGAATGTCCTAGGAATATTCCTTCATATGATTTGGGCATTACTTTATGTAAATTATATGTAATATTCAAAATTAATACTTTTCAACCAAATAATTTGAAGTGGAAAATTCTAGGTTTTCTACCATTCCACAATTCGTAGGGGGTTTTATTAAGAAACGGTTAATTAAAACTCGATTTATTTTATAACAAGCAGTACTTATCCCAGAAGTGATTAACTATAGAATAATCACTCAACATGGTTCTAGTTATCTGTTTAATAATTATATTTCTTCTTTCGACAACACCATTCTATTGAGGAGTTCTTGGAGCTGAGAAGTTATGAGTAATGCCTTTTCTACTACAAAATTTTTTCAAATATGAATTTTGAAATTCTCTTCCAAGATCATGATGAATAGTTATCAATGGAAGATTTTTCCCATTTTCTATATGGGATCTAAAATTTATGAAACAAGAAAAATCTTTATATTTGTTTGTTATAAAAAACCTCAAATAAATCTGGTGTAATCATCAACTATGAAAAATATATAATATTTTCCACTAATGCTTTTAGTTTGTGTAGGACTGAAAAGATCCATATGCACCAACTATAATGCATCAGTAGTTGAGACTTCACCGATTTATTTAAAACTTGATTTATGTTTCTTTCTATAGTGACAATGATCATAAACTTTTGAAGAATAAAATATAAGCTCTGGTACATCCTTAATAAGTCTTTTCATAGAGAGTATACATTGGCTCCTAAGGTTATAGTGTCCTAACCTTCTATGCCCTAACCATGATTCATAATCCATTACACTATGGAAAGGTAGATCTTGGCTCCTAAGGTATTCTAATTTTAGTGTGTATATATTTTATTTCCTATGTGAAGAAAAAATAAACTCTTCTTTGGAATTTTGTAATAAGCACTTATCATTCCTAAAATTCACAATGTAACCTTCATCACTTAATTAACATTTGCTAATAAGGTTATGCTTAAGACCATTAACAAATATAACATTTGAAATTAAAGATTTTCCCAGAAGAACAATGTTACCTATACCAATAATTTCTTCCTAAGCATTATCTAAGAAATTTACTTTTCCTCCTTTCCATTTGATAATATTTTCAAAAATGTTTTTGTTTCCAGTCATATTCTGAGAACATCCACTATCCATGTACCGTGTATTTCTATTGGTACTATATTTATTTTCCTAAAAATTAAAAAATTTATACTTTCAGAATAAAAATATTCTTGGCTCCAGAAATTTCAGAAAGGGTGATTTTAGGAATCCACATTTTCTTAAAAAAAATAAGCTTTATGAAATCCTAAAGAATGGGTTTTATTTAAAGAACAATTTTTCTCCCAATGTATTCCACATTGACATTTAGCGTAGAATGGAGAACTTTCAAGAACAAAATATTTATTACTAAAAACTAGTTTAGAATGAGTATAACCAAATCCATAACTATTTCTTAGAGGAAGAATTTCGGAATACATCTTATCAAAAGTTTCCTTACTAGAGGTAATGTTTGAAAAACACTTCCTCAAGGAAAATATTTATGAGTTTAGTTTGGTAACCTCATTTTTATCCTCAAAGACATTAGTTTTAGAACTTGAGTAAGTCTCTAATATGTTTTTCTTAGAAATTACTTTTTCATGATCCTTATAAAGTTTATCCTTCTTAGAATTAAATTCCTCAAGGTTTTTAGAAATAATTTTAAAATCATAAATTTTATTATCAAGATATTTATAAATATCTGATACTTATTTTATTGAAATAGAAATTCTAGAATTTTACATAACTTTATTTTTCTTGAGTTTAAAATTTTCATTCTCAAGGAGTTTAGAAAACCTATACACTTCTTTATAAGATGGTAATGTATTATCTTTATTAGTAGAAGATTATTCATCGGAATACATATAGTATTTGGTATCATTATAATTTTCATTCAATGATAAATCAGTGATAAACTCGGCATTGTGTACCTTGTCCATTAGACAATGATTTTCAGTGGGTAGCTTGGCTATTAGACCAAGATTCTTCTAATAAAGAGATTCATACTCTGAGGATTCATCAGAAGAGTCTCCGCCAATATCACTCCTAGTGTCATTAGCTTTTAAAACATTATTATATTTATCCTTGTAGTACTTATTTCAATTACCCTCAAAATACTTTTCCTTTTTCTACTTTTTATTAAGCATAGGAAAATCAAGCCAAATATGCCCTGCTCTTTTGCATTCATAACATATGACTTCTGAATCGTTCTTTTATTTTTTATTTATTCTGATATCTATACTGAAAGCCTTTCTTTACAACTATATTGTTCATCCTTCAAGAAATATTAGCTAGCTCATTTTCATAATGTTCACTTTCACTAGATTTAGATAAAACAATTACTTTATTTGACTGGGATCTTGTAACCCTTTAAGGAGTCTTGATTATAGTTCTAGTAAGGATACACATCCATTACCATTTTTCTTCTTATTCATATCATCATCTCTTTTCATTATTGTCTCTTTTTGAATAAGAGTTCCAAAAATCTCATCAAGAGTAGTTTTAAATAATTTCCTATTATCATTAACAGATTTATTCTTATATTCTCACTCCTTAGGCATGATATCAGAAATCTTTTCCACTAGAGCTTAATCATCAAGGCCTTTCTCTCCCATAGATTTTAAACTGTAAACAATAGTCATAAATCATTGTTTCACCTTACAAACCCATTCTTCAAAAGGAAATATAAATCCATGATATTCTGCTCTAAGCATATCTCTTCTAGTTTTTATAACTTTATATACACCCAAATTTGTTGCTTTTAATTTCTTCCGGATACAATTAGAAACTTCAAAAGAAGAAATATTATTATATATATTCCTGGTCATGGAACAAAACAAAGTACTACGTACTTTGTAATTTTTTTGATATTTTTGATTTTCTTGATTGGTAATGGTTTTGAATTCCTTTTCAGGAATCTTGTAATCTCCTGTAAGCAAGAAAAAATTGTCCACTCCAGTATGAATAACAAATGTCTTCTTACGACCTCTTCATTACTCATAAAAATTCCCACAAAATATAGGTGGTCTAGTTGGATTTATATTATCAATCGAACCAACATTCATTCCTTACACTCTAGAATTAAATATCTTTCCACAAAAACTTGTTAATAGTAAATGTTTGTAAACAAAGATAAAAATTCCTAATAAAGGAAAAAATTTAAATCAAGGACAACTTGAGAGAGAAAACTTATATGTGAATATATGTATTTCAGAGATATAATCTTATACCAATTATAGGATCAAAATAATTATTTAGATGCTAAATTACAAGAGGGGGTGAATTGTATGTTTAAAAAATTTCATTTTTTAACCTTAAGGAAAACTATGTCTAATATTGTTAAACAAGGAAAATTCACAGGAACGCTTGTAGTTCTACTTAAACAAACATTATAGGTTCTAGAAATATGGTTTTGGAAATGAAAATAATGAAAAGATTTCAAGAAAATGATTCTAACTTAAAGTGTATATAATCTTACTTATCTGAGTATAAAAAAGTACAAGAAGGTATAATAATGTCATACTTTATTAATTTATCAAAATAAAATAGAAATAAACTTCATACAAAACAAGTAACAAGTATGAAATCAATTAACACAAAGAGTAGGGTATGAAATAACCTTGGATAAAGGTCCCTTGATTTATACATTCAAGGAAGGCTATCTTGTCACGACCCGTCCTCGGGGCCCGTGCCGTGACTACCCCAAGCCCGCCTTCCATAGGCCAGGGGCTGGCGACTAGCACCAAGGCGTAAAATCCCAGTAAACAGGGAAGGCATTGCCTTTATAAGTAACAACCACACAGAGTCAGCAAGCGGAAAGTAAAGTGCAGAAAAGTAAAGGGGGCCGGAAATACAAGCCCAACTGTAAAGTACAACTGAAAAGTAAAGTACAGCAACTGAAGAAAAGACGGAGACCTCGTGTCGTCCACTGGCAATCCCACCTGAAGGGTGGGTACAGATAGCCTCCAGGCTCCTCGGGTCCCACGTCCGGTCCGAGCACGTCCCGCTCAGTGGTCCACCTCCAGGTACCGTCCTGCTCCACGCCCCAACCGTGATCAGCGCTGTCCGTCGTCTGCAACCAACACAACAAGGTGCGGGCATAGCCCGTGCAGGGGTGAGTACAAGCTACTCAGTAAGGACCCCGAGACCCCCGAAGGTCTCCCGAAATCCACAAAGGATATAGCACAAAAGAAAGATGCAATCACGAAGTAACATCTGACTCGACTTAGGTATATGCCCATACATATACCTAAGTCCCCAATTCTAGCTCTGCTCACGAGCTCAAGAACAACTCAATCCACAAAGGAAAGCAAGACTCAAATCCACAAAGGAGAGTAAACAGTAAATCCACATAGGATAGTTCAACACAATCCACAAAGGAAAGTAACATAAGATTCAGCTCAACCAGGTATACTTTTTCAGATGACGTCAAAGATGATCACTGATCCATCTAAGTCGTCGGACCCACGAAGGATCGATAGGTACTAACCCCCGCAAAAGACCCACACAGGATCGGGCTCATACAGAACCTGTAGGCAGTGGCTCACACAGAACCGGTAGTAAGGACCCACACAGGATCGGGCTCACACAGAACCTGTAGGCAGAGGCTCACACAGAACCGGTAGCACTGATCCACGTAGGATCGCTGAGTGCTGTAGTCGACGCAGTCCACTGAGGATCTCTGCACAGTCGTCGCCGCAGTCCACGAAGGATCTCTGCTCTGCCGTCGTCGCAGTCCACTGAGGATCTCTGCTCTGCCATCGTCACAGTCCACGGAGGATCTCTGCTCTGCCGTCGTCGCAGTCCACGGAGGATCTCTGCTCTGTCGTCGAAGTCACAACCAGTGCTAGGGTTCCCGCACATAGCGAGCTCGTTTAGGAGGGTCCGCTCCACGAGCCGAGAGGCTGATACATCAACTGACACGTAGTCCGAAGTTGATGTATCCAAAAGTTCCGTATCGACAATAGGATCTCAACGCGACAGACGGCGCGTCAATCGGACGCCCGGTCTGAGAGTTATTGGCAATTTCGTCCCAGGGGCCCGGTTGGTTTTTAGGGAAAAACCAACCCGACCGTACTCTGCCTGTATCCGATCCTCGGGCGGAGTATGCCAAAAGTTCCGTCTCACTTAGAGGAAACTACCACAGCTGACGGTACGTCGATCAGACGTCCGTAGCTCAAGTTATGAGCGTTTCCGCTCCGAGGGCCCGGTTGGTTTCGTGCGCGAACCAACCCGGCCGAACCCAAAGTCTCCCAAAACCTTGAGTATAATATACCTAAACGACCGTCTCGATCCAAGGATCACGTAGCCGCTGACGGTTCGTCAATCGGAGGTCCCAGGCCCAAGATATGGGCGAAAGACCGAAGAGGGCCCGAAACGGGGGTTCTGGGCCCGGGGCGACCCGGCCCGAACCCCCCCTTGGGTCGCCCGAACCGGGGCGGCCCGAACCGGGCCGGCCCGAACCGGCCCGAACCGGCTCGGCCGGGTCCGGTCCGGCCTGGGCGCGGCCCGGCCGACCGGACCGGCCGGCTCGGCTTCGGCCGAGCGGCCGAACAGACTGCCGCGGGCTTGACCCGCGGCTTTGAGGGAAACGCGGCCCCCGCGGGGGGCCGCCTGTCACGCGGACGCGGCCGGGCCGCCGCGTCCGTTCCCGGTTCCGCGCGACCGCGGAACCGGCTGCCGCCGCCGCGGCTTCAGCCGCGGCGGAAGTTCTCCACGGCGGCGCGCCGGGCGCCGCCGCCTCCGGTCGCCGGCGCCGCCGCGCATGCGACCCGCGCCGCCGCCACCTTCCGCGGGCCGCCGGAGTTGCTCCGGTGGCCCGTTTTGCCTCCCGTCTGCGCCATTGTTCCTCCCGGGACGCGTCCTTTACTGCGGAATCAATAAATGGCCGTTGCGTCGTGCTTTTGCCGTCGCCCGCCAAATCCTCACAAAAAGGAAGATCGGCGGAGGGTTGCCGGGTCTTGTTCGTTAGACCCGCACCCTCCGCATTAGTCATAAACAACGGGAGAAACAAGGAATAACCAATTAACAATTTTAAATAAATTTAAAATTGTTCCGTGATCGGTTCTTTATTTTTAAAGAAATAGAATTATGGGAAAGGAAAATCAAGAAAATAAATCCCTACCTCGCAGCTGTCGTTGCCGAACGGGGGATCGTCGCGGGACTGCTCGTCGCGGATGAAGGGGGTCGTCGCGTCGTCGCGGTATCCGGCGTCGCGTCGCCAATCTCCGGATCAAGATCAAACGGATTTAATTAATTTAAATCTGTTGATATCGAATTACAAAAAAAGGGGAGAATTTAGAAGTTTCGATTCTCACCTTTAACCGCCGATCGCAGGTCCGCCGCGGAAGAAGAGGCACCGAAGAAGAAGAAGAAGAAGAAGGTCGCGGAAAAGTTGTTGACGTCGCGGATCGTGCGTCGTCGAATTCCGGTCGCCGGCGTTCTTCGCGTTCTTCGCGTTCTTCGCGTTCTTCGCGTTCTTCGCTGGGAGATAAAGGAACGAAGATTCTCTCAAATCCTTTCCAAGGATTTTTAGGTTGGTCTTATTTTATAAACATGCCAACACACGAAACCGGTTAAGAAACGATCAATCAATTCGAAAGGAACGACCCATTTAATTCACGAAGAAACAGTCCATTTAATTCACGAAATAAACCGCCCAATTAAATGGTCTGTTAAGAATTAAAGAAAACGCGTCGGTTGACTTTTCAGTTAATTTGACGGGTTTTCGCGGGTGCGTTACTTAGCGAAAGAAACGGCGGGGCTCGTGCGGGCCCCACCGCACAAATATCCTACCAAGGGGTAGGATATTTCTGGATAGCATCCTATCCAGTTCAACTCAGTTCAAGCCGTCTTTAAGTGACTTCAAGTGGCTTCCAAGCAGCTTAAGTGAAATAAAATAAAGTTGTCGCACAAACTTTATTTTATTTCTGACTTAAAGCCGCAAAATTTAAAAACCACGTCTGAGCAAACGCAACTCCGGAAGAGGCGTTTCTAAGCAAATACCGGCGCTGCGATTTCATCGGTGCCCTCAGAATTTGATTCCGGGCACCGGTTCAAAAGATAGAAAAACCCGCTCGTCCGTTCACTGAACGTACCCGAGCCAAACTTCGGAAATTGATTCCGGGCACACCGGGCCTCGGAATCAGGTGCCGTCTGAAGCTGCGCTCTTGTAAAATTCCAAAGAAAATTAATAAAAAAATTTCCTTGAAATTTGCGGGTCTTTACATTACTCCCACCTCAGGGCTTTACGTCCCCGTAAAGATACATCAAAAACTAGGGGAACAAATGGGGGTACTGAGCACGCATCTGAGCCTCCCGCTCCCAAGTGCTCTCCTGGAGGTTCCCGTGCTGCCATCTGACGCGCACAAGAGGAATCGACCGCCCACGTAGGACCCGCTCCTGTCTATCCTCGATCTCCACTGGGACCTCCGCAAAAGTCGCCCCATCGTCCACGTCCAGCTCCCCAAAGTCGATGATGTGCGTCGGGTCGTGCACGTATCTCCTCAACTGAGACACGTGGAAGACGCCGTGCACCCGGTGCAACTGAGGTGGTAGAGCCAGGCGATAAGCCACCTCTCCTATCCTGCTGAGGACCTGGAAAGGCCCGATGAAGCGTGGAGACAACTTGCCGCCTCGGCCGAATCTCCGTAAACCACGTCGAGGTGAGACACGCAAAAAGACGTGGTCGCCATCCTCGAACTCTAATGGCCTCCGCCTCCTGTCAGCATATGACTTCTGCCGGCTCTGAGCTGTCCTCATCCTCTCCTGGATGATCTGGACCTTCTCTGTCATGGCTCGGACCATCTCTGGTCCCACGAGTGCTGACTCCCCAGGGTCTGTCCAGCACAACGGTGATCTGCATGGTCTGCCGTACAACGCCTCGTATGGTGCCATCCCGATGGTGGAGTGGTAGCTGTTGTTGTACGCGAACTCCACCAAGGGTAGGTGGTCCTCCCAGCTGCGACCAAAGTCGAGAACACATGCACGGAGCATGTCCTCGAGTGTCTGTATGGTCCTCTCCGTCTGACCATCCGTCTGAGGGTGGAAGGCTGTGCTCAGATGGAGCTGCGTCCCGAACGCCTCCTGCAACCCCTTCCAAAGCCGGGAAGTGAAACGAGCATCTCGATCGGAGACGATAGACAATGGCACACCGTGAAGCCGTACGATCTCCTGAATGTAAAGACGTCCCAAGCTCTCCACTGAACCCTGCTCTCTGATGGGTAAGAAGTGTGCCGACTTGGTGAGTCGGTCGACAATCACCCAAATGGAGTCGTGACCTCTGGAAGTGCGTGGAAGTCCAGTCACGAAGTCCATAGATATGCCATCCCACTTCCACTCCGGGACCTCCAAGGGCTGTACCAAGCCTGCTGGTACATGATGCTCTGCCTTCACCTGCTGGCAGGTGAGGCATCGTGAAACGAACTCCGCCACAGCTTTCTTCATGCCCGGCCACCAGTGCTGTCGTCTGAGATCCTGGTACATCTTCGCCACTCCGGGATGTACCACCAAGGGAGAAGTGTGAAACTCTCTCAGCACCTCCTCTCGTAAAGCAACTGGTACGAAGGTACGCCCTCTGAAAAGGATGTCGTGCTCTGCTCCAAGGGAGAAGCCATCAGGCGCCTGACCTGAGGATATCAGTGCACGCCGGGTCTCACAGTCAGCGTCCTCACGCTGAGCCTCTCTGACCCGCTGTAGAAGTGGAGGAGAGACTGTGAGAGACGGAAGAAAGGCTGCTCCGTCTCTATCCACGAAGGATATCTGCAAGGAGGCTAGCTACTTCGTCACCTCCTCAAGTAGCTGAATGCCCGTCCTCCTGCTGAGGGCATCGGCTACCACGTTCCCCTTCCCAGGAGTATAGACTATCTCAAAGTCATAGTCCTGGAGGAACTCAAGCCATCTCCGTTGTCTCAGGTTCAGGTCCTTCTGAGAGAAGATATACCTGAGACTCTGGTGGTCAGAAAAGACCGTGAAGCGCTCGCCCATCAGATAGTTCCGCCAAGTCTTCAGAGCGAAGACCACTGCTGCTAACTCCAGGTCATGAGTGGCGTAGTTCTGCTCATGCGGCCTCAACTGACGTGATCCGTAGGCGATCACGGCCCGCTCCTGCATCAGGACGCATCCGAGTCCAGTCCCTGATGCGTCGCAGTAAACTACGTATCCAACTCCCTCCTCAGGCAACCTTAAGATAGGTGCGCTGGTCAATCTCTGCCTCAGCTCCTGGAAGCTCTGCTGACATCTGTCTGACCACACGAAGGGTTTCCCCTTCTTTGTCAAAGCTGAGAGTGGTGCCGCAACTCTGGAGAAGTCTGGCACAAATCTCCTATAGTATCCGGCTAGGCCCAAGAAGCTCCGCACCTCCGTCACGCTCCTGGGTGGCTCCCAAGCTAGTACTACCTCGATCTTCGCGGGATCCACTGCAACTCCCGCCTCAGAGATGACGTGCCCCAAGAAATGGACCTCACGTAACCAGAACTGGCATTTTGAGAGCTTGACATAAAGCTGGTGCTCTCGGAGTGTGTCTAGCACTACTCGCAGGTGGTAGGCATGCTCCTCCTCAGTCGTCGAGTATACCAAAATGTCGTCAATGAAGACCACGACAAATCGGTCGAGGTATGGCTGGAAGATCCTGTTCATGAGGCTCATGAACACTGCTGGAGCATTGGTTACGCCGAATGGCATAACCAAGAACTCATAATGGCCATACCGACACCTGAAGGCCGTCTTCTGCACGTCCTCGTCTCGAACTCTGAGCTGATGATAGCCTGACCGGAGGTCTATCTTCGAGAACCACCGCGCTCCCTTGAGCTGATCGAAGATGTCATCAATCCGTGGCAGCGAATACTTGTTCCTTACTGTCACCTGGTTCAGGCGACGATAGTCGACACATAGTCGCAAGCTCCCGTCCGCCTTCTTGGCGAACAAAATCGGAGAAGCCCAGGGTGAAACACCGGGTCAGATAAACCCCTTGCTCTGCAAGTCCTCCAACTGTACCCGCAGCTCCCGAAGCTCGGCGGGGGCCATCCGATATGCTGGAGTAGATATCGGGGCTGTCCCGGGGTACAAGTCGATGTAAAAGTCTACCTCTCTACGAGGAGGTAGCCCTGGAACGTCGTCGGGAAAGACGTCCATGTACTGGTCCACCACTGCAGGAAAAGCCGGACTCCACACGTCCACTGCTCCTAGGATGAGGCTAGCCAACTGATGAGAGATAGGCTGCACTCTCCTCCGCGGAAGTCCATCCTGTGCTGCAAAGGTTCCCTTCTCGCCGGTGAAGGTAAACCTGCTCCCGTCGGTGCGAACACATCGCACCTTGCGCCTAAAATAGTCGATCTGGGCATGAACCGTGGATAGCCAATCCATGCCCAAGATGACGTCGTAAGGCCTCGACGCCGCTACAAGGAGATCCCAGCCGAAGCTCTCGCCTCCTAGAGTAAGCTCACACTGCCGGAACCAGTGCGTAATCGTCGAGTCTGCTCCCGTAAGAGTCTCTAGCCGTAAGGATCGAGCCAACGGCTCAGTCGGAATCTCCGAGCTCCGAACAAGGGCAGAGGCTATGAAAGAGTGACTCGCTCCTGTGTCTATAAGTACTGCAGCAAGGGTGGAATAGACACAGATCGTACCTCGAATCATCTCTGGCATGTCGGGGTCGTAGGCCTCCACTGCCTGGAGCTGGGCCTGTCCCTGCCCGCCAGCTCCCTGTGGTCGAGGTGGCCCTCCTGGTGGTGGTGGGGGTAGAGCCTGGAAGCGTCGCCCACCACCCGCTGCTCGGCCAGCTCCTCTGCCTCGTCCGCCTCCTCCCTGCGGACCGCCACGGTCGACCCTCTGCCTCTGCCTGGGTGGGCCCTCCACCGTCTGCTGCTCCTCTGGTCGGCGAGTCGGGCAGTCACGAGCCATGTGACCCTACCCACCGCAGGAGTAGCACAACCTGCCTCTCGGAAGGCTGGCACTCCGCTGTATGCCCCGCACCGCAAAGCCGGTGTCCTGAGGCCGTCTGCGTGGGGGTCTGGTCTGCCTGGACCCGAGAGTCATCCGTCGGCTACCTGCTGCCGAAGACTCAGCTACCTGCCGCCCTGCGCTAGGTCTCGCCGCTGAAGAAGGCTCAGCCAGGAAGCTCTCGATCAGGAGGGCTCGCTCCAGCACTCCCGCCTGGGTCGGAATGCTGAGGGAGATCAGCGACGCCCGAATCTCCTGTCGCAAGCCCTGCTCGAAGGTCCGGGCCCGGAAGAAGGGGTCCCGTACCATGTCGGTCGAGTAGCGAGATAGGTCAGTGAACCTCGCTGCGTACTGAGCGACCGTCATGCTGCCCTGGCGCAGCTGGAGAAGCTCCTGGATGCGCACCGCTCGGAGGGTGGCCGGGACGAACTCAGAGCGGAAGAGGCTCTCGAAGTCCGTCCAGAGCAAGGATGCCTCATCGTGAACCTGGAGCATTAGGCTCCACCATCGTCCTGCCGCCGCCTGCAAGAGGCTCGCTGCGAGAATCACCATGAGATCCGCTGGTGTCCTCACTAGCCTAAAGATCCGTACCACCGCCTCTAGCCAGTCCTCGGCGGCCTGGGGGTCCGCCTCACCGCGAAACCTGGGCGGTCGCTGGCTCTGAAACTCATGCAGTGCCCTGAGGCGACGTGCATCGTCAGCGTCTGGTACTGGTAGCATCGGTGGCTCGGCGGGTAAGGCTACCGCCGGTGCCACTACTGGCAAAGGGCCCTGCACCGAGGCCTCGTCGCTCGGTGGGCTGCCGTCGCGCCCTACACTCGGAACCCTAGCTGGCTGTCGTCGCGGGGCCATCCTGAAAAGGAGAACAAGAGCACCACAGTCAGAACAGTATACCTGGTGAGCTGGCACAAGTAATCACAAGGAAAACTTGAGACTTTCATGAAGCAGATCAGTATACCCGGTGAGCTGACACAAGTAATCACAAAGAAGACTTGAAACACACACGCAATCAATGTTTTCATGCATTAAGTCGGAAATCAAGAGCCAGGGTCCTGGTGTACGGATACGTCGGCCGCCGCACCAACACTGGGCTCCCTGAACTGATAACCATACTCAATACACTAAACACTATTGCTTCATATAGAAAGAAAAGACGATCAGAGTCTGCGGTAGAACCGACCACCTCTGATACCAATTTGTCACGACCCGTCCTCGGGGCCCGTGCCGTGACTACCCCAAGCCCGCCTTCCATAGGCCAGGGGCTGGCGACTAGCACCAAGGCGTAAAATCCGAATAAACAGGGAAGGCATTGCCTTTATAAGTAACAACCACACAGAGTCAGCAAGCGGAAAGTAAAGTGCAGAAAAGTAAAGGGGGCTGGAAATACAAGCCCAACTGTAAAGTACAACTGAAAAGTAAAGTACAGCAACTGAAGAAAAGACGGCGGCCTCGTGTCGTCCATTGGCAATCCCACCTGAAGGGTGGGTATAGATAGCCTCCAGGCTCCTCGGGTCCCACGTCCTCTCCGAGCACGTCCCGCTTAGTGGTCCACCTCCAGGTACCGTCCTGCTCCACGCCCCAACCGTGATCAGCGCTGTCCGTCGTCTGCAACCAACACAACAAGGTGCGGGCATAGCCCGTGCAGGGGTGAGTACAAGCTACTCAGTAAGGACCCCGAGACCCCCGAAGCCGAAATCCACAAAGGATATAGCACAAAAGAAAGATTCAATCACGAAGTAACATCTGACTCGACTTAGGTATATGCCCATACATATACCTAAGTCCCCAATTCTAGCTCTGCTCACGAGCTGAAGAACAACTCAATCCACAAAGGAAAGCAAGACTCAAATCCACAAAGGAGAGTAAACAGTAAATCCACATAGGATAGTTCAACACAATCCACAAAGGAAAGTAACATAAGATTCAGCTCAACCAGGTATACTTTTTCAGATGACGTCAAAGATGATCACTGATCCATCTAAGTCGTCGGACCCACGAAGGATCGATAGGTACTAACCCCCGCAAAAGACCCACACAGGATCGGGCTCACACAGAACCTGTAGGCAGTGGCTCACACAGAACCGGTAGTAAGGACCCACACAGGATCGGGCTCACACAGAACCTGTAGGTAGAGGCTCACACAGAACCGGTAGCACTGATCCACGTAGGATCGCTGAGTGCTGTAGTCGACGCAGTCCACTGAGGATCTCTGCACAGTCGTCGCCGCAGTCCACGAAGGATCTCTGCTCTGCCATCGTCGCAGTCCACTGAGGATCTCTGCTCTGCCATCGTCACAGTCCACGGAGGATCTCTGCTCTGCCGTCGTCGCAGTCCACGGAGGATCTCTGCTCTGTCGTCGAAGTCACAGCCAGCGCTAGGGTTCCCGCACATAGCGAGCTCGTTTAGGAGGGTCCGCTCCACGAGCCGAGAGGCTGATACATCAACTGACACGTAGTCCGAAGTTGATGTATCCAAAAGTTCCGTATCGACAACAGGATCTCAACGCGACAGACGGCGCGTCAATCGGACGCCCGGTCTGAGAGTTATTGGCAATTTCGTCCCAGGGGCCCGGTTGGTTTTTAGGGCAAAACCAACCCGACCGTACTCCTCCTGTATCCGATCCTCGGGCGGAGTATGCCAAAAGTTCCGTCTCACTTAGAGGAAACTACCACAGCTGACGGTACGTCGATCGGACGTCCGAAGCTCAAGTTATGAGCGTTTCCGCTCCGAGGGCCCGGTTGGTTTCGTGCGCGAGCCAACCCGGCCGAACCCAAAGTCTCCCTAAACCTTGAGTATAATATACCGAAAGGACCGTCTCGATCCAAGGATCGCATAGCCGCTGACGGTTCATCAATCGGAGGTCCCAGGCCCAAGATATGGGCGAAAGACCGAAGAGGGCCCGAAACGGGGGTTCTGGGCCCGGGGCGACCCGGCCCGAACCCCCCCTTGGGTCGGCCGAACCGGGTCGGCCCGAACTGGCTCGGCCGGGTCCGGTCCGGCTTGGGCGCGGCCCGGCCGACCGGACCGGCCGGCTCGGCTTCGGCCGAGCGGCCGAACAGACTGCCGCGGGCTTGACCCGCGGCTTTGACGGAAACGCGGCCCCCGCGGGGGGCCGCCTGTCACGCGGACGCGGCCGGGCCGCCGCGTCCGTTCCCGGTTCCGCGCGGCCGCGGAACCGGCCGCCGCCGCCGCGGCTTCTGCCGCGGCGGAAGTTCTCCATGGCGGCGCGCCGGGCGCCGCCGCCTCCGGTCGCCGGCGCCGCCGCACCGACGACCCGCGCCGCCGCCCCCTTCCGCGGGCCGCCGGAGTTGCTCCGGTGGCCCGTTTTGCCTCCCGTCTGCGCCATTGTTCATCCCGGGACGCGTCCTTCACTGCCGAATCAACAAATGGCCCTTGCGTCGTGCTTTTGCCGTCGCCCGCCAAATCCGCACAAAAAGGAAGATCGGCGGAGGGTTGCCGGGTCTTGTTCGTTAGACCCGCACCCTCCGCATTAGTCATAAACAACGGGAGAAACAAGGAATAACCAATTAAAAATTTTAAATAAATTTAAAATTGTTCCGTGATCGGTTCTTTATTTTTAAAGAAATAGAATTACGGGAAAGGAAAATCAAGAAAATAAATCCCTACCTCGCAGCTGTCGTTGCCGAACGGGGGATCGTCGCGGGATTGCTCGTCGCGGATGAAGGGGGTCATCGCGTCGTCGCGGTATCCGGCATCGCGTCGCCAATCTCCGGATCAAGATCAAATGGATTTAATTAATTTAAATCCGTTGATATCGAATTACAAAAAAAAAGGGAGAATTTAGAAGTTTCGATTCTCACCTTTAACCGCCGATCGCAGGTCCGCCGCGGAAGAAGAGGCACCGAAGAAGAAGAAGAAGAAGAAGGTCGCGGAAAAGTTGTTGACGTCGCGGATCGTGCGTCGTCGAATTCCGGTCGCCGGCGTTCTTCGCGTTCTTCGCGTTCTTCGCGTTCTTCGCGGGGAGATAAAGGAACGAAGATTCTCTCAAATCCTTTCCAAGGATTTTTAGGTTGGTCTTATTTTATAAACATGCCAACACACGAAACCGGTTAAGAAACGATCCATCAATTCGAAAGGAACGACCCATTTAATTCACGAAGAAACAGTCCATTTAATTCACGAAATAAACCTCCCAATTAAATGGTCTGTTAAGAATTAAAGAAAATGCGTCGGTTGACTTTTCAGTTACTTTGACGGGTTTTCGCGGGTGCGTTACTTAGCGAAAGAAACGACGGGGCTCGTGCGGGCCCCACCGCACAAATATCCTACCAAGGGGTAGGATATTTCTGGATAGCATCCTATCCAGTTCAACTCAGTTCAAGCCGTCTTTAAGTGACTTCAAGTGGCTTCCAAGCAGCTTAAGTGAAATAAAATAAAGTTGTCGCACAAACTTTATTTTTTTTCTGACTTAAAGCCGCAAAATTTAAAAACCACGTCTGAGCAAACGCAACTCCGGAAGAGGCGTTTCTAAGCAAATACCGGCGCTGAGATTTCATCGGTGCCCTCAGAATTTGATTCCGGGCACCGGTTCAAAAGATAGAAAAACCCGCTCGTCCGTTCACTGAACGTACCCGAGCCAAACTTCGGAAATTGATTCCGGGCACACCAGGCCTCGGAATCAGGTGCCGTCTGAAGCTGCGCTCTTGTAAAATTCCAAAGAAAATTAAGAAAAAAATTTCCTTGAAATTTGAGGGTCTTTACATATCTTAACCACACCAGGGTAGGCCATCGATAGAAATATCAGATTCTGTCTTGCTATCCCCGCAAGCCCTTGATCATTAAGGTAGTTGGAACCTCATCTTCCTATCCCATGAATTACTTGATTATACTCTGAAAAAATTGGAGTCGTATATTGAAATCTGAACAAGATGTTTAGAACTTCAGAAAGCATGAGAGTCTCTCTCTAGAAATCACTTAAGCAACCTGAAATCTCTAGAGTGATGGAATAGTTATTGGGATCGTTTATAGGAGCTCCTATTTATAGACACTTCTCCAATGGTCGGCTCTATACTCGAATCGTCATATTTTTACATGAATATTAGAGGGACCTGTACACATGTAACTCAAACAACGGTTTGTTAGAAACAGATTTGACGACATCGTTCCATAATACGTGTAATAAAAATGAAGTTGTTTCTCCAAATTTATTTTTTGGTGTCTAGGAAAATTAAAGTCCAGAGTCTAACCAAATAAAAATTATGAGTCAATAAGACATGGATATTTGGATTCTATTTTGCAAAGAATTCAGAAGCTGAATTCTATAGATTTCGGAGTCTGAATTCCAAGGAATTCAGAATCTGAATTCTAAGGAATTAAGTGTCTGAATTCCAAGGAATTCAGAATCAAAATTATAATTAATTCAGATTCTAAATTCTAGGGAAATCAGAATCAAAATTTCATAGAATTCAGAGTCTGAATTTCATATAATCTGGAGTCTGAATTTCAGAGAATTTGGAGTCTAAATTTCAGAGAATTCAAAGTCTGAATTTCAGAGAATTCGGAGTCTGAATTTAAGAGAATTTGGATCCTAAAAACAGAATACTATATAACCAAGGATTTATAGGATTCCGAGGTTTTAGATGTGAAACTAAATTTTATAGTTATGAATAAAATGGTTCGGATTTAGAGAGACTAAAAAATGAACAATGAAAACATAGGTAAGGATAATTTTTTTTAGAGAATGAAAATTTTCCCTATTAAGATAATTCTTAGGGAAAATATAATTTTCATTAAGATAGAGTGTTTGTGATTTTAAAAACATAGAGGAATTTAAAATTCATAAGAAAACCTTATTGACTCAACAATAATGTATTTTATTTGATAATATAATATTCCACCTTAATTAAAGATGGTTTTGTTCATTTTAGTTTGTTTTTTTAAATAACATTTTATCAAATAATAATGAAATTCTTAAAGGTGAACTCATACTAAAAATTTATTGTGTTGAATTATAAACCCTTAATAGGGTTTGTGTTGAATTATTTCCTTATACAATATAAAATAGATGAGGGTGGTTTTGAATCATTACATCTCTTGTCTCCTATACCACTCCCTCAAACTTATGATTTCACTAGAGAATGTTGAAAAAGTTTGTGGCCTTGTTTCATTGTATTTTTTTCTCCATAATCCATTATCTCTGCCGACTATTCCTTATATGTGTATCATATTAAAATTTTATGAAATTTAGTTCTATATATATAATGAATTTGGTATAATACACATGGGAGAGATTTAGTGGAAGCATTATGTGATAAGATACATTCACCACATGATTAAGAATCATGAAGGTATAAATGTATGAATGAATAAAATTCCACTTCACACTGAATATAATTACCATGTTCTATGATGATATTTTAGTGAATATTTTCTTTAAAAATCCCAAAATTCAGATCTTGTATATCGTTATCAACATAAATATCTAATTTATTTTGTGATACATTGACATATTTATAAATGATTTAAACCCTTTGTTTTATTTAATGAGAAAGTTTGTGTCCCACCAACTTCCTCTATCCAAATTCATACCTATATGTATGAGTTATATATCTCTTTCTATCTAGATCGTACTATGGTTCCTTTTGAATATTATAATGGAAACCATTTTTATTTCAAATATTTATCATATAAAGATACTTAACTGATCCTCATTTAAAAACCATCATCCAAAATCTCATCATTTCTTATTTATTATAAATTTTCCTTGTATATTGAAATTTATTTTAGGATGATAAGTTATTATAAATTTAATCTATATATGTAATTATTTTAGAATAATGTTTTATAACTCCATGGTAATTAATAAATTTTGATCAGATACAATTGAAAGTGGTACTAAATTTATCCTTTCTATATCTGTATTACGTGGAACATTTATGAAGTGAGAAATTAATCTTAAATAACAATGAAGTGTTCCTAATTCATAAAATTATCAACAAAAACCTAATTGAATTTTAGGATTTTGAGGCATTTGGATGTCCAAGGAATAAATCCATGGTGATAGTCTACTATTTTCGTATGTGTATGGGTAATGGTTCCTTTATTACGTTATATTTATGATATTCGACTTGGAGATGCCAGTAGACCAAGAATCAATATATATATTCCACTATCTCCCCCTTCATGTTATCCAAAAAATTGGTCTTTAAGATCTATATACATTATTGTGATTCCTCGGTGGATAAAGAATGATGATATATATAAATTACCAAAATAATCATTCTTCAGCACCTGAATGGATGTGATACATATATGATTTGGAAATCTCAAAACTCCCTCATTATGAAGGTTTTAATCTGAAATATTTTCCACATTCATATATACCTCTATATCATCCTTATATTCCACATTGATCATTATATAGTTAAATGGTAAAATAATAATTTGGGTAAAATAAGATTTCGATATTCCTATAATATTTCAATATCCATCATTTTCATGGTAACGACCTAAAACATCCTTCCAATTAATTTGTGGTAATTTTATAAATAAAGGTGTAAGAGGAAGTATCTAGGTGTTTGAAGGTATTTTAGAATATGATGGAGGTTCCGATTAATTATTTAGTATGACTACAGAGTGGTTCATATATGGTGTCTTGTTGGGGTGTCCACTGCTGCATGGATGATCCATCTGTGGTATAGGAGAAGTTAAAGTGTCGCTTTTGTGACACAAACAAATATATAAAGGCTGTGATGTGGAGTACGTTAAAAACATGAAGATGAGTAGCCTAGTTGATGATTGTGACATAATGATGATAGTTTTATCATGGTCCATATCTATGTTTCATAAGATCTACATTGTAGAAAAACCATGAATATTTTGTGGGGCCTTTGACTGGACAGAAAGTAGTGTAGTGGGGAGCAATGTGTTATGGTACCCTGTGTTTTCAATAATTATGTGGAGTGTCCCCCTTGTCATTTTTGCAGTGTAATATTTTTTAGTGTTAATATAAATCCCTAAACCCCTCAAACTCCCTTAGTTTTCCATATGCTATCTCATTTATTGGGTGAGCCTAGGTGTATCCCTGGGAGCACCTTCATCCACCAGTCAATGGATTTTTATTTTAATCTTGTAGGTTCTGTCCTAGGAGGATAAGTTGCATTTCCCCTTGTGTTATCCATGTTTGCTCCCATTTCTTATGATTGTAATGTTACTACCAATGGAAAACTAGGGGTCATGGTTTTTTTGATACTAGGAATTGTGATTTGATGTGTTTTTGATTATAGAGATTCTATCTATCATTATGATGTTTAGTGGTAGAGTATTCTTATTTCAACATTTTTCTACGATTTAAAAATTTTGAGTTAAATTATGGGACCACTCATATATTAATTTATATGTCATGCGAGATGGGATTAATCTTATTATCAATCAGGATAATGGTTACATCTAGCTTAGAAAATATAAATTAATCAGTTCAATTGAATTGAAGGGGAATGGGGGATTTATTCACATGATTTTACATATTTTTATATATTGATATTGAGATTATTCATGATTGTTTTTCCATTAAAAATAATGGATATTGGTATCCATTATTTGTGAGAAATTGATTGTGTTGTGAATCCCCTAATGTGTGATTATTATGAAACCACCTTGAATAATGTTTTGTACAATTATACTCCTATATAAAATTTGATGCACTTGGATACATGGATCATGCGATAATTCCCCTAAAATAAAGAAGTGGAATTGATTTAAATAACCATGATGATTATATAAAAAACTATTTGATGACATGAAAATTGTTTTGGTATGAGAATATGTGTGATTTTTGGTTGTCGTGTGTCCATGCTCTAGAGAGGAGATGTGTGGGTGGTATGAGGCTATGTTGTGGGGATAAGATATGTGTTTGTGGTAAGGGTATGGTGGTGGTGATGTGGATATTATCATCTTGAAAAGGGGGTAATGAATGGGATATTTGTTTGTTTGATGTTAGGTGGTGCCAGTTTCCCTTGTAGTATTATAATAGAAGAAAAATGCTAAAATTAGAATGGAACGGGATGGTTTGGTTAATGGGATGAAATTGGATAAAAATGGATAAAAATGGGTTGTGAAATATATGGGATGAATAAATTAAATTGGTTAGTGATAAAAAATTGTAAATAACTTAAGTTGATAGAGATGATGAAATATGGAATATCGTATTCAGATTTTGGTTCATTGTGTGGTGTTTTTAATAAAGATTTGGTAGATACATTGGTGGTGTTGTGATGTTAGGTGGCGATGTTGTGAGACAGTCATTGATCATGTTGTAAACCTATAGGATGGACTTGTATGCTATAATATTAAATGAATTATAATTTATTTATTAATTATATAGGTTCCCCACACTTTTTTAGAACCATCTTCCAAAATAGATATATATTTTTATATGGGGGTGTATTTTCCAACAACCCAATGGGGAGTATGGAATGATGGTTAACAAGTCATTCCCACCCTCTCTTCCAGGTGACATGATATGATTGCACTGTGTAGTCTCGATGTAAAAAGTGTATGGATGAGATAAAATATGACAAGACGACAAAGGTGTATGTGGGTGATAGGTGATGAGATGACTTATGGTGGGTTTAGCTCATGGTAGGAGGTGAACATGAAGTTGATTTCATACATGTTCATGAAACCTTATATAAGGACCCGTCCTTAAACATTATATAATATTGAATTATGTCAGTAATTCACATTGAGGATATTTGAAGGTATAGAGTTTTAGAGAATTAGAATATAACTATTACTTAACATCTATAATATTACATGTAGACACAACTACTTGGTATCCTTTTTTCATAAAATAAAAAACTCTTAAAAAGAAACATGTCTAGTTCCATGTTTTAGACATCATGACTTTTCCTTGATCCCATATTTAACTCTATTAATCTTTATGTCCTATAAAAAACATTTCAAAAACTTGGGATGAGCATAAAAACCTCAGTAAGGGTTATAAAATAAGGAAGGAAAACATTATCCCATCAATAAATTAAATCAATGAAACCATACTTTTCAATCATAACATACCTTACAAAATCATAAGATTTGTGAATAACACACAGAAATCATAAATCATAAACGTAACTTATGTAATTCATAACATACTTATAGTGTAGTTATCACAACTACCTATGGAGTCACATTTGAAATACCCATAATAGTATATTCCCTAAATCTCTTAGGAGAAACATTAATGTTTACCTCCGTCATGTAACCCAATGCATTGGAGAGCTATCTCAAGCTCACCTGCCCAAGGTCTATCACGAAACCACCCATATACGTAAAAAATTACCAATAAACATAACATAATCATAACACATAACACAAGAACAAAGTAATTATAACATTTCCACATTCCAATCACAATATATCAAATCAGGATATTGAAATAAAAAATGCTTTATCAAACCATTTAAAAAATTTAATAAAGATATTTTTGAATCAAAGTATCCCATACCACTTTTAAGATTATCATTTCAAAACCTTAATGTACATATAAATAAATCCTAAAAACTATTTTTAAAACATGGATATTAATGAAATATATTTAGAAGAATAAATATTTAACATATTTAAAATTATATTTTAGTAAAAGAGTTTTTAAAAAAATGAGAGACACTTGAATACAAATGTTTGAAGAATAAAATTTAATCAAAAATTTCTAATATCATGATAATAATAGGATTCATGATATAATATGCCAAAGTACAATATATAAACCATATAAGAGTGAATTGGTGCCTAAAAACAATGAAGTCTCAATGGAATGTAAATTGAGACGAAATCCCTTATAAAAAATATATCCTTATATTAAGGATAAATAAATTACATAATAATGTGTGAAAAATATAAATACACTCAATATGGTTTGATATTTAGTGTAAAACAATCAAAGGACATTTACAAATGTTCTTTTTAAGACAAAACCATTGAATTGTATGTTTAACACAATGAATGGAAATTGAGTTAAAATTACACTTATCATGTTCATATCGATGACTTGATAATTTATCAGTGTAGTGGTTATGTGTATCAAAACTACATACACACAAAGGGGAGTGGAAATTACAACATAAATAAATAAATAGTGATTCCACACATAATCATAATAATACATAATTAATAATTAGAAGATTAACCCAAGGAATGGAGATTGGGTTAAAAAGTTCCCTTAACGATTTGGTAACTTACGAAACATACACCATATGAAATAGTGATCATAAAATGAAGATGTAAAAAACCATAAATTAATGTATATCATACAAATAATACAATCATGGTTAGTAAATGCACCACACAAAATGAAATAGGGGGAAACATATCATGAATCTCACGGAAATAAAAAGTGAGATGAAAATCACATACCACATTGTAATCAATCGAGTCATATGAACAAAAGTTAATAACCACCAAATTAATCACATAATACCATTAATATAACTAGAATCATGATAATATATATCAAATGGTAGTACACAATACACCAAATTCAATAAATAAGTGGCGAACAATGGAGATCTCACGGATAAAAAAGTGTGATTAGGAATCCCTTACCTCGTGTCCGACTTGACTTGATTGTTCCTTGTTTTTCCTGAATAATAAACATATGTTAATTTATAATTGATTAGGAAACCCTTATAAATTATATTATTCATTTTATATCAATTATTACCATGTTATAAACATTGTATAATCATTTAAGTTAATAATGGTCGTTTTGTTGATATTTGAGTAAAAAATGAACTTCTTATAATTACAAGTTGTTCATGTTGTCCAAGGTCAATTATCTACAGAATGATATGAATGATTTAGATATCATATATATCATATGTATCTAGTATATAAACCTATTTCTAATAGTACATAACATTTAGGGGTACGAAATGAAATGCACCATTCATGGAGATGGTAAGCCATACGTATACATGAACTATACTTTCATTTCTATTTCATATATAATGGAATGAAAAAATTATGGTACATGGGTATATAATAATTCCAGTATATTATCATATATATAATCTCATGAAATCCATCCTTTATACATTCCATTTATGGCATGAACAAGTTATATAACTTCGAGGGGGCGGTAGTTCGCACTTCCTAAAATTAAATTATTATGTTTACTCATAATGGAAACTATATAGGTATGATATAGATTAAAAATACCGCATCATAATGAAAACATAAAAAAAATATCACATATAAATACATTTTAATCATAATGGCCACCATAAGAGGCGGTACGAGATAATTGAACAATCATCGTCTCATGAGGAGTATGTTTTCCATCCACAGATTTTGTATGTTATTTACCTATTAGATAGAGGTGTGTGTAAGTGTTGTTTGAATATTTCTCATAACATAAACCTATTATATTGAGTATACTAGAGTTTTTATAAGTGAAACGAATAAAAAAGAGTTTATGGGATTAGAGAAGTTAAATAAAACAAATGGACTTAAGAAAAGATGTTACCTTTAAATTGGGTATCTCTCTTTGGTTTGAACCAAAAGGTTTACTTGAAGTGTCTTCTGACAAATTTAAGGCTTTTAGTAGAAATATAGGGTACTTGAGAGCTTATTTGGGCATGGTTTGGATGAGCCAATGGGCTTCAGAGATGTGAGGAATGGGTTAGAAGTGAGGGATTTTTATAAGGGGAGGAGGGGCTCTTTAAGAAAGTGTGAAAATATTATTTTATTATATAATGAATTTTGATTTATAAAGGTACAAAACACATTAAAGTAGAAAATAAGATTACTCAAGGCTGAAATAAAATCATCCAATAATAATTTTATTGGTTTTGGAACTTATTTTAATATTTATAATCTTATTTATTTAAATCATTTATTAATAATGTAAGCATTGCATTATTATTGTGTCATAAATAATTTAATTTATTTGATGTCTATAAATTATAAAACAAATACCATGATGTAGGAAATATTATTAGTTTTCTAAAAAATATTTATAGTTGAAAAGATAACTTATATAACCTCATTTAATAATTTATTTATTAAAAGATATTTATTTATGTCATTTTCCCCATTACTTTATGTTAATTAAAATAAAGTGTCATTATCACTCTTAAGTGGCTACATGGGGTCCCAAAATCGACCCAAGGATGTCCATGGTCGGAAATTAATCATCAAATAAGGTTATTACATGTGATAAGGTAATTTCTTATTATTATAATATTATTTTTAATTTGAATTACACAAATTACCTTTAACCGCGGTAAATAAAACCAAAATTTACTATTCACAAAAAAATTATTTTCTTCTTGTTGAACAAAATTTTACTTACTAATAACAACCATGTATGTCAGATTTTCGAAATTCAATTCTCAGAAGCGGTAAAATTTCTTTTAAATGAAAAAGTCAGTTTTTAACTACTACTTAGTAGTTTCACATTTCATCAAAAATTGATGTTTTTCAGAAAAATACCAAAAATTTAGCCTAAGCTATATTTAATATTCCAAATTAAAAAATGGTGTATTTTTTTAACAAATTATAAAAATATAAGTTCCATTTATTAATTTAAAATTAATTCTCGTTGTCAAAATAAAACGCGTGTTTTTAATAAATAATAACTATCAAAAGATTGACACTTGTTTTTGTCCAATTTCAAAATGAAATTACTTCCAATGACCAATATTAGATTAATTTGTAAAAATATAATCTAGTCAAACATTAAAACCAATTTAATATATAATCAAAACATATAAAAAAATTATATTAAAAGGCAATTTTGAATTAAAATACATTATTTTTTCCCTATTCATCAAAACATGAATTTTGTCAAAAAAATACCAAAATTTTACACAAAGTGAAATTTGATGTCCCGATTCTAAATAAGAATTTTATTTTGTCAAATAGAACATATAAAAGTGACCAAAACTATATTTAAAAACTGTTCTCCATTATAATGCGGTAAATCGACCTTTTAATGAATATTAGAGTATTTATGATTAAAATAGGATTATTTATTATTTAAAGCCTCTAAAATTTATTGGGTAAATGTAAATACATTTAACAAACATGTATATTTATAATTTTTTTTTCTATCCATTCACACCAATACAACAACTAGGCCTTAACTACCATTTAAAATAATATTATATTATTATTTTTCAATATGACTCAACATTGTGTGCAACATAAGACTTCGAAGAAATCTGTTTTTGCATATCGTGTACACCATCAAACATATCATCCCCTTTAAAGTGAAATTAATATTTAAATCAAAAATTTTAATAAATATGAGAATGTAATATTATCTATTTACCTAGGATGTTACATCCTTCCCCCTTTTGGGAATTGCGTCCCCATAATTTTATAATTGGGCATGGAAACTTCATTGAAAGTCCTATATTAGAAATAGAGTCAATAAAAATATCACTTCAAAATAATTGAAGATAAGTAAAAAGGTCACCCGAGTCAATAGATACTAGGATTCCATGAAAACGTGGATATGAATGAGAAACTAACTCTCATAGATTAATAGAGTGTGATAGAGAACAAGATCACAGAATGTTAACCACCACAATACCATAAATATCTGGTTGGGTAAAAGTATGATGATAAAATATAGCTTATAAAAAAATGTCTTCAAGAACATTTTCACAGAGTTGAAGTGTTTTATTAATAACTAGACAAAGATTGTAAGGAAATATATTTAATTTTCATGTAGAGTGTCATCCTATAATAAAATTCTACCACAGACTCATCTTTTCTCCAAATGGTAAGTATTCAAGATGACTTGGTCACACCCAGAGTTCTAGAATATACTTCTAGAGTACCAATATTCTAAAAAAGATGAACTATTTATTTCCCCTATCTTTAGACATCATCCAAAACCAAAACTGGTTAGTACAAGATCAGGTAATCCCCAAAAGGATAACCCTTCATAAAAATGAATACTACTCCTAATATCCAAAATTCAACAAAAGAATCCAAAGTTAAAGAAAGACCATTCAATATACAATTGTCCTTAAAATTCATAAAATTAATCCAATCTAAGATTGAAACCCAAATCTCAGAAGGATTCAATCACATAGTCGCCCAGAGTAAATCTTAAAATTTATCTCCAAAAATCATAGACTAATCTCAAAGTCTCATACTCATGTGTAATTAACCTAAACACATATTCTCTATGATAGATTAATCATTTCTATAAATAACCCAAATCACATTATGTTCACAATAAAAACATAGATTCTTGCAAAATAATATTTCAACCATTACTCCACAAATTAAATCCCATAGTATTTTATTTTCCTTAAGTATATAGAGTTCCCCAATGAGAAAATGCATTCCAAAATAACCTTTACTACTTAATCACCAAATAGTTCTTTATACTAAGTACATTCATTTGATACGACATAAGAACCCAAATAATGATATTCTTTATCAATAAAATCATTTAACTAAAATGAATATGTCATTCTAACTAGGCACTTCACGTAATCTAGTGGTAGGGGATAAATCCCAATAGCACTTTGGTTGTGGGTTCGATTCCTACATCATTGTCCGATGTGATGGGTTTTCACACATTTTACGTGTTGTACTTTTTCAAAAACTACACAATTTCATAACATTCCATAAAAAAGAGACAAATTCTACACAAGTAACCATAACATATTTTATTCTCAAAGGTTATCCAATACCTTTAATTTTGCACCCCAAAATTTAATAACCATTTATCATATCTAAAATAACTATGAATCTTTCTAATATACTAACCATTATGGTTATGTCTCTTATTCTTAAATAAAAAACTAACCTCTAAAGTTATCTAAACCTACCTCTGATACCAACTATAAGAACCCGTCCTTAAACATTATATAATCTCAAATTATGTCAAGAATTCACATTGAGTATATTTTCAGGTTTAGAGTTATAGATAATTTTTCTATAACTTTTACATAAAATTTTTAATATTACATGTAGACACTACTACTAAGTATCCATTTTTCATAAAATAAAAACTCTAAAAAATAAAAATGTCTAGTTCTATTTTTTAGACCTCATGACTTCCTTGATCACACCCTTGACCTTATTAATCTTTGAGTCCTATGTATAACATTTAAAAAACATGTGATGAGAATAAAAATATAAGGAAGGGTTATAAAATAATAAAGGAAAACATTATCCCATCAATAAATACAAATCAATGAAACCATAATTTTCTATCATAACATACCTTACAAAATCATAAGATTTATGAATAAGACACAGAAATCATAAATTATAAAGGTAACTTATGGAATTAATAACATACATACATTGTAGATATAATATATACATACGGAGTTACATTTGGAATACCCATCACTTTATATTACCTAAATCTATTTGGAGAAACATTAATGTTTACCTCCGTCACATTACCCAATGCATTCGAGAGCTATCCCGGGATCACCCACCCTATGTTTATCATGGAACAACCTGTATTTGTAATCAATAACCAATAACCATAACATAATAATAACACATAACAAAACCATAAAATAAAATATAACATTTCCACATTCCAATCACAGTATATCAAATAATCATACTGAAATAAACAACACTTTATCAAACCATTTTCAAAACCATTTTTAACATTCAATAAAGATATTTTTGAATCAAAGTATCCCATACCAATTTAAATATTATAATTTCAAAACATTAATGACTGTATAAATAAATCCTAAAAACCATTTTGAAAACATGGACATAATGAGAAATATTAAGAAGAGTAAATCTTTAAAACATTTAAAATGATATTTTAGTTATAGGGTTTTTAACAAAATGGGAGGCACTTGGATAAAAATAATTGAGGAATAAAATTTAATAAGAATATTATAATATCATGAGAATAAAGTTATTCATGTTATAATATTCCAAAGGATAGTATATACACCATATAATAGTGAATTTGTGCATAACTATAATGAAGTCTCAATGGATTTTAAATTGAGACGAAATCCCCTATAAAAACTGTATCCTTAGATTAAGGAGACAAAAATTACTTAATAATGTGTGAAAAATATAAATACACTCAATATGAAAGGATATTTAGTGTAAAAAAACCACAGTACATTTACACATGTTCTTTTTAAGTCAAAACCAATGACTTTGATGTTTACCTCAATGAATGGAAATTGAGTTAAAATTACTCTTATCAAGTTAATATCGATGACTTGAGAATTTATCAATGGAGTGATTATGTGTATCAAAAGTATATCCACAAAAATGGGAGTGTAAATTACAAAGTAAAAAAAATAAACAGTGATTCCACACATAATCATAGCATGACATAATTAAGAATTAGAAGATTTACCCAAGAAATGGAAATTATGTTAAAAAGTTCCCTTAATGATTTGATAGCTTACAAAAAATACACCATATAAAATAATGTTCATACAATAAAGATTTAAATACCCATAAATTAATGTATATTATACAAATAATACAATCATGGTCAGTAAATACACCACACAAAAGGAAATAGTGGCAAACATAGCATGCATCTCACATGAATAAAAAGTGAGATGAAAACCCCTTACCACGTTTTAATCAATCGGCTCACATGAAAAAAAGTTAATAACCACCAAATGAATCATATAATACCATAAATATAAATATAATCATGATAATATATATCAAATGGCAGTACAAAAGACACCACATGCAATAAATAAGTGGTGAACAATGGAAATCTCATTGAATTAAAAGTGAGATAAGAAATCCATTACCTCGTGTCTGAATTGACATGTTAGTTTCTTTTACTTCCTAAAAAATAAACTTAAGTTAATTTATACCAGATTAAGAACATTTTTTCAAGTTTATTATTCCTTTTATATCACTTATTAACATGTTATAAACATTATGTAATCATTTATGTTAATACTGGTCGTTTTGTCGATAATTGAATCAAATATGAACTTTTTATAATTACAAGTTGTTCATGTGGTAAAAGTTCTATTATATACATAATTATATTAATTATTTACATATCATATATATCATATATATCAATTTTATATATGTATTTATAATAGTACATAACAATTGGAGGTAAGAAATGAAATAAACCGTTCATAGAGACGATAATCCATACGTACGCATGAACGCTACTTTAGTTTGTTTTTAATAAATAATGGAATTAAACATAATGATACATAGGTATATTATAATTCCATTATATTATAAAATATATAATCTCAGTAAATCCATCATTTATACATTCCACATATGGCATGAACGAGTCATATCACTTTGAGGGGGGGGGGGGGGTAGTCCCCATTTCCTCAAATGAAATTATCGTGTTTACTCATAATGGATACAATAAAGGTAAGCTATAAATTAAAAATAAATTAGAATAAATAAAAAATAAAAATAATATATATAATATATAAATAAATTTCCATCATAATCTCCACCATAAGAGGCGATAGGAAATAATTAAACAATCATCGTTTCGTGAGGTGTTAGTTTTCCATTCACAGAAACAGTATGTTCTTTACCCATTAGATGGATGTGTGTATGAGTGTAGTTCGAATACTTATAATAAAAACAATCTAGTATATTTAGGATATTGGTGTTTCTATAAAATAATGGAATAAAAAGAGTTTATGGTGTTGGAGATGTAAAATAAAACAAAAGAACTTAAGAGAAGACGTTACCTTTAAATTGGATATATCCCTTTGGTTTGAACAGAACAGTTTACCTGAAGTGACTTATGCCTAAGGTAGTTCTTATAGGAGAAATATAAGGTTTTTTAGAGCTTTTTTGGGCAGGTTTTAGACGATATAAGGGGCTTTATAGGTGTGAGGAATGAGTTATAAGTGAGAGATTTTTATAAGGGGGAGCAGGGGCTCTTTAGGAAAGTGTGAAAATATTATTTTGTTATATAATTAATTTCTATTTCTAAAGGTCCAAAACTCCTTAAGGTAGAAAATAAGATGACTCATGGTATAAATAAAATCATCTAATAAGAATTTCACTGTTTTTGGATATTATTTTAATCTTTATAATCTTCTTTATTTAAATTTTTTATTAATGAGCTAAACACTACATCATTATTGTGTCATAAATAATTAAATTTATTTGATGTATAAAAATTATAAAACTAATACCATGATGTATTAAATAGTTTTATCTTTCCAAATAATATTTATAGTCTATAATATAACTTATATAACCCCTTGTAAAAATTTATTTATTAAAAGATATTTGTTTATGCCATTTTTGCCTTTACAATAAGTTAATTAAAATAAAGTGTCATTATCACTCTTATGTGGCTTCATGGGGTCCAAAAATTGACCCAAGGATGACCATGGTCACTCATGACTCATATAATATTATTATAATAGGTGTTAGGGTAGTTTTGTATTATTATAACATTCCTCTTACCTTGAATTACCCTATTTACCTTTAACAACGGTTAATAAATGCGAAAAGTTACTATTCACCAAAAAATTATTTTCATCCTATTGAACCAAATTTTAATTACTAATAACAACCATGTATGTATGTTTTTTTAAATTCAATTTTCAGAATTGGTAAAATGCATTTTTAATGAAGAAATCATTTTTAACCACTACTTAGTGGTTTTAGTATTTATCAAAAATTGATGTTTTTCAGAAATATACCAAAAATTAAGCATAAGAAATATTTGATATTTCGAATTTAAAAATGATGTCTATTTTACCAAATTGGAAACATAGAAGTTTTATTAATTAATTTAAAATTAATTCCCATTGTCAAAACAAAAAAGAATGTTTTTATGAAATAATAATTATAAAAATATTTACACATGGTTTTGTCCAATTTTAAAATAAAATTACTTCCAATGACAAGAATTTGATTAATTGGTAAAAATATAATATAATTAAACTTTAAAAAAATTAAAAAAAAATAATATAACCATATAAATATATTATATAAAGACGTAGTTTTGAATTAAAATACAGTATTTTTCATTATTCATCAAAAAATAAATTTTATCAGAAAAATACCAAAATTTTACCCAAAGTGAATTTTGATGTATTGATTTTAAATTAGAATTTTATTTTTCCAAATAAAACATATGAAAGTGACCAAAACTAGACTTAAATAGGGTTATAAATTCAAAGATGGTAAATCGACCTTTTAATGAATATTAGAGTATTTATGCTTAAAATAGGATTATTTCTTATTTTAAGCCTCTAAAATTTATTATGTAAATATTAAAACATTTAACAAACATGTATATTTATATTGTAGTCAGTATTTTCCATTCCCACCAACACAATGACTAGGCATTAACTACTATTTAAAATATCATTATATTATTATTTTTAATATGACTCAGCATTATGTGTAACATATGATTTCAAAGAAATACTTTTTTTCATATCAAGAAAACCATCCAACATATCATCCCCTTTAAAGAAAAATTTATATTTAATTCAAAATTTTTAATAAATATGAAAATGTAATATTAATTATTTACCTGGGATGTTACACCTTACTACTATTGTTATGGATGTTATTTGTTAGACCAAGTGTTTGTTGAAATGGTGTAATGTGACCATGCTATTGAGAGATGATATGATGTGTTGGCCCAAGTGTTTATGGGAGAGGTGGGATGTGATCATGCTATGAGATTGTGAGGTTTGATGTGACCATACTGTGGGGTGGTGGTATGCGATATGTTATACAAAAGATATGTGAGATCCTAGACATACGACATTGGGGTGTGAGAGTGGAAAATCAGTGGGATAATAGTGTGGGGGTACACAACCATTGATATTTTTCTTATTATGTTATTATACATTGATGTGTTATTTGGTGATAATTTCATGGTAATTATGAGATATGTTATTAGACCAATATAGGTTCCAGTGGTTCTTCTATTTAGTCACTTGGGAATTAATATACTTCTCTCACACATGTAGGAGACACTTTGGTTTTCCTAATAAATATACTTGTATACTCACCAAACATTTATAATATATATTTTCAGGTTTCTATGCGGATACTTGTACTTTGATGAGAATTACTACATCATACCTTTGGATTATCATTTCTATAACTTTTCCTTTTGGGTTTTTTATTTAGAGTCTTCTACCTATAACAATTCACATTATAAATAAATTATGGGATGGTTTGGTTTTATTTTTATATTATATCATGGAGTTTTTTGGGGTTTATTTATCCTATCTCTTGATGTTGTTTTATCGAAGAGGGAAAATTCCTCCAATTTATGAGATTCTTACACCCTCAGTTCTAGTTGTCAACCTGGGGCCTACAGGAGGTGGGACTCAGGGGTCATTATCTCTATACCCTTATTGAAATATATCAATATCTAAGAGTTCATGAAAGAGTTCTATAAAATGTGATAGTTAAAAATATATGATGATGTTTAGGGTTATCCATAATGAGGATTGCATGGGTCAATATGGAGATAGTGCTAGTTGAACATGGTGTGTGACATAGGCTAGAGAGTTCATCTTGGACATGATATTTTTGGGCCTCCCTATGATCTAGGGAATAGATTCTGAGTTTATGTAATGACCAAGTGTGGTGGACATGTTTGGAGGGTAGAGACCAAGGATAAGTACGTGCATCATTATTCACATGAGTTCTTTCTTATATTAGGTGTATTTGGAAAATATAAAATTAATTAAATAAATATTAACAACATTCCATATGACAATGATTATGAAATCTCTATTTAGATTTTAGGTGTGGCTAATAGATGTTGTGCACAAGTGGTTAATGTAGTAGAGGTTCAAAAGAATAATCTGGTTGATAGACATAGGTTTGATCTAGTAGAGAAGTATTAGGAATGGAAGAGGGCATTGTTAACTTTTTTGCATCATGATTTAGGGAAGTATAAGTGTAGTGTTTCAGATGCACATATAAAGAGATGGATAGAGGTGCTTGAGATAATATTCTGATTGATCTGATACCTATGGAATATTTATCAAATTGGAAATCTCTTATATTAAAAGGGAAACACATCATTGGTTAAAACTATATCTTAGTGACTGAAAAGAGGCATATGTTTCACTGATGAAATTTAATAAGGAGTTATAGGAATTGTTAGCTTCATTTATTATGAAGGAAGGGATGATACATGAGATACTTTGCCTTCAATAGAAGAGTATTTCAGTGCAATATATGGGGATCATGTTCACGTAACTTTTTTTCCCACAGATCATTTTGCAAATGAGGATTCTCATGTGAGACGTCCCAAAGATGAACTATGTACTTCTTTTAAATATAAAATTACTCTATTTATAATGCCTACATATTTGGAATTTTAGAAGAAGGAAGATGTGATTGATATGATGCAATCACAATGAGGTTAAACACAATAAGGGATCAAATTGGGTTCCTTGAGGAGTAGAGTTGTCGGTGGTAGGTCTCAGATTCCAGGACCATCATGGTTTTGACTAGTTGGGATTCATCCACAGATTCATCACTTTTCTCATTTTGGTGACAGTGTTTTCTAATATTTTTAGGACATATTTAGGTGATGTTTTTTGTTTTTGGAGTTCGTGTCCCTCACCAGAACAAGTTCCTAGTGGTTTTTCATGATCAATTTGGCGGAGGTCATTATTTTTTGAACTATCCTTAGTAGTAGTTTACATCAATGTTGTATCAGATGCAAAGGAATAAGGATTATTCTCCATTGATAGAGTATAAAGAAAGTAAAGGAATACCACAAGCTATTCCTCATGTTTAGGGACCTCAAACTGAGTATAGACATGGGAGATTCTATCAATAGAGAGGTAGAGGATCTGGGATTGGTCAGTATCATGTAGTAGTGGCGGTAAGACCACATGGTCCAATGATCATTCGAGGTATGATCAAATTTTCATGTACTATTATTATACATTTTATAATTCATGATCTTCACTATCCTTTTTTCACCTACTCTAGTCCATGATATGGTACTAGACATAAATAGGCTTCACATTCCCCTAGTGTTGACTACATTAGTCAGAGGCCATCCATATTGTCTGATTCATGCTTGGTGTAGACTAAGTATAGGTATTCATCAGTCTCATTTGGATATTTTTCACTAAATATCCATCCATACGATGTCATTCTCATCATTTAATGGTTTTAATCTAGGCATGCTTTTGTGAATGAATAGTATTAGAGTCGTGTTCTCAAATATAGATGGCTAGTGTGTAGTTTTCATTGGTGAGTGGTTCTTTCATTTGTACAGTAGAGGTGTGGAACCCGATATTTCTATGATGACTATTGTTTCCATAGAATTAGTGAAAAATGGGATGAAAGTGGATTCTAGATTTATTAGGGAGTTTTTAGATGTTTTTAGAGGAGTTTAAAATACTACCACTTTGATGTGATATTGAGTTTAAGATAAAATTATAGGCTGACGATTCTTTTATATTAATAGATCCTTAGAATATGAAACCATCTATGTTGCGGGAGTTGAGGATTCAGAAAGATTATATAATGATGAAGGGTTTGATCCATCTCACTGTTTCACCATGGGATACTATAGAGTTGTTCTCTAGGAAAGAGGACAATAGTATGTGGTTGTGTATAAACTAAAATAGGATGTAATATGTGATGATAAAGAATAATTACCCTCTTTTGGGGATATATGATCTTTTAACCAATTTGGGTGATCTAGTTGGGTTTTTATGATTTATATGTGGTCAGTATAACACTGGTTGTGGGTGAACGAGGGACACATCAGGAATACCACCATAAGTTGTTTATATCGAAACATTGAGTTTGTATTCATTATATTTGGTGTCACAAATTATCCAACTATGATCATGGGGAACATGAACTCAATATTCCATTAATTCATCGAATAGTTTTTATTCATGTTCATCGGTGAAAAAATGATTTAATGAAAGTCAAAGGAGGAACAAACTGATCAACTCAGAGCTATCTTTCTGGTTCTTCGACACCACTATCTATATTTGAAGTATTACAAGTGCAAGTTCTAAACATGAAAGGTGTATTTCGTTTGTCATGTGGTCACTCAACAGGGTGTGGATGTGGTCCCATCAATGTTTTGGGAAGTTTTTTCTTGCGTAACACCAAATAATTTGGCAAAGGTTAATATTTTCTTGGTTCTTTTAAGTTATTATCTGACGTTAATGTCTAATTTCTCAAATATTGAGGTCCCAATGAGAGCATATAAAAAGAAGGACCATGAAATTAACAAAACTTATTAGTGTTAGGAAATGTTTCACTACATTAAAGGGAAGTTGATACATGCTCTAGTGATTTAGTTTCTAGATAAAGGGGTATTGTTTTAGGTGTTATAAAATGATTCAGGTATAGGACTGAGATGTATCTAAATTAAAATTAATGTAGTGATATTTTATTGGTTTAGTAATTTACACCCCCATTAGTGTAACTATTCTACCCATCATCTAGAACTAACAAGGGTTTGTTTTCGCAGAATATATGGAGGCACTACCTCATTTGTGAGTGATTTGTTGTCTTCATTAATCACAAGAGACCAAGGTATATAATTTCTCAATTTTACATGAATCTATGGTAATATTAATTGATAGAGTTTCTTTAGAGTTATGCATTTGATATCTCATACACATTAGTAAAGGGAAATGGTGCGAACATTTCCTTGAGAAATAAGTAGCTTGAGGATTTTATCTAGGAGTTCAAAGATGTTTAAAAAGTGATGGAAGGGTTAGATGCCCTAAACTTGTATATAAGGGTGGTTGATGGTGGATGTATCTTATTCCAGATTATGGTGTAGTATTATCAGATGAAAATATAAGTGGAGTCTCAGTAGGGGGACTCAGAGGTAGTGGTGATGTGTGATCTTGTTTCCCATGGTGATACTCTAGAGGGATGGTCATAGGATGGTCAAAACTAGGTGCTATTTCAGGGGAAGATGCCTGTAATAGTAACTATTCACAATGGAGTCCTTTTTGAGTTTCATAAAACACCATTTTTGGTACACTCAAGATTTTCCATGATGTACTATTGATTGAGGAAATGATTTTTGTGGCCCAAGATGAATGTGGAAGTGGAAGAGTTTGTATCTCAGTTTTTTGTATCCCAATAGGTTGAGATTGATCAAAATGTTCAAGGTAGTTTTTGTATCCTGTATGTGCTCACCTAGAAATGGAATGATATCTTGATGTATCTCATCATAGTATTACCTTAATCTTAGGGAGGATGTGATTATATTTGGGTAATCATTGACTATTTGATGATATTGTATGACCTCTTAGTGATCATGGAGTTGCGAACCATGGATTTATTATAAAGGAGGTTTTTGGATGAGGTGGTGTGGTTCTGTGGAGTTCCGTGGTCCATTATCTTGGTATGGGATGAATGTTTTAAATCACTAATCTAGATGGAATTTCTAAATTCTTTTCTAATTCTGATATTCCTCAACATTATTTTCCACCCACATATAGAATAAAAGATAGTGTAGAATATCCACACATATGAGGATTTGTTTTGGGCATGCATCTTATGCTTTGGAAGATCTTCAGAATATCCCATTACCATTGTTGAGTTTACATATAATAATAGCTTTCACTCATCCATCTACATGGACCCATTTTAGGATTTATATGGGCATCAATATCATTCCCTATTATGGTGGACCGAGTTTGGAGAGTTACCACCTCTTTGCCATGATGTGGTGGAGAACACAATTGGGATGGTTCAGCTTGTTAGTGAGAAGATAAAAGTTGAATAGGACTATATTGAGTTATATAATTATCAGTGTAAAAGGTCCTTGGAATTTTAGATGGTAAACCATGAGTTCCTATAGATCTCCACATAGTGTGGATAGCTCAGTTTTGACAGAGGGAGTAAGATCTCACCCTAGTTTTTTGAGACATTTGAGGTGTTGGGACACAATGGAAAAGTGGATTATCAGTTGTATCTTTCTCCATTGATGGAACATATTTATGATGTATTCTATGTCTCTCACCTCCATTGGTATCATTGTGATGACTCCCATGTCATTTACTTTGGAGAGTTTGATATCAAGGAAGGAAGGATATTCATAGAGAAGAAAAGTGGAGATACATGATCATCAAGAGAAGGGTTTTCATAGAAAGAACATTCCCTTGGATTCTGAGTGGTGAAGGTAGGGTATCTTGGGATAGAGTAATTTGGAGTGTGATAAATATATGTGTTCCAAATACCCTAACTTTTTTTTTTCTGTTTTCTTGTTTTTTCATATTTTTTTGGCATGATGAAATAAAGTTTGAAATTTTTTTAGTTTATAAGATTATCCATTTTTATATAATTTTTGGATATAGTTGTTTTAGGATGTTTGTTTTTTCATGATGATATAATTTATGAAAAAACTTATGAAATACATGGAGGGAAAAACTTAAATCCTAATCCGGATGTGGTATAATGTACTGGGATTGAAACCATGCGGGTGAGTCAGTGCCGCAAAGAGTAGATAATATCTTTATATAGAAGTTGTAATTCGATAATTTATGTGTTCAGTTGGTTTAATTTCATGTGCTAGTTGTGAAAGTGCTTGTCTTGTGCTGTTTGGAGGTTGATGCAGTTTTGTGTAATATAGTGGCTTTGTTATAGTGTTAAATGATTGATGTTTTGTCTGTTAAGAGTGGTGTGGAGATGTGGTTGTATGAAATATTCAGGGAACATTTTTATTTAGTTGGTATTTTTGGCCAGTGGTCATGTTTAGTTGTAATGAAATCTAGAAGAGGTATCTATCATGGTGGTTGTTTAGACCCCCTTTCTTTCTTCATATTTTTTTCTTAAGGGTGAGTATAATCTAAGAGGTATCTAATGTGAAGAACTAGACCTTTTGACCCTTTACTTATCAATAAATCTATTTATGAAGGTGGTTGTGGAAGTGTTGAGGTTTTTTTGAGGTGTTCTAGAGAAAGAGGGAGGTACCACTACCATTCTTGATAGGGTTGTGGTATGGGGAATGGAATCTATGCCATATTTGTGGTCAATACAACATAGTGGAGATGACTACAGGAAGCTCTGATGGTTTTTTGGAGATAATTCCAAATATGGATTGACTGTGCTAAAGAGGCGGGATGTTTCCTAGATATGAGTAGCATACTTGATGGATACAATGTATTTATGTTGGATACTATGTGGTAGATATCCATATTTTAAATGATATTCACTATAGATTTAGAAGAAATTCATAGAGGGGCCTTTTACCATATTGGATATGGTGTAGTGAGGAGGACTATGCCAAGGTACCAATTGGTTTTGTTAATTTTACTGTATGGTCCACTTGTTGAAATTCCCAATACCCCTATAACTCCATCAGTTTCGCATCATCTGCCTCATTTCATGATATACCCAAGTACTTTTCAATGAGAACATTCAGCCCCAAATCACTTTATTTTAGTTTTAGTCTTGGAGTATCAGTCATTGGTGGATATGGTGAGTTTCCCTACATTTGTTCTCTTGTTTTTATCAAGTTTCTTCATTTGGAAAGGTTTATTTTAAGGAAAAACGAGTGGTTTTTTCTCATTTTTATAGGAGGTGTTGTGGGTTTCGGTTTTCTAGGCTGGTAGTGGGGGTCTCCCTCATTATGGTTTTTATTGGTTTCATTTCTCTTGTTTCAAACTTGTGGAGAGAATAGGAAATCCCCTTTTAATGTAGAGGATCTACCATTTCTAACATTGGGTATCATGCAGGATGGGTTTACTCTTATTATCTCTTAGAAATATGGTTGCATCAAGCTTAAAAAATATCAATTAATTTTTTTAATTTAATTTAAAGGGAAATTGGGATTCATTTTTATGATTTTAGGACATTTTATATTGTGATATTGAGATTATTCTTTTTTTTTGTGCCACTAAAATCACAGATGTTGGTATCCCTTTTTATGATAAATTCAAATGTATTGTGCATCCCCTAATGTGTGACTTTTTTGGCCACAAATTGAAAAAATGGTTAACTACATGTACTTGGATATTAAATTGGATTCACCTAGTTAAATGGTTTGTCCGAAAATTCCCCTAAAATAATGAAGATGAATATTTGTAAAGACCCTCAATAAATCTGGTAAATGTAATGTGATCATGTTAAAAGTATTTTGGTATATGAATATGTATGATATGTGGTTGTTGTGTGGCCATGATGTTGGGTGATGATGTGTGTGTGGTATGAGGTTGTGCTATGGGGAGGTGATGTGTGTTTGTGGTGAGGGGATTATGATGGTGATGTGGGGATTATTGGAATGAAAAGGGTTGATTAATGGGTTATTTTTTGTGTGATATTATGTAGTGCTAGTTTCTCAGTTAGTATTGGAAGTGAACATAAATTTTGAAATTTTAATGGAAAAGGTTGGTTTGGTTAAATGGATGGAATTGTTTAACAATGAATGAGTAATAATGGGATGTCAAATAAATGGGATAAATGAATAGAATTGGTTGGTAATGTTGAAACTTAGAAATGAATTAAGTTTAATGGTCTCTTAACATGCTAGAATCCTCAATTTCTTGGATCTTTGTGGATTTAAAACATTTGAAGCCTCATCCTAAATGTATATTCCTTAAATATAGTGATGAGTTTTCTTCATGGAAGAAGATTTTTTATAAGTCGCTGATGTGGTTATCTTTAGAGTGACAACCACAAGGGAACTTTTTGTCTTTCTACAAAAGGGCTCATATTTGTTTAAGGGGGTTTATATTGGTTTCACCTCCTATTACTGAATTGGGTTTATCAGGTGTCCGAGGAGGCATGATGGACATAATTCGATGCCTTGTGTTGTCTCTTGATATCATTCCAAGTCCATTAGTACTCAGGGGAGAATGTACCAAATACATAGGATTCTCCATTCATAAATTCTTAGATACCATATTTTTCTCTCTAGTTGGTGTTGGTAGTGTCCTCCATGGAAGCTAACTCATTTCCCCTTTCTTCTAGTGGTTTCAGTACCAGATTTCAATACAAAAAGATATTTTATATAATGAATATTTAGTGGAGCGATTCTCTGGTTCCGGGATCCATATTTATAAATTTAAACCTTAAATGAATTTTATTATTAATTGGAATGATTGGGGAATAGGCACCTGAATGAAAACTAATTACCATGCCATCAAGTTTCATCATAGTAATATTGGAATTATTGTGGTGCCTGACCATTAAAGAAATACATCCGGGATATCTAAATTTTCTTATATGTTGGGTGCATGAGGATGCATTCACGGTGACACATAGAATAAACATATATGGATTTTCTAGAAAAGTTGTATTTTAGAAAAAATTATGGATGTATATGATCAATAAATTATGTTGGAGATCTCTTTTGAGTCAATTTACAACTTATTCTCTTTTATATATTCCAAATTTGAAGCAATGGAGAGAAAGGATTTGTGGTGTGAGCTTATCCTCTTCAATCAGTGTGGATTAGCTTGTGTTATAGGCGGAAATCTCAATGGTATTGTGGATTCTTCAGAGAAGAGGGAGGATTTTTGGTCTGAGCATTGCCTCTTTAATATAGTTTGTGCTCTCTCTTATCATTCTCCATTACAGATTAACATTGGGTTTTAGATCACAATGGGTTAGTGCTTCTTATTTTATACTTGGTGGCCCTCATATTCAACCTTTATTTTGTAACTTTAAGCATATTATGTCCAACTCATGCATGTGTTCTCATGGGAAGCCCTCCACATTAAGCTAAGGCATTTAAAAGGTGACCTAAATAATTGGAATCATAACAGGGCCTCTTATGGGATTGAACTTGACTCTATGAAGTTGTAAATCATACAAATTATGTCTAGGTTGGAGGATGTTTGGGAGGATGAAATTTTCATGAGACTTGTTCGCAAAGAGGAACTAATGTCACAGTTTCATTTGGAACTCAATAAGAAGGTCAGGTATCAATCTATCCTTCAATTTCTCAAGGAGGGTAACCACACATGGCCTTTTCCATTAATTTATTAAACAGAAGGAGTGAAATACCACAACAAACATTTTCCCTGGGGATGATTCCTACACCATTGATCTGGTGGTCATGGGAGGTATGAAAATGAATTTTTTTTAATACACTTTTAGTTGATGATAACCATTCTAGGGATAATAGATATTTTATGGGACATGAATCTATCTTTTATGTTATTCCCTAAGTGGTTTCAAAGAAAAACAACTCAATGCTGGGAGACATTCCTATAAGGAATGAGATTCAGGAAGCCATATAATCTCTCAATATTGAAAGATGCCCTGTCCTAGATAAATTTCCAAGGTAATTCATTATAGTAGGGTGGAATTTGGTTAAGAAGGATCTCACTGAGGAAATTATGGATTTATTTTATGGTGGAGGGTTTCAACAGGTGGAAAGCTCATACACCCTTTTCTAATCTATAAAGTGAAGGATCCTTCCACTCCGAGACAATTTAGACCTATCAGTATTTTTTATTTTCAATATAATGTGTTGTCCAACATCCTTAATAGAATATTATCCTCTCTTCTTCCTAGACGGAATTCAAAAGAGTAGCATGAATTTATTAAGGGCCGGTCTATTCAAGGTTCTATTGGTATTTCTCATGAAATTAATGATGATGTTAACATGAAATATTTAGGCTATAATATTTTCATAATGGTTTACATGAACATATCATAAGACAGGTTGGAATAGAACTTAATTATCAGGGTAATGGGTTACATGGGTTTCTCTACCTAGGTCATTGATATTTTTTTCAGATTATATATCTCTACATGGCTCTCTACTTCTATTATGGGTAGGAAATGTAGGTTAATGAAATTGGTTAGGGGGTTCAGGGAAGGGGACCCACTACCCCTAATTTTCTTATCTTAATGAAAGATGTTCTTAGAAATATATAACTCACTCTCCACATATAGGAAATTATTCCATACAATAGTAGGGGTGGGTTTAATATTGTATCTCATTTTCTATTTGTTGACGATATAGTTTTATTTCTTAATGATAGTTAGAGATCTATTTGAGGCTTCAATAAGGCTATTGAGGAGTATTTAGATTGAGTGGTCAAACAGTTAACCAATATATGAACCGTGTCTATGTCCGAACCCATTTATCTAAAAGGTTCACTAGGATGATTAAAGACCATATCAGTTTTCCTATGAGATTATTTTTAATTTTTTTACCAAGGATAACCTATCTAATCTAGGATAATTTACACTCATAATTTTTATTGTTTAATTGAAAATATCACGAACAAAATAATAATTTGATTAATAAATTTATCTCTTTTTTTGTGGTAGGATCACATTGTTGAAGAGTATCCATATTTCCAACCCTATTCATGTCCTATCTATTTAAAAAGTGCATAAATCTATCATTTGGTTTTTTTTAGAAAATCATTAATTCCTTCATACGGGATTCCCAATTTAATGGTAGAGGTCAATGGGTAGCATGGGCCAGAATGGATAAATAATGTAATGTAGGTGGGATAAACATGAGTGATGTCTCTGAAATGATGAATAGCCTGCAATCCATGATAGCTTGGGAAGATGTTTAGGAACATACACATTAGAAAATATTCATTATCAAGAACTATAGATAAGGCATGGGACATACGAAGGGTATGGAATACAGTTACTGAGGTCATATCCAAAAGAATATTCCTTATATTCTGGATAATTACTACTAGATTATAGGAAGTGGGGAAATTGTTTTCTAGAATCACAATTATTATGGAATGAAACTCATTTTCCTAGGGTTCCTAACACCTAACATAACTTTTAGGCTCACCAGAAATTACCCAGTATTCATTAATGCAGTGCTCAACTAGCAACGACATGAACTTTTTCATATTATTAATATGAATGATGAGTGGGATGTCTATATTTTCATAAGTATATCTTCGAATTATTTCTCAGTAAAATATCATAGAGAGGAATTTCATGGATATACTTAATATGATGCATGAAAAAATATCTTAAGGTTCAATGAAATTTTAGTGAAGTATAATTTTTATTTGGGTGGATACAGAATCATTCTCTTCCCACTGATGAGGAAATCAGGGGGAAGCATATCAAATTAGCATCATGGTGTCTATTTTTCATGAACAAAAAAGAAGAATCCATTGGACATCTATTTTTAAAGGTGATTAGGTAGTGGCAATATAGAGTTTGTTTTGGGGCCTTTACTGGGGTATCATCTCAAATTCCCAATATCAATAATTTCATTTACGCTTGTTCAAATGTAGTTGTGGAGAATAAATATGAGCAATAGAAAAAGGATTTTCTCCTAGTCATTGGTGGTTGGTTCATATGGGAGGATAAAAATACATCCCATCACGATGGGATAAGTAGTTCGAATAATCTCTTTATTGTTAAATCCAAATTGTTTATGGGATATTTGGATCCCTTTATTAATGGCTATGAGTCGTCCTCGTATCTATATACCATTTTGAATCTATGTTGGCCACCTCCAACACATCAGATTATGATGCCTTTGGGGAACTGGATTCACCAGGCTCCCCCATCATCTACACTGAATCTCAATGTGGTTGGTTCATATACCAACATTATTATGCGAGGCAGAGGTATTGTTAACAACCCTTAGGTTCCACAATCTTGACATTCAGTGCTTTGTTTGGATAAGGTGATTACCATATCATGGAGTCTAGATCCATGAAAAGTGGTATTGAATTTATTTATGATAATAATATTTATCTTCTCACCATTAGAAAATATTGTATGATAATCCTTCATTCTCTATAAACATAGATTTTAGTTCTTAGGTATATTATCTATCATATCCATAGGTGTAAACCCCTTGTCAAATATCCCACTACCCATCATCAAACCTGGAGAGAAAGAAATCATGAAACTGATTACTTGGATTTAGAAGCCAACAATGATGGTATTAGAACCTTCTCTAGCTTCAGTTCCTTCCCTCATGGCTATTTGGAAATTTTCATGGGATATTACCTCGGTTTACACTACTTTATACTGCCTTGATCTTGTTTTCCCTCTTCTTATTTTTAATTTTTCCTTTATGAATTTTTTTATTTCATTGGTTATTTTATAAAAATACATTGATTGAATTGAATGTGGTGGTATTTTGAGATTGGGAGGTGATGTTGCGAGATGGTTGGTTCTTTTCTTTTGAACCCATATGTTTTGATTGCATGATATGATATTACATACATTGTATTTACTTGTGATTTATATCTCTTTACACCCTTTTTATCACCATATTCTGGCACCCATTTATATATAGGGTGTTTTTTCCAATATCACAATTGTGACCATTGATGGAAAGATACTCACGCTTTCCCCCTCTCTCTTCTAGGATACATTGAAATGCACAAGCTATAATGGCTAGAATTCAAAAGTTCACTATTGAGATATGATGTGATGTGATGGACCATGTGTCTTCTGGGGATAGGTGATGAGATGGATTATTATGGGGTCTATTATAGGTAAGATATGGTCATAATTTTTATTTCCTTCATGTTCATGATACCTTACTACTTTGGTTATGACTTTCATGTGTTGGTCCAGGTGTTCACGAGCATGGTGTGTTGTAACCATGTTGTGGGGAGGTGATATGATGTGTTCGACTAAGTATCTATGAGAATGTTGCGATTTTTACTTTTTATGGAGAAGTGAGGATTGATTTGGCTATGATGTGGGGATGTGGAATGTAATATTTCATATAAAAAATATGGGAGAAGTAGGGAATACAAAGTTAGGATTTTTGAGTTGAAAATCATGGGGAAAATATTGTGGGGTACCCTATTATCGATATGCGTCATATTATGTTATTATACATGGATTAATTATTCTATAAGTGTAAAATGGTGAGGATTGGCTTGGTTTGTTGACCTGTTTAGGTGTTCGTGGTTATGGTATTTTCTCACTGGGGCATTTTTATGCGTTAATCACATGTGCAAGAGAGACAGTGGTTTTACTAATGAGTAAAATTGTAATATCACCCTATATATATAATATAATGTTTTAGGTTTCATGTATGACTACATAGACTGTGTTTTGAATTACTAGATTAAACCTTTATACTATCATTGTCTTATATTTTCCTTTTGGGAATTTACATTGGAGAATTATATATGTATCTCTTCACTTTATACATGGTTTATGGGATGGTTTGGTTTTATTTTTATATTATGGAATGGAGTTTCTTGAAGTTAATTCATTTGATCTCTTAATCTTGTTTTGTTATAGAGGTAAAATTCCTCACATTTGTCAGATTTTTTTATCCTCGGTATTAGCCACAAAACTAAGGCCTATTGGTGGCGAGGCTCATGGGTCATTATCTCTCACCCCTCAATTGTGGTATCTCTAAATGGAAGGGGTCATGAAATTCATCTCTATGATGATCATGTATCTTTAAATACTTATCCTTGTTAAGGAATACTGATTATTTCTACATATATCATCATCCACAATATTTACTCTCCCTTAATGTTAATATAATTAATGTTAATATAATCAGAAATCAGAAGCCTTGATTAAATATTACCATACCAATTGTGTAGTGTCAAAATACCTTTGTATGAATATACACTTTATGATCTTATGTTATATATATATATATAGAACTTATAACCATAAAGATAGTTCTACTTAAACATTGTTATAAAATATTACTACGAATTATTAGTTAGGTAAATTATCTCATAATACTCTAACTAAACAAAGGAATAATCTATTACATTTTAATTTTATATAAGGACACATCGTAATAACTTATCTGAATAAATATTTAATATAAAAAACTCTTCCCTACTAAAGGTTAGTGTAAGTATAGGTGCTATGAGTAACCTTCACATAAATTACTTAATGCTATATTTTCATTACTATATCCAGATAAACATTACTCTCTTATATGTAAACTTGTTTAGTAGATTTTACAATAATGTGAAATCTATCATGCATCATAAATAATATCCATCTAACCAAATAAAACTATAAGTATCTATTACTGAAATGGTTTATAAAATTCTTTAATAATCTATATCATTGAATGATCTATGGATATACTAAAAAATATTTTTATATTTCCCAAGATGGATAAATTTTAGGGTAATAATTGACACTTATTTACTTTATAATATTGTTTCTTTATTCAAAAGGTCTTTTGAACAATACTTATATTCTCTTAATATTATTCCATTCTCTAGGAATATATGATAATATAATTAATAAAAACTTACCAAAAAATTAAATAGGTAATATCTAAATAAAATATTAATAAAATATATAAATATAACATATCTTTTTTATGTAAAAATAGAATCACTATTAAAACATTTTTTCCATATCTTATTATTAAGGTTTTCTTAGTTACTTCCACTATCTCTAACCATAGTTGGTGATATCCTAACTCTAGATCCACCTTTGATAATTTTAAACACCTTAATATTATTCAAATAAGTCATCAATATGGTAAATTATACTTTTTATTGATCATGATTTTATTTTACTCATGATAACAAATATAAATGTTCATAAACCCATCCATACTCATAATAAATAGGTTTCCAACACCTATAGAGAAGAACATGGGAGAGTAAAACCATTTCCCAAATTCTCTAGATATTTGTTTTGATACATAAAATTAAATTAAGGCTATTTTATAAGGAATATTTGATATATTCATATAATCTGGTATGATTTCAATTGAAAACTCAACATTATGATCCCATGGAAGAATATGAAACATGTCATAAATACATAAACATATATCTATGTGATTAGAATGTCATCTATTTCAAGTTCCTCTCCAACCATTTCATTTATGCATCACACATTATTAGTTATATCAGAACCCATTCTAAAGGATTAGTTTTCAATGAGTGTTCATAATCATCCATGAATCGATATTTGATCCTAGGATGTTTTTTATATGAAATTCTATTTCCCTATCATGATAATTGATATGTTCTCTATATAGAGAGAGATAATTCATTCCTAGTATTATATAAAATTATACGAAAGGAAACAAACTAGATCCATTGGATGTATCTTCCAAAAAAAATCAATTGAATAAGCATTATGTACTTTAGGTGAAATTTCATGCACCTCATACCCACTGTAACACCATAAAATTTTATGAAAAATATTCTTTTTAATTTTATTGATATCTTGTGTTTTATGCTACACTAAAAGGAGCTTTCACTACAAGCATCCCTGACTTGTCTTGCATTACACCCAATCACGACCTTCCACGATAGCGTGTGTTGTACGCAATACCGAGTTTCACTAAACAACGATATGCTATTAAAATATTATTAAAACTAGCCATTATGAATAGTAATACACACATTTTGAAATTTTATAAATTTTATCATTCAAAATGGACTTCCTTTTTGGATTCATAATATCGAAATTAGCCTAGGGTGAAATTTGGGTATTTTTCTGAAAACTTTCAATTTTTGATGAATAGTGAAAACACTGGGTTACTATTTAAAAACCGACTTTTTATTTAAATAATTATTTAATTTTTTTAAATTTATTTTAGGTCAAAATTGATACATAATACCTATATAAGTTCAAAGTAATTAATTGGAGTCATTTTATCATAATTTTAGATATATAAAAAGTTTATTGAAATTTTCACAGTCTTTTACTCACCTCCTAGGAGAATTTTCAAATTCACATAAAACATAATTTTACCGCTTATGTGAGTGGAATTTAGAAAATCCGAGAGACATGGTTAATATCAAGGAATAAAATGTGGTTCAATGAGATGAAAATAATTTTTTGTGAATTGTAACTTTTTACTTTTTTTACCACGGTTAAAAGTAAATAGGGTATTTAAGGGTAAACATGATATTATTATTACCCTAACACAGGTCATAATTCTATTGGATAAGTGTAATTCGACCAAAAACAACCTTAGGAATAAAATATTACAATTGAGGTCCACCTGGATTAGATTAGTACATTTATTATTAATTGATTTAAAGAAGGGTTAAAATAGTTAAAATCAAAGTGTAATAACTAATTCATTTTTAATATGGGGTTATGCATAAGATAAATTAGACTATAAATATTCATTAGAAAAAAATATATATCCTACCTAATAGTATTTTATTTATAATTTTTACACATTAAATAATTCATGTTATTTATGACACAATGGTGATGTAGTAATTACCTAAATAATGAAATATTAAAATAATTGATATGATAAATACCCAAATAAATGTAATTTGAGAATTTTTATGAATTCCACTACTTTTATAGGTTACTATGACATATTAGTATTTATCTAATAAACTTTTTTCGAACTAATAATTATATTAGGATTTTCACAAAAATCAATTATCAAATAGTGTCAAAATTGACATAAAATAGTTTTTAAAACAAATATTATATTATTAATTGTTATTTTATTCCTAAAAATCTAAGGTTCTGCCAAATGACTTAGATATGGATTTTTTATAAATAATGAACCACTTGGGGTTCATTTGGCTTGTTATAGTATGTTTATTAACCATATAGTGTAAGAAAACAAGAAGACATGGTAAATGTTAAATTAACTAGCTTAAAGTTAAATCTAAATGATAAGGCTAAAATAGAAACCTAAACATGTATAAATTATATCAGATGAGAGGATTTTAACCCATCCCCACCTTAGCTTCGAAATAAATCAATTTGGAGCTATTAAAAACCGAATATGACTTTATAATGAAATAATATTTTATGTTTTCATAAGGTGCCCCTCTCCTCCCTTATAAAAGGGATCCTCATTACTCTCTTCCGCACTCCACATTGAGCCTTAAATCTCGGCTAAAACCTGACAATTTCTCCTCTACACTTCCATAGAAATATCCTATATGTTCTGGTCTTCTTCATAGACCATATTTAGTGCCCAAATAGGTGGTTAGGAAGAGGCGCTTCAATAAAGAGGTAATGTTTATTACTGATTCCTTCAACTTAATTTCTTCTTATACTTTTTCTTATTTAGTTATTTAATTATGAAGTAATAACATCAGTATCACTTATATACTTATATGTTATTATAAATATGAAACAATCCAATTTCACCTTCTACCCATCCTACGGAAAACAAAATCACCACGCATGCGTACGTACGGAATACCGTCTCCACGCCGTGGTGTAATCTATTTTCGACCACCACCCTACTTAGATGGGTATAATGGTGTAAAAAATAACCATATATTGTTATTGTAAAGTGATATTTATTCTGAAATATTATACATACACTTCAATACAATTCCACGATCATGGTAATGATATCATCGCTCGTGTGTATGTTCGGACTACAGTCTCCACGACGCGATGAGATTCATTCTCCATGTTAACCCTTCAAGAATGATTATAAAGTACATATAATGAATAATAATGAAATATATGACATAATTAAGCTACTATATTTATGTATATATCTATATATATGTGTTATCTACTTACTTCCATTCAAGTCAATAATGAAAGGAAAACAGCGTTCATGCGTACGTACGGCCTACCGTCTCCATGAACGGTGTGTTTCATTTCACTTATCTATCAATTATATATATATATATATATATATATATATACTGAATATATATGATATATAAATCATGGTTTACATTTTGGAAGTATGTAAATCATGATATAAGTAATAATAATATCAAGAACAACAAGTCCAAACACGTACGATAAATGAAACAATTTTACCCAGAACGCTACTTTAACATGGAATTGACAAATAAATGGGTAATATAAATACCTAAGTGAACCATATAGGATATAATAACAATGAATATGATTCTGTAATAATTCAATGAAATTATTTAAATCATTATACAGGAGGTTCAGATTCATATGAAGCATATCGTACATAAGGTAAGGGATAACTTTCCAATCACGTTTTTATCCGAGATTGTTTATTCGTAAGTATTTACTAGGGTTATATTTATCATCCATGTCCATGATTTCTAAAAATGTTTTAATAAAATTTTTAGTATTCTTACATGTATTTTTAAATTTTTTTTTACCCTTTTATGACTTTTACCACAAGGGTTGGAAGTAATCTTTCTTTTGTTTACCATACAAGGTACTTTTTGACTTTTCCAACAAAAGTACAAGGAGACTATTTTTTTTAACTTATATGACATGAATGTATTTTTACAGTTTTATAATTCCTTAATTTCATGAATATTACTATACAATATTTCATGACTATTTTCAAAAAAATCATTTTCTTTAAAAATTTCCTGGCATTTTGTGAAAAGAAAATGATTTTGAAGAAGAAAGGATATTTTCCTCAAGAATTAATTTCAAGTGTTTTATCAAAACCGTTTTCCATCTAAGATGAAATTAATTCAAATTAGTAGGTTTCAAGAATAATGTCTCTATTAGTTGCATGGTTTCAATTTTCTTATTATGAAATGATATCCATTTGTTCTATATGAATTATGTGATGATGGGATGATGTTTAGGAAACCCATTTTATTCTTTGGGTTATAATGAATTTTTTAAGTTTATTTTGTGGCACAAGTAAGAATGATTTCATTATGAGATGGGTGGGACCTATATCTACCTCCAATTAATTGGGTAATGATTTATATCTCATGAGATAGACATGGCAGGAACGGTAAGTTAATCTGGTTCAGTGTCATAGGACTGAAATGAGGAGTGAACTGGATTTAGAAAGGGACTATGTCCACTAAGATTGTCTTGGCAGTAACGCCTTGGCTACTATGGAAATAAAAACATGTTCTAAATGGTTTCCACAACTACATGTTTTATTCCCATTATATTTTATCATGGTTGATGTTCCATTATGATATATGCCTTACGTACTTCCATGATTTATGTCTTTTCTCAAGATTTTGATGTTTAAATTTCATGTTCATGTTTTTTCTTTCAAATGTTTATAGATTGTTTTCTGTTATCTTTATGTTCTCTATGCTTACCCTTACTGAGAATTTTATCTCACCCATTATATGTTTTCTTTTCCCCAGGATTTAAATAAAGGTTTTAGGTAAGAAAATAAGGGGAAGATCTTTATGGGAGATGCTGAAGATCTTTCACCACGATTAGAAGATTAAATTCCGAGTTTCCAAAGACATTAAACTATTACGGTCATTGTGTGTATTTGTTTGTTATGTATTAAGTATTCCACAAAATTAATGTAATGTCCATGTACGTCAAGCTTTGGGTCTCTACAGTTGGTATCAGAGGAAAGGTTTAGTTAAACTTTGGAAACTAGGATGCGAAAACTTTAGTGAGATCCTTAGAGATATTTCTATGGTATGTATAGGGATGTCCCTAAGGTTAAGTATACGTATAGGTTATAGTCCTATAATTACGGAAACCATATTCGAATTAAACCTATGAAGTTAGATATTGAAGGTACTCCCCCTTTATTATGTTGTTTTCCTAGCATGATTACTTCCTCTCACACTATTCTTTATGGGTTTTAGACGATGGCTGGAACCCGAAGGAACTATGTTGATCAATGTAATGTACAATGAAATTATTGTACTCCCGAGAAGCAAAATTTGATCGGAGATGGAGTGAAAAATATTATTTCTATACTTACACAAGCTATGAATCATTCTGGATTACCAAATGATCAGAGAAAGGAACATTATTCTATTGAGTCCTTCATGAGGCAACATCCACCGTCTTTCAATGGGTCTTCTGATCCACATGTTGCTGAACAATGGATTAGAACCATTGAAAAGATATTTTCCATACTTCGCTGTTCAGAACATGAAAAATTCATTTTACCTGTTTACAGTTTAGAAGGTGAAGAAGACCATTGGTGGAATCTAATTAAGAATACAAGCCCCCAAAATGAAATTGAATCCATGGAATGGGACGAGTTCAAGAATTTTTTTTCAGTAAGTACGTCCCTCGCACTCTTCAAACAAAGATGGAAAAGGAGTTTCTTGAGCTTAATAAGAAGGATGATGAATCTGTTGGTATATATGAAGTGAATTTTACAAGACTTGCAAGGTATGAATCTGGCTTTATCGTCCAACCTGAAAGTAAAGTTGATCTATTTTTTCAGTGGATAAAAACCAAGTCTTCGAAGGGCATTAGCTATAAGAGACTTCAGTAGCTATAAATAAACTATGTGTTGTGCTATCAAGGTAGAACTGGAAGTTGGTGTAACATATCCATCTCATGGTTTTGACAAGAAATGAAAGATGGAGTTCAAGGAGAAATATAAGAATAATGGTGAAAAGAAGATGAATGCTTCTTTATGCTCAAAGTGTGGGAAGATGCATGGTGGAGATTGTCTTAAAGTGACTAGATAATGTTTTAAGTGTGGAAAAGAAGGTCATCGAGCAGATGAGTGTCAAAGTAATGTAAATGGGTTGCTAATGATGTGAATAAAGAAAAGACTGTAGAGAACGCACCACCAACACTTCAATGCTTCAAGTTCAAGGAAATGAGGATTTATGCTAATCAATTCCCTAATCAAAGGGTTAATGATGCTCAATGTGTGCAACCTCTTAATGTTAAAGATAAAGGGAAGTCACATGAGATAACTATTTTTGATGACGTTGTGTAATGATTAGGTATTTTTGTAACAGGATTTCAAAATAGTATCATGGAATCTCATTTATAGTATCGTGGAATTTTGAAACATCTGTGTATTGGTCCATTGAGGTTTTCTATAAGAATATAGTTCCATGAAAAGTGATTCAAATATTTTGGAAAGCAGATGATATGCACATAATGAAGGGATAAGGAGAAAATAAATTGTTTGATAGTATTCATGGTCTCATGATGGATATAAGGACTAAGTGATATCATGGTTTGAGTGAATAGAATTTTGGGGATTTTGGTATGTGGAAAGTGTTAACTTTTATCTGCATTCATGTTTTCACTAAGGTTCAATGGGTATTCATTTCTCAAGAGAATACATGATTAAGGCCTTCGAATGTTTGGAATGTGACCAACAAAAAATATCGTATGATATATGGGGGATAAATGATGGTATTCACATACTTGTTATGTGTCCTCTCAAGTAATAATTTTCTTTACACTATGAGATTGGATAGAAGTATTTTCAATAAGCTTAAGGGTTGGAATGGATTATGTTGGACATCAGATAGAATTGTTTAAGGATAGATTTTTTTTCTTTCGATATTGTTTATGGAATGTTATAATGATGTAGTTTTACAAAAAGGACAACCTGCAGGACGGGCGAAAACCCGTCGCGTTGGACAAGGCTGTGGGAATCAAATCCGTAACTGACATGCGACATGCCTTTATCGCCTACCACTGGAAAACAGGAAGTCCCTGTTTAGTAGAAACCAGTTTTATTATATTAAGTAGTATGATATATTAAATATAAGATCATTTTAGGAACCATATATGATTAATCTCACTATAGATGGACTTATGTATTATTGATAACTTTTTCTAACCTTTTGAGACAGATGGAATGACCCATCATTATATCACATGAAATGATAACACTTCACGAATGACAAATTAAACTTCATTTATTTAAGAGATGAAGTGGAAATTGTCCAAGGAATGACCAACGGTGAGACTATACCAAAATCAATAAAGTATTTCTTCTAATTCTAATTTCTTTAGCATTAGGGAAATCATCTTGAAAACCAAAAATGATATCCAACTGACCTTATATCCGATGAATCAGGTGGTACCTTAAATCATCAAAAAATTATGGCTTTCTAGTTAATATATTTTTCATAGCCATGTCCTCTTCCACTCTCCATCAGAACATGATGGTTAGATTTCTACTCCATATCCATATGTTCACCTATGTTCTCCTATGTGGAAACCCAATGATGAGTTATTTGGGTATCCATAATGTTTCTTAATTTCCTTTTTAATATGAACTTTTAGTATTCCTTTTTATGACGTGGGTTTCTTTGAAAGAAGCTCTCATTTAATAAACCATTCATAACCCTGAAGAATTTCGAGGGCGAAATTCATTTTAAGGGGGGTAGAATGTAACACCCTGAGAGTTTATGAAAAATATTCTTTTTAATATTATTGATGTCTTCTGTTATACGCTAAACCAAAAGGATCTTGCAATAAACGCACCCCTGACTTGGCTTGCATTACACGCAATCACGACCTTCCATGATAGCGTCTGTCGTACACAATACCGAGTTTCACTAAACAACGATATGCTATTAAAATATTATTACAACTAGCTGTTATGAATAGTAACACACAATTTTTGAAATTTTATAAATTTTATCTGTCAAAATGGACTTAATTTTTCGATTCTTAATATCAAAATTATCCTAGGGTGAAATATTGGCATTTTTCTTAAAACATTCAATTTTTGATGAATAGTGAAAACACTGGGTTACTATTTAAAAACCAACTTTTTATTTAAATAATTAATTATGTTATTGAAATATATTTTAGGATAAAATTTATACATAATACCTATATTTGGTTAAATTAATTCATTGGTTTGATTTTATAATAATTGTTGATATATAAAAATTTTATTGAACTTTTCACCGTCTTTTACTCACCTCCTAGGAGAATTTGCAAATTTACATAAAACCTAATTTTACCGCTTCTGTGAGTGGAATTTTGAAACTCCAAGGGAGATAGTTAATATATAGACTAAAATGTGGTTCAATGAGATAAAAATAATTTTTGGTTAATAGTAACTTTTTACTTTTTCGTTCCACGGTTAAAAGTAAATAGGGTAATCAAGGATAAAAATGATATTATTATTACCCTAACACATGTCCTAATTATATTGGATAAGTGAAATTATACCTAAACAACCATAGGAATAAAATATGACCATTTAGGTCCACTTGGATTAGATTAGGACATTTATTATTAATTTATTTAAAGAAGGGTTAAAATAGTTAAAATCAATGTTTAATAACTAATTAATTTTTAATATTGGGTTATGAATAATATAAATTCAACTATAAGTATTAATTAAAAAGGTAAAAAGATATCATACCTAATGGTATTTTATTTATAATTATTATACATTAATCAATTCATGTTATTTATGACACAATGGTGATGCAGTAATTACCTAAATAATGAAATATTAAAATAATTGATATTATAAATACCCAAGTAAGTGTAATTTGATACTTTTTATGAATTACAATAATTTTATAGGTTAATATGACATGTTATTATTGATTTAATTAACCTTTTTAGAACTAATCATGCTGTTACGATTTTCACAAAAATCAATTACCAAATAGTGTCAAAATTTACATAAAATAGTTTGTAAAACAAATATTATATTATTAATTGTTATTTTATTCCTGAAAATCTATTCTTCAGCAAAATGAATTATATAAGGATATATATATTAATAATTAACCACTTGGGGTTCGTTTTGAATTTTATAGTATGTTTATTAACCATATATTTCAAGAAAACAATAAGTCACAGTAAAAGTTAAATTATCTAACTTAAAGTTAAATCTAAATGATAAGGTTAAAATAGAAACCTAAACTTGTCTAAATTATATTGGATGATAGTATTTCGACCAATACCCACCTTAGATTCTAAATAAATCAATTTGGAGAAAATATAAACCGAATATGACTTTATTATAAAATAATATTTTAATTTTTCTTAAGGTGCCCCTCTCCTCCCTTATAAAAGGGAACCTCCTTCCTCTCTTCCTCACACCAAATTGAGCCTTAATGCTCCACCAAAACCTACCAATTTCTCCTCTCCACTTACATAGAAACATCCTAGAGGTTCTTATCTTCTTCAAAGACTATATTTAGTGCCCAAATATGATGTTAAGAAGAGGCGCTTCAAAGAAGAATTAATGTCCGTTACTGATTATTTCAACTTTAATTTTTCTTCTGCTTCTTCTTCTTTAGTTATTTTATTATGAAGTAATAACATCAGTATCACTTATATACTTATATGCTATTATAAATATGAAACAAACTTATTTCACCTTATATCCATCCTACGGAAAACAAAATCATTGCGCGTGCATACGTACGGAATACCGTCTCCACGCCATGGTGTAATCTGTTTTCGACCACCACCCTACTTAGATGGGTATAATGGTGTAAATAAATAACCATATATTATTATTGTAAAGTTATATTTATTCTGAAATATTATACATACACTTCAATACAATTCCATGATCATGGGAATGATATCATCGCTCGTGCGTACGTACGGACTACCGTCTTCATGACGCGATGAGATTCATTCTCCATGTTAACCATTCAAGAAGGATTATAAAGTATATATAATGAATAATAATGAAATATATGACATAATTAAGCTATTTTATTTATGTATATATATATATATATATTTCATCTACTTACTTCCATTCAAGTCAATAAACAAAGGAAAACCACGTTCATGCGTACGTACGACCTACCGTCTCCATGAACGGTGTGCTTCATTTCACTTGTCTATCTATTATATATATATATATATATATACTGAATATATATGATATATAAATCATGTTTTAAATTCTGGAGGTAAGTAAATCATGATATAGGTAATAATAATATCAATAACAACATGTCCAAACACATACGATAAATGAACCAATTTTACCCAAAACGCTACTTTAACATGGAATCGACAAATAAACGGGTAATATAAATACCTAAGTGAACCATATAGGATTTAATAACAATGAATATGATTCTTTAATAAGTTAATGAAATTATATAAATCTTTATACAGGGCGTTTGGATACATATGAAGCATATGGGACATAAGGTAATGGATAACTTTTCCCATCTCTTTTTTTTCTGAGATTGTTTATTCGTAAGTATTTACTCAGGTTATGTTTATCATCCATGTCCATGTTTTCTAAAAATGTTTTCATAAAATGTTTATTATTCTTCCATGTATGTTTAAAGTCATTTTTTACCCTTTTATGACTTTTACCACAAGTTTTGGATGGAATATTTCTTTTTTTTACCATACGATGTACTTTTTGACTTTTCTAACAAAAGTACCAGAAGAATGTTTTTTTAACTTATATGGAATGAATGGATTTTTTCAGTTTTATGACGACATATTCTCATGAATATTACTCTATAATATTTCATGACTATTTTCAACAAAATCCTTTTCTTTTAATATTTCATGGCATTTTATGAAAAGAAAATAATTTTGAAGAAGAAAGAATATTTTCCCCAACAATTCATTTCAAGTGTTTTATCAAAACCATTTTCCATCGAAGATGACATTATTTCATATGTGTGTTTTTCAAGTATATTGTCACTATGATTTTTATGGATTCAATTAAGTTATTATGAAATGATATCCATTTTTTCTATATGAATTATGTGATAATGTGATGATGTTTATGAAACCCATTTTATTCTTTGGGTTATGATGGATGTTTTAAGTTTATTTTGTGCCACAAGTAATAATGATTTCATTATGAGATGGGTGGGACCTATATCTCCCTCCAATACATTGGTTAATGATTTATATCTCATGAGATAGACATTTTTGGAATGGTAAGTTAATTCGGTTCAATTTTACAGGACTGAAACGAGGAGTGAACTCGATTCAGAAAGGGACGTTCTCCACTAAGATGGTCTTGGAAGCAAGGCCTTGGCTACTATGGAAATCATAACATGTTCTGAATGGTTTCCACAACTACATGTTTTATTCCCATTATATTTTATCATGGATGATGTTCCATTATGATATATTCCTTACATACTTCCATGATTTATGTCTTTGCTCAAGCTTTTGATGTTAAAATTTCATGTTCATGTTTTTGCTTTCAAATGTTTATGGATTGTTTTATATTCTCTTTATGGTCTCTACGCTTACCCTTACTATGAATTTGATCTCTCCCTTTATATGTTTTCTTTTCCCCAGGATTAATGAAAGGTTTTAGGTAAGAAAACAAAAAGGGGAAGATCTTTTTGGGAGATGTTGAAGATCCTTCACCCCGATTAGAAGATTAAATTCCGAGTTTCCAAAGACACTAAACTATTATGGTCTTTGTGTGTCTGTTTTTGTTATGTATTAAGTATTCTGAAAATGTAATGTAATGTCCATGTATGTCAAGATTTGGTTCTATACACCCACACTTTTAGTTTTGGTGATAAAATAATATATTTTTTAATTTGACTTTGATACCAACTGACTTTAATTCATTTAGAGTGTTTTATTGTAAGGGATGTCTAATATGCCACAATCTTGTTCTTAATAAGTATTAAATTTTTCATGTATGGTAAATTAGTGGATATCATAGAATATAAATATTAATTTTAAGTATAAATCAATTATCATCATCATTATAAATTATTTATAAATTTTAGGGAGGTGATAAATAAAATAATGGATGGAACATTGATAATGAAATAATTGTTTAATTAAGAGACACGTCAAATTAATATTAAAAAAACTAAATTATAAATAATTTGATATAATTTATATCATTGAATAATTTAATATAGGAAATAGACATATTAGGTTTGTATTAAAACTTTTTATTTGTTCTTATCTAATGTGTTGATCTTTTTTAAAAAGTTATGTAATGAATATTGTCAAAGTTGTCATTAGTGATTTTCTAAAATAAATAATATTTTATTATATGATAAAAAATTATTAAAAATATAAACATCATAAAAATTATTATGATAAAGATGAAAATGTTATCTATTACTCATTTATGGTTCATTTTGGAATTTTTTTTGTAACTTTATTAACAATTAAAGAGTAAGAATTGATGTTTTCATGATAAAAGTTAATGCGTTTCACTAAGGGTTAAAGACAAATGGTAATGGTAATAATGTTACCTAAAAATATATAATATTTAATGATGAGATAATTAAGAACCATACATATCTTATATTCTATTTAACTCTATTTGGAGACATTTTTAATATAAAATAAATTTATATTAATTTAATAGTTTGAGAGTATCCAAAATTATCCGTCACCTTAATTATAAAATGGCACCAACACCCTCATTTCCTCACTCCACATTGAGCCATATAGATCGACCAAAACCTTACATAGTCATATCAAAACTTCCTTATATTCATCCAAGAATCATAAATTTGGGATTAAATCCATATAAGGAATCCCTTTGGTGTGAAAAAAAGGAGTTACCCAAAGAAGAGGAAACATCTTTCTTCAAGATCATTAGTTTTATTTCCATTCTCCACCACTAAACTCTTATTATTACAAGATTGTATAATAGATGTATCCTAAATATAATTAAATTTTTTTATTCCAATTTTTGTACATAATAATACATAGAATTTTATTTTATGGGTAACTAAAATGTTGTTTATGTAAGGCGAACTACCACCTCACGAAATGATGATTGTTTGTTTTTTCATTTACCACCTTTCATAGTTTGGAATTTCAATGGAAAAATATATTTATATATGTCAAATAAGATATTTATTATGTCTTTATGATTATTTAATTATTTTATAACACATAACCTCATGATTTCTTTTTTTTATAATTATGATAACATCGTTTGAGGAAGTGTGGACTACCACCTCGTCGAAGTGACATGATTTGTCATGCTATACATGGAATTTATACAGGATGGTTTCAACAATCCATTGTAAAATTTATGAAATAAATATTGTATTAAAATTTGATTTTAAATATATATAATTTAATTTAAATTCATTTAATATGACAAATAAATGAAAGTAACGTTCTTGTGTACGTACGACCTACCATCTCCATGAATGGTGCATTTCATTTCTTATGTCCCAATTTTATGTATTATCCTAACTAAATATATAATTAATATATTTAATATTTAAATCATTTTTAAAAAAATTGATTGGCTTAAACCGTGATCTAATTAATAGGAAACATAAATAACCAGTCAAAACATACTCTAGAATCTACAAAAATAACACCTATAATAGTGAAAATAATGAATGAATGTTAAGAAAATTGTAATAATATATTATAATTTGATCATATTTGATATCATAAATATTAATATGGTTCATTATTAAGTTATTTAAGTTCATAGTTAGTATCCCAGTAATAATGAGAGGGGGAGGGGTGAATCAGTGATATCTTTTTCTTTTTATGTTTCCTTCTTTTTGAAACAACCTTAACCTCCTGTTAAAGATTTTCTTCCCTAATGATCACACAGAACCACATAATCAAAATATTTACGAGGTTCACTACTCAACAAGAGTATCTACGTTATTGGTATGGTACAAAAACAATCTGTTACCACACAATCCAAAAGAAAATAATCCTTTGATGTGAAAAACAATGAGTATGATATGACCTTACACTCGTGTTGCACATTGAAAACAATAAAATATTGTCTGTGCTCCCTTTTAGCACAAATTGGGTAATGTAATATTTATGTGTTTCTTAATTTACTTTCACAAATCAAATCCTTGAAAACAATTCTTCATATTCCAACCCAAAAGCTGGTTGAAACCTCTTGGTGAAAATAGCTTATGTGCCACTCCCTACTTGAGCGCATACCCACTTTCACGCCACCTGCTTGCACACCACTTAGCTTCCATTCTTACCTACTTTCATGCCACTAACTACATATGAGACCCTATTGTGCACGGGACACAAATTGCACACTACCTTTGGCTTGTACACAACACACTTCATGAAAACAACTCCCTTCATGCATTCCCCTTATAAATTGCACGCCAATTATGCTTGCGCACCACTCTGCTTGTGCACCATGCTACTTGCATGCCTCCCTACTTGTATGCTTTATATATAACTCCTAAATTTCATGAAACATCATCTTGAGATCCACTTTATACTAATTGTGTGATCAAATATTAAATTTTATATTAGGTTTTTATCTTTAAAAATGTATAGGGTGACCGTCTATTTATCAGAATTTTGGTGACCCTGTGTGCAAGGCATGAAACTCAACATGTGCACCCCTTCATGACATACACGTCGCTACATCACTTTTGCATCGCTCCATCACTTTCACACCACTTTATTTCCTTTGTCATATTTTGATATGATGATGTTAAAATATGTCTTTCAAGCACGTACACTTGTGTGAAACTTATACTTGTTCGCCACACTTGCATACTATTCTTTATCTTGCGCACCACATTCTTTCATTTTCCAAAAACACTTCTGTAGTCCCCCTATCCTTTATAAGGAATGCATAATTTTTATTCCAAAGTAATGATATTTTTGAAATACAAATCAGATAATCATATTAACAGTATTCAAGGCGTTTAAAAAGTTAATTGATTTATACTATTTTCACCAAAAAAGACAACATTCTGAAAAAAAACATACTCTTCAAACTTCCATCCCCATCCAACATGGTCCCAACAATACCCCCCTTTGGATTTGGTTATCAGCCAAGATTCATAAATCAATGAAATTTGTAACCTCAAGAAATTTATTACTTATAAACAATTCTAAGACTAAGTGAGCTAACTCATTGTAGGAAACACGAATTATTGACATCCATATACATACTGTCTAGAAGCAGGGACTATGAAATTTCATTATCTTATCTCCTTAGCCTTATTCAAAACATCTTCCAAGATTATACCTCATAATTATTAAATTATTCAATTTTCATAGAATACAAAATCATTATTTTATAAAACCACACCAATAAACAATTAGAATAGTTCACACACATACATGTTGGACTCATAGCATACCCACAACTCCCCCTTTATGCATGCTACCATAATGATAGATTTATGAAACAATTATCCCCCTTGATAACACTATCAAATGGTAAGATTGGTGTGGGTACAAACACATATACCTCATATTTGATGAGATGGACGTTGGACACCAATGATCAACCTCAATTTAGAAAATGGTTCCTTCGGTAATGGTTTTGTAAATATGGCTGTAACATATTCTGATGTTGGAACACAATCCAACTTCATTTAATTATTCTAAGACTACTCTTTGATTATGTCGTACTTTATATCAATGTGTTTTTAATGAGAATGTTGTACAGTGATCCTTGAAATATTGATTACACTCTGATTATCGCATCCCAAGAGTAAGGGTAGATTCACTTCAACATGTTGATCTTCCAACTGAGTCTTCATCCACATAAGTTGGGTGGCATATTGAGTGGAAGAAGCATACTCATATTCATCCAGGCTATGAGTCACTAAATTATGTATCATTTTATGTCAACTAACACAACTTTTCCTCCAAAATAAAACACCCCAAGATTTGGATTTTCTATCATCAAAATTTATGGAAACAAGGCTATTCATTGATAATAATGGAGTTTGGTTTGTGTTTGTTGTCAATCTACACATTGATGACTAGGGAGTTTTCATGGAATGCAGTCATACGATTGGGGATGAAAGAAGTATTAAAGGCGGTACACAGTATGGGGTGAAGGTGCACGGTACATGGTGCATGTATGCATTATGAGGTGCAGGAGTGTGGTACTTGTTGTAGGTACGCGGTATGCGGTGTAGGTGTACGGTTTGCGGTGTAGGAAGCGATAATGGTACATGGTGAAGGAATTCACAACGTGGAACACTAATGTTTGAAACAATAAATGTTTTTCAGTGATGGTACATGGTGATGGAATGCGGTAAGCAGATGATAATGATTGGCGAGATTTTTTTGGTTCACAAAAAAATATTTGTTTGCAGTGGATCCTAACAGTACACAGATGGAGTAATGATTTCCCCACATTAAAAATTTGGGTAAAATGGATTTGTGATTTTTTGCACTTTAGTTCCTATTTAAGGAACTGTAATACCCTTTGTTATGGAAGGGATATTGGAGAGTAGAATTTCAGGAAAAAATCTAGAGAAGTGTTAATTTGTTGGCAGAGGAGTAGACGGTACACTGAGAGACTCATCCACTTATGAAAAACAGTCTGTAGAAGAGTCTGCGGTTCACGTTGGAAGCTCTTACAGAACGCAGTGAAGCAATGAAGTATGTAGAGAGGGAAGGTACATGGGAGTGTGGAGTAGTAAGAAGAGTTGGGGATAACATGGAGTAGCACAGTTCATAGAGTAGCTGGATGATACACGGAGGAGCTGGATGGTACATGAAAACAACAGTGTTACGCAGAAACAGTAGTAGTACGTATAACACCCATGGAAGCCTGAAAATTGTCCAAATCGGTTTGTGAAATTAATTTCCATAACATATTATTATAAGGGAAAATAAATTAAATATTTGGGTTATTAAGAGACTTCAAAAGAGCATCCATTTACCATTTAGGATACATGATTTAATTATAAAAAATTGAAGCAACCTTCAAGTTGATAAACTAAGTGAAGATTATTCTAGTGTAGTGAGCAAGGGGGAGTCAGTGGATGTGATCCAAGGGATGCAATTTGTTATCCCTAAAACCTTGTAAAGTCAGTGCGCCTGGAACAGAGAGACTATGCTAAACAATTTAAATCCACAACATGTAATGATTATTGATTTTGGTACGACCGAGAAACTGTCGGGCTATGCACCTTTGATGTAGCCCTTAGTGGTGAACCAAGTAAAATTTCTATGTCATTGCTTTTCATGTGATTTTTGTTTATCTGTACATTCTCTTCATACTGGTTTAATAGGTTCCAACTAATGTGGGAACAAGATCCATTAGTATAAAAGAAAAGTTTGACACCATGATTCACCCATCCCTTTTAAGGGTGTTCCGGGGTCCTTTAAACATTTCATTCCCAATCAATAGCTTAAAAACTAAAATATCAATATTTCTGATGCCATCATACCAGATTCCAATTTTTTTGCCTTTGATATATATAAGAATAAAATTTATATTAATTTAATGTGATTCTTTAGGATCACTCTCAAACCTTGAACATAAGGTAATAACATAGAAAATTTTGTGTCTTGAGTCAGTCAAATATAATACACCTTCAATAAGATTTTGAAACTCTGTATGATCAACTTCCATTCCATCTCATTATAATAAACCTTGGTTCCCATTGAAATTGGTGTGGAAAATGGTTTCAAATTTTCCATGCCAAACTTCTTCAGAGGTTTCTTATCATACTTCTCTTGCGAAAGAAAAATGTGGTTCCTCTTCAGTAATTTTTGAAACCGAAGAAAGTATTTCATTTATCCCAGCATGGAAATCTCATACAAATTATTCATTAATTCATAAAATCTTTCAGAAGATCTTTTATCATTTCTAACAAATATAATTTCATCAACATAAACAATTACAATGAGGGAAGACTCTGAAAAATCCTTGATGTAAATATTGATGTCAACTCTTCCTTTCTTGAAACTCATATTCCTTAAACAAGAATACAGTTTGGATTACAATACCATTGGAGCTTGTTTTAGCCCATTCAAGGCTTTCTTCAGCTTACAGATAGAACTTTCATCTTTCCCAACAACAAATCCACAAGGTTTTTTAATGTAAACATCTTCATAATGATTTCCATTAAGAAATGTGGACTTCAAATCCATTTGGAATATTATTTTACCTAGTTGTGAAAAAATAGAAAGATATATTCTGATTTTTTCCAATCTAGAAAATAGAGAAAATGTCTCATAAAAATCAACACCTTCAAATTGTAAGTATCCTTTTCATAGTAATATTTTCTTATTCCTTATCACTTTGTCTTATTCATCCTGTTTGTTCCAGAAAACCCATTTTTTACTAATAACATTTTTGTCATCCGACATTGGTATGAGTTCCCATGTATCATTCTTTTTCTATCTGATCAGGTTCTTCAATCATATCCTGAATCCATTATAGAATCTCAAAAGAATTATTTACATCATTTGGATACACTTTTTAATACAATGAAGAACGGGTAACATAATTTGTGGTTCTTATTTTTTGAACCCTCTGATGTTAAAAACCAATAATGTTATGAGCCTCTACATTCTTCCCCATCCTAGGATGAGCTATTCGAATTTCATTCTCATCACATGAAATTTCTATGTATGACTCTTCATATTGAGTAGAATAACCAATGTTGGTATCATTATCAGAATTATTATTAGGACTTTCTTTATCCTATTCAGCTTCTATATTGGAAAAGGTTTTCCTTTCTTTCTCAATATTTTCAGCAACCTTCACATCATTAGAATCGAAATTTCTTCCCGTGTCTTTGTTGAATCATCTTTATCCTCTTCCTTCTAGTTCATAACCAAGAATAATTCAATCATCTCCTCTTTGTTCAAACATTAGAAGGTTTACCCCTTTTGTTCTTTATGATGCATGGAGTCCAAAAAACTCATAAGTGTTTCAAACTTGGAGTTTTTTCTTAAAATATTTCATATGGAGTCACATCTGAATGCAGACTATAGAAACATTGGTTTTGAAAATACACTACAGTAATCAAAAATTCCTCCAATAATAATGACCGAGACCATGTTCAAAAAACATAGTTCACCCAATTTCAACCAGAATTCTACTCTTACATTCAGCAACCCCATTTTGTTGAGGTGTGTATGGTGAATTGAACTCATGCCGAATTCCATGCTTCTCAAGGTGGCATTAAAACTCTTCATTATTATACTCTCCACCATTATCAATTCTCAAATTCTTCCCTGAATACTCACATTCATTATCTACTTTCTTCCTGAATGTCTTAAAGATTTTCTGAGCATCTGACTTATGTATCATGTACATAACACACGTAATGCGGGTAAAGTCATCAATGAAAGTAATGAAGTACTTATCTATATTTCTTTATTAATTTATCATTGGTCCAGATATATTAGAATGTATAATTGCATGGGTTGTTTTGAATGAATTTCAACTATCTTCTCAAAAGAGTTTGTAATATTCCATTTTTCACAAATAGTGCAACAACAATATCTTCTTCTTGATAAATCAGGCATATCTTGGACACTTTCTCACACTGATAACTTGCATATGATTCTCTCACAAAAAAATTCATATCCCTTTATTCCATAACTGATTTTTACCTACCATGCCCATGTAACAAGAGTTCTGTAGTTCGCCAACTTGGATCAATATCCATTGTGTACGTTGGCCTCTTATAACTACCTTTCCATCCTTTTCACTTTTCATGAAAAACACATTTTGTCTGAAGATAACTTTGTTTCCCACATCAATGATTTGTGAAACACTTAGAAGATTATGTTTTAATCCATAAACATGTAATTTTTTCTGAGATTTCTTATTTTCTTTCCCGGTGAATGCTGATCGAACACCTTTGACCCTCATAGATTCCTCATTTCCAAATGTAACTGTTTTTTATTTGAAGTATTTCACATTCTTCAGAAACAATAAGTCTCTTTTCATATGATAAGAACACCCACTATCAAGAATCTATGGACGTTCTCCTTTCATATTTTTCATGGATGTTTCAATATCAAGAGCTTTATGTTCTTCCTTTTCATTCATTAAATCCAGCTACTAGGATTTGTTATGAACCTTTTATTGTACTGGAAACAGTAAAAGGCATCCCATAGCAAGATGTCTAGGTTTTTCAAATCATTCACAAATATTTTTCCTATAATTGGAACCTATTTTCAAATTTTACACCAGCGTTCTCAAATTTCTACTATAGTTCCATTTCAAACATCCCTTTTTCAGAGGATTGACTACCACTCAAACCATGTCTTCCAAAACTTGTGGAATAGTAGTAATGTTGTTGATTGAACCAAAAAATGTTTTTAGTGTGTTAGAATACACCAAAATACCAGAAGTAACCATAAAATGAGTATTTACTCATGAAACTTCAATAATGACTGGAGTTGTAATCAGGCTTCTCAACAACCATCTTAATAGAACTGTACTGACCATCAACCTTTCTGTTTTCCATTGTAACTTTCTTTTTCTAATAAAATTAATTTTTAGATATATTAGTACCAGAAGTAGTAGAAATATTTCTAGACTCAATATTTTTATGTACATCGTATTTTTCAGCATTTCTGACTTTGGCCACATACACAACCATTCTACCTTTGTTCATTATCAGAACGAATTCCATCTTTCCTCTCAACATTTTAAGGTAATATGTTTGGATTCTTCATTAGTTCATTCTTACTAAAACATTCATCAACATCTATGATAGATTTTTTGAAACTAATATTCATTTTTTAGCTTTAGAAAGTTTATGTTGGATAATTTTTAACACTCCTTCTTTTTTTCTTCAGCTTTACTTCAAGTTGATCATTACGATTCTTATCATTCTCAAGAGAATTTATCAGATCATCAATCACTTTTTTCATCTTCATTTTCTCATCAAGAAAACCTTTTTGATTGTTTGACATGGAATTATCATTTTTGAACTTCTTGTTTTCCTTCTCAAGACTTCTGATATTCCTCAAACATTCTCTCAAATCTTCTTTGAAAAGATATTAACGTTGAGTTTATTCTTCTCCAGAACTGTTACTCTCGTAATCATCATTATTCACTACTGGAATAAAGGTATTATATGTAGCATTATCATCAAATTATTTCTCAGATTCATCTTTGCTATCTTCTTTTTCTTCATATTTATATAAAAAGCTTCTTCTTCTTTTATTTGAAGAACTTTTTATCCTTCCCAGTTGAATTTTTTTATCTTTGTCTGTTTTTTTCTTCCACAAATTTCTAGGCCTTTTTTTATCATCTTCACTATCTTCTTCGTTATTATTTTGAGGACAGATAGCCATAATATTACCAATGTCTTTACACTTAAAAAATTTCAAGGGCAGTTTCCCCTTGTATTTTTCTATACCTCTTTACACATTTTTAGAAAACAAGGAGAAAGTTTCATCAAATTTATTACATGCCTCATCTTTTGAATTAGATTCACCAACATCATCTTCAAAAAGAGTCTTCATTGAATTATATCTATTTATAACATTGAATGAAATTTATATATCAGCTTTTGTTTTTCTCTCCATAGTCTTCTCCCTTATCAAATTATAAGAAATTATATTTCTATGAAAATCATCTAGAGATAATGTTTTGTGGTCACTCTTTTCTAATGAAGAAACCTTAGCATCAAACTTTTCGGGAAGAATTCTCATGATATTTTCAAAAAATATAGAATCCTCCAACTTTTCACCAAGACATCATAATGCACATGAAATTTCATTAACCCTCATAATGAAGTCCCCAATGGATTCAGATTCTCTCACTTTCAATTCTTCATACTTCAGCCTCCAGATTTGTAGATTTTCCTTCTTCACTTTTGTATTTCATTCAAATATGTTCTTCAACTTATTCTATTTTCCTTTAGCTGTAGAAACACCTTTCACTCTTAAAAACTCATTCTCAAATAGATATGAGAGTAATGCATTTTTTAATCCTCCATTATTCTCAACATTCTTCTTATCAGAAGGTGTAAGAGGAACCCTGTCATCAATAGAAGAAAATCCATCAGTTGTAGTTTCATATAATTCATACCCAAGAGACATAAGATAAAGAATCATTATATATTTCTATATATGATAATTCTTTCCATCAAATATTAGAATCCTATTATTATTCACACAATTCAGATTCTCCATCATAACTTCTCTTCAAAACATCTTCATAGAACAAACAAAGGTAGCCATTTCTCTGATACTAATTGAAGTTCCCAGTAAGGATCTAAGTATCACTGATAGGGGGATGGGTGGATCAATTATATTTTATTCATTTTATTTTTCCTACTTTTCGAAACAACCTTCTCCTCTTGTTAAAGAGTTTCTTCCCTACTAAACACCCACAACCACAGGAACACTAGATTTACAAGGTTCACTACTCAGCAAGAGTATCTACGCCCTTGATATGGTTCAAAAAATATCCATTAAAAAACAATCTACTAGAAATCAATCAATTTATGTGTAATATAATTAGTAGGATATATCCTTACACTCATATAACACTTTGAAAACATTCGAATATTGTGTGTGCTCTCTCTTAGAAAAAATAGGGTAAAGTTATGTTTTTATGCATCTTAATGAACTTTCACAAATAAAATCCTTAAAAAAATTCATCACTTTCCTACCCAAAATATGGTAAGAACCTCCTTGTGAAAACAGCTTGCATGCCACTCCCTACTTGCACGCCTCCCTACATGCGTGCAACCTGCTTGCGCGCCGCTCAGCTTGCGTGCCGACCTGCTTGTGATACACTAACTACTTATGTGCCACTATTTTGAACAACTCACAACTTTTGTGCCACCTTTGGATTATACACATCACACTTCATGAACACAACTCCCTGCTTTCACACCTCTTACAACATGCGCACCACTTCTGGTTGCACTCCACTCTACTTGTGTGCCTTATAAATAACTCTTGACTAGCGTGAAACTTCAGCTTGCACGCCACATTCTACTACTACCTCGCTCAGAGCACAAATTTTATCTTAAGAGTTTAGATTCAAAAAATTATGAGGGTATACCTCTATTTATAAGCATTTTCTTGACCCTAGAAGTGAGGAAAACAGCTCAACTTGTGCGCCACTTAATGATCGGTGTCACACTCCATCACTTGTGTGTTTCTCCATCACTTGCACGCCACTCAATAACCTTCACTTCACTCCATCACTTGTGCACCACCTTATTTCCTTTATTATATTTTGATTTAATTATGTTAATATATGAATTATGTGAACATACACTTGCGCACCACTTATACTTGTGTGCCACATATGCGTTCCAATATTTAACTTGCACTCCAATTTCATTCCTTTTGCAAAAACACTTCATTAATCTCACTATCCTTCATAAGTATTATATCAAAATTTCTCCAAGATTATTATATTTGTGTAATGTAAATCAGCAAAGCATCATCATAGTTTTCATGGACTTTACATAGTGATTTTATTTATACTCTTTTGACAACCAAAGAAAACATTCTGCAAAAAGCACACACTTCTAACTTCCTTCTACATTCAACATGGTCCCAATATTTATTAACACTATTAAAACCATTATAGATGATGTTAGTGTAAAATAATCCAAATGGAAACCCAAAGTACAAAATTTCATTTCAATTTACATTCCATTGAGACTTATTCATTATTATGCACCAATTCACATTTATATGGTGCATATAATATCCTTTGATATATTGTATCATGAATCTCATTCTTCTCAAGATATTATGTGTTTAATTTAATGTTTTTCTTCATTGAGATAATGATTCAAATATTCCAAATTATTATGGGACACATAGAAATGCATAAATATTATTTTTCAAAAAAATGTTTTAATGATATGTTAATGGAATTTCTATTCATCATCATCAACAACCCTTGTTGTTACTTATCCTCCACTAGGAAATTCCTGATAAATCTATATTATTTATTCAATATAGGTATTTTATAAGGGATATTGTTTATTATTCAATTCTATTATTCAATTTTTGGAATTATTTAGAAAGGTATGACACGTGTGGGGCCCATTCTGACTGCCCCTCGATGCATCAACTTTCTTAAAAGATGAAATAGTTGGAAAAAATAGATGGGTTTTTACCTGATATGATAAACATCCTTGTGAAAGGTCTCTATGGTAATGGTTTCAGGTAGATAGGAAACATCGTGTCAAGTAACCAATCATCCCCCTCATTTAGACTCAATTATTATCTATCCATGAGATTTTTCATCGACATATCTATGGATGTATTATATTATCAGATTATTGATATAGATGATATTTTTTTTTCTTTTTTATTATCATTTCATACAGATTGTTCCTTGTCTAGTTATTTGAATGATGTGAGTTATATGTTATTTACCTTACCATGTTGATTTATTCACATTTATTCAATTTTTCTTCCATTTTACAAAACCTTAATATGTATTTTAGCTCACCCATATTGTGATCCATTTCCCTAGGTTATAAAGAGGAATACTTTGAATGAGTTTTTAGGATTTTGTTTGTTTATATTTATTATATATCATGTTTGTAGTTCCTATTTCCCAATGCACTATGGGTATCATGTATATAATATGGCCTTCCAAGACTACTAAATTGATTGTTCCTTCAATATTTAATTCCATACAATTCATGATAATGTAATAAAATAATGCACCAACTTTAGGTTTATGTGGTCGGGGTATTAGAGTTGGTATCATTGGATTTTTACCAGAAACCCTAGAAACTATATTAATAAAATATAGATTGGTGAACATAACACTAAAATAGACTTTGAGGATAAGTATATAAGAACATCAATGAATTTTGGTAATGTAGAGATTATGTGGGTATTACTAAGAATATATCCCAGTCTGGAGATTACAATTGGATGTGGTTCAGAAACAGATGTACCAAGGAGTTACAAATCCAACAAGGTGTGTCTGGACTTACTCAGCGTAATAGGGTACACAACAACATTCTTTATTAAATTCATATTTTGACACACAAGGAGGATATTCCTAATATAACTGAAAATTTATTTATAGACAATTATGAAAGATTTAAAAGTAAAATTCTCCCAAATAAACTAGTAACTACAATTCCTGGATTTAAGATGCATATATTTAAGTTATTTCCAATACCATATTTGTAATTATAAGTTAGGATTTTGTGAACAAATATACTATATTCCAGTTTTAGAAATGGATCCTAAAAGGACGAACGGTGTCAATACTCATCGGAAATATAGTGATTGACCTATTAAGGAATCCAATATAGCTGGTATTGGAATGAAGAAAATCATCGAAGTAGTATGGTAACATAATTGGGTTATAAAAAATAACATTGATCGGATGGAGTAACATATTCTTTGGATACAATCTCCGATGTTTTGTCAATTTATTCAATAGAAGACTCACTGATTTTGTGGGACAACTAATCCAATTATTGTTGAGAAATGGAATTATTCTCTAGAGAAGTTATTTATGGCAATGGGATGCAAGGAAATGGAAAAGTTTACAACTGTTGTGTATTGTCTCCAAGGTGATGCTGATTAATGGTGGCCCCTAATCACAAATTCTTGGGAGTAAGAATAAATGTAACTCATGGAATTAAGATAATTTTAGGATAGATTCTTCGATAATTACTTCCCACATGATGAAAAAATTAAGATGAATAAAATTTTATTTAGCTTAAGAAAAAATTAAGAAGAATGTTTTGTGTATTATGAATCCACCTTTACAAGTTTGTCCATGTATGATACAGATTACATACGTAACATGGATTTAAAGATGTACCAATTCATTGAAGTTCTTAAGAAAAATATCTTATGGGAGTTCATCTCCCAATGTATTTCATCATGAGAAGATAGGGTTTTTTGTTCCATCAAAACAGAGAATAAATTCTCAAGATCTAATGTATTCATAGGGAACCAAGATAAGAATAGATCATCTAATCACCATGAAAAAGGGAATGAATCAAATAAGAGGAATAAAATTGAGATATTTACATGTTGCAAAAACAATGTAATGATTCACCTTGGGAAATACCAGAAGTGAATGAGAGTTTATTAAATATGTAGTGAAATGGGATCACCTTGATAAAAAGTGAAAGGGGAAGAAGGAATACACTGTTATTTAGTGTTATAATTAAAATAATATTAATCACTATACAAACAAACACTCTAAGTATTAATGTAATCTACCATAGATGAGGACAAGGGGATATGGGAATTCATATATGATCACTAAGGTAGAGGTATAAGTGCAAAATTATGTATTGGTAAGAACATTAATTCTATCTTAAAATTTTTCCAATGACTTATTTTATTTTGGATCATCACACTTTTTTATGTCTACCTAGCTCACCAAGAAAATTATATTCTTTAATTTTTATTTAATTGTGGATTTTTAGTCAAAACTCCTAAGGGAAGTTGTTTTTGAAAAAAAAAATTACATGTCATGTAGCCCCCATCATGACACATAGATGTTCTTTAAGTGAAAAAATAATTATCATATCTATGGTTGTCTATTATATATTCATTGATATATACTAGCTCTCAAAATAAAAGATAGAATTTATTTTGAATAGGAAGGAGATTCTAAATTTTGAGGATGATTTAGAATCCCTAATCATTAGATAAGAAACTTCTTCACCTGATTATTCTCTAGACCCAACCCTAGTTGCTCTACTAAAAGTAATTCATGGGAATGAAGAGAAATAAAAATATCTAGTTGTGAAGAATGTAATATTAAAATTGGGGATGTACCTAATGTGTAGGAATACATTGATCTATTTCCTGAGGAATTATATAGACATCCCTTTGAGTGTGAAGTAAAATTTTCCATTAATTAAATTCTTGATGCAAGGCCAATATTAATTTCTCCCTATAGAATTGACACTATAGAATTATTTGAGTTAAATAATCAACTAGAGGATCTGGGAAATATGGAATTTATTCACCTTAGTATTTATTCATGGGGATCCCACGTTATCTTAATTAATAATAAATTTGGATGCATGAGGTTGTGTGCAGATTATAGGGAATTCAATAATATTACAATAAAGAAAAAGTATCATCTACATCGTGTTGATGACCAATTTGATCAAATTCAAAGAGACCATTTTTTCCAATATTGATTTTAATTCTGAGTATCACCAATTGTGAGTGAAGAAGGAGGAAATTACAAAATTGTATTTTCAGACCGGGTACAAATATTACATATTTATAGTAATTACATTTTTATTGACTAAATTACCCTATTTTTTATGGTCCTAATAAAGAGTGTATTCAACGAATATGTTAATTATTTTTGGGGATTCATTAATGATATTCTTGTGTATTCTAAAATTTTTGAGGATGATGAAAATCACTTGAGGACCATTCCTAAGACCCATTGAGGGGTAGAGACATATGGTAAATTTAGTAAGTGTGATTTATATCTTCAAGAAGTCTATTTTAATAGCCATATTGTATCCATGTATGGAATATTAGTTGGTCTAATAAAGAAAAATTAATTAAATGAATGTATTATGACAACAAACACAACCATGATATATTGTTTCATTGGTTTGGAAGGATTATATTAGTGGTTCATTCCTAATTTTTATTGATTGGATAACCCATTAACCAAGCTTACACGTAAAGGTGTTATGTTTTTTTTATCAAAGGAATGTTTAGAATTATATGATGAACTGAAGAGAAGAAAAGTCTATGATCTGATTTTAATCACAACATTTGGGAGTTTTGAGTTTTTCATATATAGTGATGAATCAAAAAAGGGACCTGGTTAGATACTGTATATACAATAAGTAAATTGATGATTCATGAATAAAACTATACATCCCATGATGTTGAGTTAGAGGCTGTAATCGTTTCTTTGTTAATATGGATACATTATCTCTATGGTGAATGATGTGATATATACACAAATCATAGGAGCTTGAAATACATATTCTCATAGAAAGATATCAATATGAGACAAAGTTAATGGATCATGATACTGAAAGATTATAATTTATCACTACACTACCACCAATGGTAAGAAAATAAAAAAGGATATGCTTTGAATTGGAATTATCATGGATTTCTAACCCAGATAAGGATTCAAAAGGATCTTTTTTTCATTGATAAAGTAATTATAGATATGGGAATTTAAATGGAAGGGGAGAAATTAATATACTTTCACATTATTGGAAAACCATAATTTTTAAGAATGGATAAATAATTATTAATATGATAATGATGACTTCCAGAAGAAAATTAAAGGCCTGAATGAAGAAAAATTATAAAATTTTGTTCCTGAAGATGAGGACCTAAAATTTAGAAAGAGAATATGTGTTGCATAAATACCTAAACTAAAATTTAGTTTTTAAACATTGATCATTTGAAAAAATTCATTATTCACCATGAGATAATAAAAATGTATAGATATTTGAGGGAATTTTTTCATGGGATAACATGAAGCGGTAAATTTATGATTATGTATCCATATGTTTGGTTTTACAACAAGTAATGGTTTTGATTAAGAATCCTAAAAGATTACTAAAACCTATTCCTATTCTTGTGTTGAAATGGGATGAAATTTCTATGGACTTTGTTATAGGACTACAAAAGAATCCTAGGAATAATGATGCGATATGTGTAATCATTGATCACCTAACCCAATATTTCTCATTTCCATTCTATAAGAGAAGACCTAACTCTTGAGTTCCTAACAAGGATATATAATAATGAATTTTTAAGACTTCATGGTGGGAATATATCAATTTTTTCTAATTGAGATCCCCACCTTACATTAAAATTTTGGAAAAGTTTTGAGAAGGATCTTCACACAGAGCTTCATTTGAGCACTTCCTACCATCCTAAATATGATGGACAGTCTAAAAGAGAATTTCAAAAAATGGAAGTACATGTCAGAAAAAATATATTTTCTTAACTCTGAAGAAAAGGACATTGAACCTGAACATTCATAAAATGAAGAAACCATAATGCTTCATGATACTAGAAAACAAGTATTGAAAATTGTGAAAACTCATATAGTAAAGGTTATCTTGAGAAATCAAAAAATGTAAGAAGAAACATAGGAACCAGAGGATTCCATGAAAGAGAAATACCCAAATAGTTTTAAAGTAAATACCCATAAAATTTCAAAGAATAATATTTTTTGGTGAAATGAATGAAACACCCCCATGACATTACCATATTTTACTTTTAGACTATATTTAATTCTTTTGATATCTTATAATGCACGCAACACCAGGTTTAAAAAAATGCTATTTGTCACATTTTTCTAAGTAAATTAAACTATAACACATATAGAGAATTTATAAAGTGAATTTATATGTCATGTATACAATAAATACTTTAACATTCATGCAATATATTTTAAAAACATAAGATAAGAACAAACACAATAATACCCATAAAATCTTATATTTTTATAAAAGTACAATTACCACCTTTTATTGGAGAACGTATTTTAAACCCAATTATTGACTTTTTTATATATTATATTTGAAAAAATAAACTTCCTCCTTTAAATAGTAATATAAAAATTTACTTTGGTTTATTTTGTGTTAATTTTCTGATAAGTTTCATGTTTTGATGAATAGTGATAAAATATTTCATTTTAATTGATTTTTTTGTGTAAATAATATATAGTGTGAAATTATCTTTGTGATTTGTTTTAATGTATAATTTTATCATGATTAAAACATATTATACAATTTAGGTTATATTCATCAATTTTACATTGAAAATTAATATAAAAACATTACAATTGTCTGTACACTTTCACTTTAATAACCTGTATTGTCATTCCATCAACGAGATTAATTTTAAATTAACCAAAAAAACTTTTGTGTTTTGAATATAGAAAAACATATTCTATATTTTCAATATTCTTTTTAATTATGTAAATCGGTATCTTTTATTTTTGGTCATATGAATAGTATATTTAGTAATATTTTAATTACCCCAACTAAGGATAAATTATGTAATAATGGGTAAAATAAATTTATAAAGACCATTTAATTACCCTAAAACTTATAATAATTTCATTAGATGTGTTTTTATTGACAAAAAGCATAAATTGTCCGATTTTAGGGCCTCTTCGAGCCACTTAGATGACTTCAAACCTTATTTTATGTTATTTTATGGGAAGTCCAATATGTCAAAATATTGTTTTTAATAAGTTTTATATTTTTCATATATTAGAATTTAGATGATAGATTAGACTATAAGTAGTAATTTTAAATATAAAACTATTATATTCAAAATTATAATTTATTTTAAATTTTTAGGGAATAAATAATTAAAATAAGGGCTTCTACAATGATTATGGATAAATTGATTAATTAATGGACATATCAAATAATTGTTATTACAAATATTAAAATAAATTTTTTGATATAATTCATGTCATAAATGAATTTTATATACAACCTTAACATATTAGTGATGTATTAATGTTACTTTTTAGATTTTATCTTGTGTATTGATATTTTCTTAAAAGACAACAAAATGAATAGTGTCAAAATTGACATTAGTGCTATTTTAAAATAAATAATACTTTATTAAATGATATAAAAATAATAAAAATATAAACATCATAATAATTATTTTAATAATGTCTTAAATATCATCCATGTCTCATTTATAGTTCCATTGGAATTTTATTGTTACTATATTAACCTTTAAAGAGTAAAATGCCAGGTTGTCACAGTAAAAGTTAAAGAGTTTAACTAAGGGTTAATGCCAAAAGATAAGGAACATAATGTGACCTAAACTTGTGAAAAAAATATTATTTAAATGGATTTAGACCCATAATTTACTAATATTAAAAATTACTCACTTTGGAGACATTTTTAATAGAAAATGAATTTATATTAATTTTATAGTTTGAGAGATTCCAAAAGTACCCCTCACATCAATTATAAAAAGGAACACCCTCACTCAAAACTTCCCACCAATTTTAAACATTTATCTCGAAAAAAACCTTATCAAAAAAGCTCCCAACTACCATAAATAGTTTGGATGATTTTATAAAATCCTTTCAAATCATTTCTAGAAAACCTGGTTTTGCAAGAAAAATGATTTTCGACCAAAGAGGGAAATGTAGTTTGATTTTATTAAAACAAATTCCCAATAAATTTAATTACAAAATGATAGTGAAATTTAAATATTTATAGTAAAATTAATAAATAAACTTTTTTGATGAAAAATGAATGGGTTTATTATCCGATGATAAAATAACTTCCTTCAAAGGAATTTCAATCATAAAAAATATCATTTAAAATGAGATTGTAAAATAAGCCCTCAGAAAGGTCATAATGAAAATAGAAAATTATTCGATGAATTATATATGTGTATTAAAAGTAAATAAATATAAAAATAAATTAATAAAATATAAGGTATTAAGAATTCATTACACATATAATATTTGAATATCAAAGACAGTGAATAAGTAATATAACTGAATCCCAGGAAATTGAGTTATGAAATTATTGACCACATGTTTAATTTTAAGTAAATTACCCATGTAATAAAAAATTTAATTTTTTACCTCAAATACCATGAAATAATAATGAATCATTCTATTACATGTTAATGGGCCATTATTTTCACCATATAAAATAAACTAGGTGCATAACATTACAATATTCCTCAATAAAGGGAAATTGAATTGATTTCCCTTACCTCACACATTGTTTTTAGTTTAATGTGATTTGAATTCTTGTATAATGTTTTTAATAATGTAATTAATTTATAATATAAACATATTCATTTTTATAATATGATATTAGGTCCTCTTATTAAATTTCACCACCCACTTGTTAGTAATATATAATTATATCCATTGTTTCGGGTGGTTATTAAATTATTTTCTCAAGCATTTTTTATAGTGAAAGTATTATTTCTTGTTTATAGGATATATTTACATATTATCAATAATTATATTGATTTTAAAAATATAAAATTTACTCTGTGGATATATTTTTAGAACCATTTATGAAATTGTCACATGGAAAATGAATCACATCTCTTTATGGATCCAACAGGGTGTACATACACAGGAGCGAAGATGTCAATCCCTTAACTAGTAAAATTTTAAGGAAGTGGGTGATTTATTAATTTTTAATAATCAATATAAGGTCATATATATCACATATATTCATTATATTTTTCTTTATCTCCTTCCATATAAATCATAAGTGAAAAAAATCACATCTATTCGTGAGGTGGTAGTTTACTGTAAATATGTGCAATGTTATCGTTTTTCAAAAAGGAATGTAAATAAGAAGGTATATGTTATATTAGAAGTAAATATGTATAATAAAATTATAAATATCATGTTGATTTTTTAAATCCATAATTATATCCATCCTTGATTGGTTGTGATGTAAAAATAATTACATTGGTTCGTGAGGTGGTAGTCCTCCATATAAACGATCAATGATTTCATTTTCCATTTCATAGAACTGGTCATGGATATAGGTTATTAAATTAATATAATAACATATACATATATTAAATATAATATGGTTATTAAATAATCATGGTATAATAATATTTCAAAGAGGAGTAATAACAAACGAAATAGAAACACTTGATTAAAAACATTGCCTCTTCTTTAGTAAACTTTTTTTGGTTTGAAAAAAACATGCTAGGATGAGTTTAGTATAAAAAGAGATATATTATTTTTGGAGGGGAGTAAAGAAGTTATTTAGGAAGTTATATCTAGAAACAAATCCCTTTATAAGTATGAATAATGGAGGAGAGGGGGTGGCCTTTATAAGTGGGGGAGAGGGAATACCTGGTATTTTTGAAAAACATCAATCACAACCAAATTTTTATCCTTCCAAAATTCTATAAAATGGGTAATTAATGAAAATTATAGGTTATATGTTCTAAATATTTCTATTAAATTGGTGTTGTAATTGTTTTGGATCATTTTAACCCTTATTTTCAAAGTTTAACACCCTGTTAAGTGCCTTTTTACTTTGACCCCACTAATTATTTTTTACGAATTTCACTATTCATAATTGTAAAAAAATAATGCTAAGTTATTTGATAATAAATATTACTCCTATTAAATATGAAATCAATTTATCTAAATTAAATTTATTGATGTGGTCGAGTCAAATTTAAAATTATACCCTCTTACACGATGAAATATATGGTTTGTAAAGAGAAAATTCGCACAAGTATGAACGATTTTTATATTGATATTAAACATAAAATATATCAAAATATCCTAATTTTTTAAGTTTTAAAATAATTAATCTAATTTTAGATAAGAAAATTTAAAGACCATAAAATTCCATTTAATCTTTTTTTAAATTATTTGGGATTTTTACGAGTCTGCAAAAATTGATGGCGCGTGATTCTGAGGACTGATGTGCCGAGAATGAATTTCTGAACTTTTTAGGTATGTTCTGTAAATGTGTGGGAATCATTCTCTATATTTTGAACCAGTGCTCGAAATTGAAATCTGATTGCACTGTTGCATCTATAGCACTGGGATTCACTAAATGGAATATTTACATTGATCGGAGTTGGTTAGGAGAAAAAGATAGTTTATGGACTTTTTAAAGATTAATTAAAAAACATGTAATTGTTATTTATTTATTTTTTCTCCAATGAATGAGAGAATGTGGGGGTACTGATGAATTTTCAATCCATTTAATGCATTTACTCATCAACAATGCAACTCCCTGATTGTGAATTAAAAGAGGTTCATTAATTCATTTAATGAACCACATTAATTCCTCAACATGTTACTCACATTTCCCCTCTTATTTAAATGGAGCTTGAGGTGGGGTTTTGGAATAGATTTTTCAATTGAGGAAAATATTGTGGATTTATGTGGCAAAATCCACTGACGGTGGACAAAACCACTAGTGGGAATGATCCGGGGTCGACGCACACCGACGACTCCCTCCAATGTGGATGCTCCTCCCGCCGCAACCGCGACACCTCCAACGAATCTCGAGGTGGGGGGGGGGGGGGTTTGGTTGGTTTTGGTTTAACATGACTAAAATGAGTTTATTCAATCATTGAAGTTAGATAAAATTTCTCCCACTTTCTATCATGTTAACGCGGAGGGCGTGGGCCGAACGAACAAGGCTCGTACCCTCTGTTTCTTTATTCATGTTGCATTATTTGGGGACAGATTTCCTCGATTTTGACGGCAACATGAGATAGAGGGTCACACTATGAAAATGGCAGTCTGGGAGACTCCTAGGTGCATACAACACCAAGAACAGACCACTAAAGCACCTATGGTGGACCATAGAATGAACGGATGACACGCCACACTGGCGACGTCTGACGATAGCCAGAGGAGACTAGCGGCACCCCACTGCGGGCAGTGGGAAGGCGGCGCACCGTCTCATGCCACGGTAGCCAAAGGAGACTGGCCCGAGCCGACCGCATGGGAGAAGGGTGGTGAGTATAGGCACCAGCGGCGGCAGCATCCACGACAAGAGGGGGCAACGTGGCCCCACTCCGTGTTGCGTCGGCTGGAGATCGGTCATCCATCTGGCTGACCGTTGCATGTTGTGGGGAAGTTCCCCACTGTACGAATGAAATGGTACCACATTCATTGGGCCAGCTAGAGAAATGATCCACCATTATGCAGACACGGGCTGACTGAATGGGCCGGACCTGCGTCCCAGGCCCGTAAACCAGCTGGGATGACCCCAATGGGTCGGACTAGGGTAGGGCTACGTAGACCCCAGGACCCGTTGCATCGGGCCGGCCTGACCGAGTCGTACCAGGCCTAGTCCCAATTGGCCCCCAAATAATGGAACGCCAGTAACTGACAATGAAGGTGTCCGTTTGACACATCGTAAGTGGCATTGGGACCCCTTTTTTGGGAAGCGGTCCCTTTGGTATATTCCAGTGGGCCTGATTGAGCTGGTCCGGAATGAGGTGTGATCACCCTCATTTCACAGAAAGGGGTGTAACTAACAGATTGAGCATTCGATCGATGCATCGTCTATGGAATAATGACCCTTGTGACAAGGAGGTCCTTTGGAGATTCTCTAGGTCAGTTTTGACAGAGTTTTATGTGTAACCTGGTTTTCATCATACTTGAATCCAACTGGTCCCTTTTTACAAAAGTTCCCATATCTCACAGACCGGGTGTCCTATTGATGTTTTCTCTATCACGTTGGGACCCCTATGACGGGATGGACCCTTAGGTATTTTGTTTGAGTAACTTCATACTTGTTGCAATATGACCGATGGAATGAGGAGCAGAGTCTTCTGGAGATGAGGCATGCTTCGTGTGGGAATCCAGTGGCTGGATTTGACATGAAGAAGAAGGGCAACCAATACGGGTCAGCATTAGAAAATCGAGAGTCGGATGATCTAACTGTAAGTCTAATCATCCCTACCTATGTACCAGTGGCTAATACATGTCATCACCAGTGACTAATTTAGGTCATCACATGTGACAAATAAGGGTTAGCACCAGCAACCAATACAGGTCAGCAACAGGTAGAGCTCCAGGGCAGAAGCGACAACTGTTTACTTTCTTTTATTTTTCTCGGGATTCTATTCTGGACCACTATTTGATGTTTATAGTTGTAAATGTTGTTATACTTTACTCTCAATGTTATACCTTACTTATTTTGGTTGTTTACTTCAGTTTACCTTTTTGAGGGTGTACATATCTTTAAGGAAATGCCATCCCTATTCAGGAAAAACCTTCCAGGGCTAGTCACCAACTCCTGGCCTATGGAAGACTTGCTTGGGTTATTTATGTCCGGGCCGTGTGGGATGTGTTTTGACAAAGTGATATTAGATCGCATTCGGTTATCCTAGAAAAACTAAGACTATCCTTTGAGTGAGGCAATGGTGGAATGTTTCTTGAGTTCAGTTTTTAGTAAATTCATTATATTGTTGGTGCAATGGGTGAAATATCTATACACTAGGACCCTGAATTAAATTTTATGACTTGGTAAATGAACACACTGGTTACTAGTGTTTTGAAAAGTATTATTGTACTTTCTTGAGTCATCTCACCAGTTATAACTTATTGACCATGGAATATCTGTTTCTTACAGGATGACTCCACAAAGACATCCATCCAGGGTTCATATTAGAGATTGTAAAAGTGGTCACTAAGTGATGAGGAGTCATTAAAGCGACCACTCATAGTGATGGCACCTTCATGTGGTGTACCAGTAACACTACCACTCGTTGAGCAGCAGATGAAACCAGTAGATAATGCATGCTGACTGATCATGTGGAATGAGTTCGAGAGACAGAGGCTTCCAAGGTTTCGAGGCGAGACGGACCCCCAGGCAGTAGAGGGCTGGTTTTAGGTGGTTTTGTGGGTCTTTTACTTTGTAGAGACACCGGATGAACAAATGATGATCTTGGACTCTAGCCTTAATCAAGGCCTGACATGACGATGTTGTAACTCAACGATCTAGGTGACTGAGGAGATGACCCTTACATGGATGGATGTTGAGAGCCTTTTTAGGGAGGAGTTTGTGCCAACGAAACAACGCTCTGTGCATATTCAGGAGCTACTGCATCTGCATTAGGGTAGCTAGACTGTGGCCCAATACTCAGTGAGATTTTTTGATCTCTCCCAATACTCCACTGACGTGGTATGTGTCCCTAACATAAGGTCCCATACATTTAATTAGGGGTTCTGACGAGAGATTCGAGCTGCTTTAGTTTCTCTCTGCATCCCTAAGTCGGATGGGGTGTTATAGTGATCCCTATTGATGGAGAGATTCCATGCCGATCAGGAACCGATAGTGAGATCCCTTACCAGATGATAGGTAGCCGAGTCAACTGCAGCCTCCAAAAGATAGATGACATAGAATCCCTATAGGGATAAACCTTCTGGAGGGCGATCCTGGGACACATGGTCATAGGTCTGAGGATTGAGAGGCATAGGGAGCAACCAGCAAGGCATTATCTATTTTTCCAGTGGGGACAGGGTCACAGAGCTCGTGACTTTCCGAATCACCCCGTGGATGATTGGTAGATCGTGGATGGGCCACCAACGCAGCAAAATTGATAGGAGCCTAAGCATCAGCCAAGTGACAAATGAGTTAGGGGAGCAGGATGTGTAGGGGGAGGTGGTAAGGGTCACCAAGAACTTCCACAACTACCCCTAGGTAGTCCACCATAAGCTGAGGGAGCAGTTGGATGGGGACAACCCAAGTTACAGGCAGTAGAGGATCTTGATTCAGATGTCCTTGAGATGATATGAGGTATGATCTGTATATTCTCATCTTTAGCATCAGTTCTTATCGACATAGGTGATAGCCATTATTTCCTTACTGAGAAATTAGTTTCAGAATATTAGATTCCGACTAAGATTTTAGCTCAACCTTTGCATTTGGATACTCTTAAGGGAGGAGATTCAATAGTCACACACTAGTGATGACTGTCTGAACTTACTCTCGGAGGAGAGAGTTTTAGATTGGATATTCTAGTAGAGGTGTTTAAGCCCTATGACATCATTCTAGGCATGGACTGTCTATTAGCAGTTCATGCATATATTGACTACATGAGACATATAGTATGATGTACACACAGAGATGGAGGTCAGTTTTCCTTTGTTGGTGACAAGGAAAACAGAGCTGCACAAGATGTACTTTCACTTAGGAGGGTACAACCGATTATATATCAAATGGCTTGCTTGACCTTCGACACAGTGTATGAGGTGAGTCTACAGTTCCCAGCAATGGTGGATGAGTATGAGGACATCTTTCTAGAAGATATCCTAGGACAAACTCCATGTAGATATGTAGAATTTGGCATTTATTTGTACCAATTAATATCATTGATATCTGCACTATCATATCAGATAGCTCCTATGGAGCACCTTGAGCTGTGGGCATAGTTTAAGGACATGTAGTGGAAGGGATTTGTAAGGCCCAATGTTTCTCCATGAGAATCCCTGATGTTGTTTTCCAAAAAGGCAGATGGATGTTTGAGGCTATGCATGGACTTATTGTGCCTAAACCAGGTGACCGTGAAAAAAAGTATCCTTTCCCGAGGATCGATGATCTCCTTGACTAGTTGATGGGAGATCATTGGATTTCAATGATATACCTCAAATCAGGCTATCACCAAATCAGAGTCTGAGATGAGGATGTACAGAAGAAAACCTTATAATTTTGGTAGGGCCATTAAGAGTTCTTGATAATGTCTTTCGGCTGGACCAACACTCCAGCAGTGTTCATGGGGCTCATGAACTAGATCTTTCAGCCATACATTTATCTCTTTGTAGTTTTCTTCATCAAAGACATCTTGTTGTACTCAACATTCAAGGAAGGGCAGGTTGTAACATGAGGATAGTTCTATACACTCTCTGGGAGCACTAGTTATATAGGAAGCTCTTGAAGTATGAGTTATGGATATTGAAGGTCAACTTCTTGGGACACGCCATCTCAGAGGGTGGATTTAAAATGGATCCGGCAAAAATCGAGGTGGTACATTCTAAAGAGCCACCTATGATTGTTACTGAGGTGTAGAGATTCCTTGGATTAGTAGTATTCTATTGGAGGTTCATACCTTATTTCTCTAGAGTAGTAGCATCTATGAATTCCTTGATGAAGAAGGGGAAATCCATCCTCTGGTTAGAGACATTCTAGTAGAGCTTTAAATAGTTGAGGCAGAGCCTGACCAGTTCTCCCATCCTAAGGTTGTTGGAGGAGGTCACTGACTACATTGTTTTTTGTGATGCATCAGGGTCCAGAATCAGTTGCTTCCCGTTGCAGGATGATGCAATGATTAATTATGGATCAGGAATGCTGAGGCCTCATGAACAAAATTATTCAAATCATGACATGGAATTGGAAGTTGTAGTCTTCTCACTAAATATTTGGCAACACTATTTGATGGTTGAGCGGTTCATTGTTTAGTCAGACCAAAAGAGTCTCGTATATATCGTCACACAGAAAGAACTGAACTTGAGACCACAACATTTTCTATAGATCCTCCAGGAAAATGACTTTGAGATAGTCTATAATCCTGGGATGGGGAATGTAGTAGCAGATTCACATAGCTAGAGATCGAGTTCATAGATACAGAGCAAGGCTTTAGAGTAGTTAGCCTCACTTTAGATATCCTACGTCGATAGAGATGAGAAAGTCTACCTCCAATTGACGGTGGTTTTCCCTCCTCTACTTTTCTGAGTAGGGGAGGCACAACATGGAGATATCAGCTACATGACTACACGTGCTCAGATATCCCCAGGCCATGTACCTGACATATATTTTGAAGGTGTGGACCATGATATCCTTTTCAGAAGACGTACATTTGTGATGGTGGTGCTACGAGAGGAGGTGATGAGGTAGTTCTTTACATCCCCCTAATAGTATATCCCGACTTGATGAAGATGTATCAGGACCTCCGACATCAGTACGGGTGGCCATGGATGAAGAAAGTTATGGCTGAGTATGTTTCTTGATGCCTCACTTGATAGTAAGTGAAGGCCAAGCACCAGGTACTGGCATGCTTGACCGAACCCCTCGAGATACCAGAGTGGATGTCGGAAGGGATATCAATGGGTGTTGTGATGTGGTTACCATGTACGTACATAGGGAACAATACCATTTGGGTGATCATTGACCAACTCACCATGTCAGCCCACTTCCTTTCTATTCGAGCCAAGGGTTCGGTAGAGAGCTTGGGACGTCTCTACGTTCAGAAGATCATGTGACTTCATGGGGTTCCTTCGCCAATAGTCTCATACCGTGATTCATGATTCACATCCAGGTTGTGGATATCACTGCAAGAGGCTTTCAGGACTCATGTTTTCATTATCTCGACTTTTCCCCCATAGATATATGGTCTGACTGAGTAGACGGTCAAGACATTGGAGGACTCACTTCATGCATGTGTCCTAAATTTTGGTCGCAGTTGGGAGGACCACCTACCCTCAGTGGAGTTCACATACAACAACAGATAGAACTCCACCATTGGTATTGACCATTTTTGAGGAATTGTATGGATGACCATGCAGATCACCCTTGTGCTGGACTGATCCAGGAGATCTAGCACACATGGGCCAAGAGATGGTACATGATACCACTAAGAAGTTTCATGTCATCCAAGTGAAAATGAAGACTACACAAATCCTACAGAAGGCCTATGCTGATAAGAGATGGATTCCACTTGTGTTCCCTATGGGGGACCACGTATTCTTGTGATTCTCCCCTTGATGGAGACTGTAGATATTTTTCCATGGAAGAAAACTCTCACCAAGGTATATCAGATCATTCCAATCTCTTCAGAGGATTGGCAAGGTGGTGTACTGCTTAGAATTTCCACCATAGATGGAGAGGGTTGAAGACATCTTCAACGTATCCCAGCCGAGGAAATACGTGCATTACCCATCTCATGGGATTGACCATGTCCAGTTGGAGATTGTCAACAAGGCGAATTTTTTTTTAGTACCTAGTATAGATATAGGATTGACAATAGAGGATCCTTCATGGGCGGTCAATACCTATAGTATGTGTTTTGTGGTAGCACGATAATCATCAGGAGAGCACATTAGAGGGATAGGCTCCCATGCATGTCCTATATGCCTCTTTGTTTTTGTAGAATTGTTCGTCTTTCAGGGAAATAAATCCCCAGGTGGCGATAATGTAAATACCCGACAATTCAATGTAATTTGTTTTAAATTATTTGGGGTTTTTAAGATTCTTTAAAAATTGACGGCGTGTGATTTTGAGTCTTGGTGTCCTAGAATGAATTTATAATATTTTTTAGGTATGTTCAACAATCGCGTGGGGCTACATTTATTATCTTTTGAAACGGTTCTTGGAATTGAAATCTGAGAGAACCGTTGAATCTATAGCTCATGGATTTGCTTAAGGGAAGCTTCACTTTGAACGCAGATGGTTTGGAGAAAAGGATAATTTTAGGCTTTTTAATGATTAATAAAATAACATATAATGGTTATTTTTTTATCCAACATATGAGAGGTGGTCGCGGGACATGTGACTTTTCGAGCCATTTAATGGCTTGACTCATCGACTGCACAAATCCACCATTGTGAACTAAAAAAGTTTCATTAATTCATTTAACAAACCTCATTAATTCCTCAACACATTACTTGTAACACCAGAGATTTTTATGAGTAATATTTTGTTTCTATGTTATATATATATCATCAAAAGAATCTTTCACTACACACTATATTGGCTTACTTTACACGCAATCACGACCTTCCTCGACAGCTTGCGTTGTATGCAATACCGAGTTTCACTAAACGACGATATGCTATTAAAATATTATTTAAAATAGCCGTTATGAATAGTAATAACCACTTTTTGAAATTTTATCTTTCAAAATGGACCTCATTTTTGGATTCGGAATACCGAAATTAGCCTAGGGTGAAATTTTGGTATTTTTATGAAAACTTTCAATTTTTGATGAATAGTGAAACCACTAAGTGGTAGGTTAAAAACTGAATTTTTCATAAAACATAATTTGACCGCTTCTGTGAATGGAATTTCGAAAATCCGACAGACACGGTTGATATCAGTAAGTAAAATGTTTTTCAATGAGATAAAAATAATTTTTTGGTGAATAGTAACTTTTTCCTTTTTTTTACCGCGGTTAATAGTAAATATGGTAACTAAGGGTAAATATGATATTACTATTACCATAACACATTTCCTAATTCTATTGGATAAGTGTAATTCGACCAAAAACAACCTTATGAATATAATATGACCATTTAGGTCTACTTGGATTAGATTATGACATTTAATATTATTTTATTTAATGAATAGTTAAAATAGTTAAAAGCAAAGTTTAATAATTAAATTTTTTTTAATATGGGGTTATACATAAGATAAATTAGACTATAAATATTCATTAGAAAGATAAAACGATTTCCTACATAATTATATTTTATTTATAATTTTTAAACATTAAATAAATTAATTTATTTATGAAACAACGATGATGCAGTAATTACCCTTTTAAGGAAATGTCAACATAATTGATGTTATAAATGCTCAAATAAATGTAATTTGAGACTTTTCATGAATTCAAATAATTTTATAGGTTACTATGATATATTAGTGTTGATTTAATCAACTTGGTTAGAACATATAACTCTGTTATGACTTTCACAAAAATCATATATCAAATAGTGTCAAAATTGACACAAAATAGTTTCTAAATCAAATATTATATTATTAATTGTTATTTTTTTCCAAAAACTCTAAGGTTCGGAAAAATGACTTAGATAAGGATATATATTAATAATAAACAACTTGGGGTTCGTTTGTCATGTTATAGTAAGTGTATTAACCATATAGTGTAAGAAAACAAAAAGTCACGGTAAAAGTTAAATTATTTAACTTAGAGTTAAATCTAATTGATAAGGTTAAAATAATAACCTAAACTTGTCTAAATCCTATTGTTTGATAGGCTTGCTACCCATCCCCACTTTACCTACGAAATAAGACCCTTTGGAACCATTATAAACCGATTTTGACTTTAATATAAAATAATATTTTGAGATATTCCTAAGGTGCCCCTCTCCTCCCTTATAAAAGGGCACCTCCTCCCCCTCCTCCTCACACCAATTTTAGCGCTCAAGCTCGGCCAACCCCTGCCAAAATCCCTTCTCCACTTACCTAGAATAATACTAGAGGTCCTGGTCTTCTTCAAAGACCAATCATAGTTCCCTAAGTGGAGGATTCAAAGAGGCGTTTCAAAGAAGAGGTAATATCCATTACCGATCTTTTCAATTTCTTTTTTCTTCAACTTATTCTTCTTTAGTTTTTTCATGATAAAGTAATAACATCAGTATTACTTACATACTGATATGTTATTATAAATATGAAACAACCTAATTCACCTTCTATCCATCCTACGGAAAAATGAAATCACCGCGCGTGCGTACGTACGGAATACCGTCTCCACGCCGTGGTGTAATCTATTTTCCACCATCAACTTACAAGGATGGGTATAACGGTGTAATGAGTAACTATATATTATTATTATAAAGTTATATTGATACTGAAATAGTATAAATACACTTAAATACAATTCCACGATCATGGGAACAATATCATCACTCGTGCGTACGTACGGAATACTGTCTCCACGATGTGATGCGACTCGTTCTACATGATCATCATTACATAGTAATTATATAAATAAATTGAATGAATAAATATGATATATTTTACACTAGTACCATTCTGGATATAAGGTATCTCTAACCTTAAAAGAAGAATAAGAATTTATTCGGCAAAACACGCATAAGAACAAAAGGCAATAAAGACCCGAGTAACAAGTAACAATGAAATATTACTAATAAGAATCTAAGAATATGACCACATATGATATCATATCAATATGTATGATTCTCGAATAATTCAATAAGATTATTTAAACCATTATACAGGAGCTTCGGACACGTACAAAGAAAATCGGACCTAAGGTAAGGGAAAATATCACAATCTCATTTTTATCTGAGATTGTTTATACTTTGAAATTTACTGGGGTGTATTTTATCATCCACATACATGTTTCCTCAATATTTAATATTATTTACATTCACCTAAAATTGGTTAAATCCAATTTTACCCTTTGGTGAGTTTTTAGTAAAAGATATGAAAGGAATCTTCTGTCGTTTTTCGTACGAGGTACTTTTTTGACTTTTCCGACAAAAGTACGAGAAGAATGTTTTTTTAACTTATAATGCATGAATGGATTTTTAAAACATTATTTCCAAGAATCTTCCTTTAAAAGTTTTCATATATATTTTTAATCAACTTCTTTTATATTAAAATTGTATGACATGTTAAGAGAGGAAAAATGTATTTGAAGTAGAAAGGATATTTTCCTCAAGAATGGAGTTCAAATGTTTTATCAAAATTATTTTCCATCTAAGATAATATAGGGTTCTGTTTTTATCCCTATTATTACATTGATTTGATTATGTTTTGAGGGAATTATTTTTATGAAGTCATTTAACTTATATGATTTGTTTTATGATGTCATGATGTTTCAAGAATCCCATTTTTGTTACATGTGTTATGCGATGATGTATGATTTATGATTATGGGGCACACATAAGAAAGGATTCATTATATTATGGGTGGGACCTATATCTCCCTCCAATGCATTGGGTAAATATTTATATATCATGAGATAGACATGGCTGGAATGGAAGGTTATTTCGGTTTAGTGATACAGGACTGAAACGAGGAGTGAACTCGGTTCAGAAATGGACTTTGTCTTCTAAGATAGTCTTGGCAATGAGTCATGACTAACAAGAAATGATTTTCCATGATTATGTGTGCATGACACAAAGTTTCAAGTTTTATGTTATGATTATAGGGATCTCATTTTCACTTCTATGATTTATTCCATGTTAAGATATTATGATCACTTTTGCAGGTTATGATTTTCAAAAAGATATGATATGATTTTAATTTCCTTTATTTGCCTTTGCTGAGCATTTGAGCTCACACTTTTGTTTGTTTTCTTTCCCCAGGTCAGGAAGATGGTTATTAAGTATGATATGCCAAAAGGGACTATAGATATGATGAAATAAATGAGAGACAGTGTAGACGCTTTATAAACCAGTTGTTTATGTCTCCGAATTTCTAAAGACACTATACCTATACGGTCCTTTCGTGGTTTTGTTATATGTTGTAATAAGTATGCTTCAATTTTGAAGTATTAACAATGTATGTAAAGTATTGGTCATTATAGTTGGTATCAGAGGAAAGGTATAGTCATCCTTTGGAAACTAGGATGTGAAAGCCTTAGTAAGAACCCTAAGGATAAGTCTAAGCATAGTACACAATCATAGTGTTTTAGAAATGGCCCTGAATAACCTAGTATAAGACCTTAAGCGTGAAAATTTTATTCATGAATTATGTGGTTTACCTATTATAATTAGTGTTGCTCACACTATTCTTCTTGGTTTTAGTCAATGGTTGGAACCCGAAGGAGCCGTGTTAATGCGGAATGCGATGGGCAATGCAATGATTGTCCCCCTGAGAAACCAAACGATATGGGAGCTGGAATGAAAAATCTTGTATCCATGCTCATATAAATTTCTCAAGCTATGAATCATGCAGGACATCCATACGAGCAAAGGAAGGAGCAACATTCTGTTGAATCCTTCATGAGGCAGCGTCCACCTTCTTTCAGCGGGTCTACTGATCCATTAGTTGCTGAACAATGGATTAGTACTACTGAAAAGATATTTTCAGTTCTTCAATGTTCTGAACATGATAAAGTCATCCTAGCAGTGTATCTTTTGGAAGGATATGCTGATCAATGGTGGAATCTTATTAAGAATAAGAGGCAAAGGGATGAAATTGAGTCCATGGAATTGGACGAGTTCAAGAACTTATTTTTCAATAAGTACTTCCCTCGTATTCTTTCGAACAAAGATGGGGAAAGAGTTTCTTGAACTGAAGCAAAGGGATGATGAATCTGTTGGTACCTATGAAGAAAATTTTACAAGACTTTCAAGGTACGCTTATGGTATTACTATCCAACCTGAGAGTAAGATCGATCGATTCTTTAGTGGCTTAAAACCAAGTCTTCGAAGGGCGTTATCCACAAGGGACTTTAATAGCGATGAGGAAATCGTTCGATGTGCTATCAAAGTCGAGATGGTGATTACAGTAACCCATTAGTCATATGGGTTTGATAAGAAGAGGAAAATGGAATTCAAAGGAAAGTCTAAAGAGCACAATGAAAAGAATACGAGCTTTCCCTTATGATCAATGTGTGGAAAGAAACATGGAGGGAGTTTTCTTAAAGGGACAAGTAAATGTTTCAATTGTGGAAAGGAAGGTCATCGGGCATTTGAATGCCGTGATAATGGGAATAAGATGTCTAATGATGCAAACAAAGGAAGGGATACACAGTATGAACCTACTACACTTCAATGTTTCAAGTGCAAGGAGATGGGGAATTATTCCAATCAATGCCCAAATCCAAGGGTTGATGATGATGGTCGACATCAACAAACTCTTAAGGCTAAAGACAAAGTAAAGTCACATGAAATTTCTATCAGCGATGTGGATTATGATAACGAAGTGGTGAAAGGTACAATTACCATCCACTCTAAAGTAACAAAAGTTTTATTTGATTCTGGATCCACCCACTATTTTATTTCTAATGAATTTTCTAAGGGTATCACCGTATTACATCAACAATGAGATGTTGAGTTAGCTGTGACAACACCTAATAGAACATCAATCACATAAAAAGTTTATAATTCTTCTCCAATTGACGTTTGTGGGAAATTGCTTCCTGCAAATCTTGTGATCCTTCCTTTAGTGGAATTCAATGTGATTCTTGGCATGGATTGGCTTTGTTTATACGGATCTCATATCAATTTCCAAAGAAGGGAAGTCACATTTCATATTCCAGATCAATCTATGATCGTCTATCAATGCAAGGATGAACATAACCTTCCAGTGGAAATTTCTTCCATTTTATGGGTATTGATTCCACTAAATGAAGGTTATTTATCTCAAATGGTTGGTGAGAAAACTCGCGATTAATAATATGCCCATTGTACGGGAGTTTGATGATGTCTTTCCGGAGGAATTACCGGGTCTTCCACCAAATCGTGAAGTTGAGTTTTCAATAGAACTCGTACCGGGTGCTTCGCCTATTTCAAAGACACCTTATAGAATGGCCCCAATGGAGTTGCTAGAATTGAAGAAGGAACTCCAAGAGAATCTTGATAAGGGATTCATACGCCCTAGTGCGTCACCTTGGGGAGCACCTGTTCTATTTGTTAAGAAGAAAGATGGATCAATGAGACTCTGCATTGATTATCGAGAACTTAACAAGATCACTATCAAGAACAAATATCCTCTCCCACGCATTGATGACTTATTTGACCAACTACGCGGAGCTCAATACTTTTCCAAGATTGATCTTCGTTCAGGGTATCATCAATTAAGGGTCAAAAGGGGGGATATACCAACGAATTCTTTTCGTACAAGGTATGGACACTATGAAATTATAGTGATGCCATTTGGTCTTACTAATGCCCCTGCTATCTTCATGGATCTAATGAATAGAGTCTTTAGAGACTATCTTGATCAATTTGTGGTAGTCTTTATAGATGATATTCTTGTCTATTCAAAGAGAAAGTAAGAGAATGAAGATCACTTGAGAATTATATTGAAGACCCTGAGAAAGGAGAAGCTTTATGCCAAATTTACCAAGTGTGAATTTTGGCTTCAAAAAGTTGCATTTTTGGGTCACATAATCTCAAAAGAGGGGATATCTGTGGATCCAGCAAAAACAGAGGTTATCGAAAGATGGTCGAGACCAACAACAGTAACTACGATCTGAAGTTTTCTTGGTTTGGCTGGATATTATCGACGTTTTGTAGAATATTTTTCATGATTATCTAATCCACTCACAAAGTTGACTCAGAAAGGAGTTAAGTTTGTTTGGACAGAGGAATGTGAAGAGAATTTCAAGGAGTTGAAAAGAAGGTTATGCAGTGCATCTATGCTCACACTGCCTTGTAGTGGAGAAAGGTTTGTGATATACACTAATGCATCCAATAAGGTATTGGGGTGTGTTCTTATGAAAAATGATATGGTGATAGCTTATGCCTCATGAAAATTGAAAATCCATGAGAAAATTTACCCAACACATGATTTGGAGTTAGCTGCGGTAATCTTTGCATTAAAGATTTGGAGGCATTACCTTTATGGTGAAAGGTGTGATATTTATACTGATCATAAAAGTTTAAAGTATATTTTCACACAAAAGGAGCTGAATATGCATCAAAGAAGATGGTTGGAGCTGATTAAGGATTATGACTGCTCAATCCATTACCACCCTGTGAAAGCAAACAAGGTGGAAGATGCATTAAGTCGACAAGACCATGCTAGTTTATCCATGATGAGGATCACAAAAGATCCAATATTTATGGATTTACAAAGGATTGATCTTGGAATTATAATGGAAGGGAAAAAATCTTATCTTTCTCAAATGAATGTTCAACCATCTATACATGTGAAGATTAAAGAGGCACAGAAAGAAGATGTCGAGTTACAAAAGAAGGTGATAAATGTTCCTAAATTCAACCTTTATTGTGATGGGAAAATAATGTTCAGGAATCGGGTTTGTGTTCCTCCCATCTCCGAATTAAAGAAGGAGCTGTTGGATGAGGCTCATAGTTTTTCATTCTCTATTCATCCTGGAAGCACGAAGATGTATGGGGACCTGAAAGAGTACTTCTGGTGGGATGGCATGAAAAGAGATGTTGCTGAATATGTCTCTCGATGCTTGGTTTGTCAACAAGTTAAAGGTGAGAGACAGAAGTCTAAGGGGATGTTACAACTATTACCCATACACAAATGGAAATGGGAAAACATCACTATGGACTTTGTCACAGGACTTCCTAAAACATCCAAAGGCAATAATGCTATCTGGGTCATAGTTGATCATCTTACAAAGTCTGCACACTTCATTGCTATTAGAGAGGATTTCTGTCTAGATTAGCTTGCCAGGATATATGTAAAGGAAGTGGTAAGATTGCATCGAGTACCACTTTCTTTTATATCTGATCGGGATCCGAGATTTACCTCGAAGTTCTGGTGAAGTCTTCAGCATACTCTGGATACAGAGTTGAGTTTCAGCACTGCTTATCATCCTCAGACAGATGGTCTGTCTGAGAGAACAATTCAAACCCTAGAAGATATGTTGAGAGCTTTCTCTATGGATTTCAAAGGAGTTTGGGATCAACACCTACCTTTGGTGGAATTTTCTTATAATAATAGATTTCACTCCAGTATTCAGATGGATCCTTATGAATCTCTCTATGGAAAGAAATGCAGGACTCCAACTTGCTGGGATGAAGTTGGGGAAAGAAAGCTATTAGGACCTAATCTCGTTGATGAAATGGCAGAAAAGGTTAGATCTATTCAACAACACATATGAGCAGCTCAGAGTCGACAGAAAAGTTATGCCGACAACTGAAGAAAAGACCTAGAGTTTTAAGTGGGTGATAAATTGTTCTTACGAATATCTCCCTGGAAGAGGTTTATGAGATTTGGAAAGAAGGGGATGTTGAGCCCTAGATATATCGGTCCTTTAGAAATACTGGATCGTGTTGGAAAGGTAGCTTACCGATTGGCGCTTCCACCAAATCTCTCTCAAGTTCACGATGTGTTCCATGTATCTCTCCTGAGAAAGTACATACCTGATCCTTCACATTTACTCAGCTCAGAAGTTGTACCGCTGGAGCAAGATCTTTCTTATGAAGAACAACCGAGAGAGATTCTGGATCGTAGCGAAAAAGTCCTACGAAACAAGACCACCCGATTGGTGAAAGTTGTATGGAGGAACCACCAACTTGAAGAAGCTACATGGGAGCTTGAGGAATTGATGAGGGAGAAGTATCCTCATCTGTTTGTTACAAAGTGACGAATTTCGAGGGAAAAATTCTTTTTAAGGGGTGTAGAATACAACACCCGAGATTTTTGTGAGCAATATTTTGTTTTTATGTTATATATATATCATCAAAGGAATATTTCACTAAACACTAGCTTGGCTTACTTTACACGCAATCGCGACTTTCCTCGATAGCTTGCGTTGTACGCAATACCGAGTTTAACTAAACGACGATATGCTATTAAAATATTATTTAAAATAGCCATTATGAATAGTAATAACCACTTTTTGAAATTTTATCTTTCAAAATGGACCTCATTTTTGGATTCGGAATACCGAAATTAGCCTAGGGTGAAATTTTGGTATTTTTCTGAAAACATTCAATTTTTGATGAATAGTGAAACCACTAAGTGGTAGGTTAAAAACTGAATTTTGCATAATACTTAATTTTACCACTTTTGTGAGTGGAATTTCGAAAATCCTACAGACACGGTTGATATCAGTAAGTAAAATGTGGTTCAATGAGATAAAAATAATTTTTTGGTGAATAGTAACTTTTTACTTTTTTTTACCGCAATTAATAGTAAATAGGGTAACTAAGGGTAAATATGATATTACTATTACCCTAAAACATGTCCTAATTCTATTGGATAAGTGTAATTCGACCAAAAACAACCTTATGAATTTAATATGACCATATAGGTCAACTTGGATCAGATTATGACATTTAATATTATTTTATTTAATGAATAGTTCAAATAGTTAAAATCAAAGTTTAATAACTAAATATTTTTTAATATTGGGTTATACATAAGATAAATTAGACTATAAATATTAATTATAAAAATAAAAAGCTTTCCTACATAATGATATTTTATTTATAATTTTTAGACATTAAATAAATTAATTTATTTATGACACAACGGTGATGCAGTAATTACCCTTTTAAGGAAATGTTAACATAATTGATGTTATAAATGCTCAAATAAATGTAATTTGAGACTTTTTATGAATTACACTAATTTTCTAGGTTACTATGATATATTAGTGTTGATTTAATCAACTTGGTTCGAACATATAATTCTGTTATGACTTTCTCAAAAATCATATATCAAATAGTGTTAAAATTGACACAAAATAGTTTTAAATCAAATATTATATAATTAATTGTTATTTTATTACTAAAAATCTATGGTTCGGCCAAATGTCAAAGATAAGGATATATATATTGATAATAAACAACTTGGGGTTCGTTTGGCATGTTATAGTAAGTGTATTAACCATATAGTGTAAGAAAACAAAAAGTCAGGGTAAAAGTTAAATTATTTAACTTAGAGTTAAATCTAATTGATAAGGTTAAAATAATAACCTAAACTTGTATAAATCCTATTGGTTGATAGGATTTCGACCCATCCCCACTTTACCTTAGAAATAAGACCCTTTGGAACCATTATAAACCGATTTTTACTTTAATATAAAATAATATTTTGAGATATTCCTAAGGTGCCCCTCTCCTCCCTTATAAAAGAGCACCTCTTCTCCCTCCTCCTCACACCAATTTGACCACTAATGCTCGGAAAAACCCTGCCAGAATCCCTTCTCCACTTCCCTAGAATAATCCTAGAGGTCTTGGTCTTCTTCAAAGGCCAATCATAGTTCCCTAAGTGGAGGATTCAAAGAGGCATTTCAAAGAAAAGGTAATATGCATTACCGATCTTTTCAATTTCTTTCTTCTTCAACTTCTTCTTCTTTAGTTGTTTCATGATAAATTAATAACATCAGTATTACTTACATACTGATATGTTATTATAAAAATGAAACAACGTTGATTCACCTTCTATCCTTCCTACGGAAAAATGAAATCACCGCGCGTGCGTACGTACGGAATACCGTCTCCACGACATGGTGTAATCTATATTACACCATCACCTTACAAGGATGGGTATAATGGTGTAATGAGTTACTATATATGATTATTATAAAGTGATATTGATACTGAAATAGTATAAATACACTAAAATACAATTCCACGATCATGGGAACAATATCATTGCTCGTGCGTACGTACGGAATACCGTCTCCACGATGTGATGCGACTCGTTCTACATGATCATCATTACATAGTAATTATATAAATGAATTGAATGAATAAATATGATATATGTTACACTAGTACCATTCTGGATATAAGGTATCTATATACTTAAAAGAAGAATAAGAATTTATTCGGCAAAACACGCATAAGAACAAAAGGCAATAAAGACCCGAGTAACAAGTAACAATGAAATATTACTAATAAGAAGCTAAGAATATGACCATATATGATATCATATCAATATGTATGATTCTGTAATAAGTCAATAACATTATTTAAACCATTATACAGGATCTTCGGACACGTACAACGCAAATCAGACCTAAGGTAAGGGAAAATATCACAATCTCATTTTTATCCGAGATTGTTTATACATTGAAATTTACTGCGGCGTATTTTATCATCCACATCCATGCTTCCACAATATGTAATATTATTTCCATTCACCTACAATTGTTTAAATCCAATTTTACCCTTCGGTGAGTTTTTATTAATAGATATGAAAGGAATCTTTTGTCGTTTTTCGTACGAGGTACTTTTTTTGACCTTTCCGACAAAAGTACGAGAAGAATGTTTTTTTAACTTATACGGCATGAATGGATTTTTAAAACATTATTTCCAAGAAGCTTCCTTTAAAAGTTTTCAAGCTTATTTTTAATCAACTTATTTTAGATTAAAATTGTATGACATGTTAAGAGAGGAAAAATTTATTTGAAGTAGAAAGGATATTTTCCTCATGAATGGAGTTCAAATGTTTTATCAAAATTATTTTCCATCTAAGATAATATAGGGTTCTGTTTTTATCCCTATTATTACATTGATTTGATTATGTTTTGAGGGAATTATTTTTATGAAGTCATTTACCTTATATGATTTGTTTTATGATGTCATGATGTTTCAAGAATCCCATTTTTGTTACATGTGTTATGCGATGATGTATGATTTATGATTATGGGGAACACATAAGAAAGGATTCATTATAATATGGGTGGGACCTATATCTACCTCCAATGCTTTGGGTAATGATTTATATATCATGAGATAGACATGGATGGAACGGAAGGTTATTTCGGTTCAGTGATACAGGACTGAAACAAGGAGTGAACTCGGTTCAGAAATGGACTTTGTCCGCTAAGATAGTCTTGGAAATGAGTCATGACTAACAAGAAATTATTTTCCATGATTATGTGTGCATTCCACAAAGTTTCAAGTTTTATGTTATGATTATGGTGATCTCATTTTCACTTCTATGATTTATTCCATGTTAAGATATTATGATATCTTTTGCAGGTTATGATTTTTAAAAAGATATGATATGATTTTAATTTCCTTTATTTGAACTTGCTGAGCATTTGAGCTCACCCTTTTGTATGTTTTCTTTCCCCAGGTCAGCAAGAAGGTTATTAAGTAAGATATGCCAAAAGGGACTATAGATATGATGAAATAAATGGGAGACAGTGTAGACGCTTTATGAACCAGTTGTTTATGTTTCCCAGTTTCTAAAGACACTATACCTATATGGTCATTTCGTGGTTTTGTTATATGTTGTAATAAGTATTCTTCAATTTTGATGTATTAACAATGTATGTAAAGTATGGGTTGTTATACTTGGTATCAGAGGAAAGATATAGTCAACCTTTGGAAACTAGGATGTGAATCCCTTAGTAAGAACCCTAAGGATAAGTCTAAGCATAGAACACAATCTTAGTGTTTTAGAAATGGCCATGAATAACCTAGGATAAGACCTTAAGCATGAAAATTTTATTCTTGAATTATGTGGTTTTCCTATTATAATTAGTGTAATCACACTATTCTTCTTGGTTTTAGTCAATGGCTGGAACCTGAAGGAACCGTGTTAATGTGGAATGCAATGTGAAATTCAATGATTTTCCCCCTGAGCAACAAAACGATATGGGAGCTGGAATGAAAAATATTGTAGCCATGCTCACACAACTTTCTCAAGCTATGAATCATGCAGGACTTCCAAACGAGCAAAGGAAGGAGAAACATTCTGTTGAATCCTTCATGAGGCAGCGTCCACCTTCTTTCAGCGGGTCTACTAATCCATTAGTTGCTGAACAATGGATTAGTACTACTGAAAATATATTTTCAGTTCTTCAATGTTCTGAACATGATAAATCCATCCTAGCAGTTTATCGTTTGGAAGGAGATGCTGATCAATGGTGGAATCTTATTAAGAATACGAGGAAAAGGGATGAAATTGAGTCCATGGAATGGGACGAGTTCAAAAACTTATTTTTCAATTAGTAATTCCCTCGTATTCTCCGAACAATGATGGAGAAAGAGTTTCTTGAACTGAAGCAAAGGGATGATGAATCTGTTGGTACCTATGAAGCAAATTTAACAAGACTTGCAAGGTACGCTTCTGGTATTATTATCCAACCTGAGAGTAAGATCGATCGATTCTTTAGTGGCTTAAAACCAAGTCTTCGAAGGGCGTTATCCATAAGGGACTTCAATAGCTATGAGGAAATCGTTCGATGTGCTCTCAAAGTCGAGATGGAGATTGGAGTAACCCATCAGTCATATGGGTTTGATAAGAAGAGGAAAATGGAATTCAAAGGAGAATCTAAAGAGCACACTGAAAAGAAGATGAGCTTTCCCTTATGCTCAAAGTGTGGAAAGAAACATGGAGGGAGTTGTCTTTAAGGGACAAATAAATGATTCAAATGTGTAAAGGAAGGTCATCGGGCATTTGAATGCCGCGATAATGGGAAGAAGATGTCTAATGATGCAAACAAAGGAAGGGATACACAGAATGAACCTACTACACTTCAATGTTTCAAGTGCAAGGAGATGGGGCATTATTCCAATCAATGCACAAATCCAAGGGTTGATGATGATGGTCGACGTCAACAAACTCTTAAGGATAAAGACAAAGGAAAGTCACATGCAATTTCTATCAGCGATGTGGAGTACGATAACGAAGTGGTGAAAGGTACTCTTACCATCCACTCTAAAGTAGAAAATGTTTTATTTGATTCTGGATCCACCCACTCTTTTATTTCTGAAGAATTTTCTAAGGGTATCACTGTATTACCTCAACAATTAGATGTTGAGTTAGCTGTGACAACACCTAATGGCACATCAATCGCATCAGAAGTTTATAATTCTTCTCCAATTGACGTTTGTGGGAAAGTGCTTCCTGCAAATCTTGGGATCCTTCCTTTAGTGGAATTCGATGTGATTCTTGGCATGGATTGGCTTTCTTTATACGAAGCTCATATCAATTGCCAAAGAAGGGAAGTCACATTTCATATTCCAGATCAATCTATGATCGTCTATCAATGCATGGATGAACATAACCTTCTAGTGGAAATTCATTCCATTTTATGGGTATTGATTCCACTAAATGAAGGTTATTTATCTCAAATGGTTGGTGAGAAACTCGTGATTAAGAATATGCCCATCGTACGAGAGTTTGATGATGTCTTTCTGGAGGAATTACCGGGTCTTCCACCAAATCGTGAAGTTCATTTTTCAATAGAACTCGTACCAGGTGCTTTGCCTATTTCAAAGACACCTTATAGAATGGCCCCAATGGAGTTGCAGGAATTGAAGAAGGAACTCCAAGATTATCTTGATAAGGGATTCATACGCCCTAGTGCGTCACCTTGGGGAGCACCGGTTCTATTTGTTAAGAAGAAAGATGGATCAATGAGACTCTGCATTGATTATCGAGAACTTAACAAGATCACTATCAAGAACAAATATCCTCTCCCACACATTGATTACTTATTTGACCAACTACGCGGAGCTCAATACTTTTCCAAGATTGATCTTCGTTCAGGGTATCATCAATTAAGGGTCAAAAGAGAGGATATACCAAAGACGACTTTCCATACAAGGTATGGACACTATGAATTTATAGTGATGCCATTTGGTCTTACTAATGCCCCTGCTATCTTCATGGATCTAATGAATAGAGTCTTTAGAGACTACCTTGATCAATTTGTGGTAGTCTTTATAGACGATATTCTTGTCTATTCAAAGAGAAAGTAAGAGCATGAAGATCACTTGATAATTATATTGAAGACCCTGATAATGGAGAAGCTTTATGCCAAATTTACCAAGTGTGAATTTTGGCTTCAAAAAGTTCCATTTTTTGGTAACATAATCTCAAAAGAGGGGATATCTATGGATCTAGCAAATGCAGAGGTTATCTAAAGATGGTCGAGACCAACAATAGTAACTGAGATCTGAAGTTTTCTTGGTTTGGCTGGATATTATCGATGTTTTGTAAAAGATTATTCACGATTATCAAATCCACTCACCAAGTTGACTCAGAAAGGAGTTAAGTTTGTTTGGACAGAGGAATGTGAAGAGAATTTCAAGGAGTTGAAAAGAAGGTTATCCAGTGCACCTGTGCTCACACTGCCTTGTAGTGGAGAATGGTTTGTGATCTACACTGATGCATCAAAGAAGGGATTGAGGTGTGTTCTTATGCAAAATGATATGGTGATACCTTATGCCTCACGACAATTGAAAATCCATGAGTAATATTACCGAACACATGATTTGGAGTTAACTGTGGTGGTCATTGCATTAAAGATTTGGAGGAATTACCTTTATGGTGAAAGGTGTGATATTTATACTGATCATAAAAGTATAAAGTATATTTTCACACAAAAGGATCTTAATATGCAAAAAAGAAGATGGTTGGAGCTGATTAAGGATTATGGCTGCTCAATCCATTACCACCCTGTGAAAGCAAACAAGGTGGAAGATGCATTAAGTCGACAAGACCATGCTAGTTTATCCATGATGAGGATCACAAAAGATCCAATATTTATAGATTTACAAAGGATGGATCTTGGAATTATAATGGAAGGGGAAAAATCTTATCTTTCTCAAATAAATGTTCAACCATTTATACATGTGAAGATTAAAGAGGCACAGAAAGAAGATGTCGAGTTACAAAAGAAGGTGAGAAATGTTCCTGAATTGAACCTTGATTGTGATGGGATAATAATGTTCAGGAATCAGGTTTGTGTTCCTTCCATCTCTGAATTAAAGAAGGAGTTGCTGGATGAGGCTCATAGTTATTCATTCACTATTCATCCTAGAAGCACGAAGATGTATAGGGACCTGAAAGAGTACTTCTGGTTGGATGGCATGAAAAGAGATGTTGCTGAATATGTCTCTCGATGCTTGGTTTGTCAACAAGTTAAAGCTGAGAGACAGAAGTATAAGGGGATGTTACAACTATTACCCATACCCGAATGGAAATGGGAAAACATCACTATAGACTTTTTCACAGGACTTCCTAAAACATCCAAAGGCAATAATGCTATCTGGGTCATAGTTGATCGTCTTACAAAGTCCGCACACTTCATTGCTATTAGATAGGATTTTTGTCTAGATCAGCTTGCCAGGATATATGTAAAGGAAGTGGTAAGATTGCATGGAGTCCCACTTTCTATTATATCTGATCGGGATCCGAGATTTACCTCGAAGTTCTGGCGAAGTCTTCAGCATACTCTGGATACAGAGTTGAGTTTCAGCACTGCTTATCATCCTCAGACAGATGGTCAGTCTGAGAGAACAATTCAAACCCTAGAAGATATGTTGAGAGCTTGCTCTATGGATTTCAAAGGAGGATGGGATCAACACCTACCTTTGGTGGAATTTTCTTATAATAATAGCTTTCACTCCAGTATTCAGATGGCTCCTTATGAAGCTCTCTATGGAAAGAAATGCAGGACTCCAACTTTCTGGGATGAAGTTGGGGAAAGAAAGCTTTTACGAACCGATCTCGTTGATGAAATGGCAGAAAAGGTCAGATATATTCAACAACACATAAGAGCAGCTCAGAGTCGACAGAAAAGTTATGCCGAAAAGTGAAGAAAAGAACTAGAGTTTGAAGTGGGTGATAAAGTGTTCTTACAAATATCTCCCTGGAAGAGGGTTATGAGATTTGGAAAGAAGGGGAAGTTGAGCCCTAGATATATCAGTCCTTTCGAAATACTGGGTCGTGTTGGAATGGTAGATTACCAATTGTCTCTTCCACCGAATCTCTCTCAAGATCACGATGTGTTACATGTATCTCTCCTGAGAAAGTACATACCTGATCCTTCACATGTACTCATCTCAGAAGTTGTAACGCTGGAGCAAGATCTTTCTTATGAAGAATAACCGATAGAGATTCTGGATCGTAGCGAAAAATTCCTACGAAACAAGACCACTCGATTGGTGAAGGTTTTATGGAGGAGCCACCAACTTGAAGAAGCTACATGGGAGCTTGAGGATATGATGAGGGTGAAGTATCCTCATCTGTTTGTTACAAAGTGACGAATTTCGAGGGCGAAATTATTTTTAAGGGGGGTATAATGTAACACCCGAGATTTTTATGAGTAATATTTTGTTTTTATGTTATATATATAACATCAATGGAATCTTTCACTACACACTAGCTTGGCTTACTTTACATGTAATCGCGACCTTCCTCGATAGCTTGTGTTGTATGCAATACCGAGTTTCACTAAACGACGATATGCTATTAAAATATTATTTAAAATAGCCGTTATGAATTGTAATAACCACTTTTTGAAATTTTAGCTTTCAAAATGGACCTCATTTTTGTATTCGGAATACCGAAATTAGCCTAGGGTGAAATTTTGGTATTTTTCTGAAAACTTTCAATTTTTTATGAATAGTCAAACCACTAAGTGGTAGGTTAAAAACTGAATTTTGCATAAAACTTAATTTTACCGCTTCTGTGAATGGAATTTCGAAAATCCGACAAACACGGTTCATATCAGTAAGTAAAATGTTTTTCAATGAGATAAAAATAATTTTTTGGTGAATAGTAACTTTTTACTTTTTTTTTACCGCGGTTAATAGTAAATAGGGTAACTAAGGGTAAATATGATATTACTATTACCCTAACACATGTCCTAATTCTATTGGATAAATGTAATTCGACGAAAAACAACCTTATGAATATAATATGACCATTTAGGTACACTTGGATTAGATTATGACATTTAATATTATTTTATTTAATGAATAGTTAAAATAGTTAAAATCAAAGTTTAATAACTAAAAGTTTTTTAATATGGGGTTATACATAAGATAAATTCGACTATAAATATTCATTAGAAATATAAAAAGATTTCCTACATAAATATATTTTATTTATAATTTTTAAACATTAAATAAATTAATTTATTTATGACACAACGATGATGCAGGAATTACCCTTTTAAGGTAATGTTAACATAATTGATGTTATAAATGCTCAAATAAATGAAATTTGAGACTTTTTATGAATTAAAATAATTTTCTAGGTTACTATGAAATATTAGTGTTGATTTAATCAACTTGGTTCGAACATATAATTCTTTTATAACTTTTACAAGAATCATATATCAAATAGTGTCAAAATTGACACAAAATAGTTTTTAAATCAAATATTATATTATTAATTGTTATTTTATTCATAAAAATCTAAGGTTCGGCCAAATGACTTAGATAAATATATATATATTAATAATAAACAACTTGGGGTTCGTTTGGCATGTTATAGTAAGTGTATTAACCATATAGTGTAAGAAAACAAAAAGTCACGGTAAAAGTTAAATTATTTAACTTAGAGTTAAATCTAATTGATAAGGTTAACATAATAACCTAAACTTGTATAAATCCTTTTTGTTGATAGGATTTCTAACCATCCCCACTTTACCTTCTAAATAAGACCCTTTGGAACCCTTATAAACCGATTTTGACTTTAATATAAAATAATATTTTGAGATATTCCTAAGGTGCCCCTCTCCTCCCTTATAAAAGAGCACCTCCTCCCCCTCCTCCTCACACCAATTTGAGCACTCAAGCTCGGCCAACCCCTTTCAAAATCCCTTCTCCACTTACCTAGAACAATCCTAGAGGTCCTGGTATTCTTCAAATACCAATCATAGTTCCCTAAGTGGAGGATTCAAAGAGGCGTTTCAAAGAAGAGGTAATATCCATTACCGATCTTTTCAATTTCTTTCTTCTTCAAATTCTTCTTCTTTAGTTGTTTCATGATAAAGTAATAAAATCTGTATTACTTACATACTGATATGTTATTATAAATATGAAACAACCCTAATTCACCTTCTATCCATCCTACGGAAAAATGAAATCACCGCGCGTGTGTACGTACGGAATACCGTCTCCACGCCGTGGTGTAATCTATTTTCCACCATCACCTTACAAGGATGGGTATAATGGTGTAATGAGTAACTATATATTATTATTATAAATTGATAATGATACTGAAATAGTTTAAATACAATTAAATACAATTCCACGATCATGGGAACAATATCATCGCTCGTGCGTACGTACGGAATACCGTCTCCACGATGTGATGTGACTCGTTCTAAATGATCATCATTACATAGTAATTATATAAATGAATTGAATGAATAAATATGATAAATGTTACACTATTACCATTATGGATATAAGGTATCTATAACCTTAAAAGAAGAATAAGAATTTATTCTGAAAAACACGCATAAGAACAAAAGGCAATGAAGACCCGAGTAATAAGTAACAATGAAATATTACTAATAAGAAGCAAAGAATATGACCATATATGATATCATATCAATATATATGATTCTGGAATAAGTCAATAACATTATTTAAACCATTATACATGATATTTGGACATGTACAATGCAAATCGTACCTAAGGTAAGGGAAAATATCACAATCTCATTTTTATCCGAGATTGTTTATACTTTGAAATTTACTGGGGTGTATTTTATCATCCACATCCATGTTTCCTCAATATGTAATATTATTTACATTCACCTACAATTTTTTAAATCCAATTTTACCCTTCAGTGAGTTTTAAGTAAAAGATATGAAAGGAATCTTTTGTCGTTTTTCGTACGAGGTACTTTTTTTTGACTTTTCCGACAAAAGTACGAGAAGAATGTTTTTTTTAACTTATATGGCATGAATGGATTTTTAAAACATAATTTCCAAGAAGCATCCTTTAAAAGTTTTTAATCTTATTTTTAATCAACTTCTTTTAGATTAAAATTGTATGACATGTTAAGAGAGGAAAAATGTATTTGAAGTAGAAAGGATATTTTCCTCATGAATGGAGTTCAAATGTTTTATCAAAATTATTTTCCATCTAAGAAAATATAGTGTTCTGTTTTTATCCCTATTATTACATTGATTTGATTATGTTTTGAGAGAATTATTTTTATGAAGTCATTTACCTTATATGATTTGTTTTATGAAGTCATGATGTTTCAAGAATCCCATTTTTGTTACATGTGTTATGCGATGATGTATGATTTTTGATTATGGGGCACACATAAGAAAAGATTCATTATAAGATGGGTGGGACCTATATCTCCCTCCAATGCATTGGGTAAAGAATTATATCTCATGAGATAGACATGGCTGGAACAGAAGGTTATTTCGGTTCAGTGATACATGACTGAAACAAGGAGTGAACTCGGTTCAGAAATGGACTTTGTCCGCTAAGGTAGTCTTGGAAATGAGTCATGACTAACAAGAAATGATTTTCCATGATTATGTGTGCATGCCACAAAGTTTCAAGTTTTATGTTATGATTATGGGGATCTCATTTTCACTTCTATGATTTATTCCATGTTATGGTATTATGATCTCTTTTGCAGGTTATGCTTTTCAAAAAGATATGATATGATTTTTATTTCCTTTATTTTCCCTTGCTGAGCATTTGAGCTCACCCTTTTGTATGTTTTCTTTCCCCAGGTCAGGAAGAAGGTTATTAAGTAAGATATGCCAAAATGGACTATAGATATGATGAAATAAATGGGAGACAGTGTAGACGCTTTATGAACTAGTTGTTTATGTTTCCCAATTTCTAAAGACACTATACCTATACGGTCCTTTAATGGTTTTGTTATATGTTGTAATAAGTATGATTCAATTTTGAAGTATTAACAATGTATGTAAAGTATGGGTCGTTATATTACTCACATTTCCCCCTCCTATTTAAATGGTTCTCAGGTGGGGTTTTGGAACAAATTCTTCATGCGAGGAAACTATGAGGAATTTTTGAGGGAACATCCACCGACAGAGGAAGAAATCTCGAGCGGCAATAATCCAGGATCGATGAACGTAGACCACTCCATCCAACGAGGATTCTCCTCTAGTCGCAACAACGAAACCTTCAACGGATCTCGACATATGGTGTTTATGTTTTGTTTTGGTTTGACAATATTTAAATGTGTTTTTTAATCATTTATGTAAGGTAAATATTCTCTTTCTTATTATAATGTTAACGCGGAGGGTGCGGGATGAACGAACAAGTCCTGGAACCTCCGCCACTTCAATCATGTTGTGTTCTTTTGGGACGGCTTTCCTCCATTTTGATGGCAATGCAATAAAGAAGGTCACACCGTGTCAGTGGTAGTCCAAGATACTCGTAGGTGAAGACAACACCTAGAATGGACCACTGGAGCATGTCTGGTGGCCTGCTAAAACAACCAATGGTGTGCCATGCTGGAAATGGCTGGCAGTGGTTGGAGGAGACCCGCAGAAACTGGGAGTGGATGGGGGGAAGGAAGCGTGTCGTCACGTGCCACAGTGGATAGAGGCTGCCATGCGGGAAAAGGTTAGCACCCACAGGCGTCGGGGGTGGAAGCAGCCGCGTCTAGCGAGCCACGGCAGGGGAGGGCTGTGTGGCCCCATGTCATGCCACATCGGTTGGATACTGGTCGACTATCTGGTTGATCATTGCACATGGTGGGGAAGTGCCCCATCGGTCAGAAAAAACGGCCACGCATCCATGGGGGAAGCCGGAAAAATGGTATTCCATCAGGCATACTGGACCAGACATGGGCCAGCCGAATGGGTCGAACCCGCGGCCTAGTGGGCCAGGGTGGGTGGGTCGAGCCCCACTAGGCGGGCTGGGTTAACTATGAACTAGGCTAGTGAGCCAGTCGTGGAAACCCCAATGTGCATAAACTAGTTTATTGGGAAGACCCTTAATGGGATGGACCTGAGCGGGGCATGGTAGACCCCATGACCCATTGTGTCATGCCAACCAAACCGAGTTAGACCGAGCCCAGACTCAATCAGCCCCTGAATAAAAAAACACCATTAATTGATGAACTGGGTTTTTGTTTGACACACCATCTGTGGAGTTGGGTCCCCTTTTTGGAAATCGGTTCCTTTGGCATATTTCAGGGGGCCCGACCGAGTCGGGACTAACTGAGAAGTGATCAACCCCGTTTCATAGAAAGGTGTGTAACTAACAGACCGACTGTCCGATCGACACATCGTCTGTGGAATAAAGACCATTGTGACAAGGTGGCCCCTAAAAGATATTGTATGCAATTTTTGATGGAGTTTGACGTGAAACATGTGTTGGATTAGACATGAATCCAACTAGGACCTTTTTTCAAAAGTGCCCAAATCTCACAGACTAGGTGTCTGATCGACACATTGTCTCTCACATTGGGAACCCTATGATGGGGCAATCAATTAGGTATGATTTTTGTGGGACTTCGATTCAGTTGAGATATGACTGATGAATTGAGGTGCAAATTCTTTTGGAGATTAGGCGTGCTTCGTGTGGGAATACAATGGCTAGCTGTGACATGAAGAATAAGATTGACCAACATGGATCAACATTAGAAACTATAGAGTGGGATGATCTAGTTATAAGACTAATCATCCCTACCTCTATACCAGTGACTAATACGGTTTTGCACCAAAATCCATAATGGTTAGCACCAACGTCCAATATAGGTTATCACCTATGTAAGAACCCAGGTTTTCGTATGAGGTACGAATCCTTTTATTTTTAGTTTAAATACTCTTTTGAGGCCTAATGTGGATGTCTAACTTGACCTAGGGAGTTTCAGAGGTGTCCGGGGCTTGTTCAGATCTCGGAACCAAGTTGGAGGCTTATAATGGCCTGGCACATAGTTTCCACACAGCCTGCGCATGACCTAGCTAAACTATGCGCCATGGTGCAGGCATGGTAGAGGCAAGAGCACGGACTACGCACAGTTTGGGGAAACCGTGCGGGGTGGCCGTGCGGCTACCCCTTGCCTTCCAGTGAGGTCCGTACGGTCTTCGCACGGTTTGGCAGGCCATGAAAGTAAACCGTGCGACCAGCTGTGTTTTGTTAATTTAATTAATTTTTTTATTTAATTAATTAAAATCTTATAAAACCCTAACCTAGACTTCTCCTTCAACCGGACAACAGCAAGGGAGAGCTCTAAAGATGCTTTGGAGAACATGAGCCTTCTTCTCCATCCAAACTCTTTTTCGATCACCATTTGTCCCATTGGATCTACAACGGTAATTCTTTAATTCCTTTTTAATCCATATCGATTATTCTAGTTACAACTAATGCAGATTGGATTAAGGCTCATATGCCTTAATTTCTCATTCTTTGTCTTTTTTTCAGATTCCTTCCAACCCAGGACGAATCAGATCCTGATACTGGATGAGTTATCTAGTACGAGCCTAAGGTAGGTGTTCTCGTGATTTTTGCTGTTTTTCAGGCTGTTTATATATTCCAGAGTGCTACACGCCCACTTTTGGTGTGTCTTTTGATCACGAATTTAAAAACTGTTATTAACTAGCATATTATAGGTAATACGAATAGGGTTGTATGTGCTTGAGTTAGGTTGTGTACCTTGGACCGGAACCACCACTTTGGTGTGTTTCCTTGAATGGCTCTTTTAATGGGTTTAAACTAGGATACACTTAGGGAATGCCTTTCATTTCCCCTGTGGGTTATTAAAAATGGAACTTGATCATGAATGGAATTGAAGTATGATGAAATTGTAATTACAATGGTTTTAGGTATTGGATGGAGTGTTACCCCTTGACCCTTGTATGTAAATTCTTGAACTACTAGCCCACGTGAGTTAAATTCTTTTGAGATCGTTAAATGTGAAACAAAGTCATGGGTGAACCATGGAACCAATGTGAGTTTCGATGGATGGACTCATACTAGACTTGTTATTGAAATTCCGAGTGAATCATGGATCCAGTATGAGATTCCATGGATGGAATCAATATGGCATGGCATGTCATGGGCGATACCCGAATCATATTAATAGGATTCCGGGGATGGGTTCAGTTGACAGACTATACCGCACCTAGTGCGAGGTTGGGTACTTAGGAGGTTCACCGGAACAGGCTTGTACAGTGATGTTGGGGCCCTAGTGGTTCACCGAAACGGGCTTGTATGGTGTTTGTGTATTTTCTTCTTGAGTGATGCCTGGTTTTTAATTGAGTATTCCGGGAATGGGATCAAGGAATGGTTTGAACACTTGAATGAAATGGTTAATGAACAGAATGGATACATGACGTGATTCCAAGCCAACACAGAAGCTTTTATCGGTCTTGCTTGTTTCCCTTGTTTACAGCTTTCAATATTACAATGCATGTTTATATATTCACTGACAGATTAGTACGAAAATTTGGTGGTTGCCTACTCGGATTTAGTCTCACACCCTGTTTGGGTCATGGTTTTGGACCCAATTGGATTATATGGTTGCAGGAAATGACAAGGGGAAAGGCCCTAGTACAGGTACTTGACTTGCTGCTCCGAGCAAGAGTGCATGGGACCAAGCATATGCTTGAGATGCGACATGGGATAAATTTTGGTATTTTTGGTAATTTGTATACTTGTACTTGAATGTATTGACTTGCATCATTATATATATATATGAGATCATCCTACTTTGTTATCTTTATCTGATTTCTATCTGTTGTCTACTAGTTACCTTCTTCTACTATTGTATGTTTGTATTTCTGCAGTGATACTTTGGTAATGAGGGCATAGTCTCCCCACGGACTCACCTAGGCCCTCGCTGCTAGTCGGAAGACACTGGTGTTTGGGGAGATGCGCTTGAGGCCATGTGGAGACCGGTCCCACTACAGGGTTGGATGGTAAGTTGGGTTGGGACGTTAAAAATTTGTATCATAGGGGTTCTTTTTTTCTAATTTGACTTACTATTTGTAAACCTTAGACAGGGGTAGGAAGGGAAGGGACTTTGGTAATAAACTATTCTTGGGAGTTGAAAACCCGCGTACGGGTAAAATCCAAGTTTCCTCATATGGAATTGTGTTTCGGATTTTCATTATTACAGTTATTCTGATTTCACCATTGGGTGACGCACATGGTTTTTTCGGTTACTATTGATATTATTGTGAGTTCTATTTCATTGATACCCGATGAGATGAGGGTTTCCATCTCATGAATCATATAGGAACCTTGTTAGGAATCACATGTCATTCATCATGCCATTCTATCTTGGATGCTTTTGATATTGCATGCTATTGTGATAGGTGTTGTGATGGTTGTTACATGTTGTTTTGATAGTTAATTGTTAGGTGTTCATACTTTGGTGTTAGATTGAGTGCAATGAATGATGAGTGATGTCATCTTTCAATTCATAAAGAGTATGGGCCCTTATGGACTAGGAAGTGAAGTACCAATGGGATGTAAATGCTAAATGAAATTGAATTTAATTCTAAATGAAATTGAATTGCATGGTTATATGGGAATCAAATTTTGATTCTTGAGGTGTTATGGGACCTCAAGGATCACAACTTGGTGAACCATTGGTTAAATCTTTTGAATAATGGAATGTTAAATGAATAAATGTTGAAAATAGAGCCTAAACTAGACCAAAATTTTGAGTGGGAAAGAGGTAGTGACTCTAGTGGTTCGGTGACTGTTCCTTATGCAGTCCTAGCTTTAGAAGCAGGTTGTGGGTTGACGTGGCTTTTAGGAAGGTCTTGACCTGTCCTGTACTAGTTCTTATTCTCTTGAGTTTTGAATCTCGTTAAAAATCTTGAACTGAGGTGTGTGTTTGGCATTTCAGAGTCCTACCACCATGAAGACCTCTAGTCATACATTGGGAGAGTGGTGAAAACCACATTCCAGAGATGGTAGGCCTTGGGCTACTAGAGGAAACTCCAGTTGTGCCAGCTGCGGCACCAATGGTTCTTCCGGACACAAGTGTTGAGGCAAAGTTCCATGAGAGCTTGTTGTGTTTTATGCAGACTGTTCAGGGAGTGCCACGACCTGCCCTGACTATGGTAGAGTTGATGCGTGAGTTTCAGCAGCAGCATCCGCCTACATTTTCAGGGGATGGCGGACCATAGGTTGTAGAGTCCTGGATAGAGGCAATACTAGCTATCTTTGAGAATCTAGAGATGCCTCCGGAGATGAGGGTCCATCTCTCTACATATATGCTGTGTTATTCCGCCAAGACATGGTGGGAAATGATCACCAAGTAAGATCATCATCGAGAGATGGCTTGGATATCATTTCATAAGGCCTTCTATGATTTCTTTTTTTCCTAAGACTTTGAGGGACGATCGAGCCCAATAGTTCTTGTGTCTGGAGTGGGGAAAGTTATCAATGATGGAATACTGGGCCTGTTTTACTGAGCTTCAGCGCTTCACACCTATCCTAATGGGTGATGATCTGTCGAGGGCCAGGCGTTTTGAGGATGGTCAGATACATGACATCCGATCTCAGGTAAATATTTTCAGGCTGACTACCACTTCTAGAATAGGGAACCAGGAACTAATCACAGAACGTAACCTGAGAGAGGCTGGAGGTGCGAGCTAGAGCGGTTCGACATTGAGATCAGGTACTACAGCAACTGTTAGTAGGAAGTGTCATCTGAAGCTTCCACACGGTGATTCTAGTAGTCAGAACCTATATTCGGTTAGCAATTTGTGGTGCTACCAGTGCGGTAGGCTGGGACACATGAAGATGTAGTGTTCGAGAGACCCAGTCGAGTGCCGATCATGTGGTAAGATGGGTCATCTTCAACGTTTCTGTAGAATGTTTCCCCCGGCAGTCAGTGATAGAGGGTTCACACTGACTCCGTATGCAGGAGTAGTATCGGCAGCTTCTCCTCAGATAAGGAGTTGGGGTGCGACTGGCCAATCAGGCCGACGTAGTGTTCAAGGAAGAGGTATCCAGGCACAGGGTACACCGAGACGTTAGTGCATGCCAACTCTGGGTAGTGAGGTTGTATCACAGGGCCGTGGTTTAGGCTAGATGTATGCAGTGCAGCCTATATCCATGGATCAGGGAGTGGGACCGTCTATGGAGAGAGGTACGATCTTAGTAGAATCTGTTATTTCATATTCCCTCTTTGATACAGGTGCATCACACAGTTTTATATCTCCGCCTATTGCAGAAAGCCTTGAGCTAGATGTGTTGTCTTCTAATGGAGTTCTGACACTAGACACACCACTAGGGGTTAGGGAAGAGGTTGTATTCTAGTGAAGAGGGTTCCCCCTTGAGGTTGGAGGGTGTCACCTCATATGGGATCTTTATGTTCTCGAAATGACAGGTTTTGATGTCATCCTCGGTATGGACTGACTAGTAGCTTACCGAGCCTATGTTGATTGATACTATCGGACGGTGATTTTCACATCACCAGAGGGTGCAGTGTTTACTCTTAAGGGTGAGTGGGATCTCCACGAAAGCTGAACTGGACCAAAGCGTCGTGGGCCGTGCGGGATGACAACCCATATCGCTAGTTTGTTTCTGGATGATCATGGAGTGTGTCAGACGGACCTTCCTCTTGTAGCTGAGCGCTTCAGGGATGTTTTTCCTGATGACTTTTCAGGTATACCTCTGGAGAGATAGGTGGAATTCTCCATCGAGCTAGTGCCAGGAGCTGCACCAGTATCCATTCCTCCTTATAGGATGGCTATGATGGAGTTGCAAGAGTTCAGGAAACAGCTCGAAGATTTGGAGGCAATGGGGTTTATTCAACCCAGTACTTCTCCATGGGGTTCACCGGTCCTTTTTACGAAAAAGGATGACGAAACTCTAAGGACATTTGTTGATTATCGGAAGCTAAACCAACTGACGGTTAAAAACCTATATCCCTTTCCACGGATAGATGACCTGTTTGACCATCTTCGAAAAGCTAGTGTTTTCTCAAAAATTGATTTGAGATCAGGGTTTCACCAGGTTCATGTTCGACCTGTAGACATACCTCGTATATCTTCTCATAGAAGGTTTGGTTTATATGAGTATCTAGTTATGACGTTCGATCTCACAAACGCGCCTGCGATTTTCATGTATTTGATGAATCGCATGTTCCATCCTTATTTGGACTCGTTTGTCGTGGTTTTCATGAATGATATTTTGGTGTATTCTTGAAATCGAAACGACCATGCCAATCATCTTGAGATCGTCCTGAATACACTAAGAGAGAATCAACTATATGCAAATCTTACTAAGTACCACTTTTTGATGGATCAGATTCACTTCTTGGGCTATGTTATCTTTGAGACCGAAGTTTCTGTAAACACTGATAAGGTTAGAGCTGTGGTATCTTGGGAACAACCCAAAAATGTATTTTACATACAGAGTTTCTTGGGGATTTCTAGTTATTGTCATCATTTCATATAGTATTTATCAAGCTTAGAATCACTGTTGATAGGATTGACTAATAAGGGCGTGAAATTTGAATAGACGGATGCCTGTGAATTATCCTTTCAAGAGCTGAAAGGAAGGTTGACATCAACACCAATCCTGATACTTCCAGAATAGGGAAAGATTTACACGGTCTATTGTGATGCATCAGGAATTGGGTCGGGTGCAGTGTTGATGCAGGGAGACAGAGTCGTGGCGTACGGATCTCGGCAGTTGAAGCCACACAAGAGGAATTATCTGACGCACAATCTTGAGCTAGCTGCAGTTGTTCATGCGATGTGCTGTTGGAGACATTATTTATTGGGATAGAATTTTGTGGTATTCACAGACCAAAAGAGCCTCAAATATATCTTTACTTAGTGTGATATGAATCTTAGACAGTGACGGTGGGTGGAGTACCTACAGTCCTTTGATTTTGAGCTTGCTTATACCCCTGGTAAGGGCAATGTAGTGGCCGACACATTGAGTAGGAGGACTCAAATACAGGAAGTGAAATAGGCTAGTGACGAATGGAAGCTTATGTCCTTGTTCTATGAGATGCATCTTGATGTTATTAATATCCAAGGGAAGTATTTTATCTCATCTTTAGTAGTGACTTCTACCCTCCAGGATAGAGTATGGATGAGAAAAATATCAGATTCAGAAGTCCTAGTCCTACAGGAAGGTGTGTTAGGTGAGGACACTCCATCTGGTTGGATGATAGGCGAGGATGAAGTTCTTCATATCCATGAACGTGTATGGGTTCCAGTGGATATTAGAGAGGAGTTGATGTAGGAGGTTCATGCTTCAGTTAGGGAAGTTCATCCCAGAGTAACTAAGATGTATCGTGACATGCGCCGATAGTACTGGTGGCTGGGTATGAAGTGGGATGTGGCTAGTCTTATCGCGAGATGTTCCACCTGTCAACAGGTGAAGGCAGAACACCAGCGGACAGATGGGATTTTACAGTAGCTACCTATCCTGGAGCGGAAATGGGATGATGTTGCGATGGATTTCTTGACTGGTTTTCCGTGGTCACCTCGAGGTAACGATTTTGTGTGGGTTGTGGTTGATAGGCTTACGAATTTTTCACATTTCTTGCCAATAATGGAGACCTTCAGTGTGGATGAGCTAGGAAGGTTGTATATCTGGGAGATAGTATGACTCCATGGGGTCACATGCACTATTGTTTCATACAAGGATGCTCGTTTTACATCATGCTTCTGGAAGAGTTTTTAGAGGGTGATGGGTACACAGGTGCTTCTGAGCATTGCATACCACCCTCAGACTGATGGCCAGTCAGAGCATACGATACAAGTGCTTGAGGACATGCTGCGAGCATGCGTCCTGGATTTTGGGGGCTATTGGGAGAGTCATATTCCCCTAGTTGAGTTTGCCTATAACAACAGTTATCAGGAAACTATAAAAATGGCACCATACAAGGCTTTCTATGGTAGGCCATGCCAATCACCCCTGTGCTGGTTAGAGGTAGGTGAGGCAGCTTTATTAGGACCGCGTCTTGTTTAGGAGACTCCTGAGCAGGTCTAGTTGATACAGAAGCCGATGGATACCCCACAGTCTCATCGGAAGTCATATGCTGATCGCCACAGACGACCCCTAGAGTTTAAGGTTGGGGATCAGGTTTTCATGCATCTTTCACCGAGGCTGGGTCACAGGCGGATCATGAGACCGGGTAAGCTATCACTAAGATATGTTGGGACTTTTGAGATTCTGGAGAGGGTTGGGCCGGTAGCCTATCGGTTGCAGTTCACTCAGAGGTACCAATCCATGGATGATGTGTTCCATGTTTCTCAGTTACGGTGATACCATTCAGACCTGTCTCATACCTTCCAGCCTGAGGAAGTTGAGCTTCAGGTAGATGCATCCTTTGAGGAGAATCTAATTTGTATCGTTGACAGGAGCATGAATGTTCTATGAGGTTGGTCAGTTCCTCTAGTACGGGTGCTATGGAAGAACAACCGATTAAATGATGAGACCTGGTAGCGGGAGGATGACGTATGTGCTCAGTGGCCGGAGCTGTTCGCAGAAAAATCTTGACCACCCTTCAGAGAGAAATTCGAGGACGAATTGCTATAAGGGGTGAATATTAGCAGAACTCGGGTTTTGGTATGAGGTACATATCCTTTTCTTTTTAGTTTAACTATTCTATTGAGGCTTAATGTGGATGTATAACTTGACCTTGGGAGTTATGGAGGTGTCCGAGGCATATTCGGAGGCCGGAAACAATTTGGAGGCTGAAAATGGCCTCGCACACGGTTTGCACACGGCCTGCGCATGGCCTGGCTAAACTGTGCGCCATGGTGCAGGCTTGGCAGAGGCAAGAGCATGGCCTACGCATGGTTTTGGGAAACCGTGCATGGTGTACGCACGGCTACCCCTTTCCTTCTAGTGAGGTCTACATAGTCTCCACATGGTTTGGCAGGCCGTGCGGGTAAACTATGCGACCTGCTGTGTTTTGTTAATTTAATTAATTTTTTTATTAAATTAATTAAAATATTATAAAACCTGAACCTAGCCTTCTCCTTCAACCAGACATCAGCAGAGGAGATATCCAAGGAGTCTTTGGAGAATTTGAGCCTTCTTCTCTGTCCAAACTGTGTTTCGATCACCATTCATCTCATTGGATATGCAATGGTAAGTCCTCAATTCCTTTTTAATCCTTATCAATTATTCTGGTTACAATGAATACATATTGGATTAAGGATCATATTCCCTAATTTCTCATTCTTCATCTTTTCTTCAGATTTCTTCCAAACCAGGAAAAATCAGAGCCTGATGCTAGACGAGTTATCTAGTACGATCCCAAGGTTGGTGGTCTCATGCTTTTCCCTGATTATCAGGCTATTTATATATGCCGGAGTGCCGCACTCCCACTTTTGGGGTGTCTCTTGATCCTGAATTTCAAACCTGTTACTACCTATGATGTTATAGGTAATCTGAATAGGGTTGTATCTTCTTGAGTTAGGTTGTATACATTGGAACGAAACCACACCTGGGGTGCATTGCCTTGAATGCATCTTTTAATGGGTTTGAACCAGGATGCCCTTGGGGCATGCCTTTCCTTTCCCTTGTGGGTTGTTAAAAATGGAACTTTATCATGAATGGAATTTCAATATGATGAAATTTTAATTGAAATGGTTTCAGGTATGGGATGGAGTGTTGCCCCTTGACCCTTGTATGTAAATTATTAAACTGCTAGCCCACGTGAGTTATATTATTTTGAGCTACTTAAATGTGAAACAAAGTCATGGGTGAACCATAGAGCCAATATCAGTTTCCATGGATGAACTCATACGAGACTTGTTTTTGAAATGCCGAGTGAATCATGGATCCATTATGAGATTCATGGATGGACTCAACAGGGCATGACATGTCATGGGCGATTCCCGAATCTTATTTATAGGATTTTGTGGATGATCTCAGTTGACAGACTATACCGCACCTAGAGAGAGGCTGGGTACTTAGAAGGTTCACTGGAACGGGCTTGTAGAGCGATGTCAGGGTCCTAGAGGTGCACCAAAACGGGCTTGTAGGGTGTCGGTGGATTTTCTCCCTGAGTGATGCCTGGTTTCCGATTGAGTATTCCAGGAATAGGCTCAAGGAATAGTTTGAACACTTGAACGAAATGGTTAATGAATCGAATGGATACTTGACGTGATGCCAAGCCAAATCACAAGCTGGGGTAAGTCATTCTTGTTTCCCTTGTTTACTACTTTTCATATTACACTGCCTGTTTATAAATTCACTGACAGATTAGTACAGATAATTGGTGGTTTCCTACGGGGATTTAGCCTCACACCCTCTTTGGGTCATGTTTTTGGACCCAAGAAGATTTTATAGTTGCAGGTAATGATAAGAGGAAAGGCCCTAGTACATGTACTTGACTTGCTGCTCGGAGCAGAAGCACACATGACCAAGCTGAGTCTTGCGATGCAACAAGGGATACATTTTCGTTTCTTTTTGGTATTTTGTATACTTTTACAAGATTGTATTGACTAGCATCATTATATATTTATGATATCCTCCTGCTTTGTTATCTTTATCTGTTGTCTATCTGTTGTCTAATTATTACCTTCTTCTGCTATTGTATGTTTGTAATTCCGCTGTGATACTCTGGTAATGAGGGCATATTCTGGCCACGGACTCACCTAGGCCCTCGCTGCTAGTCGGCAGCCTCTATCATTTGGGGAGATGTGCTTGAAGCTATGTGGCAACCGGTCTGGCTACCGGGTTGGATGGTTAGTCTGGTCCGGACGTTACAACCTACAACCAAAATGGGTCAGCACCAATGACCAATACGGGTCAGCACAAGCGACCAATACGGTTCAACATCTACCGACCAATAAAGGTCAACATATATTAACCTATATGGGTCAACATTAGAGTTACTATAGATAGTATGATTTTTCTTTACGACTAGTCATCCCTATCCCAGCAACCTTGAAGTTATATCATTAGAGTGAGATATCTATTTTTCTTTTTTGCTTCATGGTTTTGATCATTCTTATGACATTACCTTTTCGGTATTTCTTATGATGTTTTTCTTTGTGGATTATTGAGGGACATTCGGGGGTCTTGGGGTCCTCTATTAAGTTGTTATACTCACCCCTGCACAGGCTTCGCCCGTACGTGTGTGTCAGGTGCAGACTACTCGTGCACTGAGGTAGTCTTTGGAGGTTCGGGACTTGGTGGAGCTTGGTGTGATGGGAGCAGTCTAGATCCTCTTCTTTGTCATCAGACATACAGCTAATACCCTCTAGGTAGATCTCTAGGGAAGATGTGATAGCTGTTTAATTTCTTTTCAGTTTCTAGGGCTTGTATTCCAGCCCACTATTTTTAGTTTTTAGTTTTACATGTGATTTTACTTCACTCTCGTGGTTATACCTTTATTATATTGGTTTTTACATTAGTCACCCTTTTTGAGTGTGTATACATCTCAAATTAAATGACTTCCCAATTTGGGAAAATCCATCATGTGCTAGTCACAAACCCATGGCCTTTGAAAGCTAGGCATGATGTAGTCATGTCCACGCCCCATGGGACAGGTCTTGAAAAAAGTCTAAAAAAATATAAATTTTTAAATAATTTAATTGAAAATGAGGTTTTCATTAAATTTTTTTTTCAATTTTCATAAAAAAAATATTTTTTCTAGAAAAATCTTAAAAAAATTAACCCTATGATAATTTTCAATAAAATGAATTATAAAATGAATTTAATTTTTTAAAATAAATTTTATAAAAATTATAAAAACTAATTTTAAATTATGTTATTAAAGTTTGACTAAACTATTTTTTTATATAAATTCATTTATTTAGACAAAATATCTTTTTCATTAAAATTATTCTTATTTTAATTCAAAAAAATAGATAACCAATATTTTTATATCGTAGTTAACAATATTTATACTCTCAAATTCAATGGATAGTTTATATTGATATACTATATTACCATCCATTTTGGCACAAGGTTGTGTGTTTTGCAAGCTATTGAAGAGACTAAATTGAAAGGAATAGATTTAATGGTTTGTTCGTGTTCAATGTTGTGTGCCTCATACGATAACGAATACAATGTTTTTATTTTTAAAACCTAGGGTGATAAATATTCCCATCCTTCAATAAACTTCCTCCTCTCAATTTAAACTAGATCTTGTCAATAAATGGCTTGACATTTATAAATAACATTGTTGAAAACCAACATCACAAAGTATTTAATAAAGTTCAATCTTGATAAGAGAGAAATGGAAATACAAAGGTCATCCAGAAAAACAAATGTCTAGGTTTCCATGTCGGAGAGAATTAGTGGAATGTGAGGATATATACATAGAATAAAATTATAAATAATTATTGAGAGTTACTGAGGTCATTGATCATAAGAAAAGGATTGATAAAACAATGTTAAGGAAAAAGTAACCATAAATATATAATGATTTGAAAGTCTATTTTATTCTTCATATATGAAGTTAATAAGATAAATGCATTGTTTTAAGATCCCCATTCCTAAATATGAGAAATTTGTTTAATATATCATAATACAAAGAAATATATATAATTGATATATTTATATTTCTTAAGAATAATTTCTTCCTTTTTTATACCTTAATCAATTCCCAAACCATCACATACATCTTGAAATGAATATCCAAAAATTATTTTTTATGTGTAAAGAAAAAAAAATTAACTTTTAGTGGATAATAATATGAATAAAATAGTGAAAATACGTTATGTCTATCTCTAACTATTTTGAAAATGAAATATGGTTTGAAAATTTATCCAATAAATAGTTCATAAATAGATTTTTATAGATTTGTTTTTATTTCGGTTATTTACAACTGATGGGAAAATATTGGTATATTGACTTTTCACATATTTTTTTCTGAAAACTAATGTGAAAATGCATTTTCACCTCTATTTTCAAAAAACCGACATGAAAGAGTGAGTATTTTCCATTCATTCACATTAATTATATAATTTAATTGATGTGAGATATCATCTTTTTTACATCAGTTGTTGTATAGCTGATGTGAAATCAATTTTTCACATCGAGAATAATACATCTGATATAAAAAATCTATTAAAAATTTATGTATCACCTGATGGTTTCAATACGCAGCCTTCCATTATCATGATAGTACCCTTGTTTCTGTCTCTCTAAAGCCATAAAATTTTTGGTTTATTTGATTTGGTTGTCTAAATATCACCGTATTATCTAAATAGATCCACAGGGTTTCATCGTCCCTGGGTTACTCATTGAAAATAGATCTGAAATAATCCTCAAAATTTTCATATATCTATTTTCAGAAATTCTTTGGCTTCAAATCTCTAACCGGGGATTTTTAAACTATATTTTATTCATTATTGCATCACCATCTTCATACATTCGGGTTTTTTCACATTCATTGTTGTTTGTTCAACTAGGTGATCTTTTCAGTAATTCTTTCATTGATATTTAATTATATGTTACTGCTTTTGTGAATTTTTCCAATTGTTACAACTATAGTCTTGGAAACCTTCACAACCATCTGCATGCGAGTTCATAATAGGTTTAATAATGGGTTTTTCACTTGATGATGGGTTTTTTATGATTTTTGTAATATATAATAGTATTTTTGATTTATAATTGAAGGAAATTTATTTGTTTGTCAAGTAAACTAGTTATTTCATGGATCATCATTTTGTTAAATGTATATGAGTTAATTCCTTTGACATTGGTTCACTATGTTATATTTAGTTTTGGATATTCTATTTTACCATCATAATATAGATGAAAATTTTCCTCTATTTACTTATGTAATAGTTACCATAATTTTACTCATTCTTTTTCTGAATTTGACATTATAATTCATTGTAAATAAATCTTGGTGAAAAATGTCTATCTCTTCTTGCGATTAGAAGAATTTTATTTTTAAAATATTAAAAGATTTAGTTTAATAGAGTAACCCCTAAATTGTTGATAGTGATATATAAATTATATTTTAAATAATAATTCCCTTTTTCCTAGTCGATTTATTAAATTATTATTAAGTAACATAAAAAGAAAATAAAACTTGATAGCTATTTTTTAGGTCAACTTCTTGTTGGAAAATGTTAATATCAAATTCCTAGAGCACTCCACACATAATTGGGACTATATATTATAATTATATTTTTATATTGTTTTAATTAATTCCATATTATATTTAATGTCACATTTTTTTAAACTAAGACTCTATTTATGATTGTATAATATTGTTAATTCCAATATAGTATAATTTTTTTATTTTTATGAATAATTAACTATTAATTTGTTGTTCTCATTCTACATATTTTTTCTGGAGATTTTTTATTAATATCTTAGTACATGTTATTTTAATAATTTCATAAGGTTATATTCATTTATTTTTACTTGAGGGATTTTTTTAAAGGAATCAATTTTTTAATTCCTTTCTCGTAAACGTCCAAGAATTTTGGTAATGTAGAGATTATATGGGTATTCATATAAATAAATCCAAATCTAGAAATAACGAGTGGATGTGGTTCATAAATACATTTACCAAGGATTAAAAAAATCTTACAATGTGTGTCGGGCTTTACTCGACATAACTTGGTACACAACAAAATTCCTTATTATATTCCTATTTTGACACACCCAAAGGATATTATTAAGATAATTGACAACTTATTTATAAATAATAATGAATGATTTAAAAGTAAAATGTCCCCAAATAAGCCAATGATTATAATTCTAGAATTTACGATGCCTAAATATAGGTTATTTACGATGCCAAATTAGTAATTATACATTTTGATTTAATGTACTAATCCACTATATTCCATTTTTATAAATGGATCCTAGAAGGATGAATGGTGTCAATACTCGTTGAAAATATAGAGATTGACCTACTGAGGATGCCAATACATCTGGTATTAGAATAGATAAAATCATGGAAATAATATGGAAACATAATTAGGTTATGAAAAATAAACTTGATCAGATGGAGTAACATATTCTATGGATATAATCTCTTATGCTAGATCACTTTAAGAAATAGAATACCCCATTGTTTAGTGGGACACCTAATCCAATTTTCATTGAGAAATGAAATTGTTCTCTAGAGAAGATATTTATTGAATTGGGATGAAATGAAATTGAAAAGGTTACACTTGTTGTGTGTTGTCTCCAATGTGATGATGATTAATGGTGGTCCCAAATCAATAATACTAGGGAGTAAGAAGAAATTTAACTCATTGAATGAAGAAAATTTAAGGGGGATTCTTCAATAATTACTTAACTCATGATGAAAAAATTAAGATGAAGATAATGTTTATTATCTTATGAAAATATTAACAAGGTAGATTTGTGTGTTAGGAATCCACCATTAAAAGTTTATCCAAGTATGATATAGATTACATTCATAACACAGATTGAATGATTGACCACTTCTTTAAAGGACTTAAGCCAAATATCTGAAGGGTGTTTGTCTCCCAAAGTATTCCATCATAAGAAGAGGTAGTTTTTTGTTCCATCCCAACAGAGAATAAATTATCATGATCCGATATATTAAAAGGGAACCAAGATAATAAGATATCATATAAGCACCATGAAAAAGTGAATGCATAAAATAAAAATAAAAATGTTGAGAGATTTACATGTTGCAAAAATTGGGGAAAGAGTCACCTTGGGAAATGCTGGAAGGGAATGAATGTTTGTTATACTTGTGGAGAAAAGTGGTTACCTAGATTAAAAGTGGAAGGGGAGAATGTAATACACAGTTTTTTAGTGTTAAAATTAAAAAAATATGGTTCACAATATAGACAAACACCCTAAGCATTAGTGAAATATACCATAGATGAGGGAAATAAGAGATAGGAAATCATATATGATCACTATGCTAGAGGTATAGGAGTAAAATTATGTATATTTACTATCATTAATTCTATCGTAAAATTTATCAAATGAATATTTGATTTTGGATCATCACACCCATCTATGTGTACCCAACTCACAAAGAAAATTAGGCATTTTTCTTTTTATAAAAGTGGGGATTGGTTAGTCGAATCTCATAAGGGAAGTTGTTTTTGAAAAAAAAATACATTTTATATAGTCCCCATCATGACACATATATGTTCTTTACTTGATGAATGTGTCATCACAACTGTGGTTGACTTTAATATATTCATTGATATGGACTGGTTCTCAAAATATAATAAAATTTTTTACTTTAAATAGGAGGGAAAATATGATTTTGAGGATGATGTCGAATCCCTATTATTTAGATAAGAAACTTATTCATACGATTCTTCTCTAGACCCACCTATAGTATCTCTACTGAATGAAATTCATTAGAATGAAGAGAAATAAAAATATCTAGTTATGAAGAATGTAATCTTCAAATTGGAGATGTACCTAATGTGCAAGAATACATTGATCTATTTACTGAGGAATTACCTAGACATCCCTTTGAGTGTGAAGTTAAATTTTCCATTAATTTAATTTTTGATGAAAGGCCAATATCAGTGTATCCCTATAGAATGGACACTATGGAATTATTTGAGTTAAAGAAACAACTAGAGGATTTTGGAAATATGGGATTTATTCACCTTGGTGTTTCTCCATGGGGATCCCATGTTCTCTTCATTAATAAGAAATATGGATCCATGATTTTATGTGTAGATTATAGGTATATCAATACTATTACAATAATGAACAATTATCCTATAAATCGGGTTGATGACTTGTTTGATCAAATTCACAGAGACCATTTTTTTTCCAATATTGATTTTTATTCTGAGTATCACCAATTGGGAGTGAAGAATGAGGAAATTAAAAAATTGTATTTTCAAACAAGGTACATACATTACCAATTTATAGTAATTTAATTTGTATTGACTAAAGTAAATTGTTTTTTATGGACCTAATGAACAAAGTATTCAATGAATATCTTGATTATTTTTTAGGGAATTCATTAATGATATTTTGGTGTATTCTAAAAGTTATGAGGATGACGAAAATCACATGGGGACCATTCCTATGACCTGTTTAAGTGAATAGTTATATGAGATATTTAGTAAGTGTGATTTATGTATTCAGGAAAACTCTTTTTATGGCTATATTGTATCATTGGATAGAATATCAGTTGGTCTTACCAAGAAATAGGAATTCATAGAATGGACTATAACAACAAACATAACTATGGTATATAATTTCATTGGTTTGGAAGGTTTATATAAGTGGTTCATTCATAATTTTTACTGATTGGATAATCCATTGACCAATCTTACACATAATGGGGTTATATTTTTTTAACAAAAGAATGTTTATAATTATTTTATGAACTAAAGAGAAGATTAGTCAATGCTCTGATTTTAAATCTAACATCTGGGAGTTATGGGTTTGTAATATATATTGATGAATAAATAACGGGACTTGGTTATTTACTGTATATACATCATGAAAATTGATGATTGTTGAATAGAACTATATGTCCCATGATATTTAGTTAGAGGCTTTAATATTTTCTTTGAAAATATGGATACAATATCACTATGGTGAATGATGTGATATATATACAGATCATAAGATCTTTAAATACATATTCTCATAGAATGATATCAATATGAGTCCAAGGTGATTGCTCAAGATACTGAATGATTATGATTTCTCAATACACTACCACCCAGGGAAAGAAAATAAGGAAGTATATGCTTTGAATAGGAAGGATCATAGATTTATAACCTAGATGGGTATTAAAAAGTATCTTATGATCATTGATCATGTAAAGATAGATATGGGGATTTCAATGGAAGAAGATACATCAATCGATTTTCAAATTATTTCAAAACCATATTTTTTTAGAACTGACAAATAATTCTTAATATGATGATGATGACTTCCAAAAGAAAAATAAAGGTGTGAATGAAGGAAAATTAGAAAATTTTGTTCCGGACGATGAGGAACTAAAATTTATAAAGAGGATAAGTGTATCATCAATACCTAAACTAAAAGATATATTTTAAATAATTATTATAGATAAAATTTCATTATACACCATGAGATAACAAAAATGTATAGTGATTTTAAGGAACATTTTTCATGGGATAAAATGAAGCGGTAAATTGATGATTATGTGTCCATATGTTTGGTTTTCCAACAAGTTATGGTTGTGAGGAAGAATTATAAAATATTCCTAAAAATTATTCCTATTTTCATGTGGAAATCAGATGAAATTACAATGGAATTTATAACAAGACTACCAAATAATCCTAGGAATAATGATACAATATGTATTATCATTGATCACCAAACCCAAGATTTCTCATTTAAATTCTATAAGAGAAGCCCTACCTCTTGAGTTCCCGACAAGGATATATATTAATGAATTTTATGACTTCACGGTGGAAATATATAAATTTATTCTAATTTAGATCCCCATCTTACATTGAAATTTTGGAAAAGTCTTGAGAAGGCTCTTGACATGGAGATTAATTTGAGCACTTTCTACTATCATCAAACTGATTTCCACTCTATAAGAGAAATTCAAAAAATATAAGTACATGTCAGAACCAATATATTTTCTCACCACTAAAGAAAAGGATTTGGAAGTTGACTACTCATACCGTGAATAACCCATAATGTATATTGATACTTGATAAAAAGTATTGTGTAATTTGAAAAATCATATAGTAAAGGTTATCTTGAGAAATCCCAAAATGTATGAAGCAGCATGGGAACCAAAAGATTCTATAAAAGAGAAATTCCCAAATTGTTTTAAAAAAAATACCCCTAAAATTTCAAGGAAGGATATTTTTTGGAGCGACGAATGCAGCACCCCAAGTCTTTACCATATTTTCCTTTTAGAATAAACACAATTCTTGTGATAGCATATAAATCATGCAACACGAGGTTTAAACACATCACTATTTAGTCACATTTTTCATATTCAATTAAATTATAACACTTATAGGGAATTTATAAATTGAATTTATATGTTATGTATACAATAAATACTTTCACATTCATCCAATATATTTAAAAAACATAAGATAAGAACAAACACAATAATACACATAAAATCCAATATTTTATAAAAGAAATATTACCACTTTTTAATGAAGAACCTACATTAAATCCAATTATTAACATTTTTATATATTATATTTATAAAAATAAACTTCCTCCTTTAAATAGTAATATAAAAATTTACATTATTTTAATTTGTGTTATATTTCTGAAAAGTTTCAAGTTTTGATGAATAGTGCTATAATATTTTATTTTAATTGATTTTTTTGTGTAAATAATATATAGTGTAAAATTATCTTTGTGATCAGATTTACTGTATAAATTTATCATGATTATATCATATTATTAAATTTAGGTCATTTTCATTTATATTATATTTAAAATGAATATAAAAACAATACAATCATTTGTAAGTTTTAACTCTAATAACTCATTTTGTGATTCCATCAATGGGATTAATCTTAAATTAAACACCACAACTTAAGTGTTTTTAATCTAGAAAAAATATTCCATATTTTTCATCAGTGGTTTTAAATTAGGTAAATAGTTTTCTTTTATTTTTGGGCATATGAATAGTATGTTAAGTAATATTTTAATTACCCCAACTAAGGGTAAATCAGGAAATTATGGGTAAAATAATTTTATAAATACCATTAAATTACCATAAAACTTGTAATAATTTCATCAGATGGGTGTTTATTGACAAAAATCATAAATGGGCCGATTTTAGGGCCTCTTGGATCCACTAGGATGACTTCAAACCTTTTATAGTATGTTACTCAAAGGGAAATCCAATATGTCACAATCTTGTTTTTAATAAGTGTTATATTTTTTATATATCAAAATTTAGATGATAGATTAGACTATAATAATTAATTGGAAATATAAAACCTTTATATTCATAAATATAATTTATTTTAAATTTTTAAGGAACAAATAATTAAAATAAAGGCTTGTACAATGGCGATGCATAAATTGTTTAATTTATGGACATATCAAATAATTATTATTATAAATATTAAATTACTTCTTTTGATATAATAATTATCATAAATGAATTTTATAGATTAACTAGACATATTTCGGATGTATTAATGTTATTGGTTAGATTTTATCTTGTGTATTGATATTTTCTAAAAAGTCAAGAAATGAATAGTGTCAAAATTGACATTACTGATATTTTAAAATAAATAATATTTTAATAAATGATATGAAAATCCGAAAAATATATACATCATAAAAATTATTTTTATAAAGATTGAAATATCTTCCATGTCAAATTTATGGTTCCATTGGAATTTTATTTTTACTATATTAACCCTTAAAGAGTAAAATGTCATGTTATCAAACTAAAAGTTAAAGAGTTTAACTAAGGGTTTATGACAAAAGATAAGGGTAATAATGTGATATAAACTTATCAAAAAAATAATTATTTAAATGTATTTATAACTATAATTTTCTAATATTAAAAATAATTCACTTTGGATCCATTTTTTATAGAAAATGAATTTATATTAATTTAATAGTTTGAGAGTTTCCAAAAGTACCCCTCATCTCAAATATAAATGGGAACCTCATCCCTCACAACCTCACACCAATTTGAGACTTCTATCTTGACACAAACCTTCCAAAAAAGATCTCAACATCCATATATTCATCCAAGAAGCCTTAATATGGGTATAAATTCATTCAACAAACCCCTTTGGTGCAACAAAAAGGAGTTACCCAAAAATAAGTATATTCTTTCTTCATGCTCTTTAATTTTATTTCCTTTCACCACCTCTTCAACTATAATTATTCTATACATACATAACAAAAAAATATATACTAAATATACTAATATTATTTTATTCCATGTTTTCTACCTACATTTACAAACAATTACATATAATGGTTAACGAACATACTGTTTATGTGTATGGCGAACTACCGCCTCACCAAACGATGACTGTATATTTTTTATTTACCACATTTCATGGATATGAATTATGATATAAAATAAACTTATATATGTTAAATATGATATTTATTATTTTTTATGTTCCTATAATTGCTTTATAACACATACCCATATGGTTTCTAGTTTGTATAAATACAATAAAATCATTTGTGGAAGTGTGGAGTACCACCTCCTCAAAACAACGTGATTTATCACACATTGAATGGAATGTATAAAGGATGTTTTTAATAAAAATCTGAGAAATTTATGAAATAAATATGATACTGGAATTATAATACACATTTATACCATTAAATTTTCATTTTTTTAATATGAAAAATAAATCAAAGTAGCGTTCATGGGTATGTATGACCTACCATCTCCATGAATGATGCATTTTATTTCTTATCACCAAATTTTTTGAATAATTATAAATAAATATATGAATAATATATATAATATTTAAATCAAGTATATAATTTTGGAAATTATTAAACCAAGATCTAATTGGTATTAACAGAAAATAACAAGTCAAAACTTACTCGATAAACTAGCCAATTGACTCCTAAAATTGTAAAAATAACCCAAAAAGGTTAACAAATGGATAATAAAATACTATAAGATGGTAATATATGATGTAATAAATATTAATATGATTATTTAATAAGTTATTAACACTGTTAAACCATTATACACGAGGTTAATGGAGAATCACCCAAAAGTAAATGAAAGGTAATGGATTTCATCTCAATTAACTTTCCATTGAGTCTTATTTGTTGTTAGCACCAATTCAATTTTATATGGTGTATATTATACCCTATGACATATTATATCATTAATATCCTTATTATCATGATATTATTTGTTTCATTTAAAGTCGTTTATTAATTTTCATTATGATTTAAATGTTTCAATGTGCTATAAGACACTTTGGAGAGTTCAAATAATATTTTCCTAAAAAATTATTTAATGATATAAAAATGGTATTTCCAGTCATCAAAATTAAAAACCCTTGTTGTTACTTCTAATACATTGAATAATTATTGATAACACTATATCCTTTATTAAATATGTATATTTTATAAGGAATATTGTTTCATATTTGAATCAATTATTCGATATTTGGAATGCTTTTGACAAGTACGACATGGGTGGGGTACAGTTATAGATAGCACCATGATGCATCAGTAGTCTCATTAGATTAAATAGTTGGACAAAATATATGGATTTTTACATGAATTTGATTATCTCTATTGTAAATGTTATTGATAGTATAGGTTCCATGTACCTAGAAAATATGGCATTAAATAGTTAATCATCTCCATCATTTAGACTTAGTTATTATTTATCATGGAGATTTTTCTTCGACATATCTATGGATGCATTCTATTCTCATTTTATTGATTTAGATGGCATGTGTTTCTATTTATTATCTTTCCACATTAATTATTTATTATCTTTTTTTTGAATGTAACTTTTCATCAGTTATTTACCTTACCATGTTTATTTATTTCCATTGATTCAAAAATTATTCTACTTTACTTTCACATATAGAGCATTTGGTCCTACAATAATTATGCATTCATTCCCCTTGTTATGAAGAGGAATCTTTCAAATGAGTTAAAAATATTCTATTTATTTCTTTTTATTTTTGATGATGTTTTTATTTCCTATTCCCCAATGAATTATTAGTATCGCGCCTATAGTATGGCTTTCCTAGACTTCTAATCTAATCTATCACTCAGAATTTCATTCCTTAATATTCATTCCAATGTAATAAAATAATTCACCTACTCCAGGCTTCTAGGTTCAAGTAGATACATATAGAAGCTCAAAATGTAACCCATATTTCTCAAATTTATCAATAGGATGGATCCCACTATATCATATTATAAAACAAATATTATATAATGATCCCTCAGATTACACATAAAAATCTTCTCACTAATCTCTTATATCCTGTGTGAAAATCATCTAAAAATTTGTAACATGATCATGGAATTACTATAGGTGGATCACTAAAGTATTTCTGTATTTTGTATCACACATTTTTGTAAAATCCTCCCTATCACCCCACAACATTATATAGATCTTCATTAGTTTTCTACATCATGTATATACCATTATTTTAAGGAGTATTAGTGGAGTAATAATAATACCCAAAAGAAACTTAATCATCAGATGTAAAAATTTATGTAAAATTAATCATTCTCTATGATATAACATCCTATCATAGCTCCCACTTAAAAAAATAGACTATAAAACCAATAGACTGTAGGAATTCCTCCTCATACATCAAAGGGTGTTGATTTTTAGATAGTGTCTATGAGGTGATAGTGGAGATATTATAACCTATGAAGACAAATAATAATAATAACTTAATAACATCACATGAAACATAAACAGAAATTAACAATAAGCTATATATATATATATATAATAAACTTCTATAACTCACTGTAATTTATAAAAGAAAAAATGAAATTATTTTTAGGAAGATCATGTGTGTTCCTTACAGGCAACCCAAATGAAATATTTTCCTAGAGCCAAGGAACCACCTAGTCCATTTTCAGAACCACATTATCTAGCTCCTACATTAAGTTGAAATCCATATATACTAGGATGTAGATGAGAATCCTTTATCCTTATCTGTGTTATGATACATGAATTATATATGTGTCCCAAAGGGCCCATGTATGGTTTGAGTAATAACATAGTAGGACACCACTAATAGTGTCCTTATAATTATACATATATATAATTTCATATAAAGAACAAATATCACTAACCAAAACACACGACATAATATTCTAAACTAATGATCCACCATCCCTATGTAGGCCTTAACCTGCCTCAGTCAATGTTGATGTAAGAACCTGGGTTTTCATATGAGGTATGGATCCTTTTTATTTTGGATTAAATGTTTAAATATGGACTAATGTGGACTCCAAATTTGATCACAGATGTTTTGGGGTTTTCCATGGATTGTTTGGAACACATAACCTTGTTTTTTAGATGAAAATGGCATGGTGCATGATTAGTTAAAACCATGTGGGGAAGGGCACACATTTAGATAAAATAGTGTGAGGCATGGGCATATAACATGGGGAGGTTTCAAAATCAGAGAAAATAATTTGATTTGGGCCACACATCCGTGCATAAACCTTTTCAATTTTAAAAGTTGATTTTTTCACAGTTACTACATGGTTTGTCATATCATGTTAGGAAACCATATAGGTGCCACATCCCTACCTCTAATCATTCATGTTTGTGACATGGTAATCCAAACCATGTGACCTAGATATTTTGGTTAAAATGACCATTTCCCCTTAAATTTCTTTTTGACCCTTGCCTCTATTATTTTCTTCCCCCACTGGAAGAAACCTCTATTATGAGCTACATTGGGTCACTATTATTGGATTTGATCCCAAATCTCCATCCAATCCTTGATTCAGTCCCCAATATACTCTTTGTATCTGCATCATTGAGTACTCAAATAATTTATAGCCATTATTCATTCTTCTAGATATTGGAGACAATATTCAGGTGAAATCTAATTTTCTCTATTACTAGGTCCTTCAACAATTAATCATTTTTATTGATTTGAGTCGAATTAAAAGTTTATATTGGGTGGGAACTCTACTACCAAACCATGGTAGGAGGAATATATTATTCCTGTGGATTATGCTTCTTTATAGAGCCATCTACCATTGTGACATTGGCCGAACTTTTTGGCGTCGCCCAAAATTGAAATAATAAATTGAATTAGTGGAATTGGTCATGTTAGGGATGCCCGTAGGTTCCTTTTTAAAGAGTTATAGGTTGTTTCCCAAAAAATAGTTCACCAATGGGGTGTTCCATGGGATCGCTTTCAAATTTCACTTGATTGAACAAACCAAGGGGTGTGATTTGAGATTTCATGGGTAGGGGAATCCCATATATAATTTAATGGAATTGAATTTCATGGCTAGGAGATATACTTCCACTATTCATTTTGTTATCATGATATTCCATGATTGAATGGGTAAAATATAAATGGTTTAATTAGTGGGAATAATAATTGGTTTCCTTGAATATGAGTTGTGAATGAGACGAGGGTATAGTCATGTTGTGTTATAGTAATGGAAATGATTGAAGAATGGTTTTAGAGGTATTTGAGATGGTAGTGGATGCTTGGGTTTACATTCCAGGGGTCTTGATTCCATTTATATGCCTTAGATGTTAGTCCTTGGATCTTGATGCTGTAGTGGACTCCTTGTATACTGTTTGATCCTTGGGTCTTCATTCTGTGTGATTCCTTGTATCTTCCTTATTAGATAATCTTGACCATATTTAACTAGGATCCTTGAGAGACTGTTTCCATGTCACCAGTTTAGTAGTAGATATTCCCTGGAAACTGAACATTTTTTACTACTTACCTGCTCACTTACACCCAATTTATCTTATAATACTGAAAATATTTTAATTTTTACTGATATTTGGGTGGTCACCTATTGGGATTGTATCTCACACACTGTTCAGTCCACCATTGGGTACCTGAATAGACTATTTGGATGCAGTTAGAGATAAAGGAATACACCCATAGTTTTAGGGTCGATTTTGTTCCATTCTTAGGATTCGTGGATCATGAGACCAAGATGAGGACCATGATGCTATTTGGAGATAACCCTTTTTGGTATTTTGGGTATTATGGATAAATATATTGTATTGTACTACTATGTACTTGTTTTGGATACTTTATAGATATATGTATCATCATCATTATATATCTGAAATTCCCTTGAGCAATGATATCCATTCATGTTGTTTATCTATTATCTTCATGTTTTACATCTCACACTACTAGAATTATATTGATATTACCTTGTTCTATACTATAGTGATGAGAGAATAGTCTCCATAATGACACACAAAGTCCCTCACTACTGTTTTGAAGCCTCTATCATACATGTAGATGTGTTTGAGGCCATGTGGCCAACCATGATCTCAACACTGTTGACTGGACCCTAGTTTTGAGACATTGCAAATTCGTATCATAGATGTTTATTTATTGGATTTATATAAAATTTGAAGATAACAGAAAGCGATAGGAATGAAATGGGGTCTATCAATGAGTTGTGCTTAGGAGTAGTTATCCATCGTATAAGAAAAATCCAAATTTCCTCAAATGAAATTGATTTTTCTTAGATGTTAGATATTATAGATTATTTGATTCCTCTTTTAGATGATGAACTTGTATAGTGATATGAAAATGGGTTCTATTTGGATGCAAACTGATGAGATGAGGTTTTTCTATCTCATGCAATATTTTAGGGACTTGGTATATATCACATGCCATGAATTATGCCATCCCACCTAGGATGAATTATTTTTTTCATCCTATTGTGATATTTTCTATGATTGTTTTACTTAATATTGTGATAGATTTTTTTTAATTGTATATAAATACGATGACATATTCCAGTTCATAACGATTATGGACCCTTATGTATTAGAAAGTAATGAAACTTTTGATTCAATCATTTAAAGTGAATGTGATATGGTGGTAAGTATATGGGTTTCACATTTTGATTCGCAAGGTGTATAGAAATTTATGGATTAGAATTTAGAAAAACAATTGGATTAACACTTAAATTAAATTACGTAATAATAGAAAAAATATGAAATGTGAATGAAATGGAAAATTCCACTAGTAAATAGACTATTTAAATAGGACCGTGTTTTGATTGGAACGAGGAAGTGAATCCAGTGGAATTTGTGATTGTTCATCATATAGTAATTTATTTAGGAGAAGACTATGTGGTATGTTTTTTAGGATGATTTTGACATGTCCTATGATTATGAGCTGTGAGCTTTGATATCATTCTTTTTTGAGAAAAGTGTTTAGTATTATAGAGGAATTACACCATAATGACCTACATTTAAACTCCATGAGGGAGATGAGGAACATTCTCTAGAGGCCATGGGCTAGGGGATACTAGTGGATCCTTTATTAGTGTCTTTTTGGGAACCATCAGTTGTTCTAGATGTAAATGTTGATGTATGTTTTCTATGAGGTATTACATGGATTTATGTAGAATTTACAGGGAGAACTCATACATTATTTATCTATAGAGGAGATGATGAAGGCATTATAGTAGCAGAATCCATCCATGTATTCAACAGATGGTGGTTTAGAGGATACTGAGTTGCAGATAGATACCATGTTTGGGATATTCATTCATATAGAGACACCTTGTTAGGGGATAGTGAAGATCACGAAATATGTTCTTCTTGGGGAACAAAATTACAGGTGGGTTGTTCAGAACTATGATGACAAGCTATGAGACATGGTTGTGGTGGATTTCCAAATAAGGTTCTAGGAAATATTTTTCCCTGAGGCTCTGTGGGAAGAGAAAAATACTGAATTCCAGCATTTAGATAAGGGCGATAAGATAGTTATAGAGTACGTGACACACATTATATTTTTTTAGTATTATGACCCAACATACATTACTGATTAGCTATCGAGGGTGAGATGCTTCAAGGAAGGTCTCTGATATGAAATCAGATCAGAGTTAAACATGTTTAGATTTATCACGGTTACTAAAATTATGAATTAGGTTCTGATTAGATAGTTGAACCTGAGGGAATAATGGGGTGTATAGTAGTACAATATAGTCTCTGGAACCCTTAGTTCAAATTTTAGTGAATGGAAGTGACATTTTGAGGCTTTATATGAAATGAGTACCAGTCAGGCTGTGATTACTTGTAGCTTAGTATTCTATCATCAGTGTGGAATATAGGACCACATGATGAATCTGGGAAATTGTAACCTAGACGACTATTGAGGTTTTCGCAAGATGGTCCACGTACAATGTGTTTTAAGGAACTTACCTCTAGTAGTGATTCGTTACAGGACATCTTCGACACTAGGTTCTGAAGTTGGTTTCTCATCTCCGCATTAGGCAGGGAGCCGGAGATGTGCTTTTCGATCTGACTGGGGCAATGGTAGCCATGGCCATGGTTTTTAAACACTATTTACACTAAGACATCAGAGTGGCCCCCCTATGGGTTGTGAGTTTATGCCACATGGACATGGTTCAAGATAGTTCTATTATGTATATCCTACCTCTTGATGGTCAGGGTTCCAGGCTGTCTATAATGACAAGTATGATCTTAGTAGGCTATACAATTTCATCTTATCATTGTTGGTACATTTTCATCGCATATACTCATATTTTTACCTATTTTGGAAATCCATGGGCATTTTGTTCGATTTTATAAGGTATTTTTGATGCTTTACACTCCATTAGGGATCATAATAGATGATTTATGCCAATGATCATAGTACCCATTGAGGTTGGTGGGTTTCCCTTAGTCTTGGATCATTTTTTCATCTAGATGATCGGGTTTGATTTTTTACATAGGATGGAATGGATAGTAGATTATCAAGAATAACTTTTCTACTATCACTGGAGGGTGAATTTCACCTAAACATAGTGTGCAGTTCATACTAAAAACGGTGAATAGATTGTCCAGGTGAGATGATATGGACCACATCATCATAGACTGGGTGGAATGATAGCCTAGATCGCTAGTTTGTATCTGGATGATTAGGAAGCTTGTCAAGTGGAATCTAATGTAGTGGTTGATTTTTACAGGGATGTGTTTCTGTGTGGATTTTATAGTTTACCTTCTAGAACATTGGTTGAGATCTCCTTTGTCCTAGTGAAAAGAGATTCACCAATATCCATTCCACCTTATAGGATGGATATGATGGATTTGTTGGAGATCAAGGGGAAGCTAGAGTATTAGGAGGAAAAGTTGTTTAGTGGACCCAATACTTGTCCATAGGGTTTTCCAATTCCTTTTTGTGAAAGAGGAAGATGGAACACTTAGTCTATTCATGGAATAATAGAATCTGAACCAGATAATGGCTAAAAACTGATATCCCTTACAATGGATAGGTGAAGCATTTGATTAAATTAGAGGAGCTTGTGGGTTATCAAACATTTTTTAGAGGTCCTGATATCATCAGGTACATTTTCAACCTACAAACATAAAATGTACTAACATTCATAGTAGGTATGGTCTATACGAGTATCTAGTTATACCATTCTGTATCATGAATGCACCCACAATTTTCATGGAACTAATGAAATAAATCTTCAAACATTATCTGGATTAATTTATAGTGGTTTTTTGAATGATATCTATGGTGTATTCTCATAATCGACATGAAAATGCCAAACATCGTGAGATCATTTTATAAACACTGAGATAACATCAATTATATCCTAATATCACAAAGATCCACTTTTTGATGGATCAAATTCACTTCTTAGGTCACATAATGTAAGAGAGTGGAGTATCAGTGGACCCAAAGAAGGTGAGATCTTTAGTTTCATGGGAGAATTCAAAGAAATTATTTGAAATATGATTTTTCTTAGTGATATATGGATATTATAAGCATTTAATACCAAGCCTCTCACACATAGAAGTTCCATTAAAGGGATTGAATAAGAATGGTGTGATGTTTGTATGCTTAGATACTTATAAGATTTCATTTCTGGAGTTGAAAGGGAAATAGACTTTAGAACAGATCCATATACATCTAGAGTAGGTAATGAGATAAACTAGGTGTTGTGATGCATCTGGTATCAGGATTGGGGTAGTGATGATGCATGGATTTAATGTTGTGGCTTTTAAGTGTCAGTAGATAAGGCCACATGAGAGGAATTACCTGACATGTGATCTCAAGTAAGCTGAAATTGTTCATGCATTTCACTAGTGCATACATTACATAATGGAAGATTATTTTTTGTTATATATTGACCAAAAAATACTCAAGTATATATTTACAGAGTTTGATATGGATTTTTAGTAGTGAACATAGATGGAATACCTAGATTCATTCAACATTGAGCTTTCATACATGCATCAGAAAAGGAATTTAGTGGATGATGCACTGACCAGGAGGAATGAAAAATAGGTAGAGCAATCAGACAATATTGAGTCATAGATTATGGATTTTTTAGCTAAGATACACTTGGAGCTGTATGATAGGTAGGGGAAGTGTTTTCTATCATTCATAACTGTGAAAACTATCCTATTGGATATAGTGAGGATAAGGTAACTATTAGATTCATAGGGCCTAGTGTTTTTAGAGACAGTTGTAGGTGAGGGCCCACCTACTCGTTGGATCATAGGTGAGTAGGAGATTTTGTATATTCATGGTCATGTTTGGGTTATAATTTGCTTACATGATAAGATGATGTAAGCGTTTCATTCCTTGTATTATAAATTGCAACCCAGAGTCATAATGATATACCTTTACCTATACTGTTAGTACTGGTGGCTGGGTATGAATAATGATGTAGGTATATTTTTACGAGGTGTTACACTAATCAGCAGGTGAAGGAGGATCATCAATTACTAGATGGAATTTTAATGTATTTACATATTCATGAGTGTAAATGGGATGGTGTCACGTAGGATTTTTTAACAGCTTTACCGAGTTTAAATCAAGGTAATGATGTTATATGGGTTGTTGTTGAAAGGCTCATTAAGGTTTCTAATTTGATTTTTGATCAATTGTACACTATTTGTGAATGATATTAGGAGGTTTTATATTCATTATATTATGAAACATCATGGGGTATTAGGAAATGTGGTTCCAAATAGCGATTCCCACTTTATCTCTCATTTTTTTTGAAGTGTTTTTAGAGAAATCTAGGTAAAATGGTTCCTATAAGAATAGAATACCATCCTTGGACTGATACACATTCAGGTCATATGATACAAGTTTCTAAGGAGATGTTGGGGGCATTCACCATTGATTTTTTAGGATCTTGGGAGATATATGGTTTCCTGGTTGAGTTCTCTTACAATAATAGCTATCAAGATACTACAGAGAATAATCCATTTGATCCTCTGTATTAAATACCATTCTAATAACCCTTGTATGGGTTAGAACAAGGAGATGTAGCTTCACTGGGTCTTAATCTCATGTAGGATACTTCTGAGCAAATCTAGTTGATATAGAAGCAGATGGATACTGCACAGTCTTGACAGAAATATTTTTCCAATAACTGTAAGAAACCTCTTGAGTTTGAGGTCATTGATTATGTATTTTTGTGTGTTTCACGAAGTATATGACACATATGAATCTGGATATAGGGTAAGATTTCACTATGATATGTTGGGCCATTCAAGAATCTAGGTAGAGTCAGGTTGGTTGCTTATCAGTTGCAGTTACCTAAGAGGTACCGAGCCATGCATGATATCTTCCATGTCTATCAACTACGAAGTTATCATTTATAATCATATCATGATTTTCATCCTAAGGAGGTTGACCAACATATTTTTGAGTCTATTGAGGAGCATTAGATTCATATCATTAAACGTAGAATGAAGGGTCTCTAAGCTCGGTCTCTTTCTCTAGTACTAGTGCAATGGAAAAACAACTGTTAACGGAATGTGACATGGGAGGGGGATTCCAATGTACACACTCAATGGAAAAAGTTGTTATTTGATGAATATGGACACACTTCAGAGGTAAACTCAAGGAATAATTGTTTTTTTGGGGGAATATTTTTTGAACCTGAGTTTTCATATGAGGTACTATTCCATTTTCTTTGGGTTTAAATGTTCAAATGTGGTCTAATCTGAATTTACAATTTGATAATGGGTGTTTCAGGGGTGTATGGGTCTTATCTAGATCCTTAAACTTGGTTTTGGGGGTGAAAATGTTTTGGATCATGATTAGTTAAGACCATATGGGGTAGGAATAATATTTAGATAAAATTATGTGATGTATGTGAAGAGAGTATGAGAGGCCATATAAATAGAGAAAACCATGTGATTTGGGATTCAAAACTATGCATAAACCTTTTTAATTTTAATATAGGAGTTTTTTATGATTTCTATATGGTTATTAAAATAGTGTGAGGAAACCATGTGGGTACCCCTTCCGTACAACTAACCATGAACGATTGTTACATGATTTGTCAAATTGTGTGCCTAATCTATGGGACCAAAATATTATGTGTAAAATGACCATTTTCCTTTAAATATATTTCAACCCATGCCTTTATTATTTTCTTCCCCTTTTGGACAACAAACTCCATTTTAGGCTCTACTAGTTAACTATTTTTTAGATGTGATCCCAACTCTCCATCTAATATCTGATTAAAGCACCTCTCATCTCATTGGATCCACATCTGTGTGTACCTAATTTCTTTTTTATTCATTCTTCATTATTCTAGAAATCGGTTGTGCTACGTCGGTTCATGATAATTTTCCATATTAATTGTCTATTAATCCATTCATTGATTTTCTCCCAATTAAAGTTGAATCAGGAGTTGTTACTAGACATGAAATTTACTACCAAGCTACGGTAGGTGGTCTATAATATTCCTGTTTGTTTTAGTTATTTATATGACTTGCTACCATTTTTCCACCCACTATAAATTTTTGGGAGACCCCAAAATTAAAATGATAAATTTAATTAATGTAATTGGATATATTATAGATGCCTATAGATTCCTTTTTAATGAGTTAGAGGTTTTTGACCCAACAAAATGCCACCATTGGGGTGTTCTATGTGATATCCTTGTGATTTTCCTTGTTTGAACCACCGAAATGGTGTGATTTGATATTTACTTGTTAGAGGAATACCTTAATTAATTAAATATAATTTAATTACTTGAATAAGGATGTGATACACCTATTCATTATGTTATCATGATATTCCATGCTTTAATTAACTGAATAGATTAAATGGAAGTGGTTGAATGCATGGAAATACTCATTGGTTTCCATGAATGTGAATTGTGAATGATGAGTGGGTATACTCATGGTGTGCAGTTGTAGTGGAATTGATTTATGATTGGGTTGAGAGTTATTAATAACGATAGTTATTTCCTAGGTTGGGTTTCCCAAGGTCTTGATTCAATTTAGATGACTTGGATGTTTACCCATAGATTTGTACATGGTAGTTAAAACCTTTGATAAAGTATGTTGTTGAGGTCTTCATTTCATGGGATCCCTTGGTCCTTTCTACCATTAGATACAATTTTCATGGACTCATGTAGTACATGTTCAGTTGAAATGCTCCTAGGACTCAAACTAGTTCATAACCTAGTTTCCATCGAGATGCTTCCAGGACTCGATGATGATACATTGGTCTTATACAACTTGGATCTGGAACTTCACGGTCTTATTGTTGTTTATACAAACCAACTTTGAGAAATATGATATACTTGGTTTAATATCTCAGTTGTGTATGTTATGTCATATTGGGTTGCATGAAAAAGTCACTTTTGGCAAGGAATGTTTGTATAAAAGTCATGGTCGTTTTATTTGTTTATGAATTTCTTAGAGAATCCTTTTTAAAGGATTCAAACCATATTTTCAGTGGGTATTGAGAGCATGTTTCTCCATTACTTTTCTAGTAGTAGATATTCCATGGGAACAATACATTTATTCACTGCTTACCTTTTCATTTGTATAATACTTAGATTATTATATTTCACATCCTAGAATTATTATATATATAATGAAGGTTACATTCTAGTATTGTATCTCACACTCTCTTCAGGACACTATCTGTACTCGAATGGACTATTTGGGCATAGGTAGAGATAGGGGAAATCACCCATAGATTGATTATTGATTTTGTTCCATGTTTTGTAAGAGTAGAGAATAGGATTGAGATGAGGCTCCTGATTCTATTTGGTGATAGAATTTTTTTGTCTTTTTGGTATTTTGGATTCATGTATTGTATTGTACTGATGTGAAACTCTTTAGGATTATTTATGGAGACATGTATCATCATCATTATATATCTGAGATTCATTTAGGTATTGTTATATATTCCTTCTATTTATCTACTGACTGTATGTTTTACTGTTTCTAATACGTTTATGATATTGATATTACATTGGGATACACTATGGTGATGTTGGAATAGTCTCCCAACAGACACACATAGGCCCTCACTGATAGTCGGAAGACTCTGGCCGTCAGGGAGATGTGCTTGAGGCTATGAGAACAACCAATATCGGGGCACTATTGAGTTACATATGATTCTGGGATGTTATAGCTGAAGAGGAATGTAGCATCCAAAAAATATCTTTCTTGAAGTACCCTTTATCTTCCAAAAAAATCCATATCACATGAAATCACTATTCTAAATCAACCTTGATTCCCCCAACGACATATCCAAAAACTATATCACAATACCCACATCCTTCTAACCCATTTTAAATTATCATCTCAATAACCCAATGAAATCTAAGGAATCACTATGCTCACCCTTTTTTGATTTATAAATCATCAAATCCAACAAATCTCATGTACATGGAAATAATACTACTCCCATATTATGGTCCCACACACCAGAAATCTGGGAAAACAATTCTGTATCCAACTATGTATTCTTAAAAAATGTCATCATCTTTTGAATCATTACTATAGAGGATACCATTAATCAATAAGTGGTAAAAACCATATCATGAGGACTATTATATGATCAGATTATCTAAAGCGAATCACCCCCATAGTGTGTGACACTATATATATCTTATAAACACAACTCGAGGAACCTCTATTACTACCTTTCGAAATGATCCTCATCATCCGTATCACATCGACTAACCCTGACACCACCCTCTATAATGGTCGACAGTACCCACATTATATTAGAAAATAATTATAGTATCCATGGTAATCATAAAAAACCCTCCATATCATACTAGAAAACATCATCACCCCATTATTTCTAATAAACATTACCCAAAGTCATTTGACTCACATATATCGAATTCCCATGGAACCACATCAATCACCCCACCCTGAGAAATTTTATTCACAATATGTGGATTATTTCCATGTATTACAAAAACCATAAAACTAAGACATACTTGAATAGTACCATCATTTTCCACATGATACTTCCCCCTGGAATCTCTTACAAATTTAGAAAACCTTAAGTAGTTCCATTCAAAATAAAATATACACAACCATACCCACACCCATTTTCAATACATCAAATAGAGCATGTATGAAATATGCATACCTATGAATCACCTATCAATAGTTACCAGGATTGAAATCCTTGAATAACTATTGAAAACCTAGATTTAGTCAAAGAAAATCATATAACATAACAAACTCCATAATTTAGGCAAAATTTGATAGAAAACAATGACACTATGAGAGAATCTATGAATAAGCACAAGGAGGTAGTTATCCTTACCCATGGATACACCCTGCTTCTTTCCATTCCTAGATATAATAACAATTGATCAAAATATGTTAATAAGAATGAAAGAATGAGAGAGAGGGATGAGAAATATAGAATATCCATTTCATTGTGGTTAAAATGCCCCCAATTTCCCTTTTATACTTAATAAAATCAAATAATTAATAAAATTTATAAAAAATCTATAAATATTCCATCTTACATAATTTTTGAATGACATTAGGATGATTACATGTAGACCCTTAGATATGGGACCATTATGTATTTCTCTAAAAGGACCTTTCATACAAATGATATTTCCCTTCTGTATCATAGGGTACATAAACATTGTTATAATTTTATATAATAGGGTTTGTAATATATACTTCAGAAATGAACATTACGTATCATGGTGAATAAAATATATTTTTCTTTTTTTAGAAATTATTTATCTAATGACATTTAGACATAATATGTTTAAAATAACAGATCCATCACATAGCCATCTCATTACTGTTACATATCACCATGCATATATTTACTAATAAATATCATATTCCAAAAAATCATAGGGTACTCCAAACATACCCATATCTCGATGCCATTGAAGATATTTATGTATCATGAGAACCATTATACATTTGGGAGTTACTATAGAATGCTTAATACACAACCCTTATATGTTTCCATTATAATTATGTTACTCTTATACATGCTCGGATTCCAAAAAATTATCCTTACGTAAACAATAATTATTATTTCATACCCATTACAAAGTGGCTATTATATATTGTGTTATTTATTCATAAATAAAATTAAACATAGATCATTTTACATTATGCATAAATGGGGACCCATATGTACATGTTTTTCCCCAATAATCTATTATAACTCCCAAAATTAGACACAACCTATTACCCCTAATACTACCATATGATTATAACCATAATTTATTACATAATTTCTATAATTCATCTCAAAATTCTCAAATTCATTTTAATCCTTCTTATCAATATAATTTTATTCAAAAAAATACTCCCATTCCTATAGATTTATTCCAAACACCTCCTATAGAATAATTTCACCACTCAATCCTCAAGCTCAAGATTACTTGAAAGACACGACTTGTGGACCCTACAAACTCCCCTAATATCATGATAGAGTAAAATTCACATGGTTGATCATATATCTAATTCAAATCACCAATCTCATATACCTGGGACATTAAAATGAACAAACAATGTGATTGCTTATCCCTGAGAAACCATGGGCCACAAAATAACCAATTAGTATCAACACTCGAGTGTCAAGATCTCCTCATTCCATAAAATTTAGATGAAACCAAACAAATAAATTTTCTATTGGTTACTCTAGATAACAAATTCAAATAGATCAACCCTATTGGGGGAACTCCAAGCCACAAGGATCACCTACCCATCCTCATCTCAAGAAACGTCATAATTTGATGATAACTTCATACTCAACTTATTTCCCAAATCCTATACATAATCATAATTTAAACCGACCTTCCAGTTAAAAACCACAAGTATCCTACATTATAAAAATACTCTCTAATATTCCACATCATATATGATTCTTAATTATTTTCTACATCCTTGATTATTCCTCACATTTTACAAGATTCCAACACTTCATATAGTTACTAGTCATCATATTCAATTCCTATAAATAAAATAGAATATATTTTTCAATTTATTATAAATAAACATCATGAAATAGTACCCATTATTCAAAAAACAATTCTCACAATGTACCTCAGACTATTTGCAACTCCACAGCCTACTCTTGGATAGTCCTCTTGATCATATATAGATGACCCAAATCTTGATCAACCGATACCCATACTCCTTATAGAGTTATAGACACTATTGGCCACTACCCCAAGGATTGGTTTTCTATTCTATTTACTCAATCCACACATGATATCATATCCAAACTGTAGTATCTCGATACAACTCTTGACCCTACAATAAAATAATAAGACTGACCAAATCAATGAACCCCATGTGACTATGAGGTCATATGAAAAAATTTCTTTAGATTCCACATCTAGTCTCATAATCATCACTATTTTATTGGTTGATCTTGTTGGACATAAAAATGAAATATCTACCCACACTAGAAACACCTCTATAAGGATCCACTATATATTGGAATTATGGAACCTCCATAATGAATTACCTTGGTGGATTCATCATGTCCCCAAATCAAAATACCCAGAGCTCCACTACCACTCTTACCTATTACAACTACTCGAGTCAATAAACTCCCATGTACTAGGTTCCTATGCATTATGAACACCTAGTTAACCACCTTAAAGACGAGATCAGCCTAGAAAAGTTTACCTTCACCTTAATAATATATTATAAACTATAATAGAATACCAACAATATTTCAATGTATTATCCAACCAATGTTATTGAGAACCATAGAAAATAAATGAATGTTCTGAAATAATCTTTGATGGAAGTCTCTCCCTATAAAACATACATGGACATATACTCTTAACCCCCCTCAATTTCTCTAGGAATTCGTGCTCCAAAAACACTAGCTCAATGTACATCCATATTATCCCCTAATTCCCACCTTCTTATACCTATACATCCCAAATATACGTCACAAAACCTATAAGTCTAGTTCGTGTTTATTCCATATAAGACATTGAATTATATCAAGAAATATATTTGAGGTCTGGTCCCCAGACGGTGTGGGATTTTGAGGCCCTATGAGCCATGAATTAATTTTATTAAAATATTTTATATATTTTATATCACATGCACACGTTTTTGATGAAATAATGGTATATCTCAAAGACAGAGTCTCAAAAAATAAATATGAGACCATAGATTAATTCATAGATTGATTTCTAGCCTTAGGGTAAACAATATTTAGCCAGTTCTAGTTGTTTGGATAAAGCTGTTGGAGGAAGGTATGTTTAATGTTTTAATTAATTAGTTAATTAATTTATTTCAATAAACCACCCAAAATGGTTTCTTGGATATAAAATATGATATGGATAATCTTCAAGCTTAATTGTATAACCCTATGATTATTGAGTGTAGGTTTCCACTTTTATTCAATGATGAACAGAGATATGATGAAGATGAGAATCCATAATAGGTTAATAAAGGTAAAACAAATGCAATAGATCACCCCCATAATTGGAGAGTAAATTCTCTACAAACAATTGGTAAAACACTGAAGTCGGAATCATAATCCATGTTTTCCAACCATATTATTTTAATATTCAGAGTGATCAAAACTCTATTCTTTGATCTATGTTTAGATTGACCCTTTGAATGAGCTCTCTAATTGGATATAATTTCTTAATTCAATTTATTATTTTCATAGTGTTGTTTTTTCTCCCCTCACAGATCCTAGATTTATATTTTTTGTTTAGGAACTCTTGAACAATAATTTTTTTTACTTTTTAATTTGTTATTATCCCTCATAGTTCTTCAGGTTCTTCACTATTTTCTTATGGTGTAACACTTTGACATTTCTGTCAGGTCTGGGAGGGTTTATTGATATAGATTTTTGTGGGTTGTGGGTGAAACATTCGCATGGACCATAGATAACAGATCCATAGTAAGTGACAACAAGAATAACTAAAGGAAATGTTTTCATCATGGGTTTTTCCAAAAAAATCACAATCTCTATTTCTGGCCACCAGAGGCCAGGAAATCAATGGTTTACATCACCACACATGGTTAAGAGAAATAAAAGGTATAATCAGGTGGTTAAACTAGAAGGATTATCTGATTTGGATGTCATGTACAAGATTTGTAATTCATTGGAAATCACAACTATATTCCATGTATTGTGAACAAAACAAGATGTGTAGTGACCCAAAAATGGAAGAAAGGTTTTCAGGTGTGTTGAATATCAAAAACTATAGAGACCCAAATCATGATGTACATGGACATTACATTACTTTTGTGGAATAATTAATACATAAAAAACAAAAACACATAAGGACCATAATAGTTTAGTGTCTTCGGAAACTCATAATTTAATATTCTAATCGTGGTGAAAGATCATCAACATCTCCTATAAAGATCTTCCCCTTTTTTTCTTACCTAAAATCTTTCTTTAAATCAAGGGGAAAAGAAAAAATATAAATGGTGAGCTCAAATTCTCAGTAAGGGTAAGCATAGAGAACATAAAGAGAACATAAAATAATCCATAAACATTTGAGAGCAAAAACATGATCATTAAATTTAAACATCAAAATCTTGAGCAAAGACATAAATTGTGGAAGTATGTAAGGATTATATCATAATGGAACATCAACCACGATACAATATAATGGGAATAAAACATGTAGTTATGACAACCATTCAGCACATGTTATTATTTCCATAGTAGCCAAGGCATTGCTTCCAAGACCATCTTAGTGGACAGAGTCCCTTTCTGAATCGAGTTCACACCTCGTTTCAATCCTGTAACACTGAACCGGATTAACTTATCGTTCCAGCCATGTCTATCTCATGAGATATAAATCATTACCAAATTAATTGGAGGTAGATATAGGTCCCTACCCATCTCATAATGATATAATTCTTACTTATGTAACAAAATAAACTTAAAACATTCATCATAACCCAAACAATAAAATGGGTTTCATAAACATCATCCCATCAACACATAATTCATATAGAACAAATGGATATCATTTCATAATAAGAATATTTAAACCATGCAAATCATAGAGACATTATAATTGAAACATACACATATGAAATAATGTCATCTTAGATGGAAAATGGTTTTAAAAAAAACATGAAATTAATTCTTGAGGAAAATATCATTTCTTCTTCAAAATCATTTTCTTTTTACAAAATGCCATGAAATTTTAAAATAAAAGGATTTTGTTGAAAATAGTCCTGAAATGTTGTAGAGTAATCTTCATTAAAATAAGGAATTATAAAACCGTAAAAATCCATTCATGCCATATAATTTAAAAAAACATTCTCCTTGTACTTTTGTTGAAAAAGTCAAAAAGTACCTCATATGGTAAACAAACGAAATATTCCTTCCAAACCTTGTGGTAAAAGTCATAAAAGGGTAAAAAATGACATTAAACATTCATGGAGTAATACTAAACCTTTTATGAAAACATTTTTAGAAAACATGGACATGGATGATTAACATAACCCCGGTAAATACTTACGAATAAACAATCTCGGATAAAAATGAGATTGGAAAAGTTATCCCTTAACTTATGTCTGATATGCTTCTTATGTATCCGAACCACCTCTTCTTTGAAGTGCCACTTCTTAACCTATTCTTTGGGAATTAAAAATGGTCTTTAAAAAGACCATAACCTGTAGGATGTTTCTAGGGAAGTGTAGAGAAGAAATTGGTAGGGGTTGGCCAAGCTTGAAGGCTCAAAGTGGTGTGAGGAAGAGAGGAAGGAGGTGCCCTTTTATAAGGGAGGAGAGGGGCACCTTAGGAAATCATAAAATATTATTTTATTATAAAGTCATATTCGGTTTTTTATAGATCCAAATTGATTTATTTAAAATCTAAGGTGGGGATGTGTCTAAATCATCTCATCAAATATAATTTAGACAAGTTTAGGTTTCTATTTTAACCTTATCATTTTGATTTAACTTTAAGTTAGATAATTTAACTTTTACTGTTTCTTCTTGTTTTCTTAAACTATATGGTTAATAAACATACTATAACAAGCAAAACGAACACCAAGTGGTTAATTATTAATATATATATTCTTATCTAATTCATTTTACGAAACATGGATTTTTTAGGAATAAAATAACAATTAATAATATAATATTTGTTTTAAAAACTATTTTATGTCAATTTTGACACTATTTGGTAATTGTTTTTTGTGAAAATCATAACAGCCTGATTAGTTCGAAAAAATATAATTAAATCAATACGAACAGGTCATAATAACCTTGAAAATTAGATGAATTCAATAAAATCTCAAATTAAATTTTTTGGGTATTTATAATATCAATTATTTTAATATTTCAATATTTAGGTAATTACTATATCACCATTGTGTCATAAATAATATGAATTATTTAAGGTCTAAAAATTATAAATAAAACACCATTAGTTAGGATATCTTTTTAGATTTATAATGAATATTTATAGTCAAATTTATCTTATGCATAACCCTATATTAAAAATGAATTAGTTATTAGACATTGATTTTAAATATTTTAACCCTTCTTTAAATAAATTAATAATAAATGTCCTAATCCAGTATAAGTGGACCTAAATGGTCATATTTTATTCCTAATGTTGTTTTTGGTCGAATTACACTTATCCAATTGAATTAGGACATGTGTTAGGGTAATAATAATATCATTTTTACCCTTAATTACCCTATTTACTTTTAACCGTGGTAAAAAAAGTAAAATGATACTAATCACCAAAAATTATTTTCATCTCATGGAACCACATTTTAGTCTTTGATATTAACCATGTCTCTTGGATTTTCAAAATTACTCTCACAGAAGCGGTAAAATTATGTTTTATATGAATTTTCAAATTCTCCTAGGAGGTGGGTAAAAGACGGTGAAATGTTCAATAAAATTTTTATATATCTAAAATTATTATAAAATGACTCCAATGAATTAATTTGAGCTTATATAGGTATTATGTATCAATTTTGACCTAAAATAAATTTAAATAAAATATTTATTTATTTAAATAAAAAGTCGGTTTTTAAATAGTAACCTAGTGTTTTCACTATTCATAAAAAATTGAAAGTTTTCAGAAAAATACCAAAATATTACCCTAGGATAATTTCATTATTATGAATCTAGAAATTAAGTCCATTTTGAAAGATAAAATTTACATAATTTCAAAAAGTATGTATTACTATTCATAACGGCTAGTTTTAAAAATATTTTAATAGCATATCGTTGTTTAGTGAAACTCGGTACTGCGTACAACACACGCTATCATGGAAGGTCGCGATTGTATGTAATGCAAGTAAAGTCAGGGATGCATGTAGTACAAGCTCATTTTGGTGTAGCGTACAACACAAGACATCAATAACATTAAAAAGAATATTTTTCATAAAATCTCGGGCTGTTACATTCTACCCCCCTTAAAATGGATTTCTCCCTCGAAATTTATCGGGGTTATAAATAGTTTATTACATGAGAGTTTCTTTCATAGAATCCCACATCATAAAAAAGAATACTAAAACTAAATTTTAAAAAGGAACGTTAGAAACATAATGGATACCCAAATAACTCATCACTGGGTTCCCACATAGGAGAACATAGGTGAAAATATGGATATGGAGGGGAAATCTAACCATCATGTTCTGATGGAGAGTGGTATGGGACATGACTATTAAAAATCCATTAATCACAATGCCATAAATTTGTGATGATTTAAGGTACCATCTAATTCATTCGATATAAGGGCACTAGGAAACGATTTTTGGTTTTCAAGATGATTTCTCTAAAGTTGAAGAAATTCAAATTAGAAGAAATACTTTCTTGATTTTGGTATAGTCTCACCGTTTATCGTTCCTTGGACAATTTCCATTTCATCTTTTAAAGAAATGAAGTTGAAATTGGCATTCATGAAGTGTTAGCATATCATGTGATAGAATGATGGGTCATTCCATCGGTCTCAAAAGGTTAGAAAAAGTTATCAAAAATACATAAGTCCATCTATAGTGATATTAATCATATATGGTTCCTAAGATGGACTTATAGTTCATATATCATACTGTTTAATATAATAAAACTGGTTTCTACTAAATAGGGACTTCCTGTAGGCCAGTGGTAGGTGATACAGGCCTGTCGCATGTCAGTTGCGGGTTCGATTCCCATAGCCTTGTCCGACGTGACGGGTTGTCGCCCATCCTGTAGGTTGTCCATTTTCTAAAACTACATCGTTATAACAATCCATAAATAATATCGAAAGAAAAAAATTATAGCCTTAAACAATTCTATATTATGTCCATCTTAATCCATTCCAACCATTAATCTTATTGAAAATACCTCTATCCAATCTCATAGTGTAAAGAAAATGATTACTTGAGAGGTCACAAAACAAGTACGTGAATACCATCATTTTTCCCCCATATATCATACGATATATTTTGTTGGTCACATTCCAAACATTCGAAGGCCTTAATCATGTATTCTCTTGAAAAATGAATACCCATTGAACCTTAGTGAAAACATGAATGCAGTTAAAAGTTATCACTTTCCACATACCAAAATCCCCAAAATTCTATATACTCAAACCATGATATCACTTAGTCCTAATATCAATCATGAGCTCATGAATACTATCAGCCAATTTATTTTCTCTTTATCCCTTAATTATGCGCATATCATCTGCTTTCAAAAATATTTGAATCACTTTTCATGGTACCATATTCTTATAGAAAACCTCAATGGACCAATACATAGATATTTCAAAATTCCATGATACTATAAATGAGATTCCAGGATACTATTTTGAAATCCCATTACATAAACACCTAATCATTACACAACATCATTTTTATACTCAACATCAAAAATAATGGTCGCATGTGACATCCCTTTATCTTCTTCATTAAGAGGTTTATCACATTGATCATCATTAACCATTGGATTAGGGAATTGATTAGCATAATTCCCCATTTCCTTGCACATGAATCATTGAAGTGTTGGTTGTGTGTTCTCTACAGTCATTTCTTTATACACATCATTAGCAACCCTTTTTTCATTAATTCAACACTCAGCTTCTCGATGACCTTTTTTTCCACACATAAAAATTTTTATAGTCCCTTTAAGACAATCTCCACCATGCAACTTTCTACACTTTGAGAATAAAGAAACATTCATCTTCTTTTCACCATTATTTTGAGATTTCTCCATGAACTCCATCTTTTGATTCTTGTAAAAACCATGAGATGGATATGTTACACAAACTTCCAGTTCTACCTTGACAGCACAATGCAAAATTTCATCATAGCTACTGAAGTCTCTTATAGCTAATGCCCTTCGAAGACTTGGTTTTATGCCACTGAAAAATCAATCAACTTTAATTTCAGGTTGGATGATAATGCCAGATGCATACCTTGCAAGTCTGGTAAAATTTTCATCGTATATACCAATAGATTCATAATCCTTCTGCTTAAGCTCAAGAAACTCATTTTCCATATTTTTTCGAAGAATACGAGGGAAGTACTTACTGAAAAAAAGTTCTTGAACTCGTCCCATTCCATGGATTCAATTTTATCTTGGGGCCTTGTATTCTTAATTAGAGTCCACCACTAGTCTGCTTCACCTTCTAAACGGTAAACAGCTAGAATGAATTTTTCGTGTTCTGAACAGAGAAGTATGGAAAATATATTTTCAATGGTGCTGATCCATTTTTCAGCAACAAGTGGATCAGAAGACCCAATGAAAGACGGTGGACATTTCCTCATGAAGGACTCAATAGAATGTTGTTCCATTCTCTGATCATTTGTAAATACAAAATGATTCATAGCTTGTGTAATTATAGAAATAATATTTTACACTCCATATCCCTTCACATTTGGTTGCTCAGGAGGACAACCATTTATTTTTCCATTACATTGATCAACACGGTTCCTTCGAGTTCCAACCATCGTCTAAACCCCAAAAAGAATAGTGTGAGAGGCCAAAATCATGCTAGGAAAACAAAATAATAAAGGGGGAGTACCTTCAATATATAACTTCTTAGGTTTAAGTCAAATATGGGTTCCATAATTCTAGCACTATAAACTATACGTATACTTAACCTATACGTATACATAACCTTAGGTACATCCCTAGACATACCTTATAAATATCTCTAGGGATCTCACTAAAGTTTTCGCATCCTTGTTTGCAAAGGTTAACTAAACCTTTCCTCTGATAAAAACTGTAGAGACCCAATGCTTGACGTACATGGACATTATATTACTTTTGCGGAATACTTAATACACAACAAACACAGACACACAAGGACCGTAATATTTTAGTGTCTTTGGAAACTCGGAATATAATCTTCTAATCTTGGTGAAAGATCATAAACATCTTCTATAAAGATCGTCCCCATTTTGTTTTCGTACCTAAATCCATTCTTTAAATCCTGGGTAAAAGTAAATATTTAAAGGGTGAGTTCAAATGATCAGTAAGGGTAAGCATAGAGAACATAATGAGAACATAAAAAAATCCATAATAATTTGAAAGAAAAAACATGAACATGAAATTTAAACATCAAAATCTTGAGCAAAGACAAAAATCATGGAAGTATGTAAGGCATATATCATAATGGAACATCAACCATGGTAAAATATAATGGGAATAAAACATGTAGTTGTGAAAACCATTCAGTATATGTTATGATTCCTATATTAGCCAAGGCAATGCTGCTAAGACCATATTAGTGGATAAAGTTCCTTTCTGAATCGAGTTCACTCCTCGTTTCAGTCCTGTAACACTGAACCAGATTAACTTACCATTCCAGCCATGTCTATCTCATGAGATATAAATCATTACCTAATGCTTTGGAGGGAGATATAGGTACCACACATCTCATTATGAAATCATTCTTACCTGTGCCAAAAAATTAACTTAAAGCATTCAGCATAACCCGAAGAATAAAATGGGTTTCACTAACATCATCCCATCATCACATAATTCATATAGAACAAATGTATATCATTTCATAATAAGAAAATTGAAACCATGCAAATCATAGAGACATTATACTTGAAACATACACATATGAATTAATCTCATCTTAGATGGAAAATGGTTTTGAAAAAACACATGAAATGAATTCTTGAGGAAAATATCCTTTCTTCTTCAAAATCATTTTCTTTTCACAAAATGCCATGAAATTTTAAAAGAAAAGGATTTTTTTTGAAAATAGTCATGAAATATTGTAGAGTAATCTTCATGAAAATAATGCGTTATGAAACCGTAAAAATCCATTCATGCCGTATAAGATAAAAAAAATATTCTCCTTGTACTTTTGTTGGAAAATTCAAAATGTACCTCGTATGGTAAACAACAGAAAGATTCCTTCCAAACCTTGTGGTAAAAGTCATAAAAGGGTAAAAAATGACTTTAAAAATTCATGTAAGAATACTAAACATTTTATGAAAACATTTTTAGAAAACATGGACATGGATGATAAACATAACCCCAGTAAATACTTACTAATAAAAAATCTCAGATAAAAATGAGATTGGAAAAGTTATCACTTACCTTATGTATGATATGCTTCTTATGTATCTGAACCTCTTGTTCTTTGAAGTGTCTCTTCTTAAACTCCTTTTTGGGTATTAAAGATGGTATTTGAAGAAGACCAGAACCTCTAGGATGTTTCTTGGGAAGTGGAGAGGAGAAATTGGCTGGGGTTCGCTGATATTGAAGGCTTAATGTGGTGTGATGAAGAGAGGAATGATGTTCCCTTTTATAAGGGAGGAGAGGGGAACCTCCGGAAAACATAAAATATTATTTTATTATAAAGTCATATTCAGTTTTTAATAGCTCTTAATTGATTTATTTTGAATCTAAGGTGGGTATGGGTCGAAATACTCTCATAAAATATAATTTTAGACAAGTTTAGGATTCTATTTTAACCATATCATTTAAATTTAACTTTAAGTTAGATAATTTAACTTTTACCGTGTCTTCTTGTTTTCTTACGCTATATGGTTAATAAACATACTATAACAAGCCAAATGAAACTCAAGTGGTTCATTATAAATATTTATATCCTTATCTAAGTCATTTGGCCGAACCTTATATTTTTAGGAATAAAATAACAATTAATAATATAATATTTGTTTTAAATACTATTTTATGTCAATTTTGACACTATTTGGTAATTGATTTTTGTGAAAATAATAACAGAATGATTCGTTAGAAAAAAGTTAATTAAATCAATACTAACATGTCATATTAACCTAAAAAATTAGTGTAATTCATAAAAATTCTCAAATTACATTTTATTGCGTATTTATAATATCAATTATTTTAATATTTCATTATTTAGGTAATTACAGCATCACCATTGTGTCATAAATAACTTGAATTATTTAATGTTTAAAAATTATAAATAAACTTCTATTAGGTAGTATATATTTTTATCTTTCTAATTAATATTTATAGTCTAATTTATCTTATGCATAACCCTATATTAAAAATGAAGTAATTATTAAACATTGATTTTAACTATTTTAACCCTTCTTTAAATAAATTAATAATAAATGTCCTAATCTAATCTAAGTGGACCTAAATGGTCATATTTAATTCCTAAGGCTGTTTTTGGTCGAATTACACTTATCCAATAGCATTGGGACAAGTGTTAGGATAATAATAATATCATTTTTTCCCTTAATTACACTATTTATATTTAACCGTGAAAAAAAAGGAAAAAGTTACTATTCACCAAAAATTAATTTCATCTCATTGAACCACATTTTAGTGTTTGATATTAACCATTTCTCTCAGATTTTAGAAATTCCACTCAGAAAAGCGGTAAAATTATGTTTTATGTGAATTCACAAATTCTCCTAAGAGGTGGATTAAAGACGGTGAAAAGTTCAATAAAATTTTTATATATCTAAAATTACTATAAAATGACTACAATTAATTACTTTGAACTTATATAGGTATTATTTATCAATTTTTACCTAAAATAGATTTAAATAAAATAAATTATTATTTAAATAAAAAGTCGGTTTTTAAATAGCAACCTAGTGTTTTCACTATTCATCAAAAATTGAATGTTTTCAGAAAAATACCAAAATTTCACCCTAGGATAATTTCGATATTCCGAATCCAAAAATGAAGTCCATTTTGAAAGGTAAAATTTATAAAATTTCAAAAATTGTGTATTACTATTCATAAGGGCTAGTTTTAATAATATTTTAATAACATATCGTTGTTTAGTGAAACTCGGTATTGCCTACAACACACACTATCATGGAAGGTTGCGATTGCATGTAATGCAAGACAAGTAAGGGATGCGTTTAGTGCAAGCTCCTTTTGGTGTAGTGTACAACACAAGACATCAATAAAATTAAAAAAAATATTTTTCATAAAAATCTCGGGGTTTTACAAACACCACGTGGGAAACTCACACATTATGTATCTCAGTACTAGATTCTATACATGTACTCTAGATGTAAACAGGCATAGACTTGATCGTACACATTTTTTGTATTGGAACATGGAAAGTGTACATGGGAATAACCAGGTAGAACATGACTCAACCCCAGGTAGATAATACATTCAATGTGACAAAACTAAATTCCATGTACTACTACATGGATAAAGGCCCAGGTGCTAAAAAGGACACATCCAGGTAGAGGAGTGGGGCTACACACTATGTGTAACCACATATAGACATGTAATTTTCCTTTTAGGAATCTTATACCTCGAATATATCATTCATTTGGAATTGGATTTTGTCCCATTAGTTGCATATCCTAAGTATTGTTTTGCACTAAATTTGAAGTCATCATTTTTAGTTGATTTTGAGATACGATGCATAATTCTCTGAGCATGGTAGTTTTGTATTAATAAATTGAATACAATATTGATAAAAAATATCATTAGTGTTTGGACACCTCATACAGGGTTAGGTCATGGGTCCTCTATCTACTAAGTGGAATCCTCGTGTTGAGTTGGGACATGGGTCCTCTATCTACTCACTAGAAACCTCATATGGAGTAAGGGGATGTGTCCTCTATATCTACTCAGTGGAACTATAAAATGGATTCAAGGAATGGGTCATTTATATATTGTGTTTTACACTCCAAAGTAGTTTTGTTATGGGTCCTCTATCAAATGAGTGGAACCCTCCGGGGGAGTTAGGTAATGGGTCCCCTATCTACTGAGTGGAACCCTCTTATATATTTTGGGAAAGGGTACTCCATCAACTATGTGGCACCCTATTATAGAGTTCAGACAGAGACCTAAATCTATTACGGGAAGCCCATATGTGTAGTCAAGGATTAGGTCCTCCATCTAACTAGTTTCACCATCATTAAGAGTTAAGGAATGTGTCCCCTATATATAGAGTAGCACTCTCTTATGGAGTAAGGTCATTGGTCCTTTATCTACTAAGTGGAACAATCTTGTAGAGTCAGGGTATGGGTCCTCTACTAAAAGAGTTGAAACCTTCTATTTTACCCTTTCATGGGTCTATTACTATGATATTTTTTCCCCTCAACTATGTGACATTTTAGTGAGGTGTGGTTTGATATTGATATTTCATTAGACAAAAAATATGAGATATTGGAAATATTTGATGGACCATTTTTACTATTATAAGTCACTTTTTCTAGGTTGTGATGTGATATGGAGAGACTACTTCTCTCTCAAGTATGTTTCATTCATGAGTATATATATCTTTGTTGTTGGATTTAATTTCTCTCTTACTATGTGTTGTGATTTCTATTTTCCAGTTTGTATCTTATATATTACCATAAATCATTCGGGATGTATTACTAGGAATGTATATAATCACACCTACATGGGAAATTCCCACATGTTTCATTTTTTATGTAGATGACAGATAGGTTGGTGGATATTTTAGCGGATTATCAGGATACATGGGTTCATTTAACCAAGTACAATGGTCAAATCATAAAGACATGGAGCTAGTATCTCTCAAAAAATTATTTTTCTTGATATATTAAGGTTGGGACATTTTTTATGGTTGGACATGTATTTTTCCCTTTTTTTTGGACTTTAATATCAAATGCTTTTTAATTCCCTAGAGGTTTTTAACATTATTGAGAAGTATTCTATATGTTACTATCTTTTTTTACTCCTCTACACTTCTACTTGGAGATAAATGTGTGTGTTCATAAAGGTAAATTAGAGATAATTTATCCCATATTAGTTATGCATTTCAGCGCTTATAACCCGCCCCTAGCCTATAGATGCGTGATTGGGGTTTTTGTGGCTCATCCTTCCACTAGACAAGTAGGCCCCGATGAGCCGAGTCAGGAAAACATTGTATCAGATTTGGTTCATTCATTAAGATAATATTTAGTGTTCCCCCTTTCAAGGATTTTTTTGGGAACATATGGAAATTATGTCAATGTTTCTCAAGTGCATCCTTTTGGATTTAGAATCTTTTTTTGTTGTGGTGGATAACACATCCATTCAAAAGGTATATGAATTCATTTTTATTAAACCGGTTATCTAAGTCATTTATTTCATAGAACCATGGTACATTCATCATATATGATTGGGTATTTTTATTATCCTTATTAATTCACATCCCCATATATATATATATATATATTCTTATCTAAATATGGTATGTATTGATTACTTTCAATATACCTTCATAAAGATAGCTAGCTAGGTTATCGATTTAGGATCAGGAAAATGATAGGATGAGGGATGAGGCCTCAGTTCAGGGGCCATCATGTGAGATCATTCATTCATATGGGAAGGTAGAATAACCCCTTATTTTGAGTTTTATATTATACCAACAAAGAAGGATGACGATGCATGAACACTTAGCGTACTCCATGAGTTCCAAAACTATAGGATGATGTAGTTATACATTGAGCCATATACCTAGTAAGATAATAATTAGATAATTTAGGTGATCCATGTTTTTAGTATTATATAAAAAACTACTGATCAGTTGGTTGCACTAGTATCTAGTAAGTTCCCTTGTGTAGTTGGTAATTGGTGGAGTCTAGTCATGCATTGCATGATGAGTCCTCCCCCTCATAGACTGAATTCCTGTAGTAGTTACATGAGGAATATTAACCCTCATTCATATTATCTTGTATGTATTTGATAGCTTCTATAGATTCATAAGGGGGGATAAAAGTTTCTGATTATTTCATGAGGTTCAGTAACCTTACACGGTACTCCCTCTATAGGATTCTAGGATGACTAATTTTGACTGTGGTTGTTTGAGAAGGGACTTCGCAGAGAAATCCATGCCAATGTCGAACACCTTAGAATTCACATGTATGATGGAGCATTAGAATTGACACTGGTGATAGAGATATTACTATCAAAGGTAGTAAATGAATTTGGAGATGGTAGTGGGTGTTATAGGGTAGAGTCATTGAAAATAGCTTGTAGGAACCAGTTGGTAGGATCTCATCACAAATTAAAATATCAAGACTACTAAGATGCATGTGTTTAGGTGGAACAGAAACTTTGTAGTGAGCTGAAGAATCTTAAAGAGGGGAAATTATATGAATTTGATGGGAGAGGTCCCATGTAATGTGATTGAATGACCCAATATGAGGAGAAGGGTAGACAGAGAGTGGATGTAATACAATGGAAGAAGTATCACTACGATCATCAATCTCTTAGGTGAGGAAAATACAGACCCCAAGGAGGTGGAGCGAGTAGTGGAGCAGGTTGGGCTTCAGAAGGAGTAGCTTCATTTGGTGGAAGAATTTATAAGCTCCTTCCACCACCACCATCAGGTGGCCTATGTCAGGATCTTGGAGCTAGTCGTTAGGGACATGGGAAACTACATTCTATGGAAAAATATGACATGAAAGATCCCAAGATGAGTAAATGTATGATCTATATTCACTTCCGTATATATATAATACTAGTAGACCCAGGTATGAGTTATTCAATCATCTTTTTAGTCTTAGTGAGAGATATGAGGCTCCTAGTTGAGAATTTATCTCGAAAATATTTCCTTTGTGATCCAACATGGAATGTTTATTTGATATCATTCACATGTCTGTTGTGTGATCTATCTACTAGTTGAGATAATTACACATTGGTTATTTTTGCCATAATAGTAAGATATTATGACATCATCTGGGGTATGTACATGTTTTCCACAGTCCAATCCTAGATTTACAATCCCTATAGATGAGTTAGATACCTTCAGAATGATGGGACGAGGTGCTCCTTTATGAACGAGGGAGATACCATAACGGAGAGAGTGTGTATTACAATTGGGAATCTACAACCCATCGTCTATCAGTGGGAGAGTGCATACCTTGGCATAATGGTCTCTCCAGGTATCTACATTCCTTTGATCATGGAGGATTATGTGGATGTATTTCTCGAGGATGTTTCAGGGATACATATAAGGTGGGAGACAAATATTTGAATGGAATTTTACCCTGGGACAAAAATAATATATTCTATAGTATATCATATGGAGCATACTGGGCTCCAGGAGCTATGGTTTCAGTTTTAGGATCTTTTTGATTGGGGATTTATAAGGTCCAATGTATTTCAATAGGAATATCTAGTGTTCTTTGTAAAAAAGGTGGATGAGATCTTGATAATATGTGTGGATTAACATCACTTAAACCAATTAAGAATAAATATAAAGTGCCCCGTGCCAATTAATTAGGATCTATTTGATCAGTCTAGAGGTATGAGATGGTTTAAAAGATTGTTCTCATGTCTAGATACCACTATTTTAAAGTTCACAAGGGTGATGTTTTGTTGTTGTCATTTTGATGTCTCTATAATAACTATGTGTTCCTTGTGATGTGATTCGATGTTGTAAATTCTCATGTTGTGTTTATGGGATATGATGAAGTAGATATTCTATCCATAATTATACCAATTTGTTGTTGTCTCCATTGAAGACATATGCGTACATACACTGCATCTTATGAAGAGAATTCAGAGCATTTTAAGATGGTCCTAGACTTACTTTGGGAGTACTATATTAATGTTAAAATCTCAAATCTCATGTTCTTGGCCAATGAGGATCAATTTCTGTGGCCTGTGATATCTGATCAAGGATTATCTATCGATTCAGTGATGAAAAATGTAGTTCCTTTTTGGTATCCACTCCAGAACATGTTTTTAGTGCATATTTATCTAAGATTCGGGGGTTACTAGATGTGGTTTATGGAATAATTTCAAGGATTTCATACCATTTAACTATCCTGACACAGAAATGGAATCCATTTACCTATAATGAGTAGTTACAAAGTTATTTTGAGGATCTGAGGTTGAGGTAGATTAGTTAAAATCTTTTGAGACTACTGTAAAAGGGTGTGGAGTACATAGTATATTGTGATTCCTCTAAAGCTAGTATTAGATTATTGCTAATGCAGAGGATGGTTGGGATTGATTATGGGTATAGGTGGATTATATCCCACAAGTATAACTATGTGTATCATTTCCTAGAGTAGGAATCCATAGTCTTCTCTCTGAGGATGTGGAGGAACTACCATATGAGAGAGCACTTTGTTGTTTACTCAGACCATCATAGCCATGGTATGTATTCACAAATAGACATTTTCACCTAAGATAATGGAATTTGTTGGATTTATTATATTACATTGAAAATGAGATAGATTATACTCAAGGGAAGAGAAAATTGATGGTATATTACCTTAATTAGAAGTCGCATGTATTCTTGGTAGAGGAGGCATTTGTGTAGTTAACTTCCTTGTAGTTGACCCAAGTAGTAAAGGAATGTAATTTTTTCATTAGTCTATGGTGTTAAAACCTCCACTTCTATATTGTGTGGGGGAAAAGGAGTTTAGAGACAACAATTTTGAGGTCTTATGTTACCATATATCACTAAAATATTCACTAGATGGGTTTTCTGATGGTGGTTTTAAAAACAATTCTTGGGATAGATGGTGGTTCCTGTCAGGATAGGAGAGTTGTTGATTATGGATTTTCACACTTCTCCTCTTTCTTTACATCCTAGTGTGGAAAATATCTACCGATACCTTTAGCAGTAGTTATGGTGGGCTGGAATGAGGTAGATCATGAATGAGTTTGTCTCTCGCAGTCTCATTTGTTAGTAGAAGAAGGATGAGCACAAAGTTTCAGTAGGGTTTTTAGAACATCATGACATATCGATGGGAAAAGGTAAGTCATATCCCCGGACATAATTATAGGGATTATGTGGACAATAAGACTCCATTATTCCGTATGGGTTGAAATTGTATGACTTATAAAGTCTATGAACTTCCTTTCTATTTGGGAGAAAATTTCATATTAGATTTTTGGGTAATAGTCCAAGAAGTAGATAGTTCAACATCATGCTATGACCTCAATTGTTATCTCTGGTTGTGATGTGTGGTTAATTTCACAGATATGAAGAGGTATTTAGGATGAATTAAAGACAAATATGGGTTTGAGAACTTATTTTCACCATTATAATGATGGGAAGGCTTATTTTACAATCTTGGTGTTGTAGGATAGACTGAGGGCATGTGTGTTAGACTTTTATAAGAGTTGGGAGGATCACTTACACTTGGTGGAGTTCCCTTATAATAATAGAGACCACTCTATTGTCAGCATAAAACCATTAGAGGACTTATATGGTAGACCTTATATGTCTCCCTTATGTTGGACAAATATAGGTTTGGTATCCCTTGTTGGGATAGAGAAGGTGTGGACGATGATAGAGAAGGTCTTGGTGATTCTCATGTAGATGGGGAGAACTTTGAGCAAGAATAAATCAAATGTTGATCTTTATCATAGGACCATGGAGTTCAAGAAGGGAGACCATGTATTATTAAGAGTATCCCAATGGAATAGATTTAATAGATTTTGTTGGGGTGGAAGGTTATCCCTAATGGTTATCATGCCTTTCGAGATCTTGAAGAGGGTTGAAGAGTTTTCCTACTCCCTAGACATACCCCAACATTTGGAGAGGGTTCCTGATGTCTTCTGTGTGTCATAGATGAGGAGATATGTCCATGATCGCACAAACTCTATTGACTAGAGTGATTTTGAAATATTGGACACATACACCATAATGAAGCACCCAATGGTGAAATAGGATCGATAGTAGGGTATCATGCATGGATATACCATTCCTTTGGTTCATGTGGTGTGGTAACATGGGACCCTATAGGAGAGCTCCTAGGAGCCATCAAAATATATGTGGATTCAGTGTCCTTAGTTTTTTTTTATTTCAAGGATCAAAATCTTGATGTAGGGAATAAGATAGAGACCATTAATTTCTTTATAATGCTTTAAAAAATATCAAGCATTATATTCAAAGATATAGGGTGAGAAGACACATGATTTTGAGCCTGGTGAGCCCATAATTAATTTTGATAAAATATTAAATATATTTTATATCATGCATGCATGGTTTTTCTAAAAAATGGGATATCTACTAAAAGGACTCTCAAAATGGTAATATGATACCATGGTCGAATTTTGAGCGTGAGTTTTACCCTAGGTTTTACCTATAGTTGTTTGGTGATGGATGTTTGGACCAAATCATCCAGTGGTGGGTACATTCGATCAATTAATTATTTAATTTATATAATTCGTTCAATAAATGACCTAAATAGGTTTCTTTTATATATATTACATTGTGGAGAATCTATAGGGTTACCCTCATAACCCCAAGAACAATGAGAGAAGGCTTGCACATTTACTCATTGAGAGATTTAGATTAGATGTCAATGTGCATGCAGACCTAGGGGAATCAATGTGAAACGAACAGAAAGGTTCATTAAAATTAATTATAAAGAGATTCTACAGTAATAATTGATCAAATATAAAGGTATAAATCTTCATTCATGGTTTCCTCCTTTAAGAATAAAATATTTAACTTGATTAAAACTACATTCATTATTTTTTGTTTTAATTGATCTTTTTCATGAGCCTACGTATTAGATTTAATTTTTTTATTAAATTTATAATTCTTGTGGTTATATGTTTTTACTCTATATATCTATAATTTATAATATTTGGTGATGAAAACATGCAGATCAATTTTTTCAACTTTGATTTTTTTTATTTCCCTCATTGTTATTTGTGTTCATCATTATTGGACTATGGGGTCACAAATTGACATTACAGGACCGTTATGAGTGGGATTGTACTCAATATTTGTAGAAGAATAAATTGTGAAGAATGTACTAGTGATTTAAAGATAGATTAGAATGATTTTGGTATATTTGTGATGGATTCCCATTGATATTGTTTCTCAAATTGATTGGAAGCGACAATAGCAAGAACTATTGGTGATAATGGCGTGAAAGATTTGAGCGAAGGAACTAAATCTAGATTTCATTTAATTAGAGGCTGAGAAATAAATGGAAGATTGTATATTCCTTTATTTTATTTGATCAAATGTAGAATAAGTATGTCGCGATAGTGGGAGCGATGGATGTTGATGCAGTATAACATATTGAGAATTCAATAAAAATCCAGACTACAAACACTGTTGTTCAATTAACACATGACTTGTAGTTACCCAGATAATGTAGCTAGTATTTTTTAGTGTGTTAAATATTAAAATCTTTGTAGAACCCTTAGAGATTATGTGACTCAGTGATGTTGTCCTGGAGTGTTCTCTAGGAGTACATGGACATAGATATGTCTAGGCACAAACAATGTTCTCGTGCCTGGATAGTGTACATGGGAACAACCAAGGAGAGAATGAATCATAATCAATTGGGAAAGAAATGTTTTATGAAAACACTATATTCCATGCACTTATACAAGGACAATGATCTATGTGTTGGTGTGGACATTTCTAGGCAGAGGATCTAGGACACATTCCATGTGGACCCCCTTCAATTTCATTTAATACCCTTTTGAGGAAACTTATAACTCTCATGTATCCTTCATTTGGACATAGATTTTGGAATTTGAGTCCCCTTTTGAGGAAACTTATACCACTCATATACCCTTCCATGTGGACCCCCTTCAATGTTAGTTAACACCTTTTTAGTGGATTTTTATATAGGATGTGTGATGTTATGATCATGATGCTTCTCTATGCCCCACTTGTTGGATGTATTGATCAAATAAGATCACTAAAGAGTGGAACCCCATATGGAGTCATGGAATGGGTCCACTATCTACTTATTGTAACCCTCTTATGAATTTAGAGAATGGATCCTATATTTAAAGAGTTTCACCCCCTAAGGATTCATGGTTTTATTTCTATAATAACTGAGTGGAACCATTCTATAGAATCCTGGCATGGGTCCTCTATATATTATTTGGAACCCTAATTTGGAGTCAGTAATTGGGTCCTAAATCTTCTGAGTAGCACCCTATTATGGAATTATGGCACGAGTCCTCTATACACTAGGTTAAACCCTCCTACAGTGTAATTGAATAGATCCTCTATATACTGAGTGGAACCTGACCCCTATGTCATGGCACGTGTCCATTATCTACTAAGTGGAACCATTCTACATAGTAAGGGAAAGAGTCCTCGATTTGCTGGGTGGAACCCTCATACACAGATAGTGTATTGGTCCTATATCTACTAAGTGGATCACTCATTTGGAGTCTAGGAATGATTCCTCTATTTGTTGAGTGGAACCATCTTGTAGATTCTGGGCATTGGTTCTCTACCTATGGAGTGGAACCCTTTTTTGTTCTAGAGTATGGGTCCTCTAATTAGAAATTGTGTCCCATCGACTGTACAACATAGTAGCGAGGCATATATCAACATGTATACTTCTCTGAAAAGAAATTTTAGATGATGGGAATAATTTATGGACCATTGGAACTATTGGAAGGCAGTTTTCCTAGTCTAGTATGTGAGTTGGAGATCACATTTCTATCCCATATAGTTTTCTTTTATGAGAATACATATCCTTTTTGTTCTATGACATTCATCTCTTTCAATGGGATCAATGTTTATTTTATATCATTTCTCTTTTTTCTCCCCTCTATATTTCTTGAATCCTATTAAGTATGCATATACCCACTACTACATGAGATTTTCCAGCATGAGACTTGTCTTATGAAGATGAGAAACATGTCAGTAGGGATTTCAGTGGATTATAGTGATACAGAGGTGTATTTGATCATGTATGGTGGTTGGAGATTAGATATTTTGAGTTGGGATCCCTCAAAATTTTAATTTTTATAGTTATTGATAATTTGGTACATCTTTTTTGGTTGGGTGTGTATTTTCTTCTTTGTAATTTGGATTTCACTATCACACACTTCTGTAAACCATAGAGGTTTGTTACATGACCGTTTAGTACCATAAGTGATAATTTTTTTATTTATATTACTCTTCACTTTTTCATGGATATGGCTAGGTTCATGCATAAAGGTAACTTATGAAAAGGCCTTATATATTAGTTATACCTTTATATACCATCCCTGTCCTATGGAGGCGGGCATGTGGTATTTTCGACATAGACTTTTTTTTTGAACATGTAGTCCATGGTAGGTCGATTCGTGACACGATGAGAAAATATGAATCAAAATTCACCTCCACCTTGGTGGTATCTTGATATGATCAATGATATCATGTATTTCAATAATTAAATACTCCACTAAAATGTATCCACAAACACCATAGAAAATGGGATGATGTGATTTTTGAGATTCCCATGTCAGGTATACCATTGATAGATCAACTATCTAAGATCCTTAAAAATAAATTTTTATAACATACCCAATATCACCTTGATCTAATCAACCCACCACTTCTTTAAATCCCAATGATTCTATAGATAACCAACACGACTTATACCTATTCATAAGTTACATTATAATCTATGATATCAGAGGTTCCATCTAGTGCATTTCTAGGTGGAACCAAATCTCAATACTCTTGAAAATCCAAAGAATTTCATCCTGGTGGAATCTCACAATGAATCAAACTCCACATCCATATAGATATAATAGCCCATTTACACCAAATATGGAAATTTATAATAAGATGAAAAAATCACTAACCTTTACACTTTTCTACCACAAAAAAACACCATACCATATGACCTCATGACCTTTACTATCCATTTTAGGGTTGGGTATAACACACACCATACACTGAAATAATCCCAATCTTTCTAATAATAAGGACTACACCCCAATCTAAATGAGAATAATTTCACCATGAATCATTATGGTAAAACAACAAATAAGTTCTTCCAAACACATAAAAGACCCAAACAAATTTCCATTATAAAATTAAAATGACAATCAAAACCTATAAAAACATATCAGGTGAACCATATATTCCCAAAAATATAGATGAGTACCACCACATGCCTCTTAAATCCAAGATTCATAACAAAAAATAAATACAATTTTACACACATTTTCTAAAATCAGTTAATTAATCTTTAATCATGAACGAAAAAACAAAATCCCAGTCCCCCTGGAAACTTGGACTATAGTCCGTACATGTTTTTGCTAGAATCACATTAAAAAATCCATCTCAAATTCTAACACATTCCTTACGGCCTATATTCCATATCCCAAATTAAAAAAAAAATATTAAAATAATTTTTATAAAACAATCACTTTTTAATATCCATGACCTAATACCGATTTGTATCATCCTAACTAGAATCAAAACACTGTAATGAGATTACAATTCCACTAATCATTATGTGTGACACTCTATATGATAAAGTATATCGACCAACAATGTCGGTCTGAGAGGTAATGATTGAGAGAATATACACTCTATAGATGAATAATAATAATAACTGAACAACAGTGGATGTAACATTAAATAATATTCCATAATAAAGAAAATATAAATATGGTAACCAATATGAATCTCTATAATGAAATGTTAGTCAAACAAGAGTGAAAATGTTCACCCATAAAAAAAACAAATGTAAATTACTAAAAAAAATAATCCATCTTGACACCAAGGAACCACCAAAACATAAAAAACACATCATCTAACCGTTTAACCATATTCAAATTCATATCCACTACTCTAAACATGAAAATACATTACACATGTGTTTCCCATGATATATAAAGTATAAACCTGTTCTGGAGGGTCTATATTGGGTGTGAGTGTGAAAATTGTAGGAAAAGAATAATAGTGTTCCAAGATAATTTATATTTGTATAATAGTATATAAAAATAAAATTAAACAATAACTAAATCACACTACACAGTCTACTACAATTGTTCTCATCAAACCTCAAGTGAGCCATTACCTACTTTGACTAGTGTCCGGGTTTAATGGGTCATCCAAATTATATCTTACAAATTGTTACCTTGTCCTTTCATTGAATGCCATATCACATGGAATAACTATTATTATTCAATCTTAATGACCCAACAACTCATCCATGAACCATATCAGAAGACCCAGGGTCTTGTTACCCTTTACCAATGGTCGGATCAACAACACATCGAATCCTATGGTTTTACTAATCCCACCCTCTTAGAAGTATAGATCATCAACCCCAAAATATCTCACAAACCCATTGAGTATCCTTCTACCATATTGTGGTTTTACATTCCACTGATCATTGAAAACTATGGCTAATCCCCATCTACATCATTGAACCACATAATCTACCTTTGTCTCATAACTATGGAAGATTCCACAACAGACCAATGCTTAAAAATATCTCATGGGACCTATAATGTTTAAACATGTACCATGAAACCTCACCCCCATGATAAGTAGAATAAGAAACATCCAAAAAACCACACCCCAGTAAACCTTTTTCATCATCTATGGTAATGACCACCACTATTTGCATCACAATGACATACCATGTCTTCACCTATGAAAATCGTCAACAAGATTCACATTATACTATTAAACCAAGTCACCATAGTATGATATTATTAACAATACCCTCTTTATATATATATATATATGAACCTAATCGACTGATTCCCAGTGATCAACATCAGTCATAGTATTATAGGTCACACCATTCCCATTGATAAAGAACTGTATCGATCACCAAATCCCATGAAACCTTATTCACAAGTTGTTAAATCTTGAAAAAAATACCTTAAACCTTTAAGAAATCCAGACTAGGGTAAACCCATAATTTTCTATATGAAACTACACCTATATATCTCTTATGAAAATTGGAAACAAAATTCCCACCATTCTCAATCACATAAACACAACCCTACACCCATATATTTTCCAAACAATGCATAAAACATGTATAAAATAATAATTAGATTTAAACCACCTACATAGTGTTACTAAGAATTTTATCTAAAAAAAACATTGGATGATTTAGATTCAGTTATAATAAATATGATAATTTTGAAAAATACCCATTCTAGGTTACAAGCAATAAAAAAAACAAGTATAAAGTGTCATACTGTAAGAATAAACACTCTATGAAGGCTGGAATTACCTATATCTACTTCTTAATTCATATATTTAGAATATTTAGTAGTAACCGATGAATTTATTTACAGAAGAATAATATAATTAAATATTGGTGAAAACTAGGTAACATGCATAATATTCTGGTTGAAATGGCCATAATACTCCTTTTATACATATTTAATCAAATTAATGATTCATTTTTGAAAAAATCCTGATTTTTTTATCATAATATATTTTTTTAAAAAATAAAATGATCTTTATATATTGACCCTAACATATGTGAACCTGATGTTTCACTCTTCAATACCCATTAATATGTTGAACTATACCCTTATGTATCACATAGAACTATATCATCTCACAAATTTCACACCATAAGGTTACTCTTATACAACCAAGAAATGATTAAATGTTGACATGGAATCTTAATATATTTCCATTTTTTCAACCATTACATGTTAAATGACATTGATACATATATTATATCATGACCCGTCCTCGGGGCCCGTTCCGTGACTACCCCAAGCCTGCCTTCCATAGGCCAGGGGTTGGTGACTATCACCAAGGTGTAATTCCCGGTAAAAAGGGAAGACATTGCCTTTGTAATGTAAACAAACACCACATTGAAAGCAAGCAGAAGTAAACACTAAGTAAAAACTGGGTACAACAATAAGTGCGGAAAAGTAAGTGGGCCAGAATACAAACCCAAACTGAATATAAAGTACAACTGGAAAGGGAAAATAGCAACTGAATGTAAAGCCGTAGCCTCGAGCCGTCCATTGGAAGTCCCACCTGAAGGGCGGGTACAAATAGCCTCCACAGCTCCTCAAGTCGAGCCTTCCGCTCCGAGTACGCCCCGCCTAGTAATCCACCTCTGGGTACCGACCTACTCCTCGTGCCTCAACCACGATCAGCACTGTCCTTCGTCTGCAACCAACATAACGTTGTCCGGGCATAGCTCATGCAGGGGTGAGTATAAGCTACTTAGTAGGGACCCCAATACCCCTGAAGGTCTCCCAGAATCCACAAAGGATAGTCCACAAAGTAAAGATACAAACAAGAAGTAACATCCGACACTACTTAGGTATATTACCATACATATACCTATGCCATCAATTCTCATTCGGCTCCAACATCCGAGCTCAAGTACAACCCAGTACACATAGGAAACCACAACCCAATCCACACATGAAAGAATAATGTAATCCACATAGGATATCAAGTCAATCATATTGAAGATAAGGATTGAAAGTCAAGATATACCTCACACAGGTATACTTTTTCGTATGACGATAGAGATGATCAAATATAGCCACTGATTCATCTAAGTCGTCGGACCCACAAAGGATCGATAGGTACTAACCCCCACAATGACCCACAAAGGATTTGACCCACACAGGATCGATGGGTAACTAACCCCCGCAATGACCCACACAGGATCAGACCCACACAGGATCTGTAGGCGCTGGCCCACACAGGACCGCTGAGCGCTGACGCACACAGGATCTGACCCAAAAAGGATCGGTAGCACTGATCCACGTAGGATCGTTGAGTGCGGTAGTCATCACCGTCGAATCCACAGAGGATTTTTTCACAATCGTCATCGTCGTCGCAGTTGCAGCCAACTCTAGGGTTCTTGCACACAAAAATCTCTTCAGGAGGGTCCACTCCACGAGCCGAGGGGATGATACATCAACTAACACATAGTCTGGAGTTGATGTATCCAAAAGTTCTGTATCGGCAACAGGAACTGAACTTCACAGACGGCACGTCAATCGGACGCCCGGTCTGCGAGTTATTGTCTTTTTTATCTCAGGGGCCCGGTTGATTTTTATGTCAAAACCAACCCAAATGTACACCAACTGTATCCAAACCTCGAGTGGAGTAAGCCAAAAGGTCCTTCTCACTAAGAGGAATCCAAAAAAGTCGATGGAACGTCAATCGGACGTCCGGAGCTCATGTTATAAGTGTTTCCGCTCTGAGGGCCCGGTTGGTTTCGTGTACGAACTAACCCGGCCGAACCGAAATACTCTGAAACCTTGAGTATAATATATCGAAACGACCATCTCGATCCAAGGATCGCATTGTCGCTGACGGTGCAATGATCGGAGGTCCACAACCCATGTTATGGGAAAACAACCGTGAGAGGTCCGGAAGTGGGGGTTTCGGGCCTGCACCGACCCTGCTCGAGACCCCCTGGGTCGGCACGAACCGGGTCGACCTGACCCGGGTGTGGGTTGGGCCTGGCCGGCATGGCCAGGCCCGGCCCGGCGGGCCGGCAGGGCCAAGTGGCTGGGCCGGTTCGGCCGAGCAGATGGGGGGTGCGGGGTGGCACGCTGCCCCCTGCCAGCTTGCAACCGCGACCCTAATGGGGGGCCTCTCCTTGTCAACGGACGCGACCGAGAACTGCATCCCGCCTCCCTCGGTCCTTCATGGTCGCGGGACTAGCGGCCTGCCGCCGCGGCTTCAGCCGCGCCGGGATCCGCCGCCTCCGACCGCCGGCGCCGCCATGCTGGCGAGGCCTGCCGGCAGAGTGTCCCGTGGACCACCGAATGAGCTCCGGTGGTCGATATTGCCTGCCGTCTTCACCAACGGCCCTCCCAAGACCTGTTCTTCAGTGCGAAGACCTCACAACGCACGTGCGGCCTGCTTCATCATCACCCACCGATCCGCTCACCAAGAACGAAGAGGCATTGGGTTCAGACTTGTTTTTGGTCCGCACCCACCGCGTCAGCGGTTTAAAAAGTCTTCCGACAAATTTTAAACACATTCCTATGATATAAATCACATATATTTAATTGAACCAATCCCCTACCTCAAGCGTCGTCGAGCGAGGGTTCTTCGTGGAAAAGCACTTTGCAGAAGTAGGCGTCGCAGAAGGGGGATCGTCACGTCGCGGAGAAGGAACATCACAGAAGAAGCGTCACGGAAGAAGCATCGATGGCATCACGGTACACGGCATCGCGTAGTCAATCTCTGAGGATTCAACGTTCTTCATTGGAGATCGGGGTGTTATTCGCGTTCTTCGATGAAGAAGATGAAGATCTTCAAGCCTCCCATCTTTCTCCCTATCCCCTCTCAACACAACTAGACTAATAAAATAAGAGTTCTCTTATTTTATTTCCCAAGCCATGCATTTTAAAAATTCAAAAACTAATCAAACAATTAATTGAATTAATTGCAATGTTTAAACTGCCCAAATTAAATGAGGCATTTGATAATAGAAAAATGCAAGGGTTGACTTCCAATTAGTAGTGGGGTACAGGTGCGTTACCTTAATAAAGGAGGGGGGGGTTTAGGAAGAAAAGAAATGGTGGGGCTCGTGTGGGCCCCACCTCATAAATATCCTACCAAGTGGGTAGGATATTGTTGGTCCCACATCATAATCTTAACATAAGTTAATAAAAATAAAATAAAAATCGGTTGCACCACTTTTATTTTATTCCTTAACTTAACCCCAAAAATTAAAAACCACACCCGAGCAAACACAACTCCGGAAGAGGTGTTTCTAAGAAAATAGCGGCGCTGCGATTCCATCGGTGCCCCCAAAATTCGAATATGAGCACCGGTTAAAAAGTTAGAAAAACCCTCTCGTTCATTCACTGAATGTACCAGAGCTAAACTTCAGAAAAAGATTCCGGGAACACCGGGCCTCAGAATTAGGTTCCATCAGAAACTGCGTTCTTGTAAAATTCTCAAGAAAATTAAGAAAAAAATATTCTTGAATTTTTCGGGTCTTTACATCACTCCCAACTCAAGGCTTTACGTCCCCATAAAGATACATAAAAAACTAGGAAAAAAATGTGGGTACTGAGCACGCATCTGAGCCTCCCACTCCCAAGTGCTCTCCTGGAGGTTCCCGTGCTGCCATCTGATGCGCACTAGAGGAATCGATCGTCCAAGTAGGACCCGCTCCTGTCGATCCTCGATCTCTACTGGGACCTCGGCAAAAGTCTCCCCATCATCAATGTACAGCTCCCCATGGTCAATGATATGTGTCAGGTCATTCACATATCTCCTCTGCTGGGATACGTGGAAGACGTCGTGCACCCGGTGCAACTGAGGTGGTAGAGCCAGGCGATAAGCCACCTCACCAATCCTGCTGAGGACCTGGAATGGTCCAATGAAGTGTGGAGAAAACTTGCTGCGTCGGCCAAATCTTTGTAATCTGTGTCGAGGTGAGACCTGCAAGAAGACGTGGTCGCCATCCTCGAACTGTAGTGGCCTCCGCCTCCTGTCAACATAAGACTTCTGTCGGCTCTGAGCTATCCTCATCTGCTCCTGGATGACCTGTACCGTCTCTGTCGTGGCCTGGACCTCTGCAGTCCCACAAGTGCTGACTCCCCAGGGTCTTTCCAGCACAGCGGTGATCTGCAAGGTTCGTCGTACAATGCCTCGTATGGTTCCATCCCGATGGTGGAGTGGTAGCTGTTGTTGTATGCGAACTCCACCAAGGGTAGGTGGTCCTCCCAGCTATGACCAAAGTCGAGTACACATGCACAAAGCATGTCTTCGAGAGTCTGAATGGTTCTCTCCATCTGACCATCTGTTTTAGGGTGAAAGGCGGTGCTCAGACGTAGCTGCATCCCGAACGCCTCCTGCAACCCCTTCCAAATCCGGGAAGTAAAGAGAGCATCTCGATCGGAGATGATAGATGATGGGACACCATGAAGTCGTACAATCTCTCGAACGTAGAGGCCTCCCATTCTCTCCACTGATACCTACTCTCTGATGGGTAATAAGTGAGCCGACTTGGTGAGTCGGTAAACAATCACCGAAATGGAGTCATGACCTATGGAAGTGCGTGGAAGTCCAGTCATGAATTCCATAGATATCCCGCCCCAATTCCACTCCGGGACCTCCAAGGTCTGTACCAAGCCTGCTGGTACCTAGTGCTCTGCCTTCACCTGTTGATAGGTGAGGCATCGAGAAACGAACTCTGCCACAACCATCTTCATGCTTGGCCACCTGTGCTGTCATCTGAGATCCTGTTATATCTTCTCCACGCTAGGATGTACCGCCAAAGGTGAAGTGTGAAACGCTCTCAGCACCTCCTCCCGTAAAGCAACTGGTACCAAGGTACATACTCTAAAAAGGACGTCGTGCTCTCCTCCTACAGAGAAACCATCAGGTGAATATCCTAAGGATATCTGCGCACACTGCGTCTCACAGTCAGCGTCCCCATGCTGTGCCTCTCTGACCCGCTGCAGTATTGGAGGAGTGACTGTGAGTGACTGAAGGAAGGCTGCTCCATCTCTATCCACGAAGGATATCTACAAAGCAACTAGCTGCTCTGTCACCTCCACAAGTAGATGAATGCCCGTCCTCCTGCTGAGTGTATCGGCTACTACGTTCCCCTTTCGAGGAGTAGAGACTATCTCAAAGTCATAGTCCTGGAGGAACTCGAGCCATCGCCGCTGTCTCAGGTTCATGTCCTTCTATGAGAAGATGTACCTAAGACTCCGGTGGTTAGAATAGACTGTAATGTGCATGCCCATCAGATAGTTTCGCCACATCTTCAGAGCGAAGACCACTGCTGCTAACTCCAGGTCATGGGTAGCGTAGTTCTGCTCATGTTTCCTCAACTGACGTGATCTATAGGCGATCACTGCCTGTTCCTGCATCAGGACACCTCCGAGTCCAGTCCCTGATGCATCGCAGTAGACTACATACCATACTCCCTCCTCCGGTAGCCTCAAGATAGGTGCACTGGTCAATCTCTGTCTCAGCTCCTGGAAGCTCTGCTGACATCTGTCCGACCACACAAAGGGTTTCCCCTTCTTCTTCAAATCTGAGATTGGTGCCACAACTCCGGAGAAGTCTGGCACAAATCTCCAGTAGTATCCAGCTAGTCCCAAGAAACTCCGAACCTCCGTCACGCTCCTGGGTGGCTCCCAAGCTTGCACTGCCTCGATCTTCGCAGGATCCACCGCAACTCCCGCCTCAGAAATGACATGTCCCAATAAGTGAACCTCACGTATCCAAAAATAACACTTCGAGATCATACCATAATGCCGGTGCTCTCGGAGTGTGTCTAGTACAACCCGCAATTGGTAGGCATGCTCCTCCTCAGTCGTCGAGTATATCAAAATGTCGTCGATGAAGACCACGAAAAATCGATCGAGGTATGGCTGAAAGATCCTATCCATGTTTCCCATGAACACTAGTGGAGCATTGGTTATGCCGAATAGCATAACCAAGAACTCATAGTGGCCATACCGAAATCTGAAGGCCGTCTTCTGCACGTCCTCATCCCGAACTCTGAGCTGATGATAGCCTGACCTGAAGTCTATCTTCGAGAACCACTGTGCTCCCTTGAGCTGATCGAAGAGGTCATCAATCCTCAGTATCAGATACTTGTTCCACACTGTCACCTTGTTCAGGCAATGATAGTCGACACAAAGTCGCAAGCTCCCGTCCTCCTTCTTGGAGAACAATATCGGGGAAGCCCAGGGTGAAGCACTGGGTCGGATGAATCCCTTGATCTGCACGTCCTCCAACTGTACCCGTAGCTCTCCAAGCTTGGCGGGAGCCATCCAATATGCTGGGGTGGATATCGGGGCTGTCCTGGGGTACAAATCAATATAAAACTCTACCTCTCTGCGAGGAGGTAGTCCTGGGACGTTGTCAGGGAAAACGTCCGCATACTGATCCACCACTGCAGGAAAACTAGCACTCTGCAAGTCAACTGCTCCTTGGATGAGGCTTTCCAACTGATGAGTGATGGGATGTCCTCTCCTTTGCAGGAGTCCATCTTGTGCTGTGAAGGCTCCCTTCTCGCTGGTGAAGGTGAACCTGCTCCCGTCTGTGCATACACATCGCACCTTGCGCCTAATATAGTCAATCTAAGCATGGACAGTTGATAACCAATCCATGCCCAAGATGACATCGTAAGGCGTCGACGCTGCTACAAGAAGATCCCAGCCAAAGCTCTCACCTCCTAGAGTAAGCTCACTCTGCCGGCACTAGTGCGTAATCGTCGAGTCTGCTCCCGTAGGAGTCTCTAGCCGTAAAGATCGAGCCAACGGCTCCATCGGAATCTCTGAGCTCCGAATAAGGGCTGCGGCTATGAAAGAATGACTCGCTCCTATGTCTATAAAAACTGCAGAAAGGGTGGAATAGACACAGATAGTACCTCAAATCATCTCGGGTGCACCATGGTTGTATGCCTCTGCTGCCTGAACTTGTGCATGTCTTTTCTCACCAGCTCCCTATGGTCGGGGTGGAACTCCTGGTGGTGGTGTTGGTAGAGCGACAATGTGTCTCCCACCACCTGTTGCTTGGCCAGCTCCTCTGCCTCATCCGCCTGCTCCCTGCGGACCCCCACGGTCGACCCTCTGCCTCTGCCTGGGTGGTCCCTCAATCGTCTGCTGCTCCTCGGCACTGCGGGTTGGGCAGTCACGAGCCATGTGGCCCTGCCCGCCACATGCATAGCATTGTCTGCCTCTCAAAAGACCGGCTCCACGCTGTGTGCCACACACTGCTGAGCAAGTGTCATGAGGTCGTCTACCTGAGGGTCTGGTCTGCCTGGACCCATGAGTCATTCGTCAACTGCCTGCTGCAGAAGACACTGCTACGTGCCACCTTGCGGTAGGTCTCGCTACTGATGCAGGCTCAGCAAGGAATCTCTCGATCAGAAGGGCTCGTTCTAGTATCCCTGCCTGTATCGGAATGATGAGGGAGATCAGTGATGCCCTGATCTCATGCCTCAATCCCTGCTCAAAGTTCCAAGCCTAGAATAATGGGTCCCGTACCATGTCTCTCGAGTAGTGCAAGAGATTGGTAAATCTCGCCGAGTACTGGGCGACCATCAAGCAGCCCTTCCGTAGCTATAGAAGCTCCTATATGCACACCACATGGAGGGTGGGTGGGACGAACTCCGAGCGGAAGAGGCTCTCAAAGTCCGTCCAGAGGAGAGATGCCTCATCGTGAACCTGGAGCATCAAACTCCACCATCTGTCTGCTACCTCATGCAGGAGGCTCGCTGAGAAGATCACCATGAAGTCAGTTGGTGTCCTCACTTACCTGAAAACCCATACAACTGCTTCCAGCCAATCCTCGGATTCTTGAGGGTCCGTCTCCCCGCAGAACCTGGGCGGTCACTGGTGCTGAAACTTGTGCAGTGCACTAAGGAGACGTGCATCATCAACGTCTAGGGATGGTAGCATTAGTGGCTCGGTGGGTAGAGGTACCGCCGATGCCTCTACTGTCAAAGGGCCCTGTACCGAGGCCTCGTTGCTCGTTGGGTTGTCGTCACGTACAACGCTTGGAACCCTAGCAGGCTGCCGTCATGAGGCCATCCTGAAAAGAAACAGGTGCACCATGATTAAACAGTATACCTGGTGAGCTGACACAAAGTAATCACAAAGAAAACATGAACACACATGCAATCAATAATTTCGGGCATTAAGTCAGAAATCAGTAGTCAGGGTCCTGATGTACGGATAGGTCGGCCGCCACACCAACACTGGAATCCCTAGACTGATAACCACACTCAATACTCTTAAAACTATTACTTACCATAGAAAAAGATCAGAGTCCTGAGTTCTGTGGTAGAACCGAACTCCTTTGATACCAATTTGGCACGACCCGTCATCGGGGCCAATGCCGTGACTATCCCAAGCCCGCAATCCATAGGCCATGGGATGGCGACTAGAACCAAGGCATAATTCCCAGAAAAAAGGGAAGACATTGCCTTTATAATGAAAACAAAGACCACAGAGCAAGAAAGCAGTAGTAAACACTTAGAAAAAACTGGGTACAACAGTAAGTGCGGAAAAGTAAGTGGGTCAGAATACAAACCCAAACTGAAAGTAAAGTACAAATAGAAAGGTAAAACAGTAACTAAATGTGAAGCCGCAGCCTCGAGCTATCCACTGGAAGTCCCGCCTAAAGGGTGGGTATAGATAGCCTCCACTGCTCCTCGGGTCCAGCTGTCAGTTCCGAGTACGCCCCACCCAGTGATCCACGTCCGGGTACCGACTTGCTCCTCATGCCTCAACAACAATCAACGTTGTCCGCCATCTATAACCAACACAACGTAGTGCGGGCATAGCCCGTGGAGGGGTGAGTATAAGCTACTCATTAGGGACCCCGAGACCCCCGAAGGTCTCCCAGAATCCATAAAGGATAATCAACTAAGGAAAGATACAAACATGATGTAACATCCGTAAACTACATAGGTATATGCCCATACATATACCAAAGTCATCAATTCTCGTTTGGCTCCAACATCCGAGCTCAAGTACAACCTATTCCACATAAGAAACCACAACCCAATCCACACAGGAAAGCATAACGTAATCCACATAGGATATCAAGTCAATCATATTGAAGATAAGGATTGAAAGTCAAGATACAACTCACACAGGTATACTTTTTCGTATGACGATAGAGATGATCATATATAGCCACCGATTTATCTAAGCCATCGGACCCAAAAAGGATCGATAGGTACTAACCCCCATAATAACCCACAAAGGATCTGACCCACACATGATCGATTGGTAACTAACCCCCGCAATGACCTACACAGGATCAGACCCACACAGGATCTATAGGCACTGGCCCACACAGGACCACTGAGCGCTGACCCACACAGGATCCGACCCACACAGGATCAGTAGCACTGATCCACGTAGGATCGCTGAGTGTTGTAGTCATCGCCGCCGAATCCACGGAGGATTTCTGCACAGTCATCATCGTTGTCGCAGTCGCAGCCAGCTCTAGGGATCCCGCACACAGCAAGCTTGTTCGGGGGGGTCCGCTCCACGAGCCAAGGGGATGATACATCAACTAACACATAGTCTGGAGTCGATGTATCCAAAAGTTCCGTATTGTCAACAGGAACTCAACGTCATAGACGGCGCGTCAATCAGACGCCCGGTCTGAGAGTTATTGGCCTTTTCGTACTCGGGGCCTGGTTGGTTTTTAAGTCAAAACCAACCCGACCATAGACCAACTGCATCCAAACCTCGAGCGAAGTAAGTCAAAAGGTCCGCGTCACTAAGAGAAATCAAATAAAGTCGACAGAACGTCAATCAGACGTCATGAGCTCATGTAATAAGCATTTTCGCTCCGAGGGCCCAGTTGGTTTCGTGTACGAACCAACCTGGCCGAACCCCAATTACTCCGAAACCATAAGTATAATATATCGAAATGACTATCTCGATCCAAGGATCGCATTTCCGCTGACGGTGCATCGATCATATGTCTGCAACCCATGTTATGGGTAAAAGAACGTGAGAGGTCTGGAAGTGGGGGTTTCGGGGCCGGACCGACTTGGCCCGAACCGGGTCGACCCGAACCGGGTCTGGGTCCGGGCCGCTTGGGCGCAGCCCCGCCCTGCGCGCTGGCACTCCGTCCAGGGGAAAGTGGCTCGGCCATTTCGGCCGAGCGGATGGGGGGTACGGGGTGGCACGCTGCCCCCGCCAGCTTGCAACCGCGGCCCCCATGGGAGGTCAATCCTTGTCAACGGACGCAGCCGAGCGCCGCGTCCCGCCTCCCTCAGTCCCGCGCGGTCGTGGGATCAGCGACCTGCCACCGCGGCTTCAGTTGTGGGGGCCCATCACGGTGGCATGCCAGGTGCCCCAGCCTCCTAGTGGCCGACCGGTGCCGACCGCCGCCTCCGACCGCCGGCGCCGCCGTGCCGGCGAGGTACGCCGACGGAGTGTTCCGCGGACCACCAGATGAGCTCTAGTGGTTGGGTTTTCCTGCTGTCTTCGCCAATGGCCCTCCCGGGACCGGTTCTTCACTGCAAAGACCTCACAACGCCCGTGCGGCCTGCTTCATCATCGCCTTCCAATCCACACATCAAGAACAAAGAGACGTTGGGTTCGGATGTGTTCATTGGTCCGCACCCACCGTGTTAGCGGTTAAAAAAGGCTTCCAATAAATTTTAAACACATGCCGATGATATAAATCACATAGATTTAATTGAACCAAAACCCCTACCTCAGGCATCATCGAGCGAGGGTTCGTCGCGGAAAATCACTTTGAGGAAGTAGGCATCGCGGAAGGGGGATCGTCGCGTCACGGAGAAGAAACATCATGGAAGAAGCATCGCGGAAGAAGCGTTTATGGCTTCGCGGCACACAGTATCATATAGTCGATTTCCGAGGATTCAGCGTTCTGTGTCGGAGATCGGTCCGTTCTTTGCGTTCTTCGCGTTCTTCGCGTTCTTTGCATTCTTCAACGATGCAGATGAAGATCTTCAAGACTCCCCTCTTTCTCTCAATCCCCTCTCAACATAACTAGACTAATAAAATAAGAGTTATCTTATTTTATTTCCCAAGCCATGCATTTTAAAAATTCAAAAATGAATCAAATAATTAATTGAATTAATTGCAACGTTTAAACATCCCAAATTAAATTAGGCGTTTCATAAGAGAAAAACACAATGGTTGACTTCCAATTAGTAGTGGGGTGTGGGTGAGTTACCTTAATAATGGAGGGGGGTTTAGGAAGAATAGAAATGGTGGGGCTCTTGTGGGCCCCACCTCACAAATATCCTACAAAGGGGGTAGGATATTGTGGGTCCCACATCATCCACTTATCTTAAGTTAAGCAAAATAAAATAAAAATCAGTTGCACCACTTTTATTTTATTCCTTAACTTAACCCCAAAAATTAAAAACCACACCCGAGCAAATGCAACTCCGAAAGAGGTGTTTCTAAGAAAATACCGGCGCTGAAATACCATCGGTGCCCTCGGAAATCGATTCTGATCACCGGTTCAAAATTTAGAAAAACCCGCTTGTTGGTTCACTGAACGTACCCGAGATAAACTTCGGAAAAAGATTCCGGGCACACCGGGCCTCATAATTAGGTGCTGTCAGAAACTGAGTTCTTGTAAAATTCCTAATAAAATTAAGAAAAAATTTCCTTTAATTTTTTGGGTCTTTACATATTACATTCCCTTAAAAATCTAATATGTAGTTATTTCATTACCTCAATGCATCAAAGGTGAAATATTAAGCCTCAAGTGTCATACCACATTGAAAAACATGTTACTCCCACACTAATCAAAATATCACTTCCTCTAACGACCATTAAATATTTTGGGCACCATTACACATTAGGGAGTTACTCTAATGCATTACCTAGGTAACCCTTACGTATTAGATTTACCAAAGAGTTACTCCTATATATATATATATTTATATATATATCAAATCTCCAATGTTACCCTTACACATACACCTATAAAAATTTCCTACCCTCCACATAGTGTATTTTACATAATGAATGGATAAACATTTACAAATGGGAAGTTTACCTTTATGAATATAATGTCTCCCTTATATAGAAAATATTTCTATTTTTATATAAAATCTTCTCCAACTCCCCAAATTGGTCATAGTCTATGACTCCCCAACCAAACCATATGACTATAAAATTAATTATTTCCTAGAATTTTTATATTTCATCCCATCCTTGTAAAAATAATTTCCAAACATCAAATTAAAATCATTTCATTCCATAAAATATTTATAGTAACCTAGAATTTTCCTAGACATCTTATATAACATAACTTCACCACTCAAATCCCAAACCCATGCCATCTCTTGATACTAGGTACCTAGTGTAAATCGACACCCCAAGACCTTGATTGGGTCAAACTCACATTGAATATTCAAGATCCAACTCGAATGGCCACTCATGAATACCCAATAAATCACACATGATCTAAATACAATATAAAAGGCCACATTAATTATCACTTACTATAGATTAATTCCCTAATTAAGTGGTCTATTTTCATATGACACTGTTATATATGCAACATGACTGGTCACTCCATCTCATACATTTATATGAAGACACCACTACGTGGGAAACCACTCTTCTATTTTTAACAACACTAATAAGGTAGCTAAAATACCTCTTAATCCCATATGTCCATCCAGAATAGGTATAATCTGAACATGGTTAATTGATTTCCTCATTCTATAAAAACTACTATCTAAAAATTACAGTGAATATGTCCCACCTTCATAACTGAGTCCAATCTAAAGACCCTCCTAAAATGTTAAAAGGAGGTCAACCACTCATCAATAATATCACAACTATAAAAAGTATGATAGATAATATTTTCACCCATAAATCCATTAATATTAGTTATTCACACCCTTCCCAGGGATTTCCTTAGGATTTGATTGCAAAATATGTTTGACCAATCAATCAAATCCACACTAGAACCCACAATTCACACTATTAATTTATTTACTCAGGTTTTTTATACTCACTAAACACTTTAAAGTCTACCCATAGTGATCACACAAATATCCCAAAATTGAAATCCCAATAGTAAATCTGGATTTTATTAACCAACACGAGATAAAATTTCCAAAATATAGATCATATACTATCTTGAATCGATATACATTAAGATAAAACATATAAGGAAACCATAAAATATTGTGTTCGATGGATGAACATGAGATTTATAAAACCAAGAATAACCATCATGAGGTTAACAGAACAAAATATTTTTCAAAAAATATATTTTTGATAATTTAATTTAAAATTAGAAATCCCATAATAAAAATCCAATAAACCTAATTAGAATTTATATTTAATCACTCAATGCCTTTATCCAGAAACCCCTAGAAAAAAAATCATAGAAAAAGTAATTCATTTTGAATCTAAAATAATATAAATTAATTTAAAATTCCCCTCTTGATATACCTTATTTCAAATTTAAAACCCCCATTCAAAATAAATAATTTTAAATACCTCATAACATCACAATTCTATTTTAAAACATCTACTAATTTTAAATGTTATTCTATTATCTTTAAAAAATTAAAACAATATGAACTCATGAAACCATATAATCCTTTGGTTGGATGGTAATTTGATATTAATCCCCCCAATGAAAATTTTATCCTATTATATTATTCTTATTAACTATAAGGGTGACCAAATCCAATCCGATTTTTTGTAGATATCAAATTTAATTTGGCCTTACCATAATTATAAAAATAAATAATTTAGGCATAATTTAAGAATAGTAATGCTAAAAAGCAAAGAAATAACTATTATAAATAGCTAAAATCAACCCATATTATTCAGGCTCTTATTTAATAATCCCATGCATATACTGACCACCATAATTATAATGTGAAACAATATCATTGTGATAATCCCAAAAATCAAAAGTGATGTAATTATATTGAAATTCATAATTATAATAATTAAATTAAAACATATTATATTGTATAATAATGGTAAAACTCTATGAATAAAGGTATAGTCTACTCTTAAAACCGCACGAGATCTAATGTACAAAACTACCAATTTATGAAACCTGAATAAATGTCTAATTTATACCAATTACATTTCAATTAACCGTTAAATTTTTCGTTTGAGATAAAAAAATAATAATTATATAAAAAATTGATAATATATGATTATAGAGCAGTCTATATACAAAACATATGAAGGAAACATCATCATAACATGATCTCACAAAGATATGGTTGAATTATATTTTTATTCCATACACAATCTCATAAAAATTGAAGAAAAAAAGGTTAAAAATTAGTGTATTAAAAGGGGGAAATGTATAACCCCAATTACGAAGATAAAACATCAAGATAGTACTATATTTATAGAGGGGAGAAGGGTAACCGAAGGGTATAATGATGGAATCCCATGTTTATTAGTTATCAAGAGATCATTCCCCATTGTGGACATCTTAAACTAGCCACCACACAAAATCCCTATATTTTCTTATTTAAAAAATTATAGGTGATAAAAAGAATTTTATTGGGGGGAATGTGAGAGAATCTCACTTCCCTATCCACCAGTCTTCTAATGGGTTTCTATTTAGTGTCCCTTGTTCCTAATGTTACTCATCTTTCTCAAAGTGATCCTTCTCATAAAAAATTTATTTTTATAGACTTATTTATAATTTATTCCATAAAAAATATTTATATTCTATATCATATATAATTTATTCCCTTCATACTCTATTCTAAAAGTCACATATCCTCTATGAATTAAATTCAATGAAATTCTAACGCACCACCCAGTTCACTAACTCATGAAGGTAAATATTGTAACATTAGCCTTTTCAAACATGGGATTATTCTCACTTAATGTGTTCAAATTCTTGGAATCAATTGAATTCATAAATTAAATTTCACTATTTTATACCAATATCTACCAACATATATTTTAATAAATTATTGTTCTATTTTTATTTTGGAGTGATTCATTTTTATTTTTTAGGAAATCCACTAAATTATTTTAATCATTTAAAAATCCATTCTTAATCATTGAAGTGATCAGTATATTTATTTTAGTTAATTTTAAAATATAGTCTTCAAGAATAATTTCATTCATTCCAAACTCTTTAGATTTAATTTTCATGTTAAATAATCAATAAATTTATATATTATTTATAGGAAAAAATTCATTAATATTGTAATGTACATGACTGTAGAAACCCAAAGATGGGGTCTACCTTATTACATTATATTATGATACAAGGAATTTCATCCCAATGAACAGAGTAGTTTCACAGTATTAGTAAAATAGATATATAAATTTTTCCTATAGTACATTTGAATATAAAAAATTATAGCATAATTTTTTTCAAAAATATAATTATTACTTCTACAATATCCTTTTATATCATTCAGAGTCCACATCCTATATTCCTTGCAAAGAAAACATAATTAAGGTGAGCTGAAATGATCAATAATATTTATGCCAAGTGGAATCTATCATGAGTAAGTTAAGAATAATCAATATTTAATAATGAATATGTAGGGTTAAATATCGTAAAACACATTATATTTAATCTGTAAATTGATTATCATGATTAGATAAGGAATAATAAATATGGAATGATAAATAACATAACAAACATGCCTTTTAAAAAACATGACAATCTTGAATAGATAAATCCAAATCAATTCAGAATGGTAAATAATTGAATAAAAATTCCATTTAATCAATAACTATGAAATAAATAATCCAAATATAATATTATTATAAATATATAATCAATTATAATATATAAATTCTTAATGAATGAATTATTAATTATTGGATATCATTATCTCAAATTTCACGATTCCTTTAATTTAAAGACCTTTCACAATACAATTTACAACTATGGGAAAAATGCTATTTAATTATATATTTTTGATTCTACTCCTGATACTACTAATGAATCATGGGGTTATATAATTTTGAGACCCAATCATCACTGCATGTCCAATTAATTCATCAAATATTGAATAATTAATTTAACTCTTAAACATTGTTCCTTATCATCAAATATATGTACGGATAAAAGAATAAATATTTATTAATATTTCCATATTTTAAAAATAACATTCTATTTAGTAAACCAAATTTATAAATGATATATGTTTTAATGAATAAACATATCTCTGATAAATAATATGAATATTTAGATGAAATTTAATATCCAATGATCACAAGAAAGTGAATATTTTGAGGGAAAGTTAATTACAATATAAATGAATCAATAAACTAAATTTCAATATGTTATGTGGTTAAAATGATTAAAAACCGTATAAAGAATATGTACGATTTCAATAGAACCTATCCAAAAAGGATTATGGGAAAAATAAATGTTTATTTTTATTGATGAATTGAAATACCATAAATATATATTTAAAATCATTTATGAGGAATATAACATTCTTAATTTGAAAATATTTTTTGTTAAAACTAAAAGCTCAAAAATTTATTTAATAAATATAATTATTTGGAAATAACATTTTTTAACATGTAAAGGAAGCATTAAATCATTGTACGGTCTTGATGGTTGGAAACATCATACATTGCATACATGTTAAAACAAATATTCCTTTCACATTTTCTATAAAATCAAAACATTTTTTTTGGAAAAAAAATTTGATATTAATTTTAAAACATTTTTTAAAAAGTTAACCCTGGGTAAAAATAAGTTTGATAAACAGTTTGGATGATATTAAAAAAACTTTTCAAAACATTTATAGAAAACCTAGTTTTGGATGAAAATTGATTTTCATCCAAAGAGAGAAATGTAGTTTGATATTATTAAAAAAATAAAAATAACATTAATTACATAATAATAGTGAAATTGTAATATTTATTGACAAATTAATAATTAACCAATATCAATGAAAATTTAATGGGTTTATTATCCAATGATAAAATAATTTTCTTCAATGGGAATTCAATCATAAAAAATATCGATTAAAGTGAGATTGTGATATAAGCCCTCAAAAATATCATAATGAACAATTGAAAAATATTCTATGAATTATACATGTGTATAAAATGTAAATAAATATAAAATAAATAAATAAAATATAACGTAGTAAACATTAACTACGCACATAATCTTAGAATATCAAAGGTAATAAAGAAGTGATATTTCCCAATCTAGGGAAATAGAGTGATGAAATTATTTACTACATGTTTAATATTATGTAAATTAAACATGGAATAAATAATTCTAATTTTTACTTAAAAAATAACATTAAATACTAACGAACCATTTTATTACAAGTTAATGGGCCATTATTTTCACCATATAAAACAAATTAGGTTCAGAAAAATATAATATGCCTCAATAATGGGAAATGTTAAAGAAGTCCCTTACCTCACACATTTGTTTAGATGAATGTTATTTGAATTCATGTATAATGTTTTTAATAATGTTATTAATTTATAACAGGAAAGTATTCATATTCATAATATCATATAAGATCCTCTTATCACATTTTACCACCCACTTGTTAATAATATATCATTATTTCCATTGGTTTTGGTGGTAATTACATTATTTTCTCTAGAATTTTTTATAATTAATGTACCGTTTATTATGTATAGGATATATTAACAATAATATCAAGAATTATATTTATTTTAAAAATATTAAATGTACTCCGAGGACAGATTTTTGTAACCATTTATGAAATTTTCTTACATAAAATGAATCACATCCCTTTATGGAGCCAGTAGGGCGTACTTACGCAATAGCGAAGATGTCATTTCCTTAAATAGTAAAATAGTAATGAAGTGAGTGACATATTACTATTTAATAATCAAAATAATTTCATATATATCACATATATTCATTAAGTGTTTCTTTATTACCTTCTATATAAAGAATAAGTGAAAAAAATTGCATCTCTTCGTGAGGAGGTTGTCCACCGTATATATGTGCGACGTTATCCTATTTTAACAGGAATGGAAATAATAAAGTATATGTTATATTATAATTAAATACGTATATAATAACATTATAAATATTATATAAATTTTACAAATCTGTCATTATATCCATCCTTTAATTGGTGTGATGTAAAAACAATAATATTAGTTTGTGAGGTGGTAGTCCTCTGTATAAATGATCAACAATTTCATTTCCCATTTCATGGAAGAGGTCATAAATATAGGTTATTAAATTTACTTAATAACATAAATGTGTATTTAATATAATGTGGTTATTAAATAATCATTGTATAATAATATTTTGAAGAGGTATAATAAAAAATGAAATAAAACACTTGTTTAAAAACAATACCTCTTCTTTAAAAATATTCTTTAGGATTGAAAAAAAATCCTAGGATGAATTTATGATAAAACGGGATATATTATTCTAGGAGGGGAGTAATGAAGTTATTTGGGTAGGTATTTCTAGAAACAAATTCCATTGGAAGTGTGAATAAGGGAGGAGAGGGGGTGGCCTTTATAAGTGGGGGAGAGGACACACATGGAATTTTTGAAAAAGTTCAATTACAACCACATTTTAATCCTTAAAAAAGTCTATAAAGAGGGTAATTAAAGAAAATTAGAGGTTATATGTTTTAAATATTTCCATTATGTTTGTGTTGTTAATTTTATGGATCAGTTTAACCCTTATTTTCATAGTTTAACACCCTGTTAAGTATTTTTTTACCTTAACCCCAGTATTTATTTTTTACTACTTTTACTAGTCATATTAGTCAAAAAATAATTTTAAGTTATTTGATAATAAAAATTACTCCTATTAAAAACATGGAATCAATTTATCTATATTAAATTAATTGATGTGGTCGAGTCAAATTTATAATTATACCCTCATACACGATGAAAAGTAAGGTTTCTAAAGATAAAATTTGCACAAGTATGAAAAATATTTATATTGATATTGAACATAAAATAAATAAAAATTACCTAAATTATTTAAATTTTACCATAATTGATCATATTTTATATAAAAAATATGATGACCTGAAAATTCCATGTAAACTTTTTTAAAATTATTTTGGATTTAAACGAGTCTGTGAATATTGATGGCCCATGATTCTGAGGCACGATGTGCATGGAATGAATTTCTGAAAAAAAATTGGTATGTTTAGTAAACACGTGGGAATCATTTTTAATCTTTTGAGCTGAAGCATTGAATTGAAATATGAGAGAACCATTTCATCCTCAGAACCATTATTTCATAAGGGAATATTCACTTTGATCGTACTTGGTTTGGAAGAAAAGATTGTTTTTGGTATTTTTAAAGAATAATTAAAAAACATGTAATTCTTATTTTATTTTCTTTTCTCTGAAAGATGAGAATATGTGGGGGGGGACCGGTGAATTTTCAATCCATTTAATGGATTTAATCACCAACATGACAACTCCACCATTGTGAATTCAAATAGGTTCGTTAATATATTTAATGAACCTCATTAACTCCTCAATGTGTTACTCACATTTCCCCTCCCTATTTAAATGGAGCACAAGGTAGGGTTTTGGAATAGATTCTTCAAGGGAGGAAACTCTTGTGAAGTTCTGTGGAAACATCCACCGACGGTGGATGAAACATTGGGTGGAAATGCTCTGGGATCTACAAACACTAACGACTCCATCCAACGTGGATGCTCCTCCTGCTGCAATCGTGACACCTCCAACGGCTCTCGAGGTTGGGAGTTTATGTTTGGTTTTGGTTTAAAATAACTAAAATGAGTTTATTTAATCATTATGGTTAGATAAATATTTTCCCTCTTGTTATCATGTTAATGCGGAGGGCGTCGTCTGTTCGAACGAGGCTCGTACCCTTCGTCGCTTGGTTCATGTTGCGTTCTTCGAGGATGACTTTCCACGATTTGGATGACAACGTGAGATAGAGGGACACACTATGACAATTACAGTCTAGGAGACACATAGGTGTAGACAACACTAATAAGGAACCACCAGAGCACGTTTGGTGGCCCACAGAGAGAACTAATGATGCGCCACGCTGACGGCGGTCAGTGGCCACCGGAGGAGACAACCTGAAACCTGCCGCATGCTGTGGGAAGGCAGCGCGCTGTCGCACACCACAGTGGAAAAAGGCATCTAGCTCGAGCTGATAGAGTGTGAGAAGGGCAGTTCTCTAGGTGCTGTTGGAGACAGTATCCATGACAGGAGGGGGTGGCGCGACACTGCACAACACCATGTCGTCTAGAGATTGGTCGGCCATTTGGCTGACCATTGCAGGCAGTGGGGCAGTGCCCCACCGTCCGGATGAAATGGTACAACATCTGTGGGGCCAACTAGGGTAAGGGTCTGCCATCATGTAGACATTGGCAGATCATGGGCTGACCAAACCAGCCAGACACGCGGCCCGGGCCCACGAACCAGCCAGACTGACCCCAACGGGTCGGACACAGTGATCCTGGCCAACCCTTAACGAGTCGGACCTAGACGGGGCTAGGTAGACCCCAAGACCTATTGTCTTGGGCAGTCCAAATTGAGTCGTACTGGGCCCAGACCCAACCTTACCTAGAATGAAGGAATGCCCATAACTGACGAATCAGGTGTCCGTTTGACACGCTGTAAGTGGAATTGTGACCCCTTTTGGGAAGCGGTCCCTTTGGAATATTCCAGTGGGCCAGACTGAGCCATGCCGGACCGAGGTGCGATCACCCCCATTTCATGAAAAGGGGTGTAACTAATATACCATCCGTCTGATAGATGCGTCGTATGTGATTCCAAGGACTTCCACCATCTCTGTATCTACCCACTCCAGTGACAGTTCAGCTAACATGGAAAGGAGGGGCCCCACTTGTCGGTTACCTCCCTGGTAACCCCACTTGCCAATGAATGTCACACGTTGGCCACCCAAGTATGAAAACAAAATCATTCTTTGAAAGTAGTCAATAACAACACATATAGATAACAACCAGTCAATGCATAGGATTCCATCGTATCGATGTATCTAAAATAGCAGAATATCCTTTATTGACTGATGTGGCCCTATCATCAGTCTACACCCTTGAAAAACATAAAACAAGTCGGTCTGACCTCCTACTGGTGTACTCAACACCAGGGGCACTGGATATCTCTCAGAATCTAAACCCATAGCACGGGCCAGACTGGGCGCAACAAAAGAGTGTGAAGCTACCATATTGAACAAGGCATAGTCAAGAGTACCAAACACGCTGATTATACCTCAATCTACATTTGGCCCTACTGGAACTACTTCCTCCGCGACGTGTAACTACCCACACTCAGCTCCCCTGCCCCTCAGATATCGAGAACCTCCCTGACCATGCCCTGGTCGCAGTCCCTGAGAAGCGCCCTGAGGTCGGCCTCCGCCTATGATGTCTGCCCTCGGAGGTGCGGGAGCTCACTATCCCTGCTACTGCTGAGGTGGGTGCTACACCGGTCCACTCCCACCAAACAACACATGGTCCAGGAAATAGTTCTAAAGGTGCCCATGGCTGCCACAGTTGAGGCATATCGGTCCTGTGCCTAAAAGGAAAGGTCGAGGACCAGGAAATCAGAACTGGAACTGCTGAGGCCTTCCTCCTATTGGTCAAAACCTATAGGGTTTGGATGATGGAAGCATGCTGTTGATGACCTCCCCTTTTGACGATCCCAACAGGATTCCCTCTCGCGATACACCTCCCAACGTGTGCATCCTTCCACCACTTCAACCTTCTTCTGACCTCTATGTACGTCGGTAGGGTGACACAGGTAACTTCATACTGAAGGGAGGTCAGAGTGCCTCCTCTAAACATCTCATCAGATAATCCTCATCCAGAAAGAGGTCCAGAGAAAAGAGAATGAGGAACTTGAACTTGATCCCCAACTCCATCACTGACATACCCCATGTTGGAGGGATAATAGTTCCTTCCTCTTCTCATTCTTCATAGTGGAAGAGAGGAATTCCGCCTAGAATTCTCTCTCGAAGTTAGTCCACAACACCTCATCCTCCCTATTCTCCCCAAGATAAATCATCCACCACGGACACACTACTCCATGAATCGGGAATACAACGAGAGGAACCCAATACTCTTTCAGAGCCCAGATCAAGATGAAAGCTATCACCAGTTCCCCTAGCCAGATCTGTGTCTCCACATTAGAGATGCTTCCCTCATACTTCTCGAGGGTCTCCCTTAGAAAGGAATGAAGCATCCTCTTCCACTGATCATCCTCCTCCTATCGGTCAACCCTTTGTCGATCATCCAAATCCACCTCCTAGGCCTGGATCGTCCACACTACCCTTGGTCTCCATTCAGGTTTCATAGTTATAAAATAATCATGGAATGCCTAAGATCGAGTAGTGTAGAAGATTTCTTTTTAAATTTTCTTAGACATATTATTCATTTTAAATGCCCCAAATACCAGAGAAACAGAAGAACACAAGTCATTATGATGCATGCACCATTCCTCGGGTCTCTACCCTGAAATCAGCGTAGCCTCACTTGGTCATTCAGTAGGCTCAGAGTCCTTACTTTAGATCATGGGGGGCCCTAAAATCCCATGTCATAGCTGGTCTTCCCTGTCCTATTTCACACACTAAGATTTTCCAACACTATTTCCCTACAATCACATGCAATCCACACAATGCCTAACTCCAAACTCCATCCAATCTCTCAACCTCATGCCTCTGATACCATTCTGTCGTGACCCACCTTCACCAAGATGAGAGAAGGGATAACTGACTGCCAGACCCTTCCTTCTTCGAGTTGAAGGAAAGATAATGACCCCTGAGACCCACCTTCAATAGGACCTGGAGTGGCAACTAGTACCAAGGGTATAGTATCACATATAAGATGGAAGCATTGCCCTTTTTATTTAATAATATCGGGATGTAAGATAGTAATTCCCAACAACACCAAAGGTGGAAGTACATGTAAATCCAAAATAAACCATTCTCATATGCATGTTCCAAAAGTAATGCTACAAGTGTACAATAAAACCCCGGAAGAAAGTACCAATGAAAAGAAAACCACAACATCAATCATCCCAATGTACAAACTATTACGACCTTGCATGATCCATGAAGTCCCCCTGGAAGCCTGAAAGTAGTTTGATATACATAGGTTGATCGTACAAGTATACTCAGTAGGGAAAACCAAAAGTTATCATGCACAAGTGGGGAGGCATTATAATACCCTGTGAGAAGAGAGATAATCGAAACACCTGGCAAGAAAAATTGACAACCCAATCCTCACCAAGGCACACTCCCCAAAAATGAAAATCAATTAATAGAATAGTAATAACACGTCGATGTTTGGGTACCATTCATAGCTTTCCCACTTGTTATTGAAGACATCATATGCATTAAACCTCTCCCTCCATTCTCACTGCAGTTCCACAACCATACCCTGCCTGCACACATCGGGGCCATCTACCACAGGTAACAACACCCATAAACACCAGGCCCAGAACAACCATTTCCACGCCCGAAGACACCTATGCCACATCTTGAAGATACTTGGGAGAGAATCTGCCCACAAACACCTGGGCCAACCACCACAACTACCCTTCCCGAGGAATCTTGGGCTATAATGGACCTCAGGCCATCACATCCTAGTCGATGAGTCTTGGGATATTCAGGAAAGGAGAAAAAAAGGAGGTAATAACCAGACACAAATATGAGTGTTGGAAAAAACACCCTCCCCCATGAAATGGGGGTGTTCAGCACAGTGATCAACATGGGTGGGGCACAAATAAGAAACATAAGAACTACAATTATATGTATACGTAACAAGCACTCATCCCAACCCAGGGGTTACAAAACCAACCTCAGCACAAACACCCTCATTAATATTCATTCATAAAAGGCAAACCACCCAAAACCAAGTGAAAAATCATTCATAGAACCAATTCCCCATTGAAACCGTTCTAGGATTCATGTTCCTGTGATTCCATTTAAGTACATTCTGCACTACTGGGCAACTAACAGGCATAAGCACAAGCTGTGGAAAGGAAAAACAGCTAAACGACACTTAATAATTCAAACCCAGTCCTCTTGTAAAGTTACAACAAAGGGATCTGTGAGATCCATCAATGTCCTGGTACCAATCCAGGCCTCAAGATACAACCCATATGACCTCATATCTACAACCAACAACCACACAATAACAGATGATCCCCTCCCTATCCATATCACCCCATAAGCATCAAGAAGAACATACAAACATACCACCAAGACAGATCAAGGATGTTTCCAGACTCAAGTACGTCATTCACTAAGTTTCTTCATTCTGTTTGGTTATCTGGGGTGATCACACAAGGATTATTCTTCATTGGGAATCCATTTAATCGATTGAGTTTACGTGATTAAAAAATTTTCATGTTACAGTCATTAAATCACACAAATATCAAGAAAAATAGAGGTTCATTATTGCAAAAAAATACCCACAACAACAATGATTTTCATCAGACATTAGCTCATACAATTCACAACACATAATCAATGATAAAGAGTACAGTAGAAACCGAGAACACCCCCTTCTTTTTTAAAGGTTCCTTTATTATCTTCATTAAAGTTTGGCTTCATCCATCCCCACAGAAACAATAGAATACCCACCCCACATGATGCTGAGTAAAGAGAGACGAAGGAATAACCCAACCTGGATTGATCAAGGATCGTCATTTTAACTCTGTGCACCTTGAAATGGGGATGCACGAAATTTAGGGGAGGAACTCCATGGAATCCAAGGATATCGAGAAAAGCTCCATCATAGGCGCACCACATGCCTAAGGAAGGGGTGGAATCCAAACTTACATGGAAGGATAAAGGAGACCGACCAAGAAGAAGAAGAAGGAATAAATTCTAGCGTGATATAAAGATGAGAACCCGTTGTTATGTTATATTGAATTTTGAACGTCTTTAAAGTCTGATCGTGGTTTCACATGCATTTGGGAGGTTAAAAAAATGGAATAAATTGTAATTTATTAATTCTCATCATATAGGTGGCTATAACAGCTATGCATTTAGACGGTTTTCCTTAAATCGCGCAACAGGGGAAGAACTGAATGTATGGGTAAAGGGTGTGACACTGAGGAAAAGTTACATGTTTTGTGATGTTAAGGGTCACCAAACTCTTTAGAGATTTTACATATTATTTATGGGCCTTAAATGGATTTAAAAGGGGTGTATTAAATCATTTTTACATCAAGAGATTTATTCCGAGAGCAAAAAAAGTCGGACACTGGAAAAAAGAACAATGACTGCTCGATGAGGACACGATGCCATCGTTATGGTGTCACCCACATGGAACCACCCTCACGGTGTCACCCTCATGATGCCACCATCATGGTGTCACCCACATGGTGTCACCGTCACTGTGCCATCGTCACAGTGTCACCCTCACGGTGCCACCTTCACCGTGTCACCCTCAGGGTGCCACCGTTATGGTGTCACCCTCACGGTGCCACCGTTATGGTGTCACCCTCACGGTGCCACCGTTTTGGTGTCACACTCACAGTGCCACCGTTTCGGTGTGATATCGTGACCGATGCCACCGTTTTGGTGGGACCGTTTGATGGAACCTTGTTTTGGAAAATCATTGGACCAGGATGGTCTGGGCCATTACACTATGTCTGTATACAGACGACATACCATCTCCACACCATGGTGTAATTTGTTATCCAACACTATGTTGTTTGGATGAATATAATGATGAGTAATATGTATATAAATAATGAAAATAACATTCTAATATCTCTGTAAAATAAATATACCATCCAATTCCACACCGCTATGGAAATGATATTGTCACTCGTGCGTATGTACAGATTACCATCTCCACAACTTGATGAAATTCATTTCCGCGTTCAGCATTAATCGACAGTTATAAAAATATATATTACTAATAGGTATGTAATATATGAAATAATAATACTACATGAGTTATATGTATATATATATGTATTTATATACTTATATATATCTTATTCACTTACTTCTGTTCAACACAATATGAAAATAGATAAAACATTTATGCGTACGTAGGACCTACCGTCTCCATAAATGGTGTTTTCCATTTCATATATCTATCTATTATAAATATCTATATTCTCAATATATATGATATATAAATCACGTTTTATATTATGGATGTATTTAAATCATCATCTAAATGATACGATCAAGAATAACAAGTTAAAATACATACGATAAGGAAAGCGATTATTACCAAAAATAGAAATTTAACATTAAAATCATTATTAAATATGTAGTATAATGTCATAAATGAATCATGTATGATATAATAAATATTAATATGGATATTGTATAATCTAATAACATACAATGGTCATTATATAGGAGGTTAAATGTACCCTCGACCAAAGGAAATTGCAAGGTAGGGGTTAATTTCACAATCTCTATATTATCCGAGGATGTTTTTACTTAAGTATCTAATGGGACATATTTATTGTCCAGGTCCATGTTGAATAAAATATTATTCAAAGGGATTATTTTTTAATGAACTTTTTTTTACTAAAACATCATTTTAAATGTTTTAAATATTTATTCTTCTAAATCATTCTCATTAATGTCCATGTTTTCAAAATGGTTTTGAAGGATTTATTTATATGGACATGAATGTTTTTAAAATATTAATTCCTTTCTAAAGATTCAAAGTGGTATGGGAATTTATGATTCAAAAATTTCTTTAAATTTCGTCATTTATAAATTGTGTGACTTGTAAATTTTTTCATTAAAAATAGATATTTCACTCAAAGAGTTTTACAAATCATTTTCATCTATGTCAATATCCTTTGATGGATTTTAAACTTTTTTTAAGTTGATTTATTATGATACAAATATTCTATATTTTATTTAAGGTTTCCTGACATGTATTATTATGGATGTGTTGTTTTTATACCATTTATGGTTTATGGTTAAAGTATTGACATTTCATAAGCTAGTTTTAATACGAATGTTTCTGTTATGATTCAACCTTTTCATACACGGAATGTATTGGACAAAGTAAGTGATAGGTGGAGCCCACTATAGATCCTTGATGCATCGGTAGGTCTCAAGAGACAATTAGATGTGGAATTGTCCGAGGCCTTTCCCAATTTGATATATGGTTATGGTTGAGGTCTAAATCAATTTTAGACGGCTTGGCCGAGGCCTTAAAAAATGTTTCAGAATGTCTGGAATTATACACTCCCTCATTATGAAAATAATATTGATGGTTCATGTGGTTATTCAACTAGTAGAATACCAATGACAACTTTTTATTATGGAATTAATTACTTATCTCATATTTCTTCCATAATGCGTTCATGTTTATTATTTGTAAAGGCATGTGTTTTCAATTATTCACCATGACTATAGTTTATGTTATCTTCCTCTGTATTGATTACCCTTACTAACCGTTTGAGCTCACCCCTTTCTATGTTTTATTTTTTCCATGATTCTAAGAATTTTATTGTGAGTGATATTCAGGGTTAAGCTAATGGAATAATGGAATTAATAAAGGATTATTTATGTTGTGTTTTATGTTATAAAGTGTAATGTAGCATTCATGTATGTTATCTATTTTCCAAACTGATAAACTGATCGGTCCTCCGAGACTTGATTCCTTATAATCATGCCAATGTATTAAAATAATGCACTGACTCTAGGTTACAAGGGTTGGGGCGTTACAGAACCTTTAAATGGAATCTAGGTCTGATAAATTACAATGTGTTATTTGAGAATCCTTTTTTTGTTTTCATTACTATTTTTGGAAAATAGAAATGGATAAAAAGGAATTAAAATTTGGTAAATGAGTTTTTCAATTATGTAGCTAACCCGCATATAGGAAAAATACAAATTTACTAAAATAAAAATTTTCTTTTATTTATTTTAGATACTATAGGTGATTTGATTCCACCATTGGGTGATGAAAATGAATTTTGATGTTATCAGTGATTTGAATTTGGGTTATATATTTTTTTCAAACATGATGAGATGATCTTATTCCATCCGAGGCCTAATTTGAGGAACTTATAAGAATCACCTTACACACATTATTCCATGTCATATATGATGTATTTCTTGTCTCCATGATGAATTGATAGTGTCTATGATAGATATACCGGATGTTTTTATAGATATTCTATACATGGATTTGAGAGACACAATTGGTACATAGATTTCATAATATAACCAAACCAATTTCATCCAAAGTTTTCTATAGTAGACCCCCTAGTAAGATGATTGTGGAATGCTGAGTCATGGACCCTGAGTCTCAGGGAATTGAACATGTTATGGTGCAGATTAGTTGGATGCCATATTCTAGTTCATGAGGCATGTGGGCCATTATGGATCTATATTTGGTGAACCATTTGGTTCAATCTATAATGATTAATTAGTATATAATGTAAATTAAATGAGAATAAAATTGCAACTGAAATTGTTAATAGGAGAAATCATAACCCATGCTTATCCTTTGTAGTGGGAAGTAGGAAATATCTCTTGTTTTCTTATGATTTTTACATTTCCCAGACCTGAATCAAGGATCATTTAAAGGGGTGTTTTATTATATCAGAATAATTTTACCTATAATATTATAATATAAATTTTTTAGTGGATTTAGAATATTTATTTAAGGAATTCACATTGAATTTATAGAGGTATGACACTACGATATCCTCCAGTCGCATGCCAGAAGGGCAATGATGATCATTCTTCAGAGGTGATGGGACATGAGCCACCAGTAGATTATACAATATTGAAAGATGAGGCTCCATTTATTGTAATATAAATAGGAATAGATGCATAATTATTTGAAGGATTTATACATTTCATGTAGACCATTTAGGGAGCACTTCTACCTGCCCCAACTACGGAAGAGTTAACAAATGAGTTATAGCACTAGAATCTAACCATGTTTTTGGGTATGTCAGACCATAGGATAATGTTTTATACATATTGTCCATGCTAAATATTTTCAAGAACCCCAGTACACAACCAAAGAGCAGGGTAAATATATCTACTTAAATGTTTCGTGACTTCAACAAGAGATGGTGGGATGTCATTACTCTGATAGATCATCATCAAAAGATGGATTGGTGGGATTTTCATTTCGCCTTATATGATTACTTCTACACAAGGATTTTGGGGGATGATGGATCCTTAGAGATCTTTCACTTGAATTTGGGACCGTTATCAATTATTTATTTTTGGACCATTTTACAAATCTATAGTGTGTCGCATGTATTATGATGGGTGATGAGTTATCTAAATCCAAGAGATTCGAAGATAGTATTATTTATGAAGTCCAATAATAGGTGAATGTATTTGGGATGACTACCATTCCTGGAATAGTGTATCATGTGCTTATCACCAATAAAAACTTAATAGATGATACATGCATGAGTTGGGGATCTTTGACACCTAGATCAAGTACTTCATCGACTAATAGTTTGAAGTTTCTTATAGAGGATCAACCCTGAGATATTAGTATCAGAGTACATAAATAGGTATACAGGAATGGTTACACTAGTGTGATAGGGGATGAAATATGACACATCAGTGCACGAGAGACCTAGTGGAGTTCCGATCTTATGAAAAGATGGGTCATCGACATTACTTATAAATAAAATTTCCTACTGTATCGAGTGAGAGATGGTATGAACCAACACCATGTGCATGATTACAGTAAATAAATTCAATTTAGGTCAAGAGAAGAAGTGTAAATGGATGATCCAGATGAGGTGGAAATCATACGTGGGGTATTTTACCCATGATTTGAAGTTACATCAGAGAAAATCTTCTCAGGGTATCTAGGTTGTCTCACATGGCCGCAGATCAGGATAGATAAATATAGTGTAACTAACACCCAAGGAGAAGAATCCCATACCTTAAACAATTATAGGTACTATTCTAGTAGATTTACTTTATGATCTTCTCTTTTAGGATAAAGGGGATTATCATTGCTTTATTTATGTACCTGTTGTAAACATTAGTGGGATTTCCAATTAGTGTCACGATAGAATTATAATTGATAATATTATATTGCAGATTCAAACATATGATGTACATGAGTTTAGGGAGTTCCCCCGTGAGATTGGAATGTGTCAATTTGTATGGTGCCTTTTTTTCCTTGAGTTAAGGGTTTTGAAATCTTTCTGAGGATGGATTTTCATTGATTGATATTTCTGATGGGGACTTTCACGTAATCTGAGGGTGTGGAGTTTATTCAAAAGGGTGAATTGGATGACCATGAAACCCAATCAAGACCTAATAATAATGGTTGGGTGGGATGAAAACACAAATTGTGAGTTTATATCTAGATGAGTGAGGAACACGTTTGGAATATTTCAATCCAATGGCTGATCATTTCAAGAATTTTTTATTGATAAATCAATAGTGAGAGAGGTAGTGGTCTCTATCGTGCTAGTTCTATGAGATTCATGAATATAAATTCTTCATTATAGGATGGATACTTCTGATATGTAGGATCTCAAGGGGCATATAAAGGATTTATAGGAAAAGTGGTTTAGCCAACCAAGTACTTATCTATGGGGTTTGTTGTTCATTTTTTGAGAGAAAATGCCAGAAATTCACATATGATATTCATGTATTATTAGAAATTGAACCAGCTGATAGTTGGGAACCAATATCTACATCCATGGATAGATGATATCCTTACACAACTCTGAAGTGCTTGGGTGTTCTCCAAAATTGATTTGAGATCCTGTTATCATCAGGTTCTTTTTAGACCATCAAAGATACCCTACAATGATTATCATAGAAGGCATGATATATATGATTATTTCATTATGCAATTCGGTCTTATGAAATTTCCAAAATATTTCACGTAACTAATGAACTGACATTTCTATCCTTATCTAGATTCAGTTGTCATGGTATTGATGGATGCCATCATCGTGTATTCTCTTAATAGACACGACCATGACAAAATGTTTGAGATCATATTGGATGCTTTGAGAGAGAATATGTTATCTAGTATGATAAAAAAGTTCCACTTCTAAATGGATCAAATTAGACTCTAGGGTCACATTATCTCATAGACAGAAGTTTTAGTTGACATAGAGAAGGCGGGAGTTGTAGTTTACTAGGAGCATCCCAAGAAAATCATTGATATACAGAGTTTCTTTGGGATAACTAGATATTATAGGTGTTTCATACATAAAATATCAAGACAATATTAACCACTCAAATGATTGAGTAATATGTGTGATATGTTTCTATGGCCATATGCATGTTATGCATTATTTCAAGAGCTGAATGGGAGATTGGATTTAACATTGATACTATTTTTTCCCAAACCAGGTAAGATATAGAATCATCAATATGATAAATTAAGTATGGAGAATGTATTTGTGCTGATGTAGGGGGATATAATCATGTCATTTGGGTCTTGAAACAAGAGGCCACATGAGATAAACATCCCCATGTACGATCTCTAGCTAGTTGATGTTGTTTATACATTGCACTATTTGACACATTACTTACATGGAAAATGTTTTGTGGTGTATAAGGACTAGGAAATCCTCAAGTACTGATATAAACTATATAATCTGAATTTGAGGTAGTGAACATGGGTTAAGAACCTATATTACTTTAAATTCTAGATTTCCTACATGCCTGGTAAGGGAATTTTTTTTCCATTGCATAGAGCTCGACGAATCAGATATAGATAGATCAATAAGCTAATAATGAGTTGAAACAAATTTCTTTGTTCTCTAATATGGACTTTGAGGTGAATGATAGTTAGGGTAATCATTTTCTTTCATCCTTATATATGAACTATACTATTCTATAGAGAGTGAGCTTGAGAAAACTATAAGATTATAAGGGCCTAGTACTACTGGAGAGTGTGGCATGTGAGTCCCTCTTCTAGGATAGAGCACAAGTGAGTATGGAATTCTCAATATTATTGGTCCTGTGTAAGTTTTAGAAGACTTTATTGAGGACCTAATGTCAAACATTAATGATTTTTCATGGGATGTGTATCCCAATTCCATGATGATGTATCTAGATTTATTTTACCAATAAGAAGTAGAAATTTTTGTTTTAGAAACTATAAAAATCTATGTCTATTGGGGTCAAAACCGTAGTCATTACCTATATCCACAATTCCAACTAGTCATGGCACATATTTTCATGGATATATCTAAAGGAATAACCACTGTTTTCATGGGATATAGCCATAATTGTCCACCGTGGCAACCGACCTATTGTCACGATGTTCAAAACTGTGGCTATAGCATCCATATATTTCCACCATGGAACATGGGCTATAGAAATAGTTATCCACCATGAAAATAGTTCTATAGCCCAAAAATAATGTACCCCCATCTAGATTCAATCTTTTAACCTCCTTTATGTGAACCTTCCACCATACCACAACACCATGGTCTTCTTTGGGTATATGTTTCTAAATTTTGTTATATATATTATTAAAAACTCTCTCTATAGTATGTAAAATATGGCTACACCCCTTCCCACCATTTTTTCATGAGTTAATTTTTTCCCATTCAAGAGATGTATTGCCATAGTTTTGAGTAACCATGGATATATATAACAAAAAACCTCTATCTCCATGATTTAACCCAGAAAATGTCTATAACCATTGTAAAAAACACTATATCCATGGTTTTACACAACCTGTGGCTATTACCCCTGGTGAAAACTCTATAGCCACTGTTAAAAAATATGTGGCTATTGGTCTTGGAAAAAAGACCATATATCCATATTTTAGCACAAACTGTGGCTATAGACGTAATTGAAACACTCTATAGCGACTATTTTATAGAACAATGGATATACATATCGAATAAGAAATTTTGTTTCCATGGTTTTCCAAAACAATGGATATAACATTAAAAAATATACGATATATCTACATTTTTATATAATACCATGGAAATAGACTTTTTATAAATACCAATATCCATGTTTTTGGAAAATTCTGTCCATAGATCTATGTCTATATCCTAGGTTTCTTGTAGTGAATACTGATGGTTGGTTATAAAAAGTGATGTAGCTTTTTTTGAGGTTTTCTACCAGTTAGTAGGTGGAAGAGGAACAAGAGTGGACATATGAACTTTTACAACAGTTATCAATTCCTGAGTGGATGTTGTGTAATGTTGTGATGGATTTATTGACTGGTACACTAAGGTCACAATGAGGCAATTATTTCCATTTTTGTTGATAATATTAAAAATGATTCATGTTTCGTACCTATCAAGGAGGAGTTTATAGTAGATGGTATTCAGAGGATGTGAATCTGTTAGATAGTACAACTTCGCAGGGTCCCTCATTAAATTATTTTAGATAATTATGCCCAATTTAGGTTATAGTTTGGGAAATGGATTCCATGGGGTTTGGGTACGAAGGTGATTGTTGGAATAACATAGCACTCTCGGACATATGGCCATTCAAAACACATGCTTCAAGTGCTGGAGGACATGCTACTTGAATTTGTCCTATATTTTCAAGGATCTTATGAGAGGCATATACCTATAGTTTATTTTTCCTACAATAATATCTTTTACACATCTATATAGGTGGATGTTTATGAAGATGTGTAAGGTAGGACATGTCGATCACCCATGTGCTAGTTACAGGTAGGAGGGAAAACTATGCTTGGATGATGCCTTGTTGAGGAGACAATAGTGTGGGTAATGATTATTTAAAAATCAATGGATATTGAACATTCTCAATAAATATCTTCTTCTGGTCTCTACAGATAAACTCTAATGTTAGAAGTCAGGGATCTTGTATATTTATGTGTGTCACTGAGGCTGGTATATAGGTGGATCTAGAGATAGGGAAAGCCTTGACCACGATATAGAATGTCAATTGAGATTATAGAGGGAGTCAGGAGAGCATGATATCTATTGTAGTTAACTTAGTGGTAATGAAAAAACATGGTGTCTTCAATGTTTCTCAACTGAACCGTTATCATTTAGAAATGTCCCCTAGTTTTATGTAATTGGATGTTGAGTTACAGGTATATGTGTACTTTGAAGAGAATCCAATTCATATTGTAGATAGTAGAATGAAGGTTATATATGGGTGGCTAGCTCCTATTGTATGTGTGTTTATGTATTAAGTCCATGGGAAAGATGATACCTAGGAGAAGGAGGCTGATTTATGAGAATAATATAAGATTTTTTTTCACAGATTATGCTTCACCACAATTGGACGGGAAATTTAGGGATGAATTGATTATAGGGGATAATTCTGTAAGAATATAGTTGATTAATGAGGTAAGAAATATTTTAACTTCTATCATTTTACAGTTTAATTCTTAAATAAATCATTATGTGAATTTCATTTGGGGTCATGGAGCCATGGAGGGTGTTCAGGGCTTCTTCGGATCCCGAAGGTTGTGTTTTGGGGTAGAAACAAGCTTTTCGTAGGGTTAATAGATAAAATGTGGAACATGACATATGGTTACTAAAACTTTTGTGAAGTTTTTTAGTGGGATGAATAAGAACATATGTTTTAATAAACATCACTAATAGAGGTGAATACCTGTGAAAACCCCTATATAGTTTTTGACAGTGGGATTAGACAAATTTTTCTCATGGTAAGTCTGAAAGTGCATACATACGATGAAAGGTGCCCCTTCATACAATAGTGGGTGCACAGATATGCATGGCTTAGCCGACCATGCATCCAAACCATTCAACCTGGTATTTTGTTAAAAATAAAAAAATCTCACTTATTCAGTTGATAAATTCAGTCTTAATTTTCACTTTTCACCCATTGGATGCCATTGGAAGTTAAGATATATTATTTGAAGCCTAAACTAGGAATCGAGAGATCTCCTCTATCCGGTCATAGAATAAAGAATCCACAATTTAGTTGGATCCACATCTCTATGTAATAAATCCATATTGGGTGATTCTTCATTTCACTTGGTATCAACTACACTATTAAAGTCCAAGATAATATGACTAATTTATATATTTTTCATACATTATTCATTTTTATCATGTCCTGAGTCCAATCAATATCTGATACTAGAAGAGAACTCTTCTATAGTCCTATGGTTGGTGTTATCCTGATTATCACATAAATTCATGGTGTTAATATAAATGTTAATGTACCACATGAAAAAATTTCAGAGTGATTCACTTGTAATGTAATTTTATCCTTGATTAAAATGGATATTAAAGACTTATTTAATTAATGATACACTATAATAGTAGATTAAAGGTTTTGATACTGGAATTAGAACCCCCTTGGAGGAATTATTCAATTAAATATACCCCCATGGTAGCAATATGAATTGGACACCTTTAAGTGTGAAGTTAATCCTTTCTATGATATGTTTATTACCAAATAAGTAATTATTTTATTAAGGGACACAAGGGAAACACAAATCATGGAGGCCGAAAGAAGTGTAGGAAGAGTGTGTCACTGATTACATGATCATAACCACATGGTGGAAGAGAACCAAGGTTATAAAACTCTAATAAGGGGCGTTCTAGTGTAGAAAACTTTTTCAAGAATCATCCACACGATTACCTTCAGGCCACATGTGAATAATCAGCATGTCGCAGGAAAGGAGGGACTTGGACTTATAAATAAAATTATTTTTTTCAAGGATAAATTGATGTGATGATGAGCAAGATCCACATCATTTTGAAGTCTGTTTCAATAGTTGACAATAGAATATTTTTATATTTTCATAAAGAGATATCACTAAGAACAAATATAGCCTCTTCTTTAAGAGAATTACCTAGTACATAGAATGAACTAAAAAAAGATTACTAAGCCCAAGGTATAATGAACCACACCACCATTTAACTTGGAACTAGTGCTATAAGATCCATAAACATTGTGTTTAATGACTAATGGGGGAGGGGACCAGAAAACCCATCATCCCGTGTACATGGGGATGTTTTGATCCAGAGGAGTGCACTTGGTATGAAATCTCCAAATGGAAGGCATTGTATCCTACTTGGGAAAGAGACTAAAAAGCTCAATTACAAGGCAGATTGCTCTGTACCATAGAGCGAGATTGTAGCAACGGGCCACATTTTGAACTTGGTTACATGGCCTCCAGATGTACAAAAAGGCTGCCACCAAGGAAACCACCCTATCTGAATTCTCTTACTTATTATTGAGGTATCCACCAAACATCTCCTTGAAGAAGTAATTGTAATGTGAGTTGACTGAAAGAGGTAATTAATGACCATTTACCTAGGCTTTGTCCATGTACATGTTTTCCTATGAATTTGTTACTTCATATAATTAAATTCCCACATGGGATAATAAAGTATCTAAGATTTTTATTTTTATCCCATCCCTTGATCCACCTTCTAATGTTTGGTCTAAGTTAAATGATAATGGTAATGACAATTGAGTTAATTAATTTAATTTTTATGAGGGTATGTAATGGGTGAAACTTGGGTTCACATAAAAACACCATGGATGGAATCATTTGGTAGATACAATATATACTCCTTGGGAGAAACATGGGTTATCATACAAACACCATAGATAGAATCATTTGATTGTCTCTCTACATATACACCAGTGGTACTTGGAATCCTTACTAGACATAAAATGATGGACTCAGGGGATTTATTATCTTACGATAGAGTAACACTTGAAATTATTAAATGTAATTCCATGAGAAGACTCAAAGGGTTGATTATATATATTCTTGGAGAGAGACTTGGGCTCCCATAATGGACCTTTATGTTCTAACATAGTGAGTGGTAATGTTATACCACACACAGAGGATTAATGAGATTCCAATGAGTAATTACAAAGACATTCTTGTATGGTTATTGGTTTATGATACTCTAATATAAATACAAAGATTTAATATATGGAATTCCTAGAATGGGCTAGTGTTATAAATTGAATATTTAATGAAATTATTTATATGATGTTTCTTCTAAGACAAAGAACAATCTAGGATATAGTTAGAGACTTATACTATAATTAAGGATGTGTTATATATATTTCATCACATATCTTCACAAGGATGTTGGGATATGCACCAGATCAGAAGAATTATTTATTAAATTAAATTGATTATAAATTGATACAAGAATGATAGTTTATTTAGAAACATTATGGATAAGGCCAAAGTAGGTCATAGAGGATAGGTGTCTATGAGAACCCAAACATTTAAGTGTTTTTTACATACAACATTTTTATTACATATTCATTTATTCCCTAAAAAATGATTTCATTATATATTCAACAATTGGAATAAATTGTGGATTTGGGTAAAACCCTACTGGTATTGTATCTCTCACCCTTTTTTGGCTTCCGTTGGGTACCCAAACGTACCATATGGATGCATGTAGGTATCCGGGAAACCACCTAGAAATAATTGCATGAACTTATTCCATGTATAGAATCAAGATATCATGAGACTGAGACGTGTCTCACAATACATCATGGAGATATCACATTTTTGGTATTTTTGGTATTTTGTAACATGTATTGTGATGCTATGTGGATTCAAGTTTTAACTTCTTTTTACACACATGACATGAAATGTATGATCATTATTTTATATATGTGATTCATTTTTTTGTTTATTTATATCTATCTTGGATGTTATCTATTATTTGATTGATTTTATACTTCAATGAAATATATGATATTTTATATATATTGTGCCACACTATGGTGATGATGGAACAATATCCTCAAAGAAACACCCATGTCCATTGCAGCTAGTCAATAACTTCTATTGTTTGGGGAGATTTGTTTCAGACTTCATGGTCAACTAGGCTCCATTCACCTTTCAGTGGCATCAGTTTCTGGGACATTACTATTTTCTTGAATTATTTCTATTCCATCACTTATATATCTTCCTCAAGATTTGTGTTCTTTTTAAATATCCACTGTTAATCTATTTCAACATCAATGTGACTGAAGACCATAATGAAAATGGCTTTCTTAGAGTAATGATAAACATAATTGTGTGGATCCACTATTCTAAAATTAAGGGATTATAAGATCTTCTGAAATTTGGCAGACTTTGTCACATAAATGCCCCAATTGCAATATTATCTTTCTTAGGAAGACATGGGTGTTACTTCTGATTCATGTTTTCATTCAAAATATTAGTTCATTGATAAATATTTTCAGGAATTTATCAACTCATACACACATCAGGTTGGTAATATCATTTGGGACATTATCCCATTACCTTCACATTGGTTATAAACTCAATACCACCATTTTTTAGAAATTTTCTAAAATAAAATGAAAATTAGGGGCGTATATTTTTAAAAATTTAATAACATAATGCCAAACTATGATAATTAAATGGATAACACATAAATTTTATGTATTCCAAAACCAGTGAATTTCTAGTTTTTACTTGTAGTTATATATGATCTATTTCCTAACATTAAATTTCATAGTCATTTTTCCATTCATAGTGGTTTGTAAAGTTAAAATGAATTCAATAAATAATATAACTTATGAGTGTAAAAATTTGTGTGTATGAAGGTATCTATATTGAGAACTTATCATAGGTTGAGATAATACCTAAAAATACCATTTTATATTTTTACCCCTTGGTTAATCTCTCCAAGATCCATGTACACTTGTAGTATCTAGACATGGTTTTTGATGTATAGAAACTCCACGATATATATTTATCAAAAATTAAAGGATTCTATAATTTATATTTTCCTACACAGATGACTTTCACTTTGGGTTTATCATCCTTATCCCCTAAAATAACAACACCATGATTTGATACAAAATATGAAAACCCATATATTTTATACATGTTATTTCAATTTCTATTAAATTAATATACACATTACTTAATCCAAAAAGATATAGCATACTAGTACCTATGGCTAATTATATATAGGTAAAAATAATATGAAAAATAAATAAAAAGAAATTACTTTAAAACTGTATAAAATTCCCTTAAAATTACATTTCTCTTCAAAACTACACATCAGAACATATGGATTTACATAAGAATTTTGTGACCACTAAATACCAGTATATTAATAACAAATAATAGTGTAGAGTAATACAATAAATATGACTCAATAAAAATAACATGATGATATATAAGTATAGGAATCAAATAATGAACACTTAATCTTGATATAAGATGATAACATCAAGGCATCATATGAATGTGAAAACAACATAAAACATGACCTCCTAAGAATATGTAAAGGGTAACTTCCATTAAATCTTATCATAGTTTTATTAGTGTAAATAAAAATAGAAAAATAGTATCTCATGAGATAAAATCATTACCCTATACATTGTAAAGTGATATAATTTTGGGCCCACCCACCCCATTCTTGTCACGTATATGCATTTATGAGCCACACAGTTCATACAACATAAGAACCTTATTCATCATATTTAATACCATTATTATGGATTTTGGTATATAAAAATTGAATTACACAATCAATAATGGATAGGTATGAGTAGGTGATTACCCTTTAGAGGAAATTGGGATATATATTCACAAACAAAAGTTTGGAATGGAAAATCACAGAATAATTTCCACAACATAATAGGTATATAAAAAGGATCATGTAATTGATTAATGAGAGTGAAATGTGTTATATTATTTATTTTGAATAATATGGATAATAAATTTATGTTTAAAAACCTACTTCAACATGAAAAATTGGAAATAATAATGTTCATGTAATGGATGTACTTGAATAAAGAGGAGTATGAAGAGAATCCTTTTCCTTGAGAATGTGATTCAAAATTCATATGAGGATATAATTAAGGAAATGAAAACACCTTGAGGTAGAATTAAATTGGTATTGGTAGAGGGAATTATTTCTGAATGAGGTTTTAGTGAGGAGGAAATGTGGTTGTGTGCATATATTTAGAAAAATAGGGGAAATTGTTTATTAATTTTTATACTTAGGTCTTAGACTCTAACTACTAAAATAATCAAAATCACAAACCATTACATGGTTTGGAATAAGTTTTCTACCAAAGACACTTGGATTCCAATATTTTACCATGTCATGGGATTATATGATTAATATTATACCGTTGATGATGTGGATGTGATGCATGTTCAAAAATAATTGTTTTAAAACCATAAAATAAAATATTGATTTCATGGGGTTGATTATCAGATATTAAAATTAATCAAATAAAATCACAAAAACATTAAAGGGAAATATATTTCTAGTCATGGATTAATTTTATATTATTTATTAAATAATTATTTGGCTATTATAATGTTATAATACAAACCATATATTTATACTGTATTTAATTTTAATCCAGAAATTTGACTTTATCATAATATTATGAAAAATATACAATTAAATATTTTTAAATATTTATTTAATAAATGATATTTATTTTAAAAATATAACATAAACTATATATTGAATTCAATATTTTAATAATAATAATAATTTGTCTATAATAACCTATTTTCTCGAAAAAAACAACACGATGACCCTTAAAAGAATTTCATGGGAATTATTAAATTATATTGTCCCTAATATTATGAATAAATCCATTTTAGGACAATAAAAATTATTTTAAAATTCATGGATTTATCATAAAGAGTGTGTTAATTGATACTATATATATTTCCAAAAAATGTTTTTTCATATCAAAATTTTATTTTCCCAAACACCTTATATTCTCATGAATATATATAAATTAATAATTAAAAGAGATATTTATAATAATTATTTTATTAAAAATATAATAATTAATTTATTAAATACAAAATATAAAATTTCACATGACTATGGCCTAGATAAATAATTCCGTATTTCACAAGTGTATACCCTAAGGGTTTAGTATTTGAGGGTGGTTACTTGTTTGGGTGGTTTGAGGAATAATTTTTGGGGGTGATCTCTATGAGATTTAAAATCTCTTGTAAATGGTTTTAATCATTATCCAGTTACTAAATATTGGCAAGGGATTGTTCGAAATAAAATCCTATGGCTTCCACCCCTAGACAATCTCTAATTAATCGGTATCGTAGGGTACAATCCTATTAATCAATGAAATTTATTTCTTCTTCTTTATTAATTAGTTGTTAACATAACCCTTAAAAAATATTAATTTTTATTGTCATTGTATAATTTATATATTATCATATTTTTTAAAATGTAATGGTAATTTAATCTTGTTATACAATTATGGCTATATTTTATAATGGTCTAAATGAAATATAGAGAATGTTACTTCTATAACTATATTAATTAAAAAATTATATTTCATTATATAATTTAATTTATAAAATTTAGGGTCATAATAAATAAGATTATTATGGACTCATTATAGTCACTAGGGAAAATTTTTCATCAAATTCCACTAATTTAATTTGTGAGTATCCCTAAGATACCATAGTGGTTTTTTTCTACTTCACCATTTTCATATAACATGTTTCTAAGGACGAATTTTTATTTGATGAAATTATATTATGTGGGTCTAAGAACATGTTCTCAAGACTCCTTATTTTTAATCAAGTATGGTTCATCATTCATGGACTAAATCCAATCTTTTGGTATAAAATGTTCTTAGACATTCCAAGGATCCTCATTTGAAAATGGACTGGTATGACCATCGTCTATAATATTTCTTTATTTCTAAAATTTATATTTCTACCCCTGAAAAATTTTATCAGCATCAAAACTAATTCTTACCCTTTTATTTACCAATTTATATTTTTATTCTACATCTTCACCACTTGAAAAGAATGAATCTACATACTCTATCTAATGCTATGTGTTTTTTATATTTTTTCTACTTTTTTCAAAATTAAAACATCACCATCATCATCTGTAGTAATTTTATCACTTGTTCCATACTCATTTTAAGAAAATCCGATGTAATTAGTATCAATAATTATGTTTGATTTCTTATTATAAATATCTAAGACTATTTCATTATTGAGTTACCAAGAATTATTATATCTAGAGCCTTATCAGAAATCATTTATGAAATTATGTACATCTTATAGAAAAATAAAATAGTTCGAAATACCCAAATGTGTTTAAAATATGGATTAATTTTAAACCCCAACTCAGAACTTTTAATTTATGAGTTTATTATTTATTGAATTATTTTTTGATTTATTTGATAAATTGTGATTTACCATAGTTGGTAAAAAATATTAAGGGCCATTTTCTTCTAGTTTAGTTCTAGAAATATTAATAACACTTATGGTCTTTAAGGTAAATATGTACTGTAATACTTACTTCTATAATAAAATATAAACATTTTCACATTAAAGATTGTTTTATTCTCAGAATGTATTGTAATGATATTGATTCTATTCAATGAATTTGATTTATTTGACATTATCAAGATGCATTTCATCCTTGGGATTCCATTAATGATGGTTATGAAACATCATTTATATTTTTTTTAATAATGTTTATTAGACAACATACATTATTGTGTATTTAATCAAGAGGATCTGAGGTATGAATTTCAAATACCTTGTTCATTATATACATCATTATTTATTTTGTTATACCTTATAAACAATGATGGTGTCTTATTTCAGTAGGGAAAAATATCTTATACATTCACATTGAATCATCATCTTCTTATTCTTTTGTAAATTGTGATTATATAGTTTATTCTTTTGCTCAATTTTGGATTTTTTTTTCATGTTACATATTACACACGTTTGTTTAATTTGAAAAGATTTTCCAGGGGATCTAATACCACATTTAACCATATCCCATTATTTTGATTTTTTTACATTGTATCCATTTTTTGTTGAATATATCATAATTTATAATATCGTATAGTTCTTATACACTCAACATGATGTGATTTTTTCCATAAAAAACAACATATTTTCCACATTAATTTTCAATATACACATGTTTACCATCATAATAACCTTGATTGTAAGTGCATTTTCACTACAAGACATCATATATCCTTCTTCATTTTTCTTAAAATTTTTATGTTTTTTTCAAAAATTCAATCATGTGAGTTGAACAGTGAAAGTTAATGATCTACGAACTTTCAAATTTTCATGATATAAATGAAACATCAACTACATAAACCGATTACCCAAAGTAGGGTTTATTATTATTGTTTATATACAATTGATATATATTCAATATAACAAGGATAAATGATAAATAAATTTTAAAAAGTGTGTCTTTCTTGATAAAATATTCCATATAGTTCTTGTAGAGTTTAAAATATACATTGAACTTTAATTTTTTACTAATGATTTTGAATACATAAATGAGTTCCCACCATTGATTGTTGTCTCCCCCTTGTCTCATGTTCTCTCCCTAGTCAGGGTAAATAACTATTATACCAATAGTTATATGCCTTATGTATAAAAACACCACAAAACCTAAAGAATCCTTGAAACCATATATTATAATAAAAAACTGAAAATATTAATCTATGGAATTTTTGGCACCTAATGGTGTAAAATAAAATAATTAAATTTGGTGGAATTACTTCTTAGAAATTTTTTTAAATCCCCATTTTATATCCTTAATTAATTTATTTATATATTTCAGAATTTTTTTATTTTTCTTTAGACCAATTATTAAATTGAAATTACAACATGTTATAAAATGATTTAATAAATTTGATATTACATTGTAATAACACCTTTGTAGGCTTTACATTTTATTATCTTAAATATTTCTATGGTAAACTACTTATAGCATATTTCTTAGAGAATTTACATTCCACTTTAATACCTTTATCATGTTTCAAATAGTTTTCTCTTCCAACTTATAATAACTAGAAATATATTTCCTAAAATTATCCACTTCTATATCCCCATGGATAATTATTGAATTAATATATTAAATTATTATTCCTTTAATTCCAATACGAAACATAAGCATCTCAATTTTTTATAATGATTCCTCTTTCATTTATTGGTTTTTAATATATTTGTAATCCTTTTAAGCTGGTATTTCTCTTCTCTAATCATTACTATTTCTATCAAACAAATTTTGATCTCCATTCTCATTGTATATTCAGCATGTTTTTACATTATTCTACATCAAAACAAATATTTCATATAAAATAATATTATTATGGTTCTATTTATTCATCTATATATACAATAAACACTCATTCAGATATATCTCTGATTCCTTCCTCTTTATTACCACATTATTCACAATCAGTCACTTCCTCTTCCACTAATATAAAGTTCCATATGGAGAAACTTGTTGGGAACATATTCTTTCCCTTTGAGTTAAATCATGACTAATATCTCCTATTGGGGGCCTTTATATTTTAATTATCATTATCAATATCTTCTATAATTATCATTAGAATGTTGTTTAATAAAAGTCTAATCTTTTAACAAAAAAGAGACTTGAAAGTAATATTGCCTCTACATTTAACTCTTATTCCTGTTATAAAATTTCTTGACATTAGTGAGGAGGTTTTGAAACAAATCTTATCCATTTACTTGTTTATATGAGTAGTCCCCCTTCTATTCAATTTTAATACCTTTTGATGCTTTAAATACTATATCATTTTAATTATTAAAATTTCTCTAAAGATAAATTTCTCTTATAAAATCATAATTGAGGATTTTTTTATGTTCATTGATGGAAAATTAACCAAGAACCGTATGTTCATGTGATGATATTTTAACATCATATTTATTTGGAAGAATTATCATCATTATTTTATAAAAATATATTCTTCAAGAGACTTTCTAAATCCTCTAATGTTTCTCAAAATTTGATTTCCCTATTAAAAAATGGATTCACTATTTCATCCACTTAATTACTGAGATATTTAAACTGTTGTGGAGTAATAATCATATATTATTCCATCATTGTGTTTATTTCCATTACAAATATGATAATTATTATTACCAATAGTATTATAAATCCTAAAATTTATATCCATTATCAAATCCCTTACTTTATAATGAATATAATAAATCATGTTTGTTGTCCCTATCATTTTCAATATTTTTATATACATTAGAGAACATATTATGTTTTTATCTAGAAATGTAACTTGATATTGAATATAATAAAGAACATAAAAACATAGGGAATGATTATAAAGAACCATTATCCCATTTCCAAAGTGAAATATGTTTCCATTAATTGTAGGAATTCATGTGTCATTGAAATAATTGTATCGATCCATATCTGGAACTTGATAGAAAAATTAAGTAAACATCTCTATAAATATTTTATTTTTATTACACGATGAATGATACAAATGTTGGGGGGGATAATTATATATAAAAATTTCAAATCCATTAAACTGTCAATATTTTTAGTACCAATATATCTAGATACTCACATGTGTAGAAAATAATATTGAAACAATAATTTTGTTAATGAGGATCACCTCTATGCAGATCATTATGTCCCCGGTTTCACATGGTTATGCATTGAGTCCCTTTATTTAATCAAAAGATCTTGAACAATGGATCAAACTAAAACCTATAAAAATAAATACACCAACAAATTTAAATATCACACAAACCAAATTAAAATACACCATTTGATGAATGATGTATAACTAGTGTATTAGCCACCACACATACTCTATATGATGAACCTATTCACCTCTTTCTTGTAGTAATATCCAATTTTAATTCTAAAGGTTTTTTCTTATTCTTCATCATAGAAATAGTAGGTTATCATATCACATTTTAATAATTTTACACTCTACACTTTTTTCATTCCTTATTGTTTATATTCATTTAATACAATGTGATAATAGTTGTTTTATTTAGTAATGGAAGCCTCCCTTGATTTTTAGTGGCCCAAATTGCCTAATTAAACTCATCCTATAAATTTTATTGTAGAATTATCATATTTATTTCAGAAGATATTAGAATTATCTATGGATTATTTTTCATTAAACTTCCCACAAAACCCACAAACATTGGTTTTTATGACATTTCCATATAGGCATGGTGATGTGGAATCTAACACAATGATGTTGAACTGCATTGGTATTAGTACTTTCATCATCTAGTTATCTAATATTATATTAGATTCGATCATAATGATGTGTTTGATCATGATGATTTATACATAATGATTTTCACATATGAATCATTTGAATAGTTTTTCCTATTAATTACTTACAATATAATTCAAGATCCTATTAATTTTTCTCCGTAGGATCCAAAAAATATATTCTCTAAGTGTTGAATCATTTTGATGATAATGATTTATGATCAAAGGACTATGTTGTGGGATATTTACAATTTTCATGTTCTACAGTAATGTATTATGTTGAGGCTCAAATACTTAAAGTGTTTGAAGACTTATATTCAATAAATAGTTTGATATTTATACATTTTTAAGGAAATTATTATGATCACTCAATAATTTATGAATAAGATTTATAATAACTCAATGATTTATTCTGAATCTTTACATTCAAGATCATAGTCTAACATTTCTATAAAAAATATCCAAACATTGTCTATTTCAATTGGGATATTCCTTGATCCATCTCATTGATATACATACATGTAAACTCCATGAAAAATCACATTAAAACGTAAACCATCATATCTTCATTACCTAATCATAGAATATTCAACTCATTTTTCATCAAGATGTTTCCTTAATGCATAAATTGACATTGTCAAATACTAGGAAGTTTCCACCTCTATAAAATTACATGTTGAAACAACCTCCATTTCATCAATACTTTTCATGAAAATGAAGAATAGTTTATCAATATTCACAATCAAACATATAGTGACAACAAATAAAACAATATACACTAGGTTAAAACATGGGTTTGTGTGGGTCATTGGTATATTGATTCAACTTATGTTGATTGTGTGAGTTTCATAGTATCTTGAGATGGTTGGGAATGACATATCCATAGGATTTGGTAGCTTATTGTAGCCTTTGGGAGTGGGTTCATCATGGTGTTTTTTAACCATAGGATTTTTAGGAATACCCAATTTCATTTTATGTATTTTTTAGGATATATAGATCTCTCATGTTATGTACATGAGTGGTGTGCTTTGTATATATCTATGAATTTCTAAGAGTTAGATTATGGGACATGTCTTCTTGTATTTCCTATTGTTATACATTGAATGTGTTTGGAGGTACTATTGATTAAGCTATATCTATAATTCATAGGGATCCAGGAACCATGTTTTTTAATTTTTTTGACATTGAGGTGTCACATGTATCATATTTTAGTGTTTGAGTGAGTTTTCCATCAGAACATACCCTATATGAGATGGAAAATTCCAATTAATAGAGTGACGCCCTACCCTAAGTGAGGTATTACAGTCAAGAATTGGAATTATATCCCACCACGAGTGGGAGTGTAGTGTTCATGAATTAATATGAGATCCGAAAATGAGTGAGAGGGTAGAGGCTAAGATTCAATATTATAATTGACCATGACTAAGTGGGTGGTGGTCTAAACCTACAATGAGATCCCACCATGAGATTGAATGTTGTTTATGAGACTTTGATTTTGGAACATACCATGATTGATAAAGAATGATTCTGGTATATGGTATGAGATGAAGTCTCTTATGGGTACTGGCTAAAGTATGATGAGATATGTGTTGTGGTGTCTATGTTTTCACATAATAAAATGATGTTATTTATTATTTGTAGCTCATTTATTATCTAACACATGTATAAAAAGATTTGATGGTTTACATAAGAGACCCCATGGGACGTTCCGTATATATTTTTATTTTAACACCTTAGATAAACCCCTTAGTGATCCTTCATAAATACACTTCACTTTTAGGTAATAGGTTATATAGGTTACCCAGACAGAGTAACTAGAAGAATATTGAGATACACATTTGCGGAAGGATTTAGTTATTATATACTAAGTCTTGGGCTGGGTTTTTTTGTTACTTCATGTATACGGTCCACTGGTGGTAGTTCATATCATGATAGAAAACATGATCCCAGTGGGTTTGATTTGTTATATCATGTTGAAATTAATTTATTATAAATCGATAAAACTAATCTAAGAGTCCCTGTGATTATTTTGATCTTATACAATATTTTATTTATATATTATTCCGTTTATTTTTTGATATGGGGAGAATAATTTATCAATATTTTAATTATAGTTTTTTCACTATTTAGAATCCTTTAGTGTCTATTATTGTACACGTGAGGTAATCTATCTCTATCATCTCATGTTTAAGGTTTGGTAAGATATTTTAGAAATTAAAAATGCATTTGATAATTTTCTCCCGCTTATTTTGAAACCATGTAGTTGGAGGTTCGATGTGTCAGATAATGGGATGGATTTCGACCTTGTACTTCATGAACACTTACATTGTGGAATTCGAGTCCATTATGGGAGAAAGAATGATGTTCTTATTTCTGAATATTATGATTAAGATATTTATTCATTTATGATATTGGGTAGATATTTTTTTCACTCTTAGAATGGGTTGTTAGGAGGCATTAATTTCAGAGGAGTACTAGGAAAAATTGTATACAAATATATGTGAATGAATTATTTTGAGTTAAAGATAGTTTTCAAAATTATAAAGGGTTTTTAGAATTTTTTTTTAAAAAATTAAAATTTCAAGGCATTTTTTGATCAACATTTTTCAATTAATTATATTATAAATAATAACATCTTTACAATTTCCCCATGTAACTTATTCCTAGATCATTATTAAATAAAATATAAATTTATTTATCATGTTTTATTTATTCTATTTACCACACACTCAGGCTCTTGGTGTATTAATGAACCATAGATGGAATCCTCAGGTAGGTTCACCAATTGTATAGATGGTATAGGTGTTGTGTGCCTAAGATATGATTGATTTTTTGTGATGATTGGGTATATAAAATACCATGATTATGTTGAGATAAAATTAAATGTTTTCATGTATTTATAATATGGTCCTAAAATTAGTGAGTAGGGAGTATTTTAATATTATGTAGTGGTTATGTATGTTTAGCTGTGTTTCTTGAGTTTTTATGCTACTATGTACAAATGGTTATTTCATTACATAACATAAAGTGAGTTTATATTAGTATATGAAGTGCATATAAGGATCCAATTTAGAAAATGCAAAGCATGTTAGGATAATTCTGATGTTACGATAACACCTGAGAAATTTTGGTTCAAGTTTTCGGCATGAAAATGAATTAACATTTAAATTTTAGAAGTAAATTCACATATAGTGGTTCATTTGGGTTGTTTTGGAATTTTGCTAAAGGGGAATGTATGGTGGTTGGGTTTTGGGATAATTTATAACATGTGGATGAGCTTCAGAATTAGACTGGCTATTCATAATTTCTTAAAATTATAAAATTCATCTGATGGATATTAGTGTTATGGTTTTGGATGTTATGAAATTATAGTGATGAAAATTTTAATACCGATGGGGTTTTGGAAGTGATGGTTCATGAAACCTTGTGTATTAAAGATTTGTCAGTGGGATATTACCATAAGGTGTGTTTATTATCATTATGAAGTGATGTTCAGTAAGCATCCAGTCTTGGAATATAATATGCATTAATATGGAATATTTAATGGTTAGTTCCCTAGTACAACACCATGGAATAGGTTGTGTTTAACATATTTATAAAATTAAGAATTCATGAAGGGGTCTGAGGGTGATGTCCAATTGTGGGTCCAAATCTCGGATAACTCAACCAAATACTTATAGTGAATTAGGATGACCATGGGGGATCCAAATATATGATCTAAAATGGAAAATATTGTGTCAATTATTGTAATATGTTTAATTTGTGAAATGTTTCAGAATTTATTTTTTGGAATATGATGATATCTTCCAGGATTCATTGAAACATGTTTTATTTGGTTTGGTGGGATGGTTTTTTTAATCTAATGGGCCTGGGATTTGTGATTGTGGTTGGTAGAAAATAAGGATTAGAAAGTGAAACTGAGGTTATTTTGTGATTGTTAGTTTCCTTTTAACTTTGGATCTAGGGTCATAATATTATTTTTTAGTTATTTCTCATGAGTAGTGATAATTATAGGATGAAGAACTTTGGGACCCTAGATTTCGGTTGAGAGATAGTAGGAGAAATCCAATATTTGGGAGAATAATATATTTAATGGTTGATTTGTTGTGATGTTGGATTCCTATTTATAGATTACTATAATAGGATTTATGTCTAGTTCTAGTTATATACCATATCAGGAGAATCATTACTAATTATTGGTAACCTCATTGAATTTATTTGTTGACAAGGAATATAAAATTATTAATGGGCTTTGTGTAGTCTAATTGTAGTATATTTTAATAAATGGGAGAGTTCATGGAACAAAATTACAAATTTTGAGTATTTTATTGAAAATAATGTTTATTTAGTATTAGGGTTATATAATGACCCATACATTACATACATTGTTAATACTTCAAAATTTATGTACACTTATTACAACATATAACACAACCATGAAAGGACCGTATAGGTATAGTGTCTTTAGAAACTAGGAAACATAAACAACTGGTTCATAAAGCGTCTACATTGTCTCTCATTTATTTCATCATATCTAAAGTCTCTTTTGTCATATCTTACTTAATTACCTACTTCCTGACCTGGGGAAAGAAAACATACAAAAGGTTGAGCTCAAATACTTTGTAAGGGTAAACAAAATAAATATCAATCACATCATATTCATAAGAACATAACATTTTGGAAATCTTACCCTTCAAAAGAGATCATAATTTCATAACATGGGATAAATCATGGCAGTGAAATGTAATCACAATAATCATAACATAAAACATGAAGCTTTGTTTCATACACACAAAATCATAGAGAATCTTTTCTAATTAGTCAAGACTCATTTCCAAGAATATCTTAGTGGATAAAGTCCATTTCTGAACCGAGTTCATTCCTCATTTTAGTCCTGTTTCAGTGAAACGGTTTAACATTCTGTTCCATCCATGTCTCTCTCATGAGATATAAAATATTTACCCAAAGCATTGGAGGGAGATATAGGTCCCATCCATCTCATAATGATACCATTCTTATGTGTGCCACAAAATCAAAAATCATACATCATTGCATATCCCATGTAATAAAAATGGGATTCTTAAACATCGTGACATCATAAAACAATTCATATAAGATAAAGGAATTAATGAAAATAATTCCATCCCAAAATAATCAAATCAATGTAATAATATAGATAGAAATATAACCATATATTATCTTAGATGAAAATAATTTTGATAAAACACTTGAACTCCATTCCTGAGGAAAATATCCTTTCTACTTCAAAAAAACTTTTCCTTTCTTAACATGTCATACAATTCTAAACTAAAAGAAGTTGATTAAAAATAAACTTGAAAACTTTTAAAGGATGCTTCTTGGAAATAATGTTTTAAAAATCCATTCATGTCATATAATATAAAAAACATTCTTCTCGTACTTTTGTCGAAAAAGTCAAAAAGTACCTCGTACAAAAAATGATAAAAGATTCCTTTCATATCTTTTATTAAAAAAAGACCGGAGGGTATAATTGGATTTAAAAAATTTTAGGTGGATTGAAATAATATTACATATTTATGAAACATGGATATGGATGATAAATATTCCCCAGGAAATTCTGAAGTATAAACAATCTTAGATAAAAATGAGATTGTGAGATTTTCCCTTACCTTAGGTCCGATTTTCTTTGTAAGGGTCCGAACCTCCTATATAATTATTTAAATAATGTCATTGACTTATTCAAGAATCATTATCATTTTTATGATATCATATATGGTAATATTATTAGCTTATTATTAGTAATATTTCATTGCTACTTGTTAATCCGGTGTTTAATAATTTTTGTTCTCATGCGTGTTTTGTGGAATAAATTCTTATTCTTCTTTTTAGGTTATAGATACCTCATTTACAGAATGGTATTAGTGTAATATATATCATATTTATTCACTCAATTAATTTATATAATCATTATGCAATGAAAATCATGTAGAACGAGTCGCATCACATCGTGGAGACAGTATTTCGTACGTACGCAGGAGAGATGATATCGTTCCCATGATCGTGGAATTGTATTGGAGTGTATTTATACTATTTCAGAATCAATATAACATTAAAATAATCATATATATTCATTCCTTACACCATTGTACTCATCCAAGTAAGGTGGTGGTGGAAAATATATTCCACCACGGCGTGGAGACGGTATTCTGTACGTACGCATGTGCGGTGATTTCGTTTTCCGTAGGATGGATAGATGGGGAAATAGTGTTGTTTCATACTTATAATAACATATCAGTATATGATTGATACGGATGTTATTAATTCATAATGAAACAACTAAATAAGAAGAAGTGGAAGAAAAAAATAAATTTGAAAGAATTGGTAACGGACATTACCTCTTCTTTGAAGCGCTTCTTTGAGACCTCCTTTTAGGGCACTTAAATTGGTCTTCGAAGAAGACAAGGACCTCTAGGATGTTTCAAGGGAAGTGGAGAGGAGAAATTGGTAGGGTTTTGCCAAGCATGAAGGCTCAAAGTTGTGTGAGTAATAGAGGGAGGAGGCGCCCTTTTATAAGGGAGGAGAGGGGCTCCATTGGAAAAACAAAAAATATTATTTTATTATAAAGCCATATTCGGTTTTAGATAGCTCCAAATTTATTTATTTATAATCTGAGATGTGGGTGGGTCTAAATCCTCTCATCCAATAGAATTTGGATGTGTTTAGTTTACTATTTTAACCTTATCGTGTAGATTTAACTTTATGTTAGATAATTTTACTTTTACCGTGTCTTTTTGTGTTCTTACACTATAAGGTTAATAAAATTACTATAACAACCCAAACGGACCCCAAGTTGTTTATTATTAATATATATAACCTTATATACGTCATTTGGCCAATCCTTATATTTTTAGGAATAAAATAACAATTAATAATATAATATTTATTTTAAAAACTATTATATGTCAATTTTGACACTATTTAGTAATTGAATTTTTTGAAAATCATAACAGAATGAATAATTCGAAAAATGTTAATTCAATAAATACTAAAATGTCATATTAACCTATAAAAGTAGTGTAATTCATAAAAAGTCTCATAGTACATTTATTTGGGTATTTATAACATCAATTATGTAAATATTTCATCAATAAGATAACTACTGCCTCATATTTGTGTCAAAAATAAATTAACTTATTTAATGTCTAAAAATTACAACTAAAATACCATTATGTAGGAAAGATTTTTAGCTTTCTAATTAATATTTATAGTTGAATTTATCTCAGGTATAACTCTATATTAAAATATATTTACTTATTGAACATTGATTTTAACTATTTTAACCCTTCTTTAAATAAATTAATAATAAATGTCCTAATCTAATCCATGTGGGCCTAAATGGTCATATATTATTCCTAAGGTTGTTTTTGTCAAATTACACTTATCCAATAGAATTAGGACATGTGTTAGGGTAATAATAATATCATTTTTACTCTTAATTACCCTATTTACTTTTAACCGTGGTAAATAAATGTAAAAAGTTACTATTCACAAAAAATTATTTTCATCTCATTGAGCCACATTTTACTTACTCACATCAATCGTGTCTCTTGGAATTTTGAAATTCCACTCACAGAAGCAGTAAAATTATGTTTTATGTAAATTTGTAAATTCTCCTAGGAGGTGGGTAAAAGACGGTGAAATGTTCAATACAATTTTTATGTATCTAAAATTATTATAAAATTACTCCAATAAATTACATTGAACTTATATAGGTATTATGTAAAAATTTTGACCTAAAATAAATTTAAATAAAATAAATAATTATTTGAATAAAAAGTCAGTTTTTAAATAGTAACCCATAGTTTTCTCTATTAATCAAAAATTGAAATTTTCCAGACAAATACCAAAATTTCACCCTAGGCAAATTTCGATATTCCAAATCCAAAAATGAAGTCCTTTTTGAAAAATAAAATTTTAAAAATTTTAAAAAGTGGTTATTACTATTCATAACGGCTAGTTTTAATAATATTTTAATAGTATATCGTTGTTTAGTGAAAATCGGTATTGCGTACGACGCAAGCTATCAAGGAAGGTCGCGATTGCGTGTAAAGAAATCCAAGCTATTGTTGTGTGTAGTGAAATATTCCTTTGATGGTTTATATAAAATAAAAACAAAATATTTCTTATAAAAGTCTCGGGTGTTATAGGGTAGGTGTGGAGAGTCAACATTCTTGTAATGGGGTGTGTATACACTATAAGAATGGTTGGGTGAATGAATTTTTTACATTAGTTCCTTAAATAATGAATCTAAATTTTTAGTAAACCAAGTAATATTTTCATGGTCAATATCATTTTAAAGGTTTTTTTCATCATTTGTTTCATTTGGAAAATTAAAAATTCATTTTGGGGGTCCAAAAGATGAATTTTTAGTAAATGACATATTTTCATGACTGACTTTGGGTAAAGGGACCATATCCATTTTGGATTTGGGAATGAGGGATAATGTTATGTTTTGATAGTTGAATTTCATAATGGAAAGTCATCTTATATGACTCTTGGTGATGAGAAGCACAATGGTATGGAGTTTATAATTACATACCTCATTATGCATTGGTATTTTTTTAGAGAATATGATTATCTTGGAAAAAGGTATAGAGAGAGACTTTATTTTGAATTTTTAACATGGTTCTACAAGAATTGAGAGTTATTTTTATGTTATCATTGTTTGATATTAGGTGTGGAAAAGTCAATGGAAGTGATTTTTTATGAGTTGGGTTAAGTTTTTATATCGCATTTCTGACTTTCCCAAAACAAGGAGTGTTGTGGGAATGTGTGGTTGGATTTCTCCATGGAGGGGGAAGAACAAATCATTTTCTACTGCTACCCATAAGTTTTTTTAATATAGTTAGTTGATCACAATTTAGTGGGGGAAATGTGGTCTATTGAAGAGGATGTATGTTATAATTTTCTTAAATCATGGGAGGTTACACAATATCATAAAGAACTACACGATGCGGGATAATTGAGATTGTTGTTTCATGCTGCAACATGTTTTGGGTAGTCTATAAATAAGCCAATTGTTTTTATTGGTTTCTCGTTGGGAAGGTGGTTTCATTATGAAAAAAATATCCACACAGTAATATTTCCTCTAGATTGGGGACTTATAGAGTGACCAATTTTGTCCAAGAGCTAACTACCATCATGTTCTATTTTTAAGAGGAATAAGGTGGTCATTTCCAAACTCCCTATTTCATAACCCTTGGATGTTTTTTTCCATATAAATACAGTTAAGGGAGTATAAAACCCAGTATCATTCATTCCGATTGCCATCTGTTTATTCGAGGAGATACAAGCTCATTTTCATATATATGGTCAAGGTAAATATTCATATTCCTACTATCTAGTTAGTTAAATTCAACTTCTTATAATGATTGATAAATAGGTTGGCGATTATAGGTTGGTTCCAATAGATCAGGATGGAATCATATTTGAGTCATGGGGTTTCATGGTATATTTTGTATATGAAGGATAATTAAGGTTGATTTCTTCCTATTCATTGTCATTTTGATAGTAGTATGGGGAATGGTTTTTTTTCAAAAATTATATTTAATTGGATATTTATTTTTTGTTTTAAATTTGATATTTCATTCATAGGATTTTTGAGGGAATTTTGTGGGTAATTGGTGTGTTTTTTCTCAATGTTTCAAGCATAGAGGGATGATATGTGTGGTTGCATGAGTTATTCCTAATTGTTTATTAATGATGAAATAATTAAATATAGTTATAATTAATTATAGATAGATTTTGGTATGGTATATATTTTCTAGATATTGATGATTCAAGTATGGGGCTTAGAAAAATATTGTGCTGGTACATGAAAATGTTACTAACACTAATATCAATGTAGGCACTCTATTTGACAAATAACAAATAATTTTTATAAATGTTATTAAATTAATATTGTAGGAGTTTAGGTTCATTATATTTGTTAATGAAATAAATTTGGTCCCATTAGATATATATAAATATGGTAGAGCTATGGTGATGTGTAATTGGGACTCCATGTATAGTTTAGAAGCTTGATTAAATATCAATAACTATATTTACAAGGAGAAATGTTAGTAGTTTGTATATGAAACCCCATATTGGTATTTTCAATCTATGGTGTCTTATGTGTATTGTGTGATTAGTATTCTCAATGGGTTATTCATCATATTATATTCACGATAAATTCTAATCTTGATAATTATGTGGAAATGAATCCGGGTGTTCCTTTAGACCTTTAATAAATCTTATATGGGTGTGGGGAGATGGTGATGAGGTGAATTTGGTTCAATATCTAATTACAAAGAGAGGGAATGGATTATAAATATTCATGGTACATAGTATGATATCATGTATTGATTGAACATATAATTCAATTAGCGACATGAGGTGGGTGAGAGTTTTGGGTGCAGGAAGTAGGGTTTCTCTTTTGATCTCTTATGATATGAGTTTTTGAATGGGGGTTGGTGATGGGCCTATATACATTGATTCACCTTTCTGTGACTTTGGGAGATTCTTGAGTCCTTATGTGTATTCTTAACAAGTGATAGGGGGAAATTATGATGATCCATCCTTGTAATAAAATGTATACGGAAAATGGTAATATATTTTGGCTTTTGGGAATGGGATCATCATTTGTTTTCACTAATAATTGTCTTATTGTGAAAACAAGGTATCATATGATTGGTCAGTGTAGGTCATATAGATATATTATATTCTATTATGAAGGTAGATTATAGGTATGGGTCCATGTCAAACTTATATTTAGGGTATTGTCTATTTTTATATTTATTATCCATTTCTATACAATTACAAATTTCGGGGCATCTGTTGATGTGGATGCATTCTTGAGACCTTAGGATCGAGGTATGAGGATGATGTGTCTGGATAGAAATTGAGAATACTAATATATTGGATGTGATGGTTGGTAGATGTTAGTTGTTAGACCATATCTAGGGTGATAGATCACAGGCCTGGCCTCAATATGTTATATTAGACATAGTTAGACGGTAGAGGTCATAACTCAGTATAGGACTCTACATTGAGTGAGAGGTTAGGGTCCATGAATCAAAATCTGTGCCTACCCCAAGATAGTGGGTAGTAGTAAATATTTAGTATGAGATCCCACCACAACTGAGAGTGTAGTGGGTGGGACTCACTATAATACTCTACCCTGAGTGAGAGTGTAGTGGTTTAGACTCTATTATGGGAACTTACTTAGAGTTATTGGGTAATGGATATGGTTCATGGTATGATAAAAATTATTATATTTGTATAGCTAAATAAAGTGAGTCTTAGTGACATGTTGGTTTGGATAACCCATTATTACAATACATGAATATTATTTGCTATTTTTTTATTTCCCATACATGGATAATTGGATATGATCATGTATATATGGGTTTTATTTGTTTTTATGTATTAAGTATTATCATCACACCCAAAATGATCACCTTAGTTCATATGCATAAATTATTTTTATTTAAATAAAACGTTTTATGGGTTTTATGAATGGATATATGTTCATTGACATGTCCTATGCGGGACTTTTGGGTTTTATTGTATATATTCAACTAGATTGGTGTTTCTATTTTTTTCTGGTACATGTTCAGTTGATAATATTCCTTGTTTATGTAAGTATCTATTATTCATCATGGTATAACATTGATTCAGTGTGTTGATATTTATTTTCAATTTATAAATATCTCTCAACAATGCTTCCTTAAAATTTCTCTATTATTATAATATTTTTAGTGATTGTTTTCTAATTATATTTTTTTCATACAAAGAGTATAGTTTTCCTACGTTATTATTAGAATCAATCTTTTAGTTTTAGCCTTTAGTATACCTGGAGGCATTCCGGAGTTCTCATATCACCACTAGCTTGGGGTGGTAGTCGGGTAACCCATGGAAGGAAATTATTTTGTTTTATGTTCACATAAAAGATGAATCAATATTAAGGGACTTCATATACTTTGGGATATTTTGTTCATATGTATTTTTATTTAATTTCTTATATTTATTATTTTTTAGTTTTTATATTCATGATTAGATGAGGTGTTATAGGTTGAAATTTACAAGAAATCCATTGAATATACTATTCTAATAGTTAATAAAAAATTGGATGCATAATTCAAATATATATTAGGTATTTTCTTTGAAACAAGTGACCTATCTCATGATATAAGATTTTATATTTTCCAATGTTAGTAATCCTAATTCAACTGTAAAAATTTAGTGTTTATATTGTAGATATATGTTATTTTACTATAGTGGAAGATTTATTTATAAAATAATTTAGGGTCAATATTCCAATGATCTTTTTTTAAAGTAGTTTTAAATTGAGTTCTTTTCATTGAGTATATCAGTTGATCTCCAATTGAAGATTTTATGGATTAAAAAAGGGTGTACCGGTATTCATATGTTTAGAAAAATATTTATGAGTGTTTTTTACCATTATCTATATATTATAAATTTTATGGAGCTATGGGTTCAATATTTTAAGGCACTAATTTATTATATGATCTAGTGGCATAACAGTAATTTTAAACTTTTTTACTTACAAATATGAAATTAGGATTACTATGATAAAATAGAGTTTACTGGTCGAGACATGTTCATTGGTGGTGGATAGGATCAATAATTAATGTTGACATTGGAGTAAGAGTTATCAATCTACAGAAAGCTGGGGGTTTCATGATTATTAGTGGTTTTATTAATAATCTTCTTTATCCTAATGAGTAGGGATTATTAAATGTTTTTTACAGACCTTTTCATTTCTTTTATATTCATTAATGGAATATTTATATGGATTGTAATTTTTTTCATAGGTGTCTATAATTGAAATAAAGTATATTAATCGTGTATTGTCCCCTATTATAGTTTCAAATAACCTGATGACTATTGTTCCCCTAGTACTAATAGGTTCTTTGCCTTTTTGATATAACAATATAGAGTGGGTAGTATCAATTTTGTTTGATGTGTCTTAGGTTTTGGTAATAGTTTATTAGTTGAGTTTGAGTTGTGGATGGTGACCATCATGGTGGAACAACATCGATGGATTAGTTTCAATACATTGAGGATGTTGAGTTCAAGTGTATCGAGGTTGTGAGTGAAATATAATGTGTAAAGTTGAATCTTGATTCCATGTTTAGATACAATAGTTACCTTTTATTGGTTATTAATATTATTTGAATGTAGGGTTTATCTATTGATAGGTTTGGTCTTAGAACCACTTACATTAGTGAGGGATTTTTCTTAGTTATTATAGGTTATTCATTTATATAATCTTAAATAACTTTCTTGGGATCATATACTTTCTTATATGTATCATTATGATTCTTGTATTTATAAAAATGAGATTTTTTAGATTTATTCTATGAAAATATTATCGATAATGATCTTTTGTTATGATCATGATAAGGTCATTTAGTATTAATGGTAGAGAATGATCATTCCTCAAAGTGTCTTTATTATTGTACTATCATATTTTTTATAGTTTGAATCATTGGATTTATGTGTTTAGAGGTGTATGAGAATAATTGTTTCCCAAATTTTCATGACTTTTTGGGTGTATTTCATGAGGATATTGTGACTTCCCCTTCAGTACATGAGGGTTTTTGTATATAGTTTTCTCTTTATACAAATATTTTTCCCCTTTATATAGGTTATATTATGAGATTATATGAGGGATGAGTGACCATATTGATGATTTAATGAATTTTTTTTCATCCAACTTAGTGTGTAAGCATGATATGCATGAGTTATTTTTTCTAAGAATATTGTAGATATCTTAAGGATTTGGAATGATAAGAATATATTAAACCAGGTGATCTCATAGAATAATTATCCCTTATGAGATATTATTATTATAAATTATTTGTTTCTATTGGGATATTTTTTTAATGATTTAATTTCAAGAAATAAATCATGAGTTGTCTATCTAAAAAATGATATCTAAATGTTTGATTTTAGTTAAAGGTGTGTCCAATATGAATATGTTTCATACATTTTTCCAATGAATGTGTAAATGATATTTATGGAATTTATTTAATAAAATGTTCACCCATTTAGAAAAAAAATTATACTGATTAATATTGATAAAATTATCATTTATTTAATTCTATTTGGGGTTTTTGTAAGATATATGGGAATTAGATTTATTTTTTAAATAAAAGCACTAGTTTTATAGAATATTTATGCAGTGTTATTTCTAGAATCATGTGGTTAATCTCGTAGGATATTTTTTCATTGATATTTTTTTATAATATCAACGATGAAAGAATTTATCACATTTAAATTACTTGCGAATATTTTAGATTCGATCAACTTCTTTTTTTAGTATTATATTTTTTTAGTTTCATATAAACATTTTCTCATATTGTAAATCTTTTATGAGAATTTTCCAAAAAGGATCATTCCTATATTAAAATAAATAATCCTAAGTTATATTTTGATTTTATAATAGTTTGTTTATCTAGTGACCCATTTTTATGTATTTTATAGTAAGATGTTGCTTATGATGCATATTATAGTGCTTTAAATTGAGTTTTGGGTGATGTTTTGATGTATGATTTCATTATTATTACTTATAGACCTAGAAACTTACACTACCATGAGTCTAATTATGTTACACTTGATCATGATATGATTGTTATTGTATTATTTTTTTGGACATGTATGCACCATATTATTGAAAATAATTTTATATTCTTCTAAATTATTAGATCTTATGTTATATTATGTCATTGTGGGACTAAAATTTTAATAAGAGGTCATGGATTGAGTTCAATCTATATTAAAAATATTAGATCACATATACTTTTAGATAATTTAATGTTGTATTGATGATTGGATCTTGAACACATTTGTAAATATAGTCCATGATTCATTTGATGTGTTGGCATTGGTGGATCGGTAAGTCGATTAGAGTAGTTATTTAGATCTATTATATTACCAACCTTAGATGCATTAGATAGCTATTAGACATCATTTTTTCATATGGTCTTTATATATTGGTTAAGAAATCATAATACAGAGTCATGGAATAAAGGTATTCAGTAGGGAGATCCACCATATGATTGGTTTAAAGGGGGAAGACCACTATGATTTTTTATAGGGATGCTGATCATTAAAAAAGATACATACGAGGTCGAATTTGATGGGTTTAATATTTTCATTTGGGCATACATTTAAGATTGGAAAAGATATATAATCCCTTGAAATAAAAACTCTGATGTTAAATTTTGAATTTTTCTTTGGTAGAATTTTTGGATTTATTTCTTACCAAGAAAAATGTAATTTTAAGGCTTGAAATTATTTCTATGTTGTTAAAATGTTTTCCAGTTCCATTGTAAATGATGGAGGATTTCTTTTTAAAATTCATAAATGGAATTTTATGTGAAAAAATTATGTATGATGTTATATGAGTAGTAGTTTATCATTAGATGGTGTTCAATACATTTTCATCCACTACAGAGAAATCATCACTTTATTCCTTTTCATTATTATATATTTTATCGTTATTTAGAATGAATGAAGTCACTTGTTCAATTTTTTTCTGATCATGCTTATTTGATTAAAAATTGAAAATGGATTTGATTGTAATAATCTTTTGGAATTTTTTTTTGTTTTAAAAATAATTTTTATCCATAGAGAGAAGGAAATGAAAATATGAAGATATTGAAACTAGAGTATATTTTAAAGAAATAAATATTATATTTTATATGATTGTGGATCAAGAACATACGATAGGTGGAATTATCAAATAAAATCATTTATCAATCATATACTTCTATGAAACTATACAAGAATTTATATGGTCACTGATATTGATCTTCCTTTTGTTGGTTGAATATTGTAGGGGAATAAATTAATTTTCATTATTTGGTATAGATTTCATTTGTACATGTATAGTTGATTCAAGAAAACATAAATATAATTCAAAGAAGGGATAATTTTATGTCGATCATAGGTAAAGGTGGGAGTTTCATACTAGAAATTATGTGATTTTTTATTTTTATCCATGATTTGGCAAATATATGTTTCTTTAAGTTATTATTTTATTTATGTGGTTTATTAGGCCATTCATGATGCTATAGTGAATTAGAGAAGTGGAACATAAATTGGCATATTATCCAAAATTAGAGTGATTCTAGGACATATTATACCATTTTATGAGGAATTATTTTTCGAATTCTAATCCTATAATACACTGGGATGATTTTGAGATATATGAATATATGATACATATAGAATTTTTTCTAATTTAAGATTCACAAAATACTATTCGTTTATGATATCCATTTCCAATGGCCTATGTTATAGAGGAATAAAATAGTTGATAATAGAACCTATTAGTTACATTATATAATGATGTTATTTTTTTAGAGGCATTTTGATTGGTTATATTCAGAATCTTTGTTATATATGTTCCTTTTTTATATTGGATATAATGAAATTATTGACAAAATATTGAATTTATGGGTTTTTTTGAGTTTGTTTAGAAATATTTTAGGGATTAATATTTTAGTGGATATAAGTATGTAAAATCTGTGGTGTTATTGTATTAGAGTTTATATAAATTACTTTGTCAAATTTATCCTTTTATAAATTTTTTAAAAGATAATAAATTATCACTATAAATATACTATCCAATTTAATTTTTTTGTGGAATTGTGTCATTACTCTCATGTGTAAGCTTTGTTCTAATTAAAAAATGTTTTACATCATCTTTGTACTAGAAATTCAATATTTTTTTATGAAAAATGTGTTACACCATTCCTTGAAATGGGTTACATAGGGATCATTTCATGATCATTTTTCTCTCTCATTGAATTTCACTCTCAAATCTTATAAAAATTCTCATTCAATAATCCTATAGATGTATACTAGAGGGATTATTTAAAGTTATAGAGGGAATTTACTTATTAATAAATATAAAAAAATATATTTATAGTTGTTTGGATAGAATAATTTCATCAGACATTAAGTAGTTAATATATTTACAAATGAAGACAATCATATTTTTTTTATGATTTTTCATGACTCATTTAAGGTAGTTGATCAGGGAATTATTCTCTAAATTTTTTCATTGTTATTTAATATAAATAATTATTCTATAAATTAAAAAATAAATTATATTACATAGTTATGAACATTTTCATGGTTTTTTTTATGCACTTATTATTATTTTTATTTATTTTTTAGATAATAATATACCAACTAATATAATTAATATAGATTTGATGAACATATTTAGTAATTTTGTAGGTCTATGTTATCACATGGTTTAAAATGGATGAGGGTTTCATTCTTGGTTGAATGAACCACTATGTTTTTTTTCAAGGGAATCTAGAAGGAGAGGAACTTCTAGATGTTCATTCTGATGGTTTTCCAATGTTAGATCCATAATTAGCATAATCATATATAAATTTTGGATGAATTAATTTAAACGAGAGGGATATTTTGTCAGAAGTGTATAATTTTCACACATGAATTCATTATAAAAGTTATAATACATAATGGTTCGGTGATATTTTTTCCTTTATATAATTTTTATGATTCCCATCATTCAATTTTGTTATTCTCATAGTGGTTTATGCTTGGTGTGCGGTGACTCGATATGATATGGAAATCGAAACAAAAGAAATATTATGGGGTTATGTCTATAGTAAGGATTCAGTATATTTGAAAACATTTTTTTTTATAATTCCAAATAAATTTGAGTAAAGTAAATATTTGTCTAAAAAATGACCTAATAAATATTAAATATAAATATTTATTAATACCACAATAAGTAATATATAATAATATAAAAAATAAATTACAAAAGTACAATGTAGATGTCCACTAAATCATATAGTCTAATTAAAAACACTAATGTAACATGTAAAACATTAAAGAAAAATAATACATGCTAGAAAAAATATATATTGGACGAATACAAAATAATAAGTAATATTTTTAATATTTACATGAATGTATTTAAAAGAGTTAAAAATAAATATGTTTGTTATGTGGCCATTGGTTAATTTTACCATCAGTGATATAGTCATTAAGGTATAATTATTGGAATTACTATATATTAATAGTAATATTGAAAGTCAATTAGTGAGTTATGAAGAAACCAATGATGTTAATATAAAGAACATACCATATGAAGTAATTTTATCAGATCTTGAAAACTAGGTATCATCACTTTGATTTTCCATTGACCATGAACTAGTAGAATAGTATCAATTGAGAATATAATTGAATTGTTTTCAAGAGATTTTATAGCTAGATAATGTCACTAAAAGATCATTATTTTACGAACAAAAAATTAAACGTACCATAATTTCAAGCCATACATTTAGTCTTTATTCTAGTTTAATAATTGGTTATGTATATTAAGGGTAGGATTTAATAATGTGTAAATTAATATAATAATAGAAGAGTGTTTTCCGCAAAACTACACATTTTTATTATAAAATCACTGCATAAAATATAATATTTACATAATTAGATAATGGAATTTATAAATTTTATTTTATATTTAGAATGATGACATTAATGATAATTAAGGGGATACATTTATTTTTTTTGAAAAAAATATAAAAATATGATAAAGTAGTGAAATATGGTAAATATGATATCTTGTCAATATAATCATGATTTATCTTTTCCAAGGTAGTGTGACATACATTACTTTGCTACAAACCATTATTTTGGATATTTAAGAGAAGAAATAGGGTAGTATGGGGATTATTAAATCACTTAAGTGGATAAGAAAATAAAATAACCAACACCTTATTTAGTGGGTTTCACTCACAAAAACTATATATAGCCTCCCAACTGTTCATTTATCCATAAACCAAGTTCTAATTATCTCTTAATAGAACTCTCAATGATTATATTCCACATATATATCTTCAATAATGAAGCAGTTAATTAATTTTAGTTATTGGATTTTGGTTAATAATCTGAAGTATGGTAATGCTCTATTTACCCTCTCTTTCTAATTCATATTTTCCATTTATAATTTTCATTCCTTTACATATTACAATTTATTATTCAAATATTATTGTGATTTTATTGTAAGTAATATCATTAATATATCTTATAAATTTGATTCCACATTTGACTCACATTATACTCTATTTAAAACCTATTGTAATGCTGAAAACCCCATAACTGGAAAGTTATCTTATTTTGGCATGTGATAAAAAATCAATGTATATTCCATGAATTATTTATAGTATAAATACCTTATTTTGAAAATGGGGGCCATATCTGTGGAAAGATTATGGAGATGTAGCTGGTGGATCATCTATCATGTCTCAATTATGTTAAACATGATTTTGGCACATATTCACATTTCCCATTTATCCATACCTTCCTAAAAAAATTTCATATGGAAATTTTATAACATTAATGCACATAATATATGTATGATCACAGAATTATAATGTTTATATAGGATTTTGAAATATTTTATTTGGTCTCTTACCATTCATGTTTTTTATTAGGTTAAATAATCACATTGGTAATTTTATTCCTCATATGTTCCCAATAACTGATATTCCATATTCTTCACTTGATAACAATACATATTTGGAAATTTTAGATGTCAAAATTTTGTATATATAAATCAAGGTAATTCACTGAGACAAAATATTTATGTCATTGAACGAGGAGATTATTTAACTAGCTTGTATAAAACGATAATATATATGAGGACCTATTATATGGGAATTCACTATTAAGATATTTTTATGTATTTATATGATTATTATTCATTATTATTTTTTCATGAACCATCCCAATGGGGCTTGATCTATGAATCCCTAAAAACATGCAAGTCTAAAATGTAAGAAAAAATGAACCACCACGAATTCATAAAGTAAAATCCAATAATGTCAGTATGAATGAAAGTTATGAAAATTAAAAAGATCCAAATAGAATTCCACCACAAGAGTCTAAAAAATGTCCATCCTAAAAGTAAACTGGGGACTACAATCAAGATATAATAGGGATCCACCTAAGTCTCTCCAGTCCCACTAAGAACCACATGGTCTATGTTTTTCTAGGACTCTTTCAAAAGGACTATAATCTATATAATACACAACACGTGTGAGAAAATCCCGTGTAGGTGGAGTATAAAAATAACAAGTAGGACACCCCAAATCCAAAAAGTATAAAACAATGGAAAAAGAGGCATCTCTATAAAGGTATATGTCTACAACACATACAATAAAAATATATAGATATAATCCACCAAAACCCATAGACTAATGGTATGTCTCAACCATAATTTCATCCTAGTATTCCACCAAATTGGGTTCACATAGAAATCATCTATGAGAACAAAATCCTCGAGTCTGATTTCAGTCATGATTTCCACCTAAGAGGTTAAGCCCTTTAGGCCATTTCATGGGATGTACATGCTGAAAGTAAAAATAGATAGAGTACATGACTAAGGATCACTCCCAAGACCATGGAGAATACCAAAAACACAATCTATAAAAAATAAATAGGTGTAGGATCAACACCCACTTTGTGTTAGTCGTGAAAATATGAATAATTATACCTAGGGCACGATGATGAATATAGGATCTCACTATAGGCCTCACTGATGTATTCTAACAATGATATCCCAGAAGTCTGGCAAAATAGATCACTATACTATGTGTAGGAAGATATTCCATTATATCCCAAAAGTAAATGATATGGGGAAGTCACCTTAATGAATATTTTCAATGATATGGAGGAATGTGGCTCTAATACAACATTAGAAAATTACATGGTGTATTGTAGGGGTACACACTATGTTTCATCTACCATAGATCCTTCCCATGTAAAACTACCCTTGTTTGTGTCCATGTTAAATAAAATTCATAGGTTTCTACCTTTGTACTTCACCCTGTTTCTTGGAATATATATAATACCATTTACATGCCATTCTAGACCTCTATGTATAAGAGTACATAGGGTGCCCGTTCTCTTGTACTCCATCCCATGCCTGTGCACCCTTAGAGGTACAGGACAAGCCATTGATGAAAGGTCACATACTATGTGACTAGGTCACACACCATGTGTAACTTATCTATCTCCAAAAAACAAAGACACTGCCTAGTGGGACTCACCAAATATCTGGCTCTATGTTATGAGATGTTTAGTGTATAATTTGCTAGAATTCTTTTTGGTGTCCCTGTAATAAGATGCTCCTCTGACCACCATTCCATCTATGACATTTTCCATTGAAAAGGGATATCATCGAATGAACCTAGTAATCATATAATATCTCGATTTAACCCTTTAATTCATTATGGAAAAATGTTTTTATGCTATTCTCTTTTTTGAACTAAAGAAAATGAAATTAGGTATCCAAAACCGTCTGATCCACCACCACTTCTTTCATTACTCCATAATCATGACTTTGATCCTAGATCTAAGAAACCAGATCATTGTGGCATAAATCTGGTGCATAAATATTTATTTATCAGGGTATGTTCAATCATGGGACTAACAAATAACACCCAAGATTAACAAATAAAAAAGGATAGAAATTCACAACCACAATCATGATGAACAAACCTCATCAAATGTTCATCTTGGCTTCGATCTATTTCCATTAGAATAACATCATAGAATAAAATATCACAATGAATTTCTCTTAAAAAATCCCTACAATTGAACCATACCACAAGATGAATTAACCGAGAATAAATTTGTTAGTTGGTTTAATCACATCAATTATATAAATTTATAACCTGGAAGGAATCCTATTAAAATAATTTTATACCTTGAGACAAATTGATCGTTGATGATGAATGAGCCTACATCATCATCATTGATGAGATCTTGAACCATATTTCATGAAAATATCTGATCTATGATCCTTTTCGATTCCTCGAAGTGATATTCTCCAAAACAATCTCAAATGGCTCACTAAAATACCAAGAGTTATGTGGGTATTCATGTAATTTATTAATAAAATTTCACATAAAGACACATCAACCAATGAATCAATGAGATAAAATAAAACAATTCATTTAATTATTATATTCATTTCATGCCCAAAATGACAATTCCACAAACTCACCATTCCAACCAAGATTATTTCATCTATAGAGTAAAACCCATGTTCTAAACCGAATGTTTTCCTCATATTTCTCATCTTAACCCTAAAATATATTTTATTCCTCTTTTTCAGGGAAAATGTTCATGCACACTATTTAATATGATTATTATATTAAAAAAATTTATTTTAGGAACACCCGGCCTTGAAATCATACTCCATCTAAGTGATTGGTCTCTAAAATACTCCATATAATATCCAAAAAAAATACATGAAAAAATATGATTCATTACGTTCTACCCATTTTGGGGCTTTATGTGTCGAGAAGCCAAAATAGGGGCTATAGAAAAGGATCTGGGTACTGAGCATGAATATGAGCTTCCCTCTCCAATTTTCTCTCATGAAAATTGTCAAGCTTCCACAAGACTTATATTAAAGGAATCACTTTCCCATGAAAGGTCATATCCTACCAATATTCGTTCTCTATAAGGTACTTATCGAAGGTATATTATTTCTTGATTTCCACCTCACCTGAGTTGATAAACATTGATGGGTCATTCACATTCCTCCTCCGATGCGCCACATGGAAGTCTTCGTGCACTGGGTATTACTAAAGTAGTAGAGTAAGCTTTATACCACCCTCCAACTCTACATAGTATCTATAATTGGATAATAAATATCAAATATAACTTACCACCCTGACCAAATATCTATAATACCTGTCTAGGAGAAATGTATAGAAACAATGGTCTCCCTCCATGAACTTCAAATCCCTCCATCATTAGTTAGAAAAAGACTTATAATGGCTATGTTCAATGTTCATATACTGCTTGATTATCTTCACCTTTTGAGTAGTATATTACACTATCTCTCATCCCATAATTTCTGACTCTCCGTGGTCAGTCCAGCAAAGTGGAAACCTGAAGGGTTACCCGTAAAAATCCTCGAATTGTTCCATGCTAAAGGTGAAATGATAACTATTTTTGTGTGTAAACAGTACTAGTAGTAGGTGGTCCTCCGAAATATGGCCTTGGTTAAACATGCGAGGTCTCAATATATCCTCCATAACATGAATGGGATGCTCTATATATCTATCATTTTGGTGTTTAAATGCTATTATCAATCATAATTGTGTACCAAATTCCTTATAAAACTCTTTATATAAATACGATGTGAAGCTTCCATCATAGTAAAATAATCATTTACTATACTCCAAGGAGTCAGAATATCTTTTTCTCATAGAGGCATAACATGATCACTATTAAAATATTATATTAAATAGCTATGAAGTGGGTTCAATTTTTTGAGTCGGTCTATAATCACCTAGACTGAATTATATCTCTTATAAGTATGTATAAATATAGTCATGAGATCCATTTATATCCCATGAAAATTCCACTCTATCACCTCATGGGGTTGAGCTAAACCCACTGTAACTTGGTGTTCAAAATTCACTTGTTGATAAGTAAGGTGTCAAAAGAACAACTCTGGAACTCCCATCTTCACCCCATGTCACCAAAACTAACATCAATGTTGTCAGTATATCTTTTCCACACCTGGATGTACATAAAAAGGATATGTGTGATAGTATCTCAAAACTCCTCTTACAACATCACTGGTACAATCCTGCATCCTATAAAAATATTGGCATGTTCCCAACCTTAAAAAAATCAATCAGGATCATGTATAGTGGATATCTGAGTATGTAGTGTCTCACAGAATTCATGCTCCAGTAGTGACTCCCTAACTCACTGTAATAGGAGAGTGGATAAAACAATTTACTAGAGTAAAGATGCTATATATCCATCCATAAAGGATAACTACAATGAGGCCAACTCATCTGACACTGTACTGAGTAGTTGTGAACAATATCTCTTGCATGTGGAATCTGCTACTACATTCCCCTTCCAAAGAGTATAAAAAATACCTGATTGATTATTTTGGAGAAACTCTATCCATATCCCATGCCACAAGTTAAGATCCTATTGAGAGAATATATACTTGAGAATATTTTGATCATAATAGATGATAAAATACTCTCCCATTAGGTAGTGTTTCTACATAATTAGTGTGAATACTACTACTACTAACATAAGATAGTGGGTCACATAGATCATCTCATGTAGTTTCAGCCAACATGAACCATATGAAATCACCATGTTCCAATGCATCATAACGTCATCATTCATGGTTCCTGATTCATCAAAAAACACTATGAACTAAACACCCTCCTTTGGAAATCTCAAGATGAGAGAACTAATTACTATGTGCCTCAAATAGTGAAAATATTGCTAGAACTTCACAATCCACATGAATGGATGCCCCTTTCATCTCAATTATTTCATGGGTGCTGGTATCCTTAAGGAATTAAGCATGAATCTATAGTGTTTTCCTCCAAATGAAAAGTGGTTAGGCACATCCTTTATGATCATTAGTGGATTCTAAGAAAACACTTCCTCGACCATGGTAGAGTCTATTACCATTTCATCTTCTATGTTTACATGTACATGAAATTAGACTGCCTGTATCTAGAATTGGAACATCGAAAGATTTCAAAAAAATTTGCACCCTCCAAGAACGTCAAGATCCATCATCAACCATCTTCAGGGATCATCCCCTTACGTTGAGTACACAATGATATAGTTGATAAAGAATACCATGAACTACACTAATGAGGGATGAATTATCTATTTCATAAGTCCAGAAAACACTACTGTGGAGTTCATCCTGCCAAAGGGAATCACTATGTACACATAATTACCATAGTGACAACTAAATGTCATCTTAAATATATCACCATCCCATAATTGCAACTAGTTAAAGCCTAACCAATTTCATCCTTTAAGAACCATATATCCAAATTCATATAATAACATAGGTTATTAATCCTTGTGAGTGGATAATTTTTATCTATGGTCACCTTGTTCAAGTGCAGGTAGTACACACCTAACCTCAAGACCCCATTTACATTTTTGGTAGACAAAAAAAGGCTAATAAGGGTGAAACATAGTGTCTAAAAATCCCTTTCTCTACATGTCCTCAAATAGAAACACCATCTCAGGAAGATCTAAAAGATCCATGTGATAAGCTGGCACTTATATCGATCTCATTTAAAGGTTTAGATCAATCCTGAAGCCTATTTATCAATGTGGAGGTAAACATAGAACAACATTATGGATGATGTCCATGTACTCTTCCACCACTATAGAAAACTGGGAACTAATAACATACATTACACTTGGTTTCATGCAAGAAAACATTTGAGTAATTATCTCCCCCTCTTATGAAAGATTCTATTTGTTCTTCCTTTGATCCCTTTTCAAAATCAAAGGAAATCTTGGTGCCATATCTCTGGATAGACCAAATACAATGCATGAAATAGTCAATCTGTGTATGGATAGTGGATAACCAGACCATTCAAATGATGGAATCATAAGTACCCATTGCTAAAATAAAGAGATCAGAATAGAGACTCTCCCTTCCAATAGTTAGGTAAAACTTTTGGCCTAAGTGATTTATCACTGTTTCATCTACACTGGCAGCCTCCAAGTGTAATGGTTGATTTGAGGGATAAATCCTAATCTCCATGACATGAAACATATATTTAGAATAAATGAAATGACTTTCACCTATGACTATAAATGTTGTAGCTAAGGTAGAAATGATATAAATTGTACCTCATGTCATTCACAATGCCTCTGGGTCATAAACCTCGACCACATACAACTGTGCCCTCCCCTTTCCTCTAGCTCCCTAAGCCAGGTGGAGACCACCTGGGGGATAATGGTGGTATAAATTCAAAGTATATACCTCCTCCTAGTACTCACCCATCTCTACATTGATATATATTGAACCGTGGACTAATCTATTTATGTTTTTTCCTTGTCATGGGTGCCTATCAATGTTCTCTGTATTTTTCGTATGATGGGTTGAAAATATCAAGCTAGATTTCCCCTATCATCAAATGACTATCACTGCCTCTACCTTAGCCAATTGGAACCATTATTAAAGCATGGACCTCTAGATCCACTTTCATGGGACCTCATCCTAAAACATATCACATATCAAGTTCCATGAGACTGACGTTATCTCCCTTATACGGAGGAATCTACTTATATTTTTCCACTATAAAAAACCACTGGAGATATCTACACTGCTAAGAAAATATCAAACATCAATTATCACTATATAACCCCATCATAGGTTGGAATAAATATACGGAAGAAAAGGGATTGGATGCCTCTAAACAACCCTGACACAAAGGCCCATGCATTGAATATCAAGTCATGAACCATATCTATCGAGTATTTGGAGATGTTGGTAAATGTTGATGAATAGTAGTCTATTATCATGATACCCTAGTAAATATGAAACAGTTTCTATATACAGAAAACCATTTTCATAATTGGACCAAAACCCTCTATAGAATGATGTTCAAACTATGAACATGCTAGGGTTGCCTCAGTGTAAGTCTGGGTAACTAACCCCCCCCCCCCACTATATTCCTATTGATTTATTGAGATAGATCGCCACTAGAACGACCATCTGATCTACTGGTGCATTGTACAGATGGAAAACCTAGGTCACCAACTCAACCCAGTTCTTAGATACCCATTAGTTGGGATCACCTTAGAACCAGAGGGGTGTTTCTTAGGGAAACACATGAAGTATTCTTAGCCTAGAATACCCATCTATTGGTATTGCGGGTGCCATATTCTTCTCAAAAGTTAGTGGAATAGCTAGTGCACCACCCAGAGTTATCACCTCTGGAACATGTCCTAATATCAATTCCACATCAATGAGGGGATAATCATCATGATCCAATTGATGAATCATATATTTTATACTTCGCAGTGGAATCCTTAATGTATACAAGATATACCACTATTAATGCGAATATATGGGGAGATGACTGAAGAAGGAAATTGAAACCATAACCCATTATTATATGATTTATGTATCATTGTTCATCTTGTAACCAATTTTCTCATGTATTGAGTCAAAAAAGGTGATCAATGTCATGGTGTATAGATACGTCATCCGCAACACCAACACTAGAGTCCCTAACATGAAATCTCAACAGAAAGCACCTAACACTGTCATTCAAAACCAATATCTCATACTCTGGTCCTAAGGTATAAATAATTGTTTTGATTATACTATATCATAATCCATCCAAATAGGGCTTGTTTCATGACTCCCTAAGCCCATACAATGCTGAAATGAAAAAAATCAAAACAACCATGCATGCGTACATCTAAATCCCACAACCAGAGTTTGAAAAGAAGTAATGGAATGTAAAAAGATCCAAAATAGAATCCCACTAGAAAAATGTGAAAAAAAAAATCAAAACTAAAAGTATAATTAGAGACTGTTATCAAGATACTATAGGGATACACCTTAGTCTTTCTGGCCTCACTATGAATTCTTTCAACCTGGATCATCTAGGACAATTTCAAAAGGTAAATCGTCTATAAAAGTCATGACATGTGTAGAAAAAGACCATTTAGGGGAGAGTATGACAATAAATAGTTGGAACCCTCAAATACATAATGTATAAAACTATGTACAAACATTCAGCTCTATATAGGTATATTTTTACAAAACATATAAAAAGAATATCTCGATATATTAAACAAATACCCAAAGTCTAATGTTATATCACCACCATAATTCTATCATAGGATTATCTCACAATGGTTACACATAGAAATCATCTAGGAGAACAAAACTCTTGATATTGATATCACTAATGAGATATTCCCCAGAGCAAATACTCACCGAGTCTCCCCATGATATGTAAATGATGATTGTCTAAAGAGACATGAAAAATAGATGAGGATCACTCATAATGACATGGGGTAAAACAAAAACTAAATTTGAATTAATAGGAAAAGTATAGGATCATTTAAAGAGTAGTCTTAGTGATGATGATACAAATAACTCCACCTAGGCTATGAAGTCGAATAGAGGATACCACTCTGAGCCTCACAAAAGGTTTCTAAATAATCTATCCGAAATGTCTTGAAGAAGTGATCACAGTCATATGTGTAGAAGGTGATTCCATACTAAACCATAGTGAAATGATATGGGGAATGAAACTTAATGAAACATATCCAAGATTCATAGGACAAGGTCTATAATACAAACATAATAAAGTTATCATCATTTAATAGTGTTACGCACAATTTTTCCTCGATCCTAGGGATTTATTGTGTAAATAGGCCCATGTTTGTGTCTGTATTCATGTCCGTTTGAAAGTAAAAAACATGATTATTCTTGATTACATAACCACATGACAGAGTAAATGTCTTATACCTCATACATGATGACCTATCCATGGATGTTCATGAGAAAACATGTTTCTAATTCCCAAGTACTACATCCCTTGTCTATGTATCCTTTGAGGTACATGTTTAGCCATCGGAGAGAGGTCACATTCCATTGGATATAATGAATTTTTGTGTGAATTGGTGACCCACCATGTGATTTATAATTTTCTAGAATGAATTCTATCAACCACCAATGGGGTCCCATATGGTGTTTGGACCCATGTTACTCACCATGTAGTGAAGAATTTATTAGATTTATTGATTTGGATTCCACGTCACTATAGACTAATCCGACAACCATTATGGCTCTTTCTATTGATCAAACCTAAAGAGATAATAATATCGTACTTTTCAACATCAAAAAATGAAATTAATCCCTAGAATCCATTTGAAAAAAAATGTTTTTTACGTCATTATTCATTGAATGACAAATAAACAAAATTGGGTATCCAGAACAATTTGATCCACTGTTGCTTCCTTCATTGGACCACTATCTTGTCATGATGATCCCATATCTACAATATTGGATAATTGTAGCATGAAAAGGGTAAAAATTATTTATTTCATGAATTATGTTGAACCATATTCCATACAAATAATTCACATGGTGAATGATAAAAAAGGGTAGAAATGAACAACCACAAACACAATGAAAGAACCAAATCCAATGTTCTTGATGGCCTTGATCTGTCGCCTATCGAATTAAAATGAAGAATCAAATATCACGATGAAATTATCCTGATAAAATCCCCATTATAAACCCACCCCCATGATGAATGAAAAATGGATCAATCCATTGTTTGATTGAATCACATTCATCATTGGAATTATGAAAGTGGAAAGAATACCATTACAACTAAGTCATTCCTTGAGATGGATCAAAAAATGACGAAGAAAAATCCAACATATAAAATGTTGGGATGATCCCAAATCTCATTTTACTTTGATCACCAATCTACAATTGTGTTTTTATTAGTCTAAGAGAGATCATTCAATGCTTTCTCTAACAACTCTCCAGTAGCTGTAGGGTTATGCGGCTAACCCAGAAATTTTACCATATAAGTCTATATAAATAATAATCAGTTTCATCATAAAGGAATTAAAAATTAAATATTTCCATTAAATATTTTATTCTATTTATTTCCATAATAAATTTTCAACAAATTCTTTGCACCGACCAAGGTTATGTTACACATAGAGTAATACCCACATTTAGAACGAAATTGTGATATCATCTTCATTATATGGGTCTCAGTTTAGATGTTATTCCATTTTTTCCCAGAAAACTGCATGTTTATGATATTCAATATTTTTAATATATTAAAAATATTTATTCTTGGAATAACAAGCCTCACAATCACATTCTTTCTGAATTCCTGATCCTGAAAATAATCCATGAAATATCCCAAAATAATACACGAAACAATAATAGTCATTACTCATTAATCAATTCATTTCTCATGATATTTGAACATATTGTGAGTAAATTTTACTTTGGGACATGTGTGGGAAGATATTATATATCACTTGATTACATTAGTTTTTCATATGAGATAACTACAAAAGAATAATATTATTTCCATTTCCCATTATGTGTTGTGTCTTGGAATAAGGCCTAAAAGTTTTGTTTATCATGTTCAATATTACTCATTCACATAATTTACATCATTAGGAGATAATGTTTTTCACACCAATGTGATTATTTATTGACAAAAAATAAAGGGATTATGTTATTATTGTGTATTCATTGAAATAGATTAATTTGATTTCCTAAAATTGATTATTCTATTATTAAGTCCTGTTATTTTTCACTATATGTTATCTCATACTAAATGTATGGTCTCACTATTTTTTATCTTTCCTATTTCCCAATGTAATGATGTGTAATACAATATATGATTGAATCTATGACCAAAATTCAAAAATATTGATTTGTACTCAAATAGTATAATTTTTCAAGTTGGATTGCAATGGTAATTAATTGTGTATCTTGACGACAACCAGTCAATCATCATGGGTATCTAATCTCATGTAATCATAATACCAAGTAATAAAAAATCTATTAAATTTCGGATAACGGGTTCTAAATTATTTAGATGCTATTATAAAATGTTTTTTAAAAAATAGTAACAATATATAGATAAACATAGGTAGAAAGAAATATTTTACAATTAAAAAATTAAAATATTATTATAGAATTTAATGGATTTCTATTTTATAGAAGGTGTATATGAAATATTTTAGTAAAAAAAGATATATAATAATTTTTCATTAATTTTTTTTATGTATTTTATAATTATGATATTCCTTGTTATAACAAAACACTCTAGAATGAACGAAGGTCAATAAAAAATTCATGGAAAATTTGATTATTTTCTATATAACTTGGGTAATGTTTTTGTTGTGGGTAATATCTTCTTATATTTTGTGACCACTGAGCATTTCTTTGATCAAATTAGTAGTTACTAGGAACTTAAGTGTGGTCCATGTCTTCTAGAGGATGTCGAATAACACTAGGGGCCTAGGGTATTGTCTTAGGGGAGACAATACCAGCGTATTATAGTGAATAATAACATGACAATAAACCAGACATCATCCAGATCACAAACCTGAGTAAGAAGAAACAATAGACATATTCATCAATAAGTAATGAATGAATGGCCAAGAAATCACTCATACAGACTCCTGGTAATGCTGAAAAAAATGAATTTCTACTAGTTTAATCAAATTAAAAAATAATGCAGTGAATAAAAATACATTGAGTATATTCTAAGACCCTAACCCTCACCTAATCCCAATCTCAAACCCCATCTTTGAAATCCTACACCATCATGAGTACAAATTCATTTACCTAATCTGAACCAAAAATCTGTGTGATTTTCTTAGTTACTCATGTTCCCAAAAAACAATAGTATTGTGTAATCAAAACATAGTAAGGAACCACTAATTCAATCCCTTAAATATTAAGTAATACATTTTATTTATTCACATGAAATACTCAGTGAAATAAATAAATAGCATGTAGATGTTTAAAAAAATAACCTATTCTGATCCTCAGGTTCTTTCATAGAACTCACAATTGATACAAACATGTTTTGACTAGTTCTAGGGTGTCTCTAAGTACTTCATGGAATTGTTCCCACCAATATGACCTCCTACCTTAAGGTTGTAACACCACCCTACTATGAAATCTACATTCAGAAACATAAGGGAGTCCACTACTAGGAATTCATCACTTGGAGTGAGGGGTGAGACTCTCCCATTCCATGAATTAATCATAGTAAGATTTGATATACCATAAAAAATACATCACATAGTTATTTGGGTTACCCTTCTGGGGATCCATCTCCTAAATCCAGGAATGTTACTCTTCCCTACTAGATGTCCATCAACTAGATCAAGGGGTGTGTATCTCCACTACTAGGAAAAAATCCTCAGGAAACTCATGATATTTACCTACATCTGAATCATCTCCTAGATCCAAAATAGACCCTGTTAAAAATACATCACCCAAATATATGGGTGTGACTATACCCTACATAGAAAACCTCCTATTGAAATGGAATGTATTTCCCTTCAAGGAAAACATCACTTTGATCAAAGGTGTACAGAAATATGAATCACCTCATCCATGTAGATAGGAGTTTGTATCACATATCTTCCATAACCTCATCCAATTATAGGGTTACAGTTATCCCAACTAGATATAACATCAGATAAGTCTAGTGATGTCGTTCCCCTCCTGAACATCAAATCATGTAAATATAAGGAGTGCGTCCTAGAAACCATACACTATTAAATCTTATTTGATTTCACATTCCACCATAAAAATACAAGATAAGTGTCTATGAAATATCAAACCATATGTTTGATTTTGTTTTAAAAACTAGATACCAGGATTATGTCCTTTTAATATTATATAACAAAATGAATGTTAGTGGTTTGTGAATGTCACATTAACCATCACATGAAATGTAATGCAACGCTATTTACCAAATACCCAAAATGATCATGAAATATGAGTTGAGAATATCAGGTACATGACCTATAACTCCCAAAACCATAATGGGATCGAATAACTGATTTAATTTATAATGTAAAACTCATAATAATCACTAACTATTTCTCATATGCACCCTACCAATGTTCAAAATCTCATTGGGAACCAACAAGGGTCTCCCTGGTCTCATCATAACTGGATACCCAATAGGAGATCATCATTTTTGTTCTCAAATTTTGGGTCAATATGTATTACTCAAAGGGATAAAAATCACTTTAAAATACTATAATATTCTCTTCTCCTCAATTCTATCATAAGATTAATCACATTCTTCTCAATAAAAAGAGATGGCATAACGACCATGTTACTTCCCAAGATATCTCATGTTGTCCCCTTCACCCCTATTATCCATAGTATACCAATGGAATACCCATTAAATTACTCCCATCTACGAAGTGGTAAAACACTCTCCACATTCTTCTCCTAACCAGCCTCAGGCTTTAAGGTCTCTATAAATTTCTATAAATTCAATCTCTAGTATTTCCTTCTCAATTCAACTACAACCTCTCCATAGAGGCCACTATGTGCAACCATACCCGGGGATAATAAAATTAAATAGTGTATTTCCATAAAAACATTCAATATATTTGTTTCATAGAAAATATTTTTATAATCAAATCTATGACCATCCATAGTCATGGAATGAAATCTATCCCTCAAGGTCCATCATGGACTGGAAACTATGTTCAATTCATGTATTAGAATTCCAATTATAACATAATTAATTATTAATATTTACTAGGTCAATAAACCAAATTGGTGAGACCACATATCATATTCCATATAAATAATGGAATGAAAAATATCATATTTTACTGTACAAGGAACATCCTACCTCATTTTAGAGTTATTATCATTTATCACACCCTGAATAATATCACATAGGCATATGAATGTTAAATTAGACACTTCCTAAACCCCCAATGCCCTATCTCAAACTAGAAAAACCAATAACTAATTATATTCCATCTTAAATTATTATCCAAAAAACATTAATGATGTTTAAATTAGTTTTAAAAATAATTCAGTTTGTTATAACATCAAAAATATCACATGTCAACCTCATCGCACCAAAAACTTGAACATACTCCCACATATGGCCATCATCGTAGTCCTAAAAAAAATCCTAGAAACATTTCATGCAATAAAAAGTTATAACATCAAAATATTATATTCATTTAATCCCTAAACATATAAAATTCAAATGGGTATGTACATTAACCAAAATTGTATGTGACAATATGCATATGTTTTATTAGGATACCTGAACATAGGCCAAGAAATATCACCCTTATAATCACACTAATTCCATTATTCAATAATTGAATAATCACTAAAATGTTAAAACAAATTGAACTGAAATTAAAGGGGTATGTAAAAAGAAGGGTATAGGGAAAATTTTGAATAAAACACAACAAATCAGTATGGAATCACACCTAGAATCACCCATCATAAAATGGGATTCATATTGTGAAAGAGGGGAGGAGCGCCAGCCTAAAATGTAGTATCTTGACCTCCTGATAAATTTTTGAAAAAGGGGGAATTCTTCAATAAAAACACGAGTTTTCCACTAATAAAAAAATGGGAAATGTTAATTTAATGAAAAAATGTTTACAGTGTGGACATTCATCAATGTAGTGGACACCACATTTTAAAAAAAAACCAGATTGTAACCCTCTTGGTTATATTGTGAATATCATGAAACTACCTTTTCAGCTTCCATGGAACTCCAAAACTATCCCCAAATCTCCCCTAAATCATGAGACAAAAACATATACTTAAACTAAATAAAAAACCTTATTTATAGACATACATTCTCTCTAGAAGTATATTAGATTAACAATTATGAAAATGAAATGGCCTATAAAATAAGAATTCAAATTTTTAGACCATGAAAGTGTATGATGATTTATCAATTCACCACCATAGGAATAATTATCACTGAGATTTCTCATGGTCTTTCATTAATATATATCTACATACATATGTTTTAATTTCATCATTAGATCACCAAGTTACATCATTGAATACCAAACACAGTACAATTACAAAAAATAAAATATAGGGAACTCAAGTCACCAACAGTCATGCCAATACATATAATGACTACTGAACCATCGAGAAAATTATTTCCCACACTAATCTAACCATAGAAACCATATTTAAATCAAGTACTTCACCCTTGTTAATATGGTGGTCTCCACTTTTGGAATCATCTCATAATGCAAAACTTCAATGCATAGTTCTCCCAAAAATGTGAACAACATATAAAAACAAAATTCCAGTGATCTATTTAAAACATAGTGTAATTTCAATCTCACAACAAGAAATCATATGCAACACACTAGTTAAAACCTCTTACAAATCTTTATCTCTAATTTTGAACTGTATCAGGTGAATCTCCGTCATCCAAATAAAGTGCTTGAGTATGTTATAATATCCTTAAATTTCCCTAACTAACTCTGAATCCAAATTTTCATATCTAATACAATGCGTTGAATGTAGTTTTTGACCCACCATAACCAAAAAAATGAAATATAACTCGTCAGGAATCCTATGGGAAACCAATTTTAGAGACCCCCGCTATATTCCATGTAATGATGACCCAACCTCTTATGATATTAATTTTCTCCCAAAAGAATCTAGAGGATTTCCAAAAATTACAAACCATATTCTGAACCCAAAACATTTTGAAAATTCATGGTTAAAACTTTGATCAACAAAACATGCCATCATGCTCTCACCTAAGCTCTAACACAACACCAATCCAACAAATACAGGGATCTTGTATAATTTATTTTAGGAATGATTGCATTTCACACAAAAAATCCAATACCACATCCAAAACAACGTTTGGTACTATACATAGAACAATATATCTTTATATTAACCTACCGACTATTATCCAAAATCTAATATGTCTAACTAATGATAGTTTCTATTAGAATGATGTAATTTCTAACAGATGGTTCATACCTCAATAGAGTAAACTCCATCCATTATTGCATTTAATTATTGGATGTTTCTTACCCACTAATCCTATGTTCCAAATTTGAAATATAATCGAATTCACAGTCTTGTGTTATAAGAATGTCCCCCATTGTAGTTCCCTTAAAATTCATTCATAATGGGGTTCACACCACACAATATACTATGTAATAATCCACACCACATGGGTTTCCTAATATCACTTCTTAATAAAAATATCCTTAGTTTCAATCATTAAACATGTATCTTCCTCCCAACCCATGATCATCTCATCCCTAAAAATAGTTTTCTATAGTCAAACCCAAGTTTGACTAAGACAAAAAACTGTATTATAATTAAACTGTTAGCCCTCAGCATTGGGGAATTTTTCATTTAAGGAAACATCAAGAAGCCAAGACTAAAAGCATCTCACAAATTTCATCAGCACTCAACTCATACATAAACACTTGAAATTTTCATTTCAAGTGGTACCATTCATAACTAGCATGTCCCATATTGATATCATCTAAACCCAATGGATGTACACTCATGTACCACCCTATTATATTTTATTACTCATGATACCATTATTTTTACCTCATTAATCACAATCTCATATTCCCCAACACCATCCATGTTTCACATTCATATTAATCACCTTCATCCAAAAGAACCCTCGACCTTCCTCTTCAAATTCATGAATTTTGCCTATAACATGGTATATTATAAAATCACCTACAAAATTTGGCATCATCTCAAAAATTAGAACCATCTACTCATGATATCACTATTCTATATCCATCCACCTTGGATCATAATTAGATGACACAGAAAAAATCATACTCAAGGTGATGAGGTATTGTCATCCTACCATTTTTTACATCAAAAGTATATCTTTGTTACCCAAGAACATACGATCAGAGTTTATTATTTATGTTAATAAAAGGAATCTATATTACTATAACATATCCCCAGTATGACCTCTTATTGGATAATATCATGTAAATTCGCTATCAATGCCTTCCATGTTCAAAACATCTAATGTTTCTCCTTTTATTTATCCCATAATAAATAAAACCGAATGTGCTTCAATATCATTACCCTAATCATTGACCAATGATTCATATATTTATGGAACTAAAATTTTTGTTCTAACAACTCCCTTGGGTTATCCCCATCTATAACATCTCAACATCAAAATGGGAAAATGTATCATTTCTTAATCCAAGTACCCACTTATTGGTATCTCACTCTATATCTCTAGGAACTAGGTTCTTCCCCCAAAAACATAATCCACATCCCATATAATTCACAAGTAATTGAAAAAAACATTATCCAATCCTATGCATGACATAGAAATTAGTTTACCAAGAAACCCATTCCACTATCCCTTACATACATATCTTACATCACATTCCACACACCACCTACTAATTCACATTGGGTATCCATGTATGAGACTACCCTATAATGGATCGCGATCTCAATATGATTCTTCGTAGACCTCCAAATATGGAATCCACCTACTCTAGGATCACATTCTCAAACACACAATAAAAAAATAAACAAACAAAAAAATATAATTCTTAGATGATCATTGTTGAGTATACCATATCCTGATGGCTTGGTTATATATAATTCCACCACTAAGGTATGTAGGAGAAGATTTAATAGGGTTTTACAAACTCTATAAATAAAGAATCATATTTTCACAATCAACCCCAAGGGATTTGATAGATGGATTAAAATTCCTAAAATAACACAAAAAAGGCCAATATAGATCCCTTATTAAAGGTATTATATACTCATTATTAGGTAGCATATTTCTCTAGATCCAGTTGAACTGTTATCAGAGAAACATATTTTGCGGTCTAGCTGAATATATTACCACCAAAGTGTTATACGGTAAAAAACAATATAAAATGTAATTAGATTTTAAAAACTAAACCAACTTGTTAGTCATATAAAATCAAACACATATAGTTTTATTTAATGTGAATCCAATGCTTAAAAAATGATTCATGAAGAACACCATATTCCAAGGGGCCAATAACCAAATACCATAATGAACCATTAATATAAAAAATAAAAGTTCATCACACTATGTGAAATAAAATAACCATAACATCATTACCAAATAAATTCAATTCCAATACCATGGTTACCTAAAATTCATATTGAAAAAGGTTTTTGTGACACACTATTATGATATCCATAATGAAACCATGACACATTCCTATATCACCTACTCATCATTAGCCTAAAATAGTGAGATAAATGGAAAAAATAATGAACTCTATGATATCAGTCACAATAAGTCCATGAAAACACCTTTTAATGTCCTCCCCTAGATTGTTGCTACTTTTTAGTGCCTATACTAGAGGATCAGTCTATGGGATCTCAGGAATGCCTCCTAATAATCGAGAAGATTTTGACGAGTTTTGGGGGGACTGGGCTAGATTTATGGGGAAACTACTCACGCATATCAAAGTAAAAAATAATAGTAAAATAAATCAATAATTAATAATTATGATAAAATATACTCATAGGATGTAATAAATATATCTATAAATAAAAAAACTCATGTAGAAGCATGTAGTCATATAGAATCATAGTCCTTCCAACACACAACAATCACCACACACCATGAAGATTAGATATAAAAAATAAATGAATGAATAAAATGAAAATAATCCTATAATAAATAACTATGAATCAAAAATATTAACATTCATTCTCATATGAGTTATATTTCTTGATCATGAAATCCAAGAATTTTTTAAACAAAAACCTACAATTAGTGAGATCTTCTCTAGTTCCCAAGTATCATTTCCACCTAGGAAGCATATGAGTTTTATGTAGCAGGGATTCAATAATTTTGTACAACAAAAAACTAGTAATTAAGTTTATATTTTCATGTAGAATTCCCCTATAATAATTTTTATTCAACATTATAGTGTAAATAAATAACCAGCACTGATCCTTGTGTTTTTTCATCTAACTTAGGATCAACCAAAACATGTTTCAACTTGTAAAAGAGTTCCTTGGAGAATTTCACAGAACAATTCCAATGAATATAACCACCTATAACACGTGTCTAACCACACCCTACTATAAAAAATAATCCATAAAATTATGGAGTTCTGTGAAGGGAATATATCACTTAGAGCCATGGTTTTCCTCTCCCCTTCCAGGAATTCATCATCCAGAGCCAAGGAATACTATTCCAAAACATGGAATTTAAAAATAGGGGTTATCCAAATAGTAATCAATAATATGAATCTAGTGTGTGACCCTCCCCAAATAGGAATACAATCAACATGATCCATGTTTTACCGTTCTACAAATCCATCACCAAGATCCATGGGTGTGCCTCACCCTTACTAAGAAAATGTCTTCTAGAAAGTCAGAGGATTTTCTATTTTTTGGAAATGGTCACATAAAGAAAAATAGTAGACTATCACAATTTAGTAACCATAATTTTGGGGTGGTCCTATCTCCATCTTGGAAATCCTCCTCCATAATATCAAGGGATTAATCTTCCAAAAAATCATCACCTAGAGCCATGGAATACCTTATCGGTAATCACCATATTTGTGTCTAGGCGTATTGATATCCCAAACAAAAAAACACCTAATATGATTCTGATGGTGTAGTTAGACCTACTAGATATCACCTCACATGATTAAATGTGTGCAATTTCCCCTCATCAAGCATCACATTGTCTTGATCCATGAATATTTTATAATGACTCGAAGACAATCATATCTTGGTGGATGGTATGTCCCACCATTCTTCTCCTAGGAGGGTTTCTAAGGCTTTTAAAATAATGTGTCAAAATCAAACTCAAAAAATATATCCTTTTTGAATTTCATCGCTATCCCATTTATCTCATCCATCCAAATGGGAAGGTTATACCGAATGAATAATATCATTAATCAAATTTTGATGGGTTTAAACTCTTACCCCAACCTATACCGAAACCTAAAAATGATTTAACTAGTGCGTGTCTTTTCACTGTCTTAGTTGTAACTCCCCAAACCTACTTACCCGTAGTCAGTGTGTTATTACATAACATTACCAAGACCAAAAGAGATCATTTCTTGAATGAACGATTATTTTAGTAGCATTGGAAGTAATGGATTCATAAATACATTTTACATTAAATTTTTAAAAGGAGAAACTATAAAATTTTGTCTCCTTTGAACACACTCATATCTCTTAGCCAAATCTGGTAAGTAAATCATAATGTAATTCTTCACATCCAGGAAAAAACTAAAACATAATAAAGGGGTGACCTTAGATTCTCAGTAAGGATAAAAATATAACAAGCACTATCATATGAAAACATAAACATTTAAGGCAATGTATATGAAAAAAAGACATGAATTTTAAACTTAATCTTCAGCATAATATGAGAATGATAAGTCAAATAATCCAATTTACTTATTCCAATGGATATTCTACTAGTCTAGTAATCACATGTAATATCGGTAGCTAATTTCATAATGATGGAATGTGTAATTCCAGACATCATAACCACATAATCAAGGCTATGTTCGAAGACTAAAAATAGTAATTTTATCATGGACTTATTCCAAGACACTGGTTTGTATCATGAGATATACTGATGCATCAAGGATTTATAGTGATCCCCGCCCGTCACTTACTATGTCCAATGTATTCCTGATATGAAAAGGTTAAAATATAACATAAACATTCGTATTCACACTGGTATATAAAATGTTAATACTTTAACGCTAAACCATGAATGGTATAAGAATAGCACATACACATTCAAACATATCACAAAAAAATAAAAAAAATTATGGAATATTTTATGATAATAAATCAACTTCAAAAAAGAATAAAATCCAAAAATGATATTGACATAGATGAAATTAAAACTATTTGAGAGAAATATCACTTTCTATGTTGATATTATTTAAAAGTCAAATAATTATAAAAGAAAACATATATTTGGAAAATATTTTTATAATATTTTAAGGGAATATTCAAAGGTGTTATAATGACATAAAATACCCACACCCACCGTATATTTTAAAAAACATGCATTCCTTAATTTGATGAAAAGTTTATAAAGTACCTTGTTTTGAAAGTAACGGAAAAAAAACATTCAAACCATTTTATAAAAAGTAAAACAATGGAAAAAGAGACTTTAACCATTAGTCTAGTAAATAATAAAAATGTTTTTAAATATATTTTTAAGAAACAGAAATGTAGATTATAAAGAGGTCCTAGTAGATACTCACGTACAAACAACCTCAAATAATAAAGAGATTGTAAAATTAACACTTACCTTGTACTTTTCCTTAGTCGATGGAATGTTAACATCCTATATAATTGTGAAATATTTTTTTTATTTTTCAAGAACCACAGACATAAATATGATATCATATATGATCTTCTAATATTTTATTGTTAATGATATTTGGGTAGTATCATTGTTTTGGATGTTAACTGATTCATTTTCCATTATATGTTTTGTAACGTAAGTAATGTTTATTATGAATATGATGTATTTAATTCATATAATTAATAAACTAAGTTATTAAACCTTATTTTTAATCATCAAATGAAAATTATTCTTGAATAGTAGCGATGGGGAATGAAATCTCATCGCGTCGTGGAGACGGTACGCCGTACATATGCACGAGCGACAATATCGTTCTTTTAGTAGTGAAATCACATGTAATTGGATCACATATTATATATAAAAATAATAAAAAATTTATATTTATTATTTACATTATTTAGAATAATTATTATACCCATCCATATAATGAAGTGTTGAATAACAAACTACACCACGATGTGGAGATGATAATCCATACGTACGCCCATATGGTGATTTTTTCATTCATAGGATGGATATAATAACAAATATGGTGGTTTCATATTTATAATAACATATAAATATGTAGAAGGAACTAGAGTTATTATTTTAGTATGGAAACAACAAATAATGATGGAGTGGAGGAAGAAATGAACTTTGAAAGAGGTGATGAAATAATTACCACTTCTTCAGGTGCTTCCTTTTGATTTGAACAAAACAGATATTTAAGTTGGACTTCAGATCACAGTAAGGCCCCTTGGATTAAGTGAGTATAGTTTTGAGAAGATTTTATTAGGGTTTTTTGGATCCAAATGGATTTGGTTGTGTGAATTTAAGAGAAGGGGAAATACCCTTTTATAAGAGATGCGAGGGTCACTTTAGGAAAATCAAGATATATTAATTTATTATAATGTCATTTTCATTTTATAATGGATCCAAAGAACCTTTTTTCAAGGATAAGGTGGGTATGGGTATAAATATTTTCATCCAATAGGTTTTAGGCAAGTTTAGGTCACCATATTAACCTTATGTTTTAGATTTAATTTTTAGTTAAATAGTTTAACTTTTACCAAGTCTTCTTGTATTATTACAATATATGGTTAATAAACATAAAATAAAATTATAAAAGAACCTAAAGTGGTTCATTAATGAAATATATACCATTATATAAGTACTTTTTTGAATCTTATATTATTAGTTCTGTTATATAATTAAATTTTATTTTATTTTTTTCAAATACTCAATTTTTTCAATTTTTATAGTATTTGACATTTGGTTCATGTGAAATTCATAAATACATGATTAATTAAATAAAATTATTTTAATCAACCATAAAAAGTCCTATTAACCTATAAAATTCATGTAATGCATCAAAAGTACCAACTCAATTTTATTTTAATATTTATAACATCAATTTTTTTAATATTTCATTAATATGGTAATTGACCCATCATCATTGTGTCATAAATAAATTTAATTATTTAATACAGAAAAATTATAAATAAAATACCATGATGTAGGTAATACATTTAGATTTCTAATTTATATTTATATTCGAATTTATCTAATGTATAAACCTATATTAAGAAGTTTTTGTTATTAAAATGTTAATTTAGTACTTTGAAATCATCTTTAAATAAAATATAAATAATGTCCTAATCAAATCCATGTGGATAAAAAAGAATCATATTTTTTTCATAAGGTTGATTTTGGTCAAAATAAACATATCCAATAGAATTATGAAGTGTGTTTTTTTAATTATATTACCATTTTTATCATTAATTACACTATTTACTTTTAATGATGGTAAATAAAATTTAAAAGTTTCTATTCAAAAAATAATAATTTTATTCATATTGAACCACCTATTAGTTACTGATTTCAATTTTGACTCCCAGATTTTTCAAATTCAATTTACAGAAGCAGTAAAATTACATTTCATGAAAATTAACAAATGTTCCTAGAAGGTGGGTAAAATCCATTAAATAGTTCAATAAAATTTTATACATCTAATCTGATTATAAAATGACCTGAAGGAATTAAATTTTACTTATATAGGCACAATGTATCAATTTTAAAAAAATAAATTTAAATAAAATAAATTATTATGTAATTAAAATGTCAGTTTTAAACAATAACGCAGTGTTATTCACTATTCATCAAAAATTTAATGTTTACTAAAAAAATACATAAATATCACCCTATGATAATTTAGATAATTTGAATCCAAAAATTAATTGAATTTTGAAAAATAAAATTTAAAAAATTTAAAAACTAGGTTTTACTATTCATAGAGGCTAGCATGATTGGTCATTGTGTGCTAGAACTCAAAGTTCTATACAACCCAAACTATTGTCTTATTCAAAGAGAAGTGTACCATGGAAGATTGGGGTGTTACATTCTTCCCTAATTAATATAATTTCTTCCTTGAAAGTTCAAGAATAGTACCACATAAAATGATTCTGGTGGTTCTTTATCATAAGTATCTCAGGATCCCACATTTCAACTTCTATTTTATGGTTTATCCAAAGTCCTTTTCCCAAAAGAGTCATCCTATTTCTCAACAATTTGTATCGGGTATCAAGAATATTGATAGACTCTAAACATTAACATATATCGTGTTCCAATTATAATTCACCAAAGGTGAGTACATGCGTTGGGTCAAACTTGTATTTTCCCAATAGTGATATGTGGAGTAGATCATGAACTTTGAAGAGACTTGGCAGCATTTCCAAAGCGTAATCTACAACTTCAACTCCATCAATAATTTAAAAGGGATGTACTTGAGACTTAATTTACCCTTCTTACCAAATTGCATAACACCTTTCCTTGGAGATACCATCAAGAAAACATGTAATCCTACTTGAAATTCCAAATCATTCCTTCGTTTATCAGTATAGCACTTTTTAATACATTGAACTGATTTGATCTGGGTTTAGATAATCTTCTCATTTTCAATTGTTTCCTCAACAAGTTCGGGGCCAATGAGTTTTCTTACACCTACATCATTCTAACATGTTGGTGTGCGACATATAATTCCATATAATTCTTCATATGGTTCCATATGAATAATTGAATAGAAGTTATTATTATAGGAAATATTTTCTAGAGGTAAATAGTTATCCCATGCACCTTGAATGTCAAGTGACAAGATCTCAACATGTCTTCTAATGATTGAATAGTCAGTTCTGATTGTCCATAAGTTTGAGGGAGGTATTCAGTGCCTAAACGATGTTTAATATCTAGGGATTTATGATGAGTTTTCCAAAATCTTGATTTAAAATAGGGATCATGATTATAAAAATAGACAGAAGTACACCATTAAGTATTACAACGTCACTAATATATAGTCCTTTTAAACATTCAAGTGGTAAATCTTTTCATATAGCACAAAAATGTGCTGACTTGGTATAAAGATCAACAATGACCCATATTGCATCATTCTTTCTAGTTTCCTTTGGTTGCCCCATGACAAATTCCATCGTAATATCTTCCCATTTTCACTCTGGTATAGCGAGAGGTTTCATGAATCCTCCAAGATATTGTCTTCTAGCCTTCATCTATTGAAAAAACATACTCCGTGACACATAATCATCAATCTCCCACTTCATATTTTCGTAAAACAAATGTTCCATAAAATATCTAGATATCATAGTGCTACCAGAGTGTATAAGGAAAATAGAGAAATGAGAATCCTCAAATAATTGTCTTTTTAGATCAGATATATCGAGAACACAAATAATCCTCTCAAAATTAAAAATTCCATCATCATATATGAATTCAATCAATCTCCCATTGTCCGCAGCTTTATTTTTCTTTTGAAACTCCTCATCAATTGTCTGAGAAGAGTTTACCCTTTCTAGTAACGATGGATTGAAAATAACTTGAGAATTTATAAATGTTTCATCATCCATGATTATTCCCATATCCATAATAACTAGACCCATGAAGATATGATCCCTATCCACTCTCACATTGTTCCTAAATCCTTGATCCTTTCTATTCAAAGCATGTGCCACCTTATTTTCCCTCCTATGGTGTTTGTGTATTGTGAAATAATAATCCTGGTGTAGTTTGATCCATCACCTTTGCCTCATGTCAAGTTATTTCTGTGAGAAAATATACTTAAAACTCATTTTATTGTTATATATTTCATATTTTATCCATAGAGATAGTGTCTCCATAACTTCAAAGCAATGGTTACAGCTTCTAACTCAAGATTAGAAGTGGGATAGTTTTGTTCATGAATTTTTAGCTTCCTTGATGCATAAAAAGTATCTCTACCATTGTTCATAATGACACAACCATGTACTTTCTATGAAGTATCACTATAAATAACAAACCCATCCTTCCCTGATGGTAGAGTCAAGATAAGAACATTTTTTAAATTTCTCGTTATTTATTCAAAACATTCATCAGACACTTTTTCCAAAAATATTTAACCCCTTTACATGCGATCTAGATTAATGTGTTATCCAATAGGGAAATATTCTAGACGAAACACTGATAATACCCAACTAAACCAATAATAATCCTTACCGAAGTTATACTCGCCAGTACTAGAAATTCATATATTTCCCATTTCATGCAAGGATCAATAGATATTCCATCCTTAGATAAAATATTTCCATGAAAAGAAATATCATGAATCCAGAATTCACACATGGTAAACGTCCCATTTTATTCATTTTTATGAGTTTTAAGAATTGTGCGCAAGTGTCTTCCATGAACTTCTTCTCTTTTGGATTATACTAAGATATCATCAATAAATACCACTAAAAATTGTTAATGATATTCCTTGAATACACTATTCATTATATCGATTAAGATAGATGGTTCATTAGTCAGTCCAAAAGGCATTACAGTAAACATGTAATTCCCATACCTGGTAGGAAATACTATCTTTGGAATGTCTTCATTCGTCAAACGCAACTGATGATATACATATAGACGGTCAATCATTGACAATATTGATCTCTATGAAGTTTAACAAATAAATCATCAATGCGAGGTAGGGGATACTAGTTCTTTATAGTTATAGCATTGATATCTCTATAGTCAATGCACAACCACATAGATCCATATTTTTATAAAACAAAAAGAACATAGGATACCCATGGAGATACACTAGAGAAAATAAATCTTTTATTACTCAATTCCTTTAATTTTTTCTTTACTTACACTAATTCCACAATTGATATTCTATAAGGGGTCTCGAATACGGGCCTTGAACTAGAAATTATGTTAAAGGAAATCTCAATTTCTCATTCTAGAGGATGTCGAGGTAAATCCTCTAGAAACACATCAATATATTCTTTAACAATAGTTGTATCATATATTTGAACATTCCTTTCCTCACCAATAGTTATTTCACTTTCTTCTTCCCCTATAACTGAAATTAGTAGAGCTATTGTGGGTAGTTCTAGATGAGAATAAGATGGTTATGATTCTTCTCTAATGATAAGGTATTAATCATCATAATAAAAAATGGAAACCTCTTTCTTTTTACAATAGTTTTTAGAATTATATTAAAAAAACAAATATATGTAGAGTATTGTATCAAATTCAATCATGGGTGTGATGATGAGATCAACAAATAAAGCATGTTTTTATGCCATAATGTTAACTGATTCACAATATTTTTTGAAATGACACTTCCCTAAGGAGTTTTGACTGGAAATTACCTTTTTATGTCTAATTGGAAATATCCAATTATCATGGAATACTTGGAAGATATTAAAGAATGCAATTATCCAGAATCGAATAAAGCATTGACTAAATTTTATGAAACTATTAATGTACTTGCCACCACATCATTTAGATCTTCATCCTCTATAGTTGTGATAACATAATCTTGGCCTTTCTCCCTTGGTCTTTTATGAGTTAAGTTTATTTGATTCTTAAGAATTTAATTTTCATAATTCCCCATTTCCTTACAGTTATAGCATTCAACATTGACAACCTCTTTCTTCCACTTATATTCACGACCATGGTTGATTTTTTCTCCACACATGTAATAGACTCTCACTCCCTTTAGGAAAGTATCGGGGTGTTCCTTCCCATATTTACTACATGATATAAATTTAAATTTTCCTTTCTTACCCTTATTTACATTTATAGAGTGTTTTGTAGATATCTTCTTCACTTTCTTTTCTTTAAAGTGGTAAGACCTAGAAAATTCATATTTTGTCTTGATGGCACATGAGACTATATTTTCGTATGATGATGAGGATTTTGACACTAGTGATCAATGGATAAATGGTTTTAACCAATAAAATAATCGATCAATCTTACTTATTGGGTTATGTATATAATTTGCAGCATACCTTACTAAACTTGTAATGTTAGCCTCATACTTTGTGACATTCTCATCCTCCTTTGGCCTCAGACTCAAAAATTCTCTTTCTATTTCTTCTTAATGTTCATTAAGAAAATATTTTTCTATGAAAATATCATTAAACTCCATATATTCCACATTTTATACATCATCATCCTTCTTTTTGTTTTGAATTAATAACCACTATTGATTTGAAAATCCTGTTTGACGATAAACTACCATGACAACTTTTTACTTTTCGATACTCCCCAAAGCATGCAATATTTTCTCTAAGGAACTTATCCATTTTTAATCTAAAACTAGATTTTCAGTCCCCTTGAATGTTGGTTGTTGTTTCCACATTGAGCGTTCTATCATTTAAACTCCACATTGTGGATCAGGGTGCTCCATACGAGTAATGTTTTTATTCATAACCAGAGTGATTTGTTTCAGTTTGGTTATAAGCTATTCAGCACCAGTTGCATCACTAGCTCCACTATAATTACCTTGGGTAGGAGGGGAATTCCTACATGGATTATGTGTGTTGGTACGTTCTCCATTCCTTCCACTATACACCATTTCGAGAAAATTTCATACACTAGAATAATTTATGAATCACAATACATAATTCAAAACTAGTAAAATATCTAAATAAAAGTGAAAATTTTATGCATATAATCCATAATAATAATAAAAATTCTTTTATTAAGTTTTTAATCTTAGATAATTCATAATGGAATGTATGGAAATTTTGAATTATCCTAAGCATATCCCCTGGGAGTGTCTTAACCAATAGTGTAGCATGGACCATTGTTGTGCACCAGTTCTCGTTCGAGTATAGCTCAAAGTGTTGTTTTCGGGTTTTACCCCTAGGTACATCTAGTCCAAATCCACCTCTACCTTTTTGTATCTCGAACAGGATGTATTGCTGGGAAAATTGGAAAAATCTCTACATTACCAAATTTTAGAAAGTTTTTCAATACAAATCATCAAATTCTATCTTAGGGTAATGTTCTCTAATCAGAGTTTTTCTAAATATAGTTTCCAAGGATTGTACTAAACTTCCTCTAATACCAAATATAATTCCCCAACCCTATTTACCGTGATTAGGTGCACTATTACATAACATTTTCATGATCACAAGAGATCAAGTCTTGAAAGATCGATTTTTTAGTATCCTTGGAAGTACTAGATACAAACATATGTTTTACAATACATTATGAAATGGAAAGACTACAACATTGTGACTCCTTTGAACACACTCGTCTACCTTATCCTATTCCTCTAGGACAATCATAAAATACGTCTTCACATCTTGGAAAAAATAAAACATAAGAAAAGGGTGAGCTCAGATTTTCAATACGGATAAAAATGTAACAAAAACTATTATAAAAAACATAAACATTTAAATAAATGTGTAAGACTAAAACAAAATCCTTTTAAACTTAAACATCAACATAATATGGAAAAAATAATTCTTATAATTCAATTTAATTGTTCCCATGTATATTATACTAGTCTAATAATCACATGTAATATCAATAGCTAATTTCATAATTATGGAATGCATAATGCCAGACATCATAACCACATAGTCAAGGCTTCGTGCCAAGAAAACAAATAATAATTTTTCAAGGCCTTGTACCATGACACTAGTTTGTCTCATGAGACCTACCGATGCATCAAGGGGATATAACAAGCCCTGCTCGTCACTTACTACGTCCAATGCATTCCTCATTTTAAAATATTGAAACATAACATAAACATTCGTATTAAAACTAGCATAGAAAATGTTAATAAATTAACCATAAACCATGAATGATATAAAAATATCACATCCAAAGTCAAAGAAATCACAAAAAATTCAATACAAAAAGGAATATTGTATCATTATAAATCAACTTCAAACATGTGTACTTTCCAAAAAAGGATCTTGACATAGATGAAATCAAATCTATTTGAAAGAAATACATATTTCAATTTAAAATATTTAAAATTCACGTAATTATAAAAGGAAACATTTTTATTGAAAATATTTTTACATGATTGTACGTGAATCTTCTAATGTTTTATAATGATCGAAAATAGCTTCCCTGACTTTATAAGTTAAAAACATTCTTCCCTTAATTTTTAGAAATTGACATAAAGTACCTTATTTGGAAAGGGTTTGAAATATTCCTTTCAAAACATGTCATAAAAACAAAAAAAAAGGTATAAATGAATTTAAACCACACTCAAGACAATAGTAAAAATGTTTTGAAATATATTTTTAAGAAACACATATGTGGATGATAAAGAGGTCCTATTATATACTCCCGAATAAACTACCATGAATAATAAAGAGATTCTAAAATCAACATGTACCTTGTAATTTTCCTTATTCGAGGGAACATTATCCTCCTTCATAATGGTAAAATATTAATTATTAAATTATTCAAGAACCACATAATTAAATATTATGTCATATATGATCATATAATATTTATTTGTTAATGATTTTTGAGTAATACCATTGTTTTTTGTGTTAACTGATTCGTTTTCCTTTATATGTTTTTTTACGTCATTCATGTTTGTTATGGATCAGATGTATTTTTTTATATACATAGTGATATTAAGTTCTTAAACATTACATTTAATCATTGTATGAAAATTATTCCAGAATGGTTATTATGGCGAATGAAATCTCATCTTGTGGTGGAGATGGTAAGTTGTATGTACGCCTGAGTGACCATATAATTATATTAGTGGCGAAACCATATCTAATTATATGTTATATTATATATGAATAATCAATATCATGTTATATTAATTATTTATATTAGTTATAATCATTATTATACTGTTGACTATCTTTTCCTTCATAGAGTCTAATGAATGAAAAGGGAAATACCTTAAACACAAAGGGATTCATCCTTTATAGAAACATCAAAAATTGACAAAGGCATGAACATGGATTTCTTTATGAATGGGCCATAAAAGTTCCATGATGGTCATGCAGGTATACCTGCGCGCCACATTTGGGGCATGCAGGTGACTTGTGCACCCTATTTGATTTTCACCCAAGTTATTCAGTAGCTTATAAATACCCCTCGTGGGCCCCCATTTCAAAGATGAAAAATCCAGAAACTCAGATTTCATCTCTAGGAAACCTAGTCTCTTCTTGATGTCTTCTGAACACTTATAAGGTAATTTCCTACCTATAATGGAAGATCTAAAGAGGGTAACAAGGCCTAACTCTTGAAATTCATTAACACCTGCACACCTATGTATCTAACCCTTAAGGGAAATGGTCACACTTGTGCACCACCTTATCCCTTCAACAGAACCTGTTCACCACCCTTTTGAAAAACTTTAGGGATAATACTAAGGGCTTGAGCCAAGTCTCACCCAATTATTACCCCATTGGTTAATAGGCATGCAAGTACACCTGTGCCGCACATGTCTACTTGCACGCCCAAGACCAGTGTGTCCAAAACAGGACCTGTGCGCCTACCGTCTTTTTGGTGTCCCTCATGTCTATTAATCTCTTTTCTTAAAATCCACATCTTCTCTTTAGGATTTATCCTTTAGAACCCTCTTCCAAGCCATTTATGGCATGATTCATTGGTTGTATTCCTTATCTGAATGGAATTCTATGGAACATCTCTCAAAACCTAGTGATTTACATATCTTCATGTCACTAAGGTGAGAGATTTCATTCATTCCACCTCATCCTTTAAGATGAGAAGATATTTAACATGGGCCTCTTTTTTAGGAGTAATCCATAGTCCACGTTCATTTAACTTGGTCCTTCTTTTCAAGAGTTATCCCCAATCCAAGTTCTCAAAACTTGGGCCTCCTTTTTAAGAGTAAGCCCCTTTCCATGTTCTCTTAACCTAGGCCTTCTTTTCAGGAGTGAGCCCCTATCCATGTTCTCTTAACCTAGGCCTCCTTTTCAGGAGTATTCCCTAGTCCATGTTCTCTAAACCTGGGCCATCTTTTCTTGAGTAAGCCCTAGTCCAATTTCCCTTAACCTGGGACTTCTTTTTAAGAGTAAGCCCTAGTCCTTGTTCTCTTATCCTGGACCTCCTTTTCAAGAGTAATCCCCAGTCCAAGTTCTCTTAACATGTGCCTTAATTTTAGATGTAAGCCTCAATCCATGTTCCCTTACCTGGGCCTCCTTTTCAGGGGTAATCCCCATGTTCCCAAATGTGGGCATCCTACTCAGGAGTAAGCCCCAAATTCCCAATTCCCTTAACCTGGGCGTCCTCTTTAAGAGTAAGCCTCAATCATATTTCCCTTTAACCTAGGTCTCCTTCACATGATTAAGTCCCAATCATAATTTATTTTAACCAGTATTAATTTATTTTGATTTTGACTTCTTTCTTAGGAAGAAAACACAATCATAAATCCACCCTAATTTTGGAATCCTTCTCAATATTATGTCCTAAGTTATGTATCCAAATCTCTATAAAGCAGATATACCATTATGGACCTTGTTCCCGGGTTTCTTCCCTAAAGTAATTCCCAATCCTCATCTATCTTGGTCAGTAATAAATATATAATCCCCATATTATTTCTTATGATTGCATATTTCGTGGCACAATCATCACAGTTTACTGATACCTCTTGTTTCTCACACCGAGAATGACTCACGTGAGCTTAGACTGTAAAAGTAATTGTGACATATTTTCTTTGGGACATCAACCATGAATAAAAATCATACTTATTCACTCGAACTACATGGTTTCTGATTCCTTTTCTAAAAAGGATACATAGGTAGACCATCTGTGGGTATGATCCCAACTCTAGAATAATCCATGTACTTATGAACGACAATAAACTTCAAGTGCCCCACTAAGTGCATCTAAACCAGTTTGGTTATCATAATGACCAAGAGGTCTCTATATAATGTATTAAAGGATACCATTGGCTATGAATCTATAATAAAAACAGATGATCCTCTATCGATGAAGAACCCCAAGTACATATAAAATATTCTCTAAATCTCATACATATCAATCATTGATTGTTAGATCTAAAGGAATGCTCATTTTTATACTTGGAAATTTAATAAGGATTCATGAACATAAATTATATCTATAAAGATTGTCCTAGAGTAGACAATAATTCCCCCCAAAAAAGGTGTGATGAGTCCGAACTCCCATCCTCGTGACCAATGCAAATTCTTAAGCCTCATCGGTTCATGACTAATGAGCACATCCTTTTGAAAGTAGGTCCAAATGGATATAGAATAATTGGATGTTTTCGATTCTACGAAAAAACACTTTAGAAAATGATTAGAATGTTTGAAACTTAAACAAACAAGGTCATCCCCATTTCTAGAGGGAACAAAAAATGGTGAACCCAACGTTAATCCTTAACCAAGTTAAAATGATGTTTTACTTATTTGTTGGGCCCCTACATAAACTCAATGAGAGGGACAAAAAAACAATCAATAACACATGTGCTCATCAAAAATATGTAGTGTCCAAACTTATCTTGATTACGTCTTTTATATCAAAAAGGAACTCTTTTCCAAGATCTTCTATGTTACAGAAATGGATTCTCTAAAGTTCACATCTGTGAATGCCTCTCCTGTGAATTCCTCTGCTGCTACTCTTTCCAGATCATCGTTCATTATGAGGAAGAAATCACCTAATCAGAGTCTTTAATGTTGGGTATCAAATGAACTGGTTAATTAATACCATCAACACGATACCTTTCCGACTCTGGAGGCCGCTCGACAATCCATCCATGTCAATAATTCACCCTGGTTTTCCGGACAGCGACGACTAGTGATCAAGATGTAAATAGTTTCAACCACCGTCTCCAAAAATTTCTGGTTGTTATATTTGAAACACAATCACCAGTCCCTCTCATATTATGAGGAGGTGAATGAGAAGGTCACTCAAGAACATAATTCAAGGAGACATGAGTCCTTCCCGAGGGCTCCCATCAACAATCGCTGCTAGACTCATGTAGCAGTGCGCCCTCAACATGATGAGGGTATCGCCTTCAGGGGTTCCGCTTAGGTTCCTCAGACCCGAGTCCACAAGACGAACCTCCAGAGGCAAAATATGTTCAACAGGGAGCATGTTCTTATTTCTTCCCCCACCGGAGAAGTTCATCAATCCAACTTGATGGAAAATAACGAGCGGGCATATACACCCTTCTGTCCTGATGTTGTTTCCCAACAAACTTGTCTGGATGCAACATTCCAATCCCTCTATAAAATTCCGCCAGAGTATTATATGCAAGAATATACCCCTGTTTATAACTCATTAGTTAGTCAGCAGGCTCATCTAACTACAATCAAAGAAGTTCACCAATCCAATATGGTGGGAACTAATAAGCAGCAACAAAAACTTGTTTGCAATCAAAAATTCTGTCAGTAGTTTCATCTACCAGTATTGAAGGAAAATAATCAACTATACATGATGAGGAATACACAACAAGAACACACAACTGCCAATATTCATCAAGCCTACCAACAGTCTCGTTTGGTAGCATTGGGATAAGTCAGTCGGAAGGCCCCAATGAAACATTTGGTGCAGGTTCAACTCTTTGTACCCACATGTGAGTACTATTAGAATTCACTGATAGGAAAAGGAGGACAAGAGAAGAAATAAACACCAACTCCAAGCACGGAATGGACGTATATTCCAGTTCCGGCAGCTGAAGTCACCAAACACATTTTGACAATGCTGAAAGAGAAGAAGCAAATCCCAGCTCATATTCTAGATGCCTGTTAGAATATTATAATACCTTCGGCAGCATCACAGGAAATGAAATAAAATTATATCCCTACTAGTGGAGTGACACATCAATATATCACTCTAGAATAGACACACACCTCTATTCTGGTCCAAGAGTGTTGTGGGGCATACTCCCCCATATCATACGGACAACCAAGTCAGGCACATACACCTGATTTTAGTGGAGATAATTAGACTAACCTGACTATTTATCCGGAGAAGGCACATACATCTACCCATAATAACCAATTTTGTAAAAAAGTTGTTCCTAAGGTGTGTAAGAAGGCGTCTAAGAAAATGACCCATCCATCACATCCACAAAATCAAGCGCCAATCTGTAATGAGGCCTTTCTCGATGCTAGAGTTCTTGATGCACTTAGACAATTATTTGTTGCAACTCAAGATTCTACTCTCTCATTTCCCAATAGTGGGAACATTAATTCTGAAGGCCTTCATCAGAAACATCCTCATGAAATCTTTCTTCATGACAGTTCGGTCGATCTCAAGGATTCGTCATTAGATAAGAGGCATAAGAACCCTCTGTGTGGCCAGATGATCATGGAGCAAAAGGTTTCATCATTTTTTGTAACCCACCATGGTGGTCCTCCCCATGATTATGAATTTAGCTATGAAATCCCTCTCCACAGTAGTAATTCACATTGTCTATAAAATTTTTCAAAATACTATGTAGTAATGAGAAAACCCTCTTATCTTGAGGCACTTGTGAATGGGAAGCCAGTCATGTCTGCTGCTTTACCACTAGTAGGTGAAATACTTTCACAATCCGAAGATATCTCAGGGTGTAGGTCATTCTCTGAACCACTCCTGGGTCATTCATCTTCTAGTCTGGTAAATGAATTCTCTACCAATCTTGTTGAATCTGATAAAGTAACAAGGAAGCACCAGCTCTAGTATAATAAAGTAGAAGAATATTCATTGAATGATAAATAGGGAGTGCTGAATATGAAAAAACAACTGAAAAAAAGTGAAGTGCCATTTATGTTTTGGCCTTTTTCTGGCCCTTAGTATGACATTCCAGAAATGTTTACGGAAGATTGTATTCACGACATTCGACTCAACATGTGGAAAACTCTTTGTCAATTGAAAAAGAAAATATTATATTATTATGAATATGAAAATCATGTCAGGATAATAGAAGGGTTACAACACCAAATTGATTTGGCCTCTCTCCCAGTTTCTAAATATCCGAAGTCTGAAAAGCAGTAGAGAGAACATCATTGTTCATGCCTTGGCACACTAAAAATGCTGCATTAGTTAATTGGCAATGCCCCATCTGATATTCATATCAGGGGATGGGGTGTTCATGGATCACTACATTTCATGGTACTCTCCAGTCAACAAAGCCTGCCGAAAATGGTCCCATGCAATGTTATTTCCCATGGCCGGCCACTGCCAATTGGCTTTGTTTGTAATCAAAGGCTTTCTCAGGAACATGCCTCAACTAGTTCTTCTCAATGTCAGGCATACTGATAAAAAGTTGTCAAATTTTTCTTGTATTAGGAAAATGATAATATCGAACATGCTTCTCATTTAGAGTGTTCACATCATCATGTGACAGAAGTGTCAGAAATCATCCAACGGACTATTGAGCCAGGTGATTTGAGTGGTTATAGGTTGATGCATCCGGCCAATTTGCATACTAAAGTCAGCATGATCAGGATAGATTTTAAGAAAGTCTCAGATGTAGCAACTCAAGAACCACCCCAGGTTACCAGACTGGGCAATCTTTTAGCCGAACCCTCGAAATCAACAAATAGGATTCGAGGAGTTGAGTAGGAACAAAAGGAATAGCCCCAGTCCACAGGAATGGGGAATTTTTCAAATCCTCAATTTCTTCCTCATAGAAATTCAGTCTTTTCTCAATTAGGGAAGAATCCACAAGAGGAATGAAGAGCCAAATTATCAGGAGATTCCCTCCAAATTACGGTTCGCCAAGAAGTTATTGAGGGATCAAATCAACCAAAGGCAATGTCTCATCAAGTACATGGAGGAAGAAAATATCCTAGAAATGTAGACAGAAGGGATGCAATGATATATACATCAATTAATGTCATCAATTCCATTGTTGCTGATCCCCCAGATGAGGCTCACTCAGAGGGATCAGATGAAGAAGTTCTTACTCAAGAGGCTATGCACACAGAGTAAAATGAAGAAGGTGTGCGTACACGAAACCAAAGGCTTTCCAAGAATCTATGTATTCCATTAAGTAACCAACTTCAACCTCTATAAAAGGCATCCAACAAGGGGAATGTAATGAATCAGGTTACATTCCACCCTCCCTCTCGAGAAGTCCAATCACTCTCACTAGAGAAAAGATTTTCACAACAGAAGGAATAAATAAAGGAATTAAGGAGGTTGAATGCAGAACTATTTCAAGGTAGTATTCCTCCTAAGCGTGCAAGAGTCAGTCAGCCAAGGTAAATTTTTACAGCTACTGAGATGGATCAAGAGTATCCTTCTTTACCAGTACACCCTCACAATTCTAGTACTATGGGTCAGGCACAACAATAATTGGTGGTGCTACCATCCATTGCAGTACCAGCCACCACACCTGTCCAACCTCCAGTTATTGCACCTGCTCAGGTCCAAGCTCAACAGAATTTTTCTCAAAAGTTAATAAATACCATTGAGTCATTAACAGCTCGGTTGGAAGGTATAGAGGGAAAGCGTGAACAATTTTAACCAGAATAGAGAGCTTACCTTTAATGGGTTGACACAATTCGTCCCCCATCAAATTCTATAAGTACCACCTTCCTAATCATTAATGATTCGGGAGACCCAAAGAAACACTTAAAACATTTTGTTTCTCATTTTGATCCTATTATGGGAACCCCTCAACAAAAAGATGCAGCTAAGATCAGGTGTTTTGTATAGTCATTACAAGGGCCTTCTTTTGTCTGGTATACAAGCTTGCAATACCAGTCAATTACAGGGTGGGAGGATCTCCGTCAACGATTCCTTCGTCAATTCATCTCCACTCTTCCAAAGACAACAATTTTTAATTGTAAAAATTGTAAGAAAAGGGGGAATGAAAGAGTTTCATATTTCATTGCTTTCTGGAAGGGATTAAAAAATTCCCTAAGCATAACACTCCCTCCGGAAGAGATGTTGCCCATTGGTGTGGAAACTTTGTGTGATGAATTATGCACACCGTCGATCCCTGTGAAATAAACAAGAGGGTTTCGAGACCTTACTTTGATCGCTCAACAGATCTAAGAGTCTCTTATAATGACTAAGGATAAAACACGTGTAATTCCATTATCTCCAAGATGAAGAATGTGTAAATCATAGACTGCTATAATTACACTTAAACAAGCACATGTACCTACATCTACTTCAAAATCTCATCCTATCGAAGGGATCCACCTCCTGAGAGTCAACGACAGAGGCTGTTTTTTCATGATGATCAATGAAATCAAAGACTGAAACAATTCAAGGATTTGAAGAGAAACGTTTATTCTTTCCGAAATGAACAAGTTCCTGGTTACTTCATTTCGACTCTGGAAAATAATTTGGTTCAATTGTCAAGCCCCAAAAGTCCGAACAAGGAAGGAGATGAAGATCGTCCCAACTATTGCCCATTTCAGCAGATGTTGGGGAATCCCATTCAGGAGAGTTTTTTCTTCAAAGGCCTCCGGAAAAAAATGGTGGACTCAGGACAAGTCAAATTGAAAGGTTCTTCAGCTCAGGTAGCATGTGTTACTGCTACATATCCAAATGAAGAAGGAGAGTGTCAGGAAGTTAAAAACAAAAATGCACATAAATAAGATGATTGGATGGTCAGAAAAATGATCAACTGAACTCATGCCATTTTTCGAATGGAATTAAAGAAACCAATTGTGTCTTCTACTATGAATTCCACAAAAAAAAACCCTCCTCATAAGAGGGAAAATCCTCAAAGAAACGACATAATTCAAAGAAAGAGGAACAATCAGAAGATGACGAGATCGTGTCAAAGCCCTTGTTTCCTTTGACTCTAGAAGATTTTATGCCATCTACATATAATCCATGGGCACCGTCCCACCAAATGGAATAACCTAAATTAGATAATCAGGTAGAGTCTTCATTAGATGAAGAGTTGATCTTTGGTTCTGTTAACAAGATTCACTTAACAGATCCTTATGCCAGTTACAGTTTCGATCTTGATGAGCCTGAGTTACCTATATCAAACTGAGGAATTAGAGGGAGTTCCAGAGGTCTTGGATATAGTGGAAGACGTGGATATCCTAGAATCCACTATTTCAATTCTACCCCTGCTAGAACTATTTATGCAGTAGAAACTCCTGGTAGAGCCCTTCAGCAAACTCAACAGGAACAAGACAGTTCTTCCATGCATGAAAGATTCAGTCCTGGCACAATTATTCTGGAGGATCGGTTTGTGGATACACCTTCTTCCTCTTAACAACTAAATATACCTAGTCGGTCTAATCTTACAAATCCAGGAGTATTTCCAACTCCTACCCAGATACAAGAAGCATATACTTCCAAAGCATCAAATTTTAAGTCACCTGCGAAACCACAAGTTCCTGTTGGGAAATGCAGACCTTTGGATCAAAAATGTGATGTCTTTAATCATTTGTCCCATGTACTGGACAAGTTATCAATTATGTATTCCTTGAATTTATCAAAGGACCTTCGGGAGGCACACATTGAGGCTTTTTCATGTCCTTAGGAATTCGCAAATGAAATTTCTGCAGCTAAAGTCTACCATGTAGAGAATGATCCTGCAGAATGCCATGAAATGATATCATTTATAGATGAAGATGAAGATGATGTCATGCGTGGAAATATTAGACCATTTTACTTATTTGGCAAGGTCAATTATATAGACATCCAAAGATCATTGTTTTATAATGGTTCAGGAGTCAACCTCATCCCCACCTATACACTTCATCGATTGGGCCTCACTGAATCTTATTTATCTCATTCTACTTTGATGTTGCAATGATATGATAAAAATGAAAAGAACCTATGGGCGAGATCACACTCAGAACTCAGTTTGTAGATCTTGTGTCCAATTTATATTTCAAGGTTTTTAGACATGACATAGCCTTCAATATTTTTCTTGGATGACCTTGGCTACATCAACATGTAGTTGTCCCTTCATCATACCATCAATGTCTCAAATATTGTTTCAATGTTCAAATTTGGTCATTTTATGGTGATAAATCCCCATTCAAAACATGTGAATCTCAATTCATTGAGGCAGAATTCTATCACATGGAGGGTAAGGAGAAATCCACAACAAGGGAGGTTACAAAGTTAATGCACCATATGGTTTGGAAAAGATTCCAGCAAACCCATTCAGAAATGTTAGTAGAGATTATATGATTCTTATCAGTCAAATTGACATGAGAGAATCGAATCCAAAAACACTTATGGAAACTTCCATATTTTCAATTACAACAATCAAGCCAGACCACATGGATGAAATTGGTGATTCACCACGCAATGATGAAAGCTCAAATGGAGATGTCTTCATATCATCCGCTGAAATCCAGAAAGTCTATACATCACTAACCGGTCCAGAAGAAGTTATAGAAATGTCATAGGTAAATGATGATGTCGATTCTAAATCCATCGTCCCCTCATTATTACCCATGAAAGACCCTTAACTATCAATAGGGTCATAAATGGATTCTTCATCTTCAAGATGTTAAAATTTAAACATATCTTCTGATCATCGAAATTCTGCTTCATCATCTACTATGCATGTAGAAACAGAATAAATAACACATGATGAAGGAGAGGAGGAAGATCTCTGGGATGATCCTCCAACATTTGAAGAGGGTATCTCTACCACTATGGATGAACTCAGAGAAATAAATCTGGGTGCAGAAGAAGATCCACATCCCAGTTCAATTAGTGTGGCCATGACTCTTGAAGAGAAAGATATTTATATTTCATTTTTAAAGAAAAAATGAGATATATTTTCTTGGTACTATATAGAAATTCTAGGGCTTGATCCTGATGTTTCTACTCATCATTTGGGTTTTCCAGAAGAACATCGAGGTTTTAAGCAAGCCTCAAGAAGAACACACCCAACATATGAATCCAAAATTGATGTTGAAGTGGATAAGCTTATCAAATCTAACTTCTTTAGAGAATTTCAATATCCCAAATGGTTGGCTAATATTGTCCCTATAAAAAATAATAACAGACAAATTAGAGTTGGCATGGATTTTATTGATCTTAATCGGCATTTTCCTAAGGATAATTTTCCAGTTCCGATCACAAAAATCTTAATTGATGCAATAGCAGTCTATGAAGCACATTATTTCATAGATGGATATTACAAATATAATCAAATCCTAAGCGATCTAGAAGATGAAGAATCTATAGCCATTAGACCCCTCACGGTGTGTTATTCTATCGGGTAATGCTCTTTGGCATGAAGAATGCAGGTGCACCATATTAGCGTGATATGCATCGTATCTTCATACCCTTTTTAGGGAAATTTGTTGAATGTTTTGTGGACGATTTGGTGGTCAAATCCAGGAAAAGTTCTAATCACTTGGAGGATTTTCATGTCATATTGCACAAACTTTGGCAACATAATTTGAAGACGAACCCCATAAAATTTTACTTTGGGGTAACCTCGGGAAAATTTCTCAGCTCTTTTGTATGCCATTGTGGTATCGAAGTCGATCCTGAGAAGACAATGTCAATCCTTGGTATGTCACCTCCTAGAAATTTATAGGAATTGAGAAGAATTTAAGTACACTTATCCTATATTTGGCGTTTCATCACCAATTTGGCAGGAAAAAGTTGAACCTTCACCAATTTGATGAAGAAGGGAGTCACTTACTAGTGGGCTGAAGAATTTAAAGAGGCGTTCAATATTGTCAAGAAGTATCTCCTGAGCCCACCAGTATTAATGCCACATATTGAAGGAAGACCACTTATTCTTTATATGACAGTTTCAGAGTGATCATTGGGTGCCTTCCCTACCCAGAAGAATGATATTGGGAATGAAAACAAACTCTAGTATCTCACGTGGACTATGCTTTAAGCAGAAACCCAATATTCAAGTATTGAAAAGTGCTACCTAGAATTAATCTTTGCAGTTCAAAAGTTGAGACACTACCTGAAACTTCACGAGGTCCAATTGGTATCTTGGAATAACCCGCTGAAATTTATCCTTAGTCGTCGAATTATTACAGGACGTCTAGAAATGTGGTAATTTATTTGGCAGCAATTTGATATCTAGTATGTATCTTAAAAGGAAATAAAGGGCCATGATGATGCTGATTTCCTTGATGAACATCCTTCAGTAGAAGATACATCTTTAGATAGTGAACTTCTTAATGAATAAGTCTTATCTATTCAAGATAATCTTCAATCATGGGAAATGTACATTGATTGTGCTTCCAAAAATAAAACAGGGAAGAAAATGGAAGATCCTAAATTCAAAAAAGTTGGTTTAGGAATTGTACTTATTTCCCCAGAAAAGGAAGTGCTACTATATTTTTTTATATTATGGGAAGGCAATACAAATAATGAAGCAGAATACCAAGCTATCATCGCAAGATTGGAGTTGGCGCTTCAGGAATAAGTGAATCACTTAAAGGTGAAAGGTAATTCTGACCTGGTAAACAAACAAGTCAATGGGAATTATGCCATCAAAAAAGAAGAGTTAATACCTTTGTATGATTACATCAGAGAGTTAATGGAAAAATTTCCTTCAGAACCGACATTTTCTTATGTCCTGCGATCACAAAATGCACAAGCTGATGCACTGGCTAATATTTCCACAACTTTGGCAGATCCAAATCGGGACAAGACAATCATTAGTATTGCCCACCGTCGTCAAATTTCACCTTATGTTCAAACCCAAATAGAGGAAGTAAATGAAATTAGTCCCATTTCAGAACCATGTGGTCATACTATGGGATAGATGACACCTATCAAGGAATATCATCAAAATGGAACACTACCACCTGATAGAGCTAGGAAAGAACATGTCTGGCGATGTTTGGTCAATTTTACTCTTTATGATAGCCCATATCACCTAGAGAAAATTCTCTACAAAAGAGGTTTTCATGGAATTCTCTTCAGATGCATTGACAGTGATGAGACAGTGGTTGTCATGAAAGAAATGCATGTTGGAGTTTGTGGTTCCCATCAGCCGGGCGTAGACTATTTGATCAAATTAGAAGGCTTGGATACTTTTGGCCTTTGCTGATACAAGATTGTGTTGATTTTACAAAGAAGTGTCATTCACGCCTAGTATGTTCCAACTTCATTCATCAGCCCCAGAGTTGCTTCATACATCAAAATACTCATGGCCATTTTCCACATGGGTAATGGATGAAGTAGGAACATATCGTTCAGCTACTACCAAACAGTTTAAGAATATTCATTCTGCTACTGACTTCTTTTCCAAATGGGAAGAGGCAATACCTCTCAATGAAGTCAGATATAAAAGCATTGTTAGCTTCATCATGTATAACATCATTACCATATCTGGTGTCCCTCATACCTTATTGACAGACAATGGCACCAACTTCTGTTCATCCGAGGTAAGGAAGTTGTTTCAAGAATACAACATCAAATCCAATCATTCATCTCAGTATCATGCAACGGCCAATGGCCAAAGAGAATCCTTCAACAGTACTTCTTCAAAAATACTGCAAAAATGGTGGATAAAGATAATAAATCATGGCCTGATAAACTCTTTCATGCTTTATGGGATTATCGGACAACCACCCAAATTACAATGCGGTCAACACTATATTCCATAGTATATGGAACAAAAGCAGTCTTTCCCATTGATGTTCAATTTCCCTTTCTTAGAGTAGCCATTTTTGATCATTCATCAACATATGAACAATCTCAAAAGTGATTGGATGAATTGAAATGATTAGATGAAAAAATATTGTGCACCCTACACCACTTGGAAGTCTATTAGAATTGAATCAATCGAGCCTTCAACAAAAAAATTCGTCTTCGTTCATTCATTAAAGGAGAATTGGTATTGGTTCTCAAAACCCCAATGATACTACGAATGAAATCTCCCAAGCTTGATCCAAATTGGGAAGGACCTTACTCAATACATAAGGTCTACTCCAATAGAGCTTATTCTTTAGTATCAATGGACGGAGAACTCATCACGACTCCAACCAATGCCATATTTCTGGAAAAGTATTTTGTATAACACAAATACATCATTCCAGTCTATGCATATGACCTTAAACTATTCGCAACATTGTCCAACATGACGTTAAATTGTATTGTTATCTCTTATGTCCTAGCTACATGATGCTAAACTGTACAGTACCCCATCTTCCAGCATGATGTTAAATTGTGAAACAATTCTATAATATATCGAAGATGATGTTAAACTATTTCTCCATTGTCCTCATTGCACAACATTAAACTGCATAGTCCCCCCCTAATTCCTTACTTCAAGACATTAAACTGCACGGTCCCTTCTTCTTCCAACATGACATTAAACTGTGCATCATTAAGGTTGTTGCTACCTCTTATTTCTCACACCAAGTATGAATCATGTGAGTTTAGAGTAAACTTCAACCATAACACCCTCTCTAGGCCACTAACCATGTGTAAGTCCCGACACCATTTTTTAGGTCATTTTCCATTAGAACAACTTGATTAACAATTAATTCATTAATCGAACTACGCGGACTTTGATCCTTACCTTCTAGGCTGGGTACATAGCCAACCTCCTGTGGTCCAAGCCCAAAATCAATCTCTTTACAACGGTTCAGCTCCGTCTCATACGATGTTGATTCGTGAAACCGCCCCGAAAACCAATATTTTTACATTGGTTTACCATCGGTCTATGCGTATCACCATAAAATATTCGCACCATCGACCAACATGATGATAAACTATATCGTTATCTATTACATACAAGCTACATGAAGTTAAACTGTACAACACCCCATCATCCAAGATGTCATTAAACTGTGAAAAAAATCCCTAATACATCCAACATGACGTTAAACTATGTCCCCATTGTCCTCACTTCAGTACATTAAACTAAATAGTCCCCCCACCTAAGTCCTTATTGCATGACATTAAACTGCACAACCCCTTATTCAAACATGACATTAAACTGTGCATCGTTAAGGTTGTTGCTACCTCTTGTCTCTCACACCGTGTATGACTCATGTGAGCTTAGAGTAAACTTCAACCATAACACCCTCTCTGGGCCACTAACCATGTGCAAGACCCGACACCATTTTTTAGGTCGTTGTCCTCAATAACAACTTGATTACCAATTCATTCTTTAAGCGAACTACGCAGACTTTGATCCTTGCCTTCTAGGCTGGGTACTTAGGCAACCTCCTGAGGTTCAAGCCCAAAATCAATCTCTTCACATCGGTTCACCTCCATCTCATATGATGTTGATTCCGGAAACCACCCCCAGAACCAATATTGTTTACATGGGTTCACCATCGTCCTTTTCTATATGATGTTAAACTGTTCGCACTTTTGTCTTGTATGACAATAAACTACCATATTCTTTGACACCTTCACCTGAGAGGGAATCATTATTTACATTGATCATCTATCATTTTATATTCTAATGACTACATGTATACAAGGCAATGCCCGAACCTTTTATCTTGGGTCAAACCATCATTTCACTAAAGTCCCCTTTCAACCTTCACTTATACGAACCAAATCTATGCATAGGGTATTTCAAGAACTACGTGCATATTGATTCCCATCCTTATGGGATACATAGGAACATTTGAGCGTCCCTATAATCTAGCCCCATGTCATTGGGCCTAACCCCAAATTCCACTTTCAGTCCTTTGGCTGAAAAGTCCCCCTGTGAAAAAATTAATGTGGTGCGAAAACCCTAGTCTTCATTCCCATCAAGTTTATAAAACACACTGTGTACTCCTTATAATTATCCAAGCTCTATGGCCCTAAACTAAGATCTCTTACACACCCGTCCCACACGACGTTAAACTTTATTTCAAGAACTACATCTGGCTTGATTCTCATCCTAATGATATATGTAGTGAAGTCCAACATTTTAATTTCGGACCCATCCACGACATGATTTTGGTCAGCATTGGTCTATGTATCTCTTTCATACACTTGACAATGACCATTTTGATGTTTCATACTCCTAAACATAAATAATTTTAGATCTTCATAACCATTTTCTTGACATCTGGTCACAAAATGTCTGATACCTAAAAGTTCTTTTTCCTGATGATACATCACGTTCTCTTAGGCCGCCTTGTTTAAATTGTCTACATAATAAAAATGTCATCCAAATGATGCAATTATTTGAGTATTCATCCAATGCCCTTAGGTGGCCCTGCATAATTAAACCCCCTAACAGGGTTTTCAAATAATGGAAACTACATTCTTGGGTGAAAACCCTCTTTTTTTCCTTATTTGTTTTAATGACAATATGTAGGGATATTAAAAAATAGCCATCCTTAACATATTTTTCCCAGACTATTTTTCATGATCTAAAAGTATTCAATTCTATGGTTTATATTTCCATTCCCTACGTTTGGACCAGACCTTCTTGGGAGTGACATTCATCTAATTCTTTGACAATATTGATTGGAAATATCCTCATCATATTCAAGTACCTCTCTCCATACAACTGCCTCTATTCTTTGGAAAATTTAAATCACCATAAACTTCCACTGGATTTTTAGCAATAGAAAAGTAAAATTTCCGACAGTTCTTTTTCCTGAAAATACAGCACGTTCCCTTAGGCGGCCTTGCATAATTAGTTTACATAATAGACTTGTCAGCCAAAAGATGCTATTATTTGACTATGAAGCCAATGCCCTTAAGTGGCCCTAAATAATTAAACCCCCTTATGGGTTAGTTAAATAGTGGAAACTTCATTCTTGGTAAATACTTCTTCTAATTCCTTTTAGCCCTATTTTCCAATCATTCCTCAGATTTGAAATTTCTTATGTCATAGTTTACATTCCCCCCCCCCCCCATACATGAATATGACAATATGTTATCAGATAAATTATCAAGGAATTGAATCAATTTTAATCCATTCGGTCAGAGCTATTCTGACCTTAAACATTATCCTTTTTATGTCTGATGTGCATGAATTTAAATTGCTCATAAAAAACAAGGGAACATAGAATAAAAGTCAAGCCCCAACTCACTAAAGGTAAATTTTGTATGATTTAGGTAATATTGAGGAATAAAAAGATTCAATGTTTATAGGTTTGTTTAAAATAATACTAGAAAAAATCAAACTATGATTACTTGGACCATTTGATTAGGTAAAAATTAAATCATGTAGCAAAATAAGGCATGCACAAATGAATGAAGATGACTTTTTTTCATATAATGCACAAAAGATATGAGAACATCCACAGACTAAAGTCTCTTCTCTTTTTTTCACGGATTAAAAGATACATTCAACATAAGTCTTCATATGATTTACGACATCCCGAGGTACATCGAAAACCACTAGAAGTTCCTGAACTGGACCAGATTCACTCTTTTCATATTGATGGAGTGATTTCCTGGCTTTAGTAATGGATTTCATACAATTTTTTTGAACTCTTTACAGTGAATTGTCCAGCTAGTCAAGTTCCCCAGTAAAAAAATGTAATTGTTGCTGATGGTGCATCTGCTGGACAACTTTTTCGTTGATCTTATGCTTCATTTACTTCAACATGGCAGCATGATCAGCCTTAGATCGGGACACCACAACCTCAAATTCGCTGATATTGGCTGAAAACCTTACTCTGGTCAGGTCTTGACGGTACCTTTTATAGCGACCCGGCCTTTTCTTACTTTACTATTACACCATTTCAAAGATAAACAACATAATATTATTACACATGGAGGATCCAGAGGTTTAGTGTCTTGGGAAAACTAGGACAATACATAACAAATACAACATCAAGCATAAACATTTATTTAATTTCTTCTTCACTAGCTTCCCAGTGGCACCTGTCCTCTCCATAGTACATGTATCCACCTGAGGATATACATCAAAAGGGGTGAGCTAAAATCCCAGTAAGAGGATAGATAAGAATAATACATCATGGGTTGAGCATAATCATAACATAGGCAAATGATCATGATCATGATAGGAGCATAAGTAAAAGACTTGAAATGTGGAAATGCATAAAAATGAAACATCATGTCTTAGTGGTTAACTAGCAAACATACTTGTGAACAAAGCTAGAATAATTTTCAAACATCATTTCACATTTACTCATGAGATTCATCACTTTACCCAATGCATTGGAGCGCTGTATAATTCCGGGCGCACCCGTCCCATTTAAACATTCATATTGCGCTATATAATTTAGGGTGCACCCGTCACATCATAACATTATCATTACCATGATTTCAACATATAACACATTCAAAACATGTAAATAAATAACCCATGGAAAGGAATGGGTTTCATATCTTAATAACACATTCCTAAGCTTTGGGTTCCTAAAAGAAAGAAGGAAGAACATACTTGATACAAGAACTATCAACCTTGAATGAGAGGTAAAAGGTGAGATCTTGAAAGAATAGTTCTTTTGGAAAACATTTTGATGGACATAAAAACCAGTGAAAGACATGTATATCCCAGAAAATTAAAGGAAATGATGAAAAAATGATATTTGAGGAGTAAACATATCAAAAATGGAGTGAAAGAAGGAGAACCCGAAGGAAGAAAATTGGGTTCGAGATTTCCCCTTACCTTGTACTCGAATTCCTCCATCTCTTTAATTTCCTATATAATGACATTATATACATTAATTATAAATTACAAAACCTTTTATACATTAATAGGGTTCATTATGGTTTCATTATTTCATGTTATGTTCCTTTGGATGACTTATAAAGTTTAAAAACATTGTTTGGGGATGTTCGTTTTTATGGTTTTCTTGTGCGGTCCACTTGTATTCTTAAATTGATGTTTGGGTAGATCATGGGTAAAAATACAAAACTGATATACATGTAATTAATGATGTTATATAAGCTTGAATTATTTTATAATGAGTTATATTAGATCCATGTGGACGAATCATTATATAAGAATTAAATGAAGATTATTTGGGTTATTTTGTGCGGTTTTTTGGATCACAATGAACTCGTTTTAACATTTAACGTAGTAATGTAGCCATAGGTTATTTCCAGAACATAAAATAGAAAATATCACATATAAAATATTCTGGTGCAACCATAAAAATGGTTTCATGAACAGATTTGAAGGTAGAAATGGAAAAAGAGAGCATATCGTTTTTGAAGGTGATAAATTATCACCACATGAACAACATTCTCTTTAATAAAATAAATGGAAGGGGGAAAGGGTGTGGGGTGATATAACATTAGAATCATAATATTAAATTATATCTATAATACTAGATTTTCAGAACAATTTGGATGAATATAGCTAGGGAGAGGTCAAGAAAGGAACTTGAACTTGAAAGGAAATTAAAGGAGAAGAGAGAGAGAAATCACCTTTAGAATCCTTCTCTTGAGATCCTCTTTAAGGAAGCTAGGATTGGTATTTTGATGAGACCAGTAGATTTTGGACGTGGGGAATGAGCTAGGGATGTTGTTTTGGGAAGAGTTTAGAGAAGGCTTGGAGCTTGATTGGTGTGAGGAAGCGAGGGAGTGAAGGGTGACTTTTATAGTGGAGGGGAGAGGGGTTTCCTTAATATAAAATTGATTAGTTTATTAATTTCACCAAAGACAAGGAATAGTGAGTCTTAGATGACCAATAATAGTTATTTTATAATTTAATCCCGAACAAAGTGGTCTTACATCAGCATAATATCATCGATGACTCAATTAATACATTATTTAGCTTTTATTGTGAATTATCGGATTCCACTATTCATCAAAAGTTCATGTATCTCTGAAAAATCCCAAAAATTTATCCCAACCATTTTTCGACATGTAGAAACCAAAAATGAAGTCCATTTTTCAAAAATAATTTTTCTAAATATTATTAATTTAATATTTAAATCAAATCATAATTTACTTAAAAACAATTGTTAAGATTAAAAATGATTTTATAGTTCTATCAAAAATAACGTAGGGTCTTATAAAATTATCTAAAAACTATTAGAAATTGATTAAATACTTTATGAATACATTCCAGGGGAATAAATATTCTTTTAAATTAATTAATTAATTATAATTAATTATTTATGACTTATAAAATACCAAAAATGTTTTCTAAGGTCAAATTATCACTTTCTATGATGTCTAAATTTTATTTTATTATTCATTGGTAATGTTACTATTATTTACTATTAATAAGGGTCATATTACTATTCATAAGGGTAGGTGACTATTCATAAGGGTAGGTTACTATTCACCAATTTTTTTTTGTTTCATTAGACACCAAAAACTATCTTGAGCACAACCGTCTATGTCAGATTTTTAAAATTCCAAACATAGGGGTGACAAAATTATGTTTAAAGGTCACTTATCACTTGTTAGTTCATTATTTTGTGTTTTTATGACATAGATATAAGAAGGGAATTTTCTATTGAAATACTTTGGGTCGTTACAGTCTTCCCCCATTAAGGAATTTTGCCCCCGAAATTGTACTTTATACAAATAGGTGAGGTTACTTCTCCTTCATTGCCTCTTCCGGTTCCCAAGTTGCTTCCTCAAACTTTTGGTTCCTCCACAACACTTTGACAAGGCGGATTGTCTTGTTGCGTAGAACCTTATCACTTCGATCCAAAATTTTTACCGGCTGCTCCTCGTAGGAGAGATCATCATCCAGCTGAACCACCTCTGAGTTTAGTACATGTGAGGGGTCTGGTATGTATTTCCTCAGTAGTGATACATGAAACACATCATGAACTGGATCCGTATTCGGTGGAAGTTCCAGACGATAGGCCACAGCTCCAATACGATCAAGGATCTCAAAGGGGACAATGTACCTTGGGCTTAGCTTCCCTTTCTTCCCAAATCTCATGACTCTCTTCCATGGAGATATTCAAAGGAAGACTTTATCTCCAACCTCGAACTCCAAGTCCCTTCGACGATTGTCAGCATAGCTCTTTTGCCGACTTTGAGAAGCTTTGATGTGTTTCTGGATGACTTGAACTTTCTCTGTCATCTCTTGAACAAGATCAGGACCAAGGAGCTTTTGTTCTCCAACTTCATCCCAACAAGTTGGATGTCACGACCCATCCTTAGGGCCCATTCCGTGACTACCCCAAGCCCGAATTCTATAGGCCAGGGGTTGGAGACTAGCACCAAGGCGTAAATCTCGGTAAAGGGAAGGCATTGCCATTGTAAAGTAAACATGCACCACAGATTAAGAAAGAGGAAAAGTAAACACTAAGTAAAAAATGGAACAAGTTGAGCTGAAAGTAAAGGGGGAAGGAAATACATGCCCAACTGTAAAGTACAACTGAATGGGGAAAAACAGCATCTGAAAGGAAAAGCAGCAGCGTCGAGCCATCCTCTGGAAGTCCCACCTGAAGGGTGAGTACAAAAAGCCTCCACTGCTCCTCGGGTCCAGCCTACATCTCCAAGTACACCCCGCCCTATGGTCCACCTCCAGGTACCATCATACTCCACAAGCCTCCACCACGATCAGTGCTGCCCGTCGTCTGCAACAAACACAACGTACTGCGGACATAACCTGTGCAGGGGTGAGTATAATCTACTCAGTATGGACCCCGAGACCCCCTAAGGTCTCCCAGAATCCACAAAAGAAAGATACAATCACGAAGTAACATCTGACACTGCTTAGGTATATGCCCATACGTATACCTAAGTCAACAATTCTCGCACGGGTCCAACAACTGAGCTCAAGTACAACCCAGTCCACACAGGAAAGATAAACATAAATCCACACATGATAGCATGACACAATCCTCAAGGGAAAGAAAAACGCAATCCACATTAGATAACACAACACAATCCACAGAGGAGAGTAAACGTAAATCCACATAGGATAACACAACACAATCCACACAGGAAAGTAAAACAGGATTTATCTCACACAGGTATACGTCTTCATATGACGTTAGAGATGATCATATGTAGCCACTGATTCATCTAGGTAGTCAGACCAACAAAGGATCTGTAGGGTACTAACCCCCGTAATGAACCACACAAGATCGATCATGAAGTTGAACCCATAGCTGTTGGGAAACTCCCTCTCCATCAAGTACAGTGGTAATGCCGCTACAACCAAGTGCTTCCCTCTTACCTTGGACTACTGTAGTACTCCACCTATCAAGTACTGGGGGCCTGCTGCTACAACCAAGCGCTCCCTCGTGCCGCTACAACCAAGCGCTTCTCTATCGTGGGTCTGCCACTACAACCAAGCGCTCCCATGTGCCGCTACAACCAAGCGCACCTCTGTTGTGGGTCTGCCGCTACAACCAAGCGCTCCCCTATGCTGCTACAACCAAGTGCATCTCTGTCATGGGTCTGCCGCTACAACCAAGCGCTCCCCCTCATAGCCTCCAGAGGTACTCCTTTTTTTTGTGTACCGCGGTTCTGCCGCTACAACCAAGCACTCCTCCACCGTGGGTCTGCCGCTACAACCAAGCGCTCCCCACTGGGCTATCCGTAACACATCGAGTCATTCAATCAGCAGTCGTCAAGTTTGAACCGGCTCTAGGGTTTCCGTACACACCATGCTCGTTCCAGGAGGGTCCACTCCACGAGCTAAGAGGTTGATGCATCAACTGACATGTAGTCCGGAGTTGACGTATCCCAAGTCGTACCGTAGTAGTCACTGCTGAAAACACGGAGGATTACCGTACTGTTTTCATCATCGTCGCAGTCGAATCCACTGAGGATCTCTATACAATCGTCGTCGTCACTGCAGCAGTTGCAGCCAGCTCTAGGGTTCTCGCACACAGCAAGTTCGTTCGGGAGGGTCCGCTCCACGAGCCGAGAGGCTGATATATCAACTAACACATAGTCCAATGTTGATGTATCCAAAAGTTCTGTATCACCAATAGGAACTCAACTTCGTAGACGGCGCGTCAATCAGATGCTCGGTCAGAGAGTTATTGGCGTTTTCGTCCCTGGGGCTTGGTTGGTTTTTAAGTCAAAACCAACCCGACCGTACTCCACCTGCGTCCAAACCTCGCACGGAGTAAGCCAAAAGATCCGTCTAACTTAGAGGAATTCAATGAAGTTGACGGCACATCATTCGGACATCAGATGCTCAAGATATGAGCATTTCCGCTCCAAGGGCCCGGTTGGTTTCGTGTACGAACCAACCCGGACAAACCCAAAGTATTCCGAAACCTTGATTGTTATATACCAAAACTACCGTCTCGATCCAAGTATCACATCGCCGCTGACGGTGCGTCATTCAGAGGCACGCATCTCAAGTTATGAGCAAAAGACCGAAAAAGGGTCCGGAAACGGGGGGTCTGGGCCCGGACCGACCGGACCCAACCCCCCAGGGTCGGCCCGGCCTGGTGCGGCCCGGCCTGGCATGGCCCGGTGACCCGCGCAATGGTCGGCTGCTCGGCCAAAATGGCCGAGCCGTTTTAGCTCGCGCGGGGGGGGGGGGGGGGGGTGTGCGCTGCCCCCCTGTTTTCGGTAATCGCGACCCCTTAATTGGGGCCGCATTGATGTCCGACCAGGGGAATTAATTCCCCCAACTCCTCCCTGTCCAGCCGGCCCGACCAGGCTGGCCGGTTCCTGGTCAATGGGACCGGTGATAGCGGGTCCCCTTCCAGCTCCGACGCCGGCGGCCCGGTCCTGCCTCCGGTCACCTTGCTCCGCCGCGACCATGAACCGGCCGCATCCCTTGTCGTCCAGCATGACACGACGACACCACGCCCCTCCGCCATGGCCCCGGTACCGGCTGCGGTATTTTCGGGTGTCTCCGACGCGGCACGATGGCGTCGCGTCCTTGTATTAATTCGTGGCACGGCGCGACGACGTCGCGTATTTCTTGCCGCATAAACCCGCGCGGTGCGACGACACCGCACCCCTTCCTTATCGAACCAAAAGAATCCATCAAGAATAATAAAGAGGTGGATCAGCCATGTTTTTTAGTCCTTCCCCCCTCACGTTAATCGATAGCAGTTGGTTAAAATTTCATGAAGAAATTCTGGGATTTAAACAAGAACAAATTAATTAATTACAATCCCCTGCCTCGGTTTCAAGAACGGTGATCTTCAACAAGCTGCGGGAAATGAGCGTCGCGGAGGTCGGGCGTCGCTGAAAACGAACGTCAATTCCGTTGTCATCAAGGTGCATCCGAAGAGGAAACGTCGTTGGAGAATTTCTCCACGTTCTTTGGAGGATATGTTCTTCGTTGAAGAACGGTGTTCTTCGTCAGAGTCTGAGGTGTTCATCACGTTCTTCCTTGAAGATGTTCTTCGTTGGAGATGAAGAAGATATTCACTCTTCCCAAATCCTCTCAACGTGGCATAAAATCTAACATTAATAAAATAAGCCCAAATCTTAATTTATTAACACAACGTAACCTTTTGAATTTCAAGAGTTTCAAATTCAATTAACCACACATAACTTACCTCATTAAACTACATAAGTTATCATAATTTATGGTGAGTTGAGAGGAGTTGAACAATATGAAGGGGTGGGGTTCGTGTGGGCCCCACCACCCTCATAACCTCCCAAGGGAGGTTGGGTAGTTTCCCAAATTCCACCCATATCCTTTAAACACAAAAATGAAAAAATTAAAATTGTAGAATAAATATAAATTAACTTCCACAATTTTTATCATCCACACTCGTGATAACGCAACTCTAGAACAGGAGTTCCTAAGCAATTACCAGCGCTGCGGTTCCATCGGTGCCCTCGGAATTCGATTCCGGGCACCGGTTCAAAAGTTAGAAATTCCTTCTCGTTCGTTCACTGAACGTACCCGAGCTAAACTTTGGATAGAAATCTTGGGCACGCCAGGCCTCAGAATCAAGTTCCGTCTGAAACCACGTTCTTGTAAAATTCCAAAGCAAATTAAGAAAAAATTTCCATTGAATTATACGGGTCTTTACATTACTCCCACCTCAGGGCTTTACGTCCTCGTAAATCATTAACACAAACTAGGGTTACAAAAGCGGTACTGAGCACGCATTTGAGCCTTCCACTCCCATGTGCTCTCCTGGAGGTTCCCGTGCTGCCAAAGAATGTGAACAAGTGGAATCGAACGTCCTCCTAGGATCCGTTCCTGTTGATCCTCGATCCCCACTGGAACTTCCATGAAAGTCACCCCATCTCCATCGTCCATCTCCTCATGGTCGATGTTGTGTGAAGGATCGCGCATGTATCTCCCCAGCTGTGATACGTGGAAGACGTCGTGGACCCTGTGTAAATGAGGTGGTACATCCAAATGATAAGCCACCTTGCCCACCCTGCTGAGGACCTGGAAGGGTCCGATGAAGCATGGAGACAACTTTCTGCCTCTGCCAAATCTCCGTAACTCACGTCGAGGTGAGACTCGTAAGAAGATGTGGTAGCCATCCGCGAACTCCAGTGGCCTCCGCCTCCTATCAGCATAAGACTTCTGCCGGCTCCGAGCTGTCCTCATCCTCTCTTGGATGACATGGACCTTCTCTATCATGGCCTGGACCATCTCCGGTACCACAAGAGCTACAAAGATTTCTTCTATGCCGAGAAGAGAAATCTGGCCTCATCCCATGGATGAACCACATTCTTTGCCTAATACAGTCAATCACGACATTGATGATACTAACCCATACCAAGGATGACATCGTAAGGCCTCGACTCTACTACCAAGAGATCCAACCGTTACTCTTGCCTCCAAGGGTTGAGTCACACTGTCGGCATCAGTGTGTGGTAACTGGGTCTCCTCCAGTAGGTATCTCTTAAATGAGGGTCATGTCAACAGTCTAAACCAGAAACTCCTAGTAACAACACTAGAGAGGACAGGAAAGTAGATTCCACAAGAAAAGGTGTCTTTTATTACTGCAGATCAAGTACATAGACACAAAGAATCTACAAACATACATCAACAAAACTAGAAGCAACATGAACAAAAGTCTCCAGGTCTGGAGCTAGTCCCGCTCCTGTCCATCTGCTCCCGGAGCTCCATGATCGTAGGCCTCAGATTCCTGAACTGAGCTCTCCCATGTCCTCCTTTCCCCTGTGGTCAGGGTGGACCTCCTGGTGGTGGTGGAGGCAACACCTCGAAGCGTCGGCCACCTCTAGCTGCATGGATAGCTCCCCTTCCATGATCTCCTACACCATGTGATCCGCCATGATCGAACCTCTTCCTCTGCCTGGGAGGTCCTTCGTTCATCTGCTGGTCATCCGTATGGCGGGTCGGACAGTAATGACCCATGTGACAAACCCCGCCACAGGAGTAACACTGTCCGCTCATGGTAAGTCGTTGCCCACCCCGGGTGCCTCGCACAAACGATCATGTGTCACGCGGTCAACCACTTGTAGGTCTAGTCCTCTTGGACCCCTACGTCATTTGTCTACTGCCAGCTGCAAAAGAATCTGCCGCATGTCGGCCAGTAGTGGGTCCTGTTGTTGGAGACTGCTCAGCAAGGAAACTCTCTACTAAGAGGGCTCGCTCCAACACCCCTGTCTGTGTCGGAATGCTGTGAGAAACAACTAAAGGTATGATCTCTCACCTGATCCCCTGCTCGAAGGTTTTGGCACTGAAGAATGGGTCTCGTACCATGTCTGTGGAGTAGCGTGAGAGATCGGTAAACCTCGCCGCGTACTGTGCTACTGTAATGTTGCCCTGCCGCAGATGTAGTAGCTACTGGATGCGCACCTCTCAGAGGGTGGCTGGGATGAACTCTGAGCGAAAAAGGCTCTCAAAATCTGTCCAAAAGAGTGATGCCTCGTCGTGCACCTGGAGCATCAAGCTCCACCATCTGCCTGTTGCCGCATGCAGGAGGCTCGCTGCAAGGACCACCATCAGGTCCACTGGTGTCCTCACTAACCGGAAAACTCATACAACCGCCTCCATCCATTCCTTGGCTGCCTGGGGGTCCTTCACCCCGTGAATCTTGGGCGGTCGCTGGCACTAGAACTCATGAAGTGCACTAAGGTGACGTGCATCGTCAGTGGCTAGTGCTGGATGCATCGGTGGTTCGACAGGTAGAGGTACTTCCGGTGCCTCTGCTGTCAAAGGGCTATGTACCGAGGCCTCGTCGCTCGGTGGGTTGTCGTTACGTACAACTCTTGGAACCCTAGCTAGCTGCCGTCGTGGGGCCATCTTGAAAAGGAAACAGGTGGGCCACGGTCAGAACAGTATACCTGGTGAGCTAATACGATGTAATCACAAAGAAAACTTGAAACACACATGCAATCAATATTTTCGTGCATTAAGTCGGAAATCAGAAGTCAGGGTCCTGGTGTCGGATACGTCGGCCGCCACTCCAACACTGGGCTCCCTGGACTGATAACCACACTCAATACGCTTAACACTATTGCTTCACATATAAGAAGGATCAGAGCCTGTGGTAGAACCGAACTCGTTTGATACCAATTTATCACGACCTGTCCTCGGGGCCCGTGTCGTGACTACCCCAAGCCCGCCTTCCATAGGCCAGGGGCTGGCGACTAGTACCAAGGCATAAATGTAACACCTCGAGATTTTATGAAAAATATTCTTTTTAATTTCACTAATGTCTTGTGTTGTACGCTACACCAAAAGGAGCTTTCACAACACGCATCCTTGATTTGCCTTGCATTACACGCAATCACGACCTTCCTCGATAGCGTCTGTAGTACGCAATAACGAGTTTCACTAAACAACAATATGCTATAAAAATATTATTAAAACTAGCTGTTATGAATAGTAATAACCACCTTTTGAAATTTTGTAATTTTATTTTTCAAAATGGAATTCATTTTTGGATTCTTCATATCGAAATTATATTAGGATGAAATTTTGGTGATTTTCGGATAACTTTCATATTTTGATGAATAGTGAAAATTACTAAATTTTAATTAAAAACAACTTTTTCAATTGAAATAATTAATAGTGATAAATTATTAATTTGAGTGGTTTTAAAGTATATTTAGAATATATTTTTACAATTTAATACAATGATGGTCATTGGATGTAATTTCACATTTAAACCAGACATAAACAAGTGACAATCTTTTGATAGTTATTATCTCTTAAGAACACGCTATTTGTTTTGACGACGGGAATTAATTTTTAAATTAATTAATGCAACAGATATGTTTTGAATATGGTAAAATAGATATAATTTTTGAGTTCATAATATCAAATATAGTTTAGGCCTAATTTTTGGTATTTTTCTGAAAACATTCAATTTTTGATGAATAGTGAAACCACTAAGTTGTAGTTAAAAAAACTAAATTTTTCATAAAACTTGATTTTACCGCTTCAGTGAGTGGAATTTCAAAAATCCGAGAGACACGGTTGATGTCAGTAAGTAAAATGTGGTTCAATGAGATGAAAATAATTTTTTGGTGAATAGTAACTTCTTACTTTTTTTACCACGGTTAAAAGTAAATAGGGTAATTATATGTAGAAATGATATTATTATTACCCTAAAACATGTCCTAATTCTATTGGACAAGTATAATTCGACCAAAAACAAACTTAGGAATAAAATATGACCATTTAAGCCCACATGGATTAGATTAGGACATTTATTATTAATTTATTTAAAAAAGGGTTAAAAGAGTTAAAATCAATGTTTATTTACTAAAACATTTTTAATATGGGGTTATACATAAGATAAATTCGACTATAAATATTTATTAGAAATCTAAAAATATTTCCTACATAATTGTATTTTATTTGTAATTTTTAGACATTAAATAATTTAATTTATTTATGACACAACGATGATGCAGTAATTATCTTATTAATAAAATATTGACATAATTGATGTTATAAATACCCAAATAAATATAATTTGAGACTTTTTCTGAATTAAACTAATTTTATAGGTTAATATGAAATGTTAGTATTGATTTAATTAACGTTTTCCAAACTTATCATTCTGTTATTATTTTCACAAAAATCAATTACTAAATTGTGTCAAAATTGACATAAATTAGTTTTTAAAACAAATATTATATTATTAATTGTTATTTTATTCCTAAAAATCTAACTCTAGGCCAAATGACTTAGATAAGGTTATATATATTAATAATAAACAATTTGGGGTTCGTTTGGCCTCTTATAGTAAGTTTATTAACCTTATAGTGTAAGAACACAAGAAGACACGGTAAAAGTACAATTATTTAACATAATGTTAAATCTAAATGATAAGGTTAAAATAGGAATCTAAACTCGTCTAAATTATATTGGATGAGATTATTTCGACCCATCCACACCTTAGACTCTAAATAAATCAATTTGGAGCTATTTAAAACTGAACGTGACTTTATAATAAAATAATATATTTGGTTATATAAAAAGGTTCCCCTCTCCTCCCTTATAAAAGGGCACCACCTCCCTCTCTTCCTCACTCAACTTTGAGCCTTAAAGCTCGGAAAACCCATACCCAATTCTCCTCTAAACTTCCCTAGAAACATCCTAGAGGTTCTGGTCTTCCTCAAAGACCAATTTTAGTGCCCTAAAAGAAGGTCTCAAAGAAGCACTTCAAAGAAGAGGTAATGTCTGTTACCGATTCTTTCATCTTTATTTCTTCTTCCACTTCTTCATCTTTAGTTGTTTAATTATGATGTAATAACACCAGTATCACTCATATATGTATATGTTATTATAAGTATGAAACAACCCTATTTCACCATCTATCCATCCTACGGAAAAAGAAATCACCGCGCGTGCGTACGTATGTAATACCGTCTCCACGCCGTGGTTTAATCCGTTTTCCACCACCACCTTACTTGGATGGGTATAATGGTGTAAATAATGACTATATATGACTATTATAAAGTGATATTGATTCTGAAATAGTACAAATATACTCCAATATAATTCCACGATCATAGGAACAATATCATCACTCGTGCGTACGTATGGAATACCGTCTCCACGATGTCATGCGACTCGTTCTACATGATCTTCATTTCATAATGATTATATAAATGAATTGAATTGAATGAATATGATATATATTACACTAATACCATTCTGGAAATGAGTTATCTATAACCTAAAGTAAAGAATAATAATTTATTCGACAAAACACGCATAAGAACAAAAAGTTATAAACACCCGAATAACAAGTAGCAATGAAATATTACTACTAAGAAGCTAAGAATATGACTATATATGATATCATAAAAATAAGTATGATTTTGGAATAAGTCAATAACATTTTTTAAATCATTATACAGGAGGTTCAGACACTTACAAAGCAAGTCGAACCTAAGGAAAGGTAAATATCACAATCTCATTTTTATCCGAGATTGTTTATACTTTAGTATTTACTGGGGTGTATTTTATCATCCACATCCTTGTTTCCTGAATATGTAATATTATTTCCATCCACCTACATTTTTTTAAATCCAATTTTACCCTTTGGTGAGTTTTTAGTAAAGAATATGAAAGGAATCTTTTGTCGTTTTTCGTACAAGGTACTTTTTGACTTTTCCGACAAAAGTATGAGGAGAATGTTATTTTTAACTTATACGGCGTGAACGGATTTTTACGGTTTCATAACGCCTCATTTTCAAGAAGATTCCTCTACAATATTGCATGATTATTTTCAATAAAACCCTTATCTTTTAAAATTTCATGGAATTTTGTGAAAAGAATGTGATTTTTAATAAGAATGGATATTTTCCTCAAGAATTCATTTCATGTGTTTTGTCAAAACTATTTTACATCTAAGATTACAATATTTCATATGTGTATATTTCAAGTAAAAATTCTCTGTGATTTAAATGGATTCAATTTTTTTATGATTAAATGATATCAATTGTTTATGGATTATGTTATGATGGCATGATGTTTAATAATCCCATTTTATTTCATGGGTTATGCTATGATGTATGATTTATGATTTTGTGGCACACATAAGAATGATATCATTATTATATGGGTGGGACCTATATCTCCCTCCAATGCATTGGGTAAAGATTTTATATCTCATGAGATAGACATGGATGGAACGGTAGGTTATACCGATTCAGTGAAATAGGACTGAAACGATGGTGACTCGTTTCAGAAAGGAACTTTGTCCACTAAGATAGTCTTGGCAATGAGTCTTGACTAACAAGAAATGATTCTCTATGATTATGTGTGAGTGCCACAAAGTTTCATGTTCTAAGTTATGATTATTGTGATTACATTTCACCTCCATGATTTGTCCCATGTTATGAAATTATGATCTCTTTTGCAGGATAAGATTTCCAAAAGTTATGTGCTTATGTATACGATGTGATTGATATTTCTTTTGTTTACCCTTACTAAGCATTTGAGCTCACCCTTTTATGTTTTATATTCCCCAGGATATAAAGAATGGTTTTAGGTAAAAAAAAGGAAGATCTTTATGGGAGATGTTGAAGATCGGTCACCACGATTAGAAGATTATATTCCGAGTTTCCAAAGACACTAAACTATTACGATCCTTGTGTGTGTGTTTTTTTATGTACTAAGTATTCCGTAAAAGTAATGTAATGTCAATGTACGTCACGATTCGGGTCTCTACAGTTGGTATCAGAGGAAAGGATTAGTCAACCTTTGGAAACTAGGATGCGAAAACATTAGTGAGATCCCTAGAGATATTTCTAAGGTATGTCTAGGGATGTCCTTAAGGATAAGTATACGTATAGGATACAGTCCTAGAACTATGGTAACGATCATAGAATTTAACCTAAGATGTTATACATTGAAGGTACTCCCCCTTTATTATGTTGTTTTCCCTAGCATGATTTTTACCTCTCACACTGTTCTTTTTGGGTTTTAGACGATGGCTGGAACCCGAAGGAACCGTGTTGATCAATGCAATGGACAATGCAATGATTTCCCTCTTGAGCAAAAAAATGTTATGGGAGATGGAGTGCAAAATCTTATTGCTATACTTACACAAGCTATGAATCATTCTGGGATTCCAAATGAGCAGATATGGGAAAAATATTCTATTGAGTCCTTCATGAGGCAACGTCCACCTTCTTTCAGTGGGTCTTCTGATCCACTTGTTGCTGAACAATGGATCAGTACTACAGAAAAGATATTTTTAGTTCTTCAATGTTCTGAACATGATAAAGTCATATTATCTGTATATCGTTTGGAAGGTGAAGCCGATCAATGGTGGAATCTTATCAAGAATACGTGGCAAAGAGATGAAATTGATTCCATGGAATGGGAAGAGTTCAAAAACTTGTTTTTCAGTAAGTACTTCCCTCGTATTATTCGAACCAAGATGGAAAAGTAGTTTCTTGAGCTGAAGTAGAAGGATGATGAATCTGTGGGTATATACGAAGTGAATTTTACAAGACTTGCAAGGTATGCATCTGGCATTATCGTCCAACCTGAATGTAAAGTTGATCGATTTTTCAGTGGCTTAAAACCAAGTCTTCGAAGGGCATTATCTATAAGAGACTTCAGTAGCTATGAAGAAATTGTGCATTGGGCTATGATGGTAGAAATGGAAGTTGGTGTTACATATCCATAAAAGAAGATAAATGTTTCCTTATGCTCAAAGTGTGGAAGGATGCATGGTGGAAATTGTCTTAAAGGGACTAGAAAATGTTTAAAGTGTGGAAAAGAAGGTCATCGAGCAGCTGAGTGTCGAAGTAATGGAAAAAGGGTTTCTAATGATGTGAACAAAGCAAACACTGCAGAGAACGCACCACCAACACATCAATGCTTCAAGTGCAAGGAAATGGGGCATTATGCTAATAAATTCCCTAATCCAAGGGTTAGTGATGATCAACATGAGCAACCACTTAAGGCAAAGGACAAAGGGAAGTCACATGCGATCACTATTGGCGATGTTGAATATGAAAACAATGTGGTGGAATGATTAAGTTTTTATGTAATGGGATTCCAAAATAATGTTGTATATAGTATCTTGGAATATTGGAATATTTATGTATTGGTCTATTGTGGTTTTCAATAATTTTATGGTACCAGTAACCATGGAATGTGATTGAGATATTTTTGGAAAAATAATGATATGCGCATAATGAAGGGAAACGAGAAAATGAAATATTTGACATTATTCATGAGCTCATGATTGATATAAGGACTAAGTGATATCATGGTTTGAGTATATAGAATTTTAAGGATTTCGGTATGTGGAAAGTGTTAACTTTTAACTACATTCATGTTTTCACTAAGGCTCAATGGGTATTCAAGAGAATACATGATTAATGACTTTGAATGTTTGGAATGTGACCAACAAAACATATCTTATGATATATGGGGATCAACGATGGTATTAAATCTCTGGTAATCCTTTTCACTATGTTATGAGAGTGGACTGCAGTATTATGGATAAGCCTAAAGATTGGAATGGATTATGTTGGACATAAGTTAGTATTGTTTAAGAATAGAAGTTTTTTTGATATTATTGATGGGATGTTATAGTTTTAGAAAAAGGACAACTTGCAGGACGGGCGACAGCCCATCGCGTCGAACAAGGCTGTGGGAATTGAACCCACAACCAAAGTGCGACTGGCCTTTATCGCCTACCACTGACCTACAGGAAGTCCCTATTTAGTAGAAACTTGTTTTATTTTATTAAGCAGTATGATATATGAAGTGTAAGTCCATTTTAGGAACCATATATGATTAATCTCACTATAAAATGACTTATGTATATTTAATAACTTTTTCTAACCTTTTGTTTGAGACAGATGGAATGACCCATCACTCTATCACATGATCTGATAACACTTCACGAATAACAAATTCAACTTCATTTATTTAAGAGATGAAGTGGAAATTGTTCAAGGCACGAACAACAGTGAGATTGTACAAAAATAAAGTACGTATTTATTCTAATTCTAATTCTTCAACTTTAGGGAAACGATCTTGAAATCCAAAAATGTTTTCCTAGTGCTCTTATATCTGATTAATCGGATGATACCATAAATCATCACAAATTTATGGATTTGTGATTGTTGGCTTTTCCATAGCCATGTTCTCTACCACTCTCCATCAGAACGAGATGGTTAGATTTTTCTTCCATATCCATATTTTCACATATGTGGAAACCCAGTGATTAGTTTATTTGGGTAACCGTTACGTTTTATACTTTCGTTTTTAAAGATTGGTTTTGGTATTCCTTTTTACGATGTGGGTTTCTATTAAAGAAACTTTCAAATAGTAAACCATTTATAACCCCGACGAATTTCGAGGGAGAAATTCATTTTAAGGGGGGTACAATGTAACACCCCAAGATTTTATGAAAAATATTCATTTTAATTTCACTAATATCTTGTGTTGTATGCTACACCAAAAGGAGCTTGCACAACACGCATATTTGATTTGCCTTTCATTACACGCAATCACGACCTTCCTCGATAGCGTGTGTAGTATGCAATAACAAGTTCACTAAACAACAATATGCTATTAAAATATTATTAAAACTAGCCGTTATGAATAGTAATAACCACGTTTTGAAATTTTGAAATTTTATTTTTCAAAATGGAATTCATTTTTGGATTTGTAATATCGAAATTATCTTAGGGTGAAATTTTGGTGATTTTCGGATAACTTTCATATTTTGATGAATAGTGAAAATTACTAAATTTTAATTAAAAACAACTTTTTCAATATAAATAATTAATAGTGATAAATTGTTAATTTTAGTGGTTTTAAAGTATATTTAGAATATATTTTTACAATTTAATACAATTATGGTCATTGGATGTAATTTCACATTTAAACCAGACATAAACAAGTGTCAATCTTTTGATAGTTATTATCTCTTAAGAACACGCTATTTGTTTTGACGATGGAAATTAATTTTTAAATTAATTAATGCAACTGATATGTTTTCAATTCGGTAAAATAGAAATCATTTTTGAGTTCATAATATCAAATATAGATTAGGCCTAATTTTTGGTATTTTTTTGAAAACCATAAATTTTTTATGAATAGTGAAACCACTAAGTTGTAGTTAAAAAAACTGAATTGTTCATAAAACATAATTTTACCGCTTCTGTGAGTGGAATTTCAAAAATCCGAGAGACACGGTTGATGTCAGTAAGTAAAATGTGGTTCAATGAGATGAAAATATTTTTTTGGTGAATAGTAACTTTTTACTTTTTTACAACGGTTAAAAGTAAATAGGGTAATTATGGGAAGAAATGATATTATTATTACCCTAACACATGTCCTAATTCTATTGGACAAGTGTAATTCGACCAAAAACAAACTTAGGAATAAAATATGACCATTTAGGCCCACTTGGATTAGATTAGGACATTTATTATTAATTTATTTAAAGAAGGGTTAAAAGAGTTAAAATCAATGTTTATTTACTAAAACATTTTTAATATGGCGTTATACATAAGATAAATTCAACTATAAATATTCATTAGAAATATAAAAACATTTCCTACATAATTGTATTTTATTTGTAATTTGTAGACATTAAATAATTTAATTTATTTATGACACAATGATGATGCAGTAATTATCTTATTAATAAAATATTGACATTATTGATGTTATAAATACCCAAATAAATATAATTTGATAATTTTTATGAATTCCACTAATTTTATAGGTTAATATGACATGTTAGTATTGATTTAATTAACTTTTTTCGAACTTATCATTCTGTTATGATTTTCACAAAAATCAATTACTAAATAGTGTCAAAATTGACATAAAATAGTTTTTAAAACAAATATTATATTATTAATTTTTATTTTATTCCTAAAAATCTAAGGTTAGAAAAAATGACTTATATAAGGTTATATATTTTAATAATAAACAATTTGGGGTTCGTTTGGATTCTTATAGTCAGTTTATTAACCTTATAGTGTAAGAACACAAGAAGATACGGTAAAAGTAAAATTATTTAACTTAAGGTTAAATCTAAATGATAAGATTAAAATAGGAACCTAAAATTGTCTAAATTATATTTTATGAGATTATTTCTACCCATCCCCACCTTAGCCTAGAAATAAATCAATTTGGTGCTATTTAAAACCGAACTTGACTTTATAATAAAATAATATTTTTAGTTATTCCAAAGGTGCCCCTCTCCTCCCTTATAAAAGGGCACCTCCTCCCTCTCTTCCTCACTCAACTTTCAGCCTTCAAGCTCGGCCAAACCCTGCCCAATTATCCTCTCCACTTCCCTAGAAACATACTATAGGTTCTGGTCTTCCTCAAAGACAAATTTTATTGCCCTAAAAGAAGGTCTCAAAGAAACACTTCAAAGAAGAGGTAATGTCTGTTACCGATTCTTTCATCTTTATTTCTTCTTCCACTTATTCTTCATTAGTTTTTTCATTATGAAGTAATAAAATCAGTATCACTCATATACACATATGTTATTATAAGTATGAAACAACCTTATTTCATCATCTATCCATCCTATGGAAAAAGAAATCACCGCGCGTGCGTATGTACGGAATACCGTCTCCACTCCATGGTGTAATCTGTTTTCCACCACCACCTTAATTGGATGGGTATAATGGTGTAAATAATGACTATATATGACTATTATAAAGTGATATTGATTCTTAAATAGTATAAATATACTCCAATACAATTCCACGATCATAGGAACGATATCATCACCCGTGCGTACGTACGGAATACTGTCTCCACGATGTGATGCGACTCGTTCTACATGATATTCATTTCATAATGATTATATAAATGAATTGAATTGAATGAATATGATATATATTACAATAATACCATTCTGGAAATGAGGTATCTATAACCTAAAGAAAAGAATAAGAATTTATTCGACAAAACACGCATAAGAACAAAAAGATATAAACACCCGAATAACATGTAGCAATGAAATATTACTACTAAGAAGCTAAGAATATGACCATATATGATATCATAAAAATAATTATGATTCTGGAATAAGTCAATAACATTATTAAAATCATTATACAGGAGGTTCAGACACTTACAAAGCAAGTCAGACCTAAGGTAAGGGAAATATCACAATCTCATTTTTATCCGAGATTTTTTATAATTTAGTATTTACTGGGGTTTATTTTATCATCCACATCCATGTTTCCTGAATATTTAATTTTATTTTCATCCACCTACACTTTTTTAAATCCAATTTTACCCTTTGGTGAGTTTTTAGTAAAGAATATGAAAGGAATATTTTGTCATTTTTCGTACAAGGTACTTTTTGACTTTTCCGACAAAAGTACGAGGAGAATGTTATTTTTAACTTATACTGAGTGAACGGATTTTTACTGTTTCATAACGCCTCATTTGCAAGAAGCTTATTCTACAAGATTTCATGATTATTTTCAATAAAATCCTTATCTTTTAAAATTGCATGGAATTTTGTGAAAAGAACATGATTTTAAAGAAGAAAGGATATTTTCCTCAAGAATTCATTTCAAGTGTTTTGTCAAAACTATTTTACATATAAGATGACATTATTTCATATGTGTATGTTTCAAGTAAAATTTCTCTATGATTTAAATGGATTCAATTTTCTTATGATGAAATGATAACAATTGTTTATGGATTATGTTATGATGGCATTATGTTTAAGAATCCCATTTTATTTTATGGGTTATGCTATGATGTATGATTTATGATTTTGTGGCACACATAAGAATGGTATCATTATGAGATGGGTGGGACCTATATCTCCCTCCAATGCATTGTGTAAAGATTTTATATCTCATGAGATAGACATGGCTGGAACGGTAGGTTATACCGGTTCAGTGAAACAGGACTGAAACGAGGGTGAATCGGTTCAGAAAGGGACTTTGTCCACTAAGATTGTCTTGGAAATGAGTCTTGAATAACAAGAAATGATTCTCTATGATTATGTGTAAATGCCACAAAGTTTCATGTTCTAAGTTATGATTATTGTGATTACATTTCACGGCCATGATTTATCCCATGTTATGAAATTATGATCTCTTTTGCAGGATAAGATTTCAAAAAGTTATGTGCTTGTGTATACGATGTGATTGATATTTCTTTTGTTTACCCTTACTGTGAATTTGAGATCACCCTTTTATGTTTTCTTTTAAACAGGATATAAAGAAAGGTTTTAGGTAAAAAAAGGAATATCTTTATGGGAGATGTTGAAGATCTTTCACCACGATTAGAAAATTATATTCCGAGTTTCCAAAGACACTAAACTATTACGATCCTTGTGTGTGTGTTTTTGTTATGTACTAAGTATTCCGCAAAAGTAATGTAATGTCCATGTACGTCAAGATACGAGTCTCTACAATAAATCCCGGTAAAGGGAAGGCATTGCCTTTGTAAAGTAAACAAGAACCATAGAGTAAGCAAGAGGAAAAGTAAACACTAAGTAAAAACTGGAACAAGCTGTGTTGAAAGTAAAGGGGGCTGGAAATACAAGACCAACTGTAAAGTACAACTGAATGGGGGAAAACAGCAACTGAAAGGAAAAGCCGCAGCGTCGAGCCATCCTCTGGAAGTCCCACCTGAAGGGTGAGTACAGAAAGCCTCCACTGCTCCTCGGGTCCAGCCTACCGCACCTGGTACACCCCGCCCAGTGGTCCACCTCCAGGTACCGTCCTTCACCGCAAGCCTCCACCACGATCAGCGCTGTCAATCGTCTGCAACCAATACAACATAGTGCGGGTATAGCCCGTGCATGGGTGAGTATAAGCTACTTAGTAGGGACCCAGAGACCCACGAAGGTCTCCCAGAATCCACAAAGGAAAGATACAATCATGAAGAAATATCTGACATTTCTTTGGTATATACCCATACATATACCTAAGTCATCAATTCTCGCTCGTCTCCAACATCCGAGCCCAAGTACAACCCAGTCCACACAGGAAAGAAAAACGTAAATCCACATAGGATAGCACAACACAATCCACTAGGGAAAGAAAAACCTAATCCACATAGGACAGCACAACACAATCCACAGAGGAGAGTAAACGTAAATCCACATAGGAAAGCACAACACAATCCACATAGGAAATTAAAACCGGATTCAGCTCACACAGGTATACGTCTTCATATGACGTTAGAGATGATCAGATGTAGCCACTGATTCACATAAGTAGTCAGACCCACAAAGGATCTCTAGGGTACTAACCCCTGCAATGACCCACACATGATCGATCATGAAGTTGAACCCATATCTGTTGGGAAACTCCCTCTCCATCAAGTACAGTGGTAATGCTGCTACAACCAAGCGCTTCCCTCTTACCTTGGACTACTGTAGTACTCCACCTATCAAGTACTGTGGGCCTGCTGCTACAACCAAGTGCTCCCTCGTGCCACTACAACCAAGCGCTCCTCCATCGTGGGTCTGCCGCTATAACCAAGCACTCCCATGTGCCGTTACAACTAAGTGCACCTCTGTCGTGGGTCTGCTGCTACAACCAATCGCTCCCATGTGCCTCTACAGCCTAGAGCACCTCTGTCGTGGGTTTGGCACTACAACCAAGCGCTCCCTCTCATAGCCTCTAGAGGTACTCCTTCTGTTGAGTACCGCGGGTCTGCCTCTAAAACCAAGCACTCATCCACTGTGGGTCTGCCGCTACAACCAAGCGCTCTCCACTGGGCTATCCATAACACACCGAGTCGTTCGATCAGCACTTGTCATGTCTTAACCGGCTCTAGGGTTTCCACACACAGCATGCTCGTTCCGGGAGGGTCCATTCCACGGGCTAAGAGGTTGATGCATCAACTGACATGTAGTCCGGAGTTGACGTATCCCAAGATGTACCGTAGTAGTCACTGCCGAAAACACGGAGGATTCCGGTACTGTTTTCATCATCGTGGCAGTCAAATCCACTGGGGATCTCTGTACAATCGTCGTCGTCACAACAACAGTTGCAGACAGCTCTAGGGTTCCCGCACACAGCATGATCGTTCAGGAGGGTCCGCTCCACGAGCCAAGAGGCTGATACATCAACTGACACATTGTCCAGAGTTGATGTATCCAAAGGTTTCGTATCGCCAACAAGAACTCAACGTCACAGAAGGCGCATCAATCAGACGCCCGGTCTGAGAGTTATTGGCTTTTTTGTCCCAGGGGCCCGGTTGATTTTTAAGTCTAAACCACCCCGACCGTACTCCACCTGCATCCAAACCTTGGGCAGAGTAAGACAAAAGATCCGTCTCACATAGAGGAATTCAACGAAGTCGACGACATGTCAATCGGACGTCCGAAGCTCCCAATATGAGTGTTTCCGCTACGAGGGCCCGGTTGGTTTCGTGTACGAACCAACCCGGCTTAACAAAAAGTATTACGAAACCTTGAATGTAATATACCGAAACGACTATCTCGATTCAAGGATCACATCGCCGCTGACGACGCGTCGTTCAGAGGCACACAACTAATGTTATGAGGAAAAGACCAAAAAAGGGTCCGGAAACGGGGGGTCTGGGCCCGGACCGACCCGGCCCAACCCCCTGGGTCGGCCCGAACCAGGTCGACCCGGCCTGGTGCGGCCCGACCCAGCTGGGAACTGCCGGATCTGGCGCGGCCCACCGGCCCGGTCTAGCGACCCGCGTGCTAGGCGCGCTGGTCGGCTGCTCGGCCAAAACGGTCGCGCCGTTTCGGCTCGTGCGGGGGGGGGGGGGGGGGGGGGCTGCCCCCCGGTTATCTGAAACCACAGCCCCTTAATTGGGGAAGCATTGATGTCTGGCCGGGGGAATTAATTCCCCCGTCTCCTCCCTATCCGGCCGGCCCGACCTGGCCGGCCGGTTGCTGCTCAACGGGACCGGCGATAGCCGGTCCCCTTCCAGATCTGTCGCCGGTGGCCCAGTCCGGCCGCCGGTCACCTTGCTCTGCCACAGCCCAGAACTGGTAGCGTCCCTTGTCGTCCGGCGCGGCGCGATGGCGCCGCCGCCCTCCGCCGCGGCCCCAGTACCGGCCGCGGTATTTTCAGGTGACTTCGACGCGGCGCGATGGCGTCGCGTCCTTTTATTAATTCGTGGCGCGGTGGGACGGCGCAGCGTATTTCTTGCCGCATAAACCCGCGAGGTGCGACAGCACCGTTCCACTTCCTTATCAAACCAAAATAACCCAACAAGAATAATAAGGAGGTGGTTCGGTCGTGTTTTTGCGGTCCATCCCCCCTCACGTTAATCGATAGCAGTTGGTTAAAATTTCACGAAGAAATTCAGGGATGTAAACATGAACAAATTAATTAATTACAATACCATACCTCAGTTTCAAGAATGGTGCTTTTCAATGAGCTACGGGAAATGAGCATCACGGAGGTCGGGTGTCGCAGAAAACGAACGTCGATTCCGTTGTCGTCGAGGTGCGTCCGAAGAGGAAACATCGTTGGAGAAGTTCTCCGCGTTCTTCGGCGGAGATGTTCTTCGTTGAAGAACAGTGTTCTTCATCGGAGTCCGAGGTGTTCTTCACGTTCTTCGTCGAAGATGTTCTTCATTGGAGATGAAGAATATCTTTACGCTTCCCAAATCCTCTCAACGTGGCATAAACTCTGACATTAATAAAATAATCCCAAGTCTTAATTTATTAACACAACATAACCATTTGAATTTCAATAGTTTGAAATTCAATTAACCACACATAACTCACCTCATTAAACTACACAAGTTATCTTAATTTATGGTGAGTTGAGAGGAGTTTAAGAATATGAAGGGGTGGGGTTCGTGTGGGCCCCACCACACTCATAAAATCCAAAGGGAGGTTGGGTAGTTTCCCAACATCCACCCATATCCTTTAAACAAAAAAAGGAAAAATAAAAATTGTAGAATGAAAATAAATTAACTTCCACAATTTTTTTCATCCACACCCGTGATAACACAACTCCGGAATAGGAGTTCCTAAGCAATTACCGACGCTACGGTTCCATCGGTGCCCTCAGAATTCCGTTCCGGGCGCCGATTCAAATGTTAGAAATTCCCGCTCATTCGTTCACTGAACGTACCCGAGCTAAACTTCGGATAGAAATTTTGGGCACTCCGGGCATCAGAATCAAGTGCCATCTGAAATTTCGTTCTTGTAAAATTCCCAAGAAAATTAAGAAAAAAATTTCCCTTGAATTTTACGGGTCTTTACATTGGAGTTCTACGTCGCTTTCCATAAAGAGCTTCATAAGGAGCCATCTGAACACTCGAGTGGAAGCTATTATAGTATGAGAATTCAACCAATGGGAGATGCTGATCCCAACCACCTTTGAATTCAAGAGAGTAGGCTCTTAGAATATCTTCAAGCGTCTGAATAGTCCTTTCAGACTGGCCATCTGTTTGGGGATGATAGGTCTTGCTGAAATTTAATTCTGTACACAAAGCATGTTGAAGGCTCCTCCAGAATTTAGATGTGAACCTTGGATCATGGTCAGATACAATGAAGAGTGGAACACCATTAAGTCTCACCACTTCTTTCACATATATCCTTGCATGCTTGTCAAGTGAGAGGTCTTCCCGGATAGCGATTAAATGGGCAGTCTTGGTGAGTCGATCAACCACAATCCATATCGCATTATTTCCTCTTGATGTTTTTGGGAGACCCATGACAAAGTCCATAGTAACATTTTCCCATTTGCAAATGGGTATAGGCAATGGATGCATCATACCTTTGGAATTTTTCCGCTCAACATTAACTTGCTGACATACCAAGCACCTTGATATATATTCCGCAATCTCTTTCTTCATGTTATCCCACTAGAAGTGTTCTCGGAGATCCCGATACATCTTGGTACTTCCTGGATGAATAGAGAAAGTTGAGCTATGTGCATTATCCAATAGCTCCTTCTTTATTCCAGGTAATGAAGGAACACACAGCCACATTCCAAACCGAATTACACCATCATCGTCGATATGGAACTCTTGCAGCTTCCCTTCCTTTACTACATTCAACCTCTTTTGTATCTCCACATCATCCCTTTGTGCTTCCTTAATCTTTTGATGGATGGATGGTTGCGCAATCATTTGGGAAAGGCAGGATGTATCCCCTGCCCTTACGATTCCCAAATCCATCCTTTACATATCCATGAAGATAGGGACTTTCTCAATCCTCAACATGGATAGTGTAGCAGGTTATTTCCATCTTAGAGCATTAGCTACCTTGTTCGCCTTTCCAGGATGATAGTGAATAGAGCAATCGTAATCCTTGATTAGCTCTAACCATCTCCTTTGACACATGTTGAGCTCCTTTTCTGTGAATATATACTTTAGGCTCTTGTGGTCGGTGTATATGTCACACTTCTCGCCATAAAGGTAGTGCTGCCAGATTTTCAAGGAAAAAATCACGGCTGCCAGCTCTAGATCATGCGTCGGGTGGTTCTACTCATGGATCTTCAACATTCGTGAGGCGTAGGCTATCACATTATCATTTTTGTAACACCCAGAGATTCCATGATACGCTTCTCATTCAATAATGAAATAGCTTGCATTGTACGCAACATCAAGTTCTAACACACCGCAACTAATTAAACTAGCCGTTGTGAATAGTAATTCCTACTTTTTGAAATTTTATAAATTTTATTTATCAAAATGGACATCATTTTTGGATTCGGAATATTGAAATTAGCCTATGTGGAATTTTTGGTATTTTTCTGAGAACTACTAATTTTTTATAAATAGTGAAAAATACTTAAAAACAAATTTTTTAATCAAAATAATTTATAGTGATAAATTATACTATTTAGTGGTTTTAAAGTATAATTAGAATATATTTTTACCATTTTATTCAATGGTGGTCATTAGAATTAATTTAACATTGAAATTGGACATAAACAATTGCCAATCTTTTGTAATAAATTGTTTCTTAAAAACACGCTATTTGTTGTAACAGTGGGAATTAATTATAAAATTAATTATTGAAACTTATATGTTTGGAATTTTGTAAAATAGACATAATTTTTGAATTCAGAATATCAATTATAGCGTAGGGTGAAATTTTGGCCTTACTCTGAAAAACTTCAATTTTTGATGAATAGTGAAACCACTAAGTGGTTGTTAAAAACTAATTTTTTGTTAATATAAAATATTACCACTTCTGTGATTTGATTTTCAACAATCTGACATACATGGTTGTCATTAAGAAGTAAAATGTGGTTCAATGAGATTAAAATAATTTTTGGTGAATAGTAACTTTTAAGTTCTTAATCGCGATTAGAGATAATTAGTGTAGTTTAAGGTAAAAATAATGTTTTAATAATATGAGATGAGCTTGACACTTGTCCTACTCCTATTGGATGAGTCATGGCCGACCAAGACAACCCATGGGTCAACTTGGGGACCCCATGGAGCCACTTTGGTTGGAAAATGACATTAATATATATTTATTTAATGTTAAAATTAAATTGACACAAACATGAGTTGTTTTACTAAAACAATTTTTACATGGGGTTATACAAGTCATATTTTTGACTATAAATACTCATTGGAAAGCTAAAAAGATTTCCTAAACCATAATAATTTTATATAATTTTTAGACATTATATAAATTAAATTAATTATGACATCATTATGATGCAGCAATGACCACATTATTTAACGATTTTAATAAAATGAAACGATAATGTACAATACAAGGCTTACACTTGTCCAAAGACTATTTTATGGGTATATTTAGAACCCTTATCACCTTATACACTAATTATATAAGTGTGGAACTTTTAGAATCCAAAAATCATTGTATAATAATGTAACATTTCAATCTTTCCAAAAGAGCCCATCCTCTCCACTAATAAAAGGACCCCAGCTCTACCACCTCATTCACACTTTCAAGCCATTTGGCTCGGCCCAACTCTACCCAAATACTCTCTCAACTTCCTCCTCTTACTCCTAAAATCCTCACATTGGGCAGAACCCTTCTCAAGGAATCCTTTGTCTCAAATCAAAAAGAGTTACCCGATTTTGAGGTATTGTCTTCTCTAATGTTGTTTTGTTTTATTTTCCTTCTCCAACCCCCTAAACTCTTTTTATTCATTTCTTTTGTAACAGCAACAGTATCTTCAATATACTAGGATTTTGTTATAAGAATTATTCGAGCTACACTTACACACACCTACATCTAATGGTTAAAGAACATACAGTTTCTGTGGAAGGCGAATTTCTGCCTCACAAATCGATGATTGTTCAACACTCATATAACACCTTAAAAGGTGTCCATTAAGATGTCACTATATTTATATATGATATATAATATGTTTATGTTTTACTTATACTTCTGTATTTCTCATTTATGGCATACTTTATGATTTCCATTATGGGTAAAACACGATAATTTCATTTTAGGAAGTGCGGACTACCGCCCCCTCAATGTGATTTGAATTGTTAATGCCATATGTGGGATGTATAAAGGATGGAGTAAATGGTATTATACACCATATTATACTGGAATTATATTATACATTTATATCATTATTATTTCATTCCATTAAATACGAAATAGAAATGAAAGTAGCGTTCATGCGTACGTACGACTTACCGTCTCCATGAACGGTACATTTCATTTCTTACCTCTAAATGTTAGGTAATGTTATAAATGAATGTATATACTGGAAATATATGATATATATGACATCTAAATCATGAATATAATTCTGGAGATAATGGATATTCTACCACATAAACAACTTGTAATTATAATAAGTTTACTGTTGACTCAAGTACCAAAGATTGAAAAAACGACCGTTATTAACTTAAATAATTACATAATGTTCATATCATTGTAATAAGTGATATAAAAAGGATAATGAAATTGAAAATGGTTCTTAATAAGTTATATATTAACTCTAGTTTATTATTCAGGAGGTTAAAGAACGGTTGAGTCAAGTCAGACACGAGGTAAGGGAATTTCTTAACCCAACTTCCATTCTTTGGGTTAATCTCCAACATTCAAATTATACCATGATATTATTATGTCCTATATTGTATTTTTACATTATTTATGTGTACTTATAGTGAATAAACATTATATATGTACTTTATTTTAAAAAAATGATCTTTTTAAGGACTTCGTCTCAATCCCCTTTCATTGAGGCATATTTGGTTTTATACACAACTTTCTTTTATACGGTGTATAAACCCCTTTGACTTTTATGTTTATTCAAAAGGATTCTTTTTTATACGAAGCGTTTTTCTAAACGACAAAAGGGAATGTTTTTCTTTCCATACTTATGCGGCAACAACGACTTCTCCGCCGCCGTGACCATTATTTGAGTTTCGGCTTCCCCTACAAGCCATCATTTTTTTTAATGAAAAATAAATACAAAGTTTTAACTTTCATTTATTTTGGTATTGAAAATGGTTTTGAAAGCGTTTTTATTATATCAATGTGTTGTATTGATATCTTGTGATTGAAATGTAGAAATGTTATGTTTCCTTTATGCATGTTTTATGTGATACGATTATGTTATAGTTTATGATATGTTTAAACCTATCCATATGAGGAATGTATTGGACTTAATAAGTGACGGGTGGAGCCCGTTATAGCTCCTCGATGCATCGGTAGGTCTCATGAGACAACTAGAAGTGGAATTGGCTGAGGCCCTTTCCCAATTTTATTTATGGTTTTGGCCGAGGCCTTAATCATTTTAGACGTCTTGGCCGAGGCCTTGACGAAATGTTTCAGAATGTCTGGCATTATACATTCCCTCATTATGAAAGTGGTTATTGATGTTTCATGTGATTATTTTACTAGTAGAATATCCATGTGAGTAAGTAAATGGCATTATTTAATTTTATTTTTTCCAAATTATGCTGAAGTTCAAGTTTAAATAGGATTTTAGTTTAGTTATACATTGCCTTAAATGTTAATGTTTATTTATGAAAGCTTCCGCAATAATGTTATCCTTACTGAGCATCTGAGCTCACCCCTTTCAATGTTTTAATATTTTCCAGGATGTGAAGTGGTATTTTATGAATGACCTACAGGGATAGTTAGAAGAGGATATGAGTGTGTACTATGAAGACTTTGTTATTAGTTTTTCACTTTATGATGTAATGTAACATTTATGAATGTATCTAGTGTTTCCAAGGCTACTAAACTAATCGGTCTTTCGACACTTGATCTTTTGAGATCATGCCAATGTTACGAAGTAATGCACAGACTCTGGGTAGCTGGGGTCGGGGTGTTATAGTTGGTATCAAAGGCAGTTTAGTACTAACCTTGGAAGCTAGATTAGGATAAACTCTGATTAGAGCACATTGCCAGAAGATATACTTTGAGGATTAGTATAGAAGAACTTCCTAGAATTTTGGTATTGTAGAGATGTTGTGAGTTTTCCGAGCAATACATCCCTGTCTGGATATGAGCAGGTAGAGGCGGCTCTGGCACAGATGTACCTAGGGGTAAAACCCGAAAACACAGCTTTGAGCTAGACTCGAATGGGAACTGGTGCACGACAACGGGCCTTGCTGCACTCTTGGTTATGACACTCCCGGGGGATATGCTTAGGATAATTCTCATTTTCTTTACAAACCACTATGAATGGTTATGAGTATATACTTCCTCAAATAAAACTTTTTATGATTATGGATTATATCCATAAATACTTCAATTTATGTTAAGTATTTTACAAGTATGGAATTATGTATTTTAATTCATAAACTAATCTAGTTTATGACATTGTTTAGAAATGGCGCCTAGTGGAAGGAATGGAAACCGTATCAATGTACGCACTCCGTGTAGGGATTTCCCTCCTTCTCATGATATTTATTGTGGATATGGAGATACAACTGGTGCTGATCAACTTATTACCATACTGGGACAACTCACTCAAGTTATGAATAATAACCTTAGTCGTATGGATCACCCTGATCCACAATGTGGAGGATCAATGTTAGACCACTTCATGAGGCAAAAAACACCAACATTTAATGGGGGTACAAATCCGTTAGTAACTGAGCAATGGATAAACTCCTTAGAGAAAATATTCCATGCCTTGGGGAGTAGCGAAAGGGAGAAGGTTGTCATGGCAGTTTACCGCCTCACTGGAGATGCCGATCAGTGGTGGTTGCTGATTCAAAACAAAAAGGAAGATGATGACGTATTGTATATGGAATGGAGGGATTTCAAAGAGCTTTTCTTAGAAAAATACTTTCCTCGTAACCATCGAGCAGATATGGAAAGACAATTTCTGAGTCTGAGGCAGAAGGAGGATGAGAATGTCGCAATGTATGAGGCTAACTTTACAAGGATAGCGAGGCATGCTGCAGATTATATACGTAACCCAAAGAGTTAGATTGATCGTTTCTTGAATGGGTTAAAACCATTTCTCCATCGAGCATTAGTATCACAATCCTTCTCATCATACGAAGATATTGTCTCATGTGCTATCAAGACAGAAAAGGAATTCTCTAAGTCTTATGACAATAAAGTAAAGCAAGAGAAGAAGAGAACAGTGGAACAAGAGACAGATAAAGGGAAAAAGGGAAAGAAGGATTTTCCATTATGTGATAATTGTGGGAAGAGTCACCCTAGTACTTGCCTAAAAGGATTGGGAGTTTGTTATAAATGTGGAGAAAAAGGTCACCAGGCGCGTGATTGCAAGGGAAAGAAAGAGGCTATCAATGTTGAATGCTACAATTGTAGGGAAATAGGGCATTATGCAAATGAATGTCCTAAGCGTCAGGGGAACTTACCTAAGAAAAGGCCAAGGGATCAAGGCCAATCTTATGCTATTACTACAGTTGAAGCGGAATAATTAATGTATTGGTGCTTTTGGACTCATGGATTATATTCTGGTTATTAGAATAATGTGATATATATATAAGGATTGTACTGCAGTACTTTTTGTTTCAGTAAGGTTTCAATATGATGAAGGTAATCATATTTTTAGTATGTGACAATAAGAGAAAATTTACTTTGTTTGGGGAATCTGATAAATTGATTTTGGAATTAAGAGACCTTTTAGAGAAAGTTTTGAAAGAGGTATTTTGGATAACTATAATGGTTGGGATGGATTAAGTTGATCTTTGGATAGTATTGTTTAAGTTAATAACATTTCTGATGATTATTTTTGGAATATTATAATACTATAGTTTTAGGAAAAGGAAAACCTGCAGGGTGGGGCATAACCCGTCGCGTCGGACAAAGCTGTAGGAATCGAACCCACAACCATAGTGCGACAGACCTTTATTTCCTACCACTAGCCTACAGGAAGTCCCTGGTTATTACAAAATAATTTTACTAATCTAAATGGTATGTAATAACATTTGGAACCTTATACAATTAGGATAAGTATAATATTTTTGAGTTCTATTATCTTTTTGAGTGAAAGATGAGTTGAAGGTTGAAACTCTAATTGTCAAGCATAAATATATATATACCTATCTCTTATTCAATGAATAAACTAATTCTTAAACTTTAGTAAAGGGATATTAAAACAAAAAAAGGTGTTATCCTAATACCTTATGTCTTGTTGAACTGATGATATTTTAAATCAACATAGATTAAAGGATTTGAGGCCCTCAATTTGACAGTTGATTGTGATTGATGACCTCAATCACTCCCTACAAATTTTTACGTTTTTCCTCCAATTATATTTCTCTAATTGCCACCAATGTTCTCCTAATCGAGATCATAATTGGGTGGTGACTTTTTTATTTCCCTCTCCCTCTTATTAAGGATAAATTTTATTAATCTTATTTCCAATGTGTTTTTTCCACGAAGGTATTTTCTCTTTCAACCTTTTATTTTCAAAGAAAAAAATTTCAAATTGCGAGGACGCAATTTATTGAAGGAGGGGAGAATGTAACACCCCGAGCATCCATGATACGCTTCTCATTCAATAATGCAATAGCTTGCATTGTATGCAACGTCAAGTTCTAACACACCGCAACTAATTAAACTAGCCGTTGTGAATAGTAATACCTACTTTTTGAAATTTTATAAATTTCATTTATCAAAATGGACTTCATTTTTGGATTCGGAATATTGAAATTAGCCTATGTTGAATTTTTGGTATTTTTCTGAGAACTACTAATTTTTTATAGATAGTGAAAAATACTTAAAAACAACTTTTTTAATCAAAATAATTTATAGTGATAAATTATACTATGTAGTGGTTTTAAAGTATAAATAGAATATATTTTTACCATTTTATCCAATGGTGGTCATTAGAATTAATTTAACATTGAAATTGGACCTAAACAATTGCCAATCTTTTGATATAAATTGTTTCTTAAAAACACGCTATTTGTTGTAACAGTGGGAATTAATTATAAAATTAATTAATGAAACTTATATTTTTTGAATTTTGTAAAATATACATCATTTTTGAATTCGGAATATCAATTATAGCTTAGGGTGAAATTTTGGCCTTATTCTGAAAAACTTCAATTTTTGATGAATAGTGAAACCACTAAGTGGTTGTTAAAAACTGATTTTTCGTTAAAATAAAATATTACCACTTCTGTGATTTTATTTTCAAAAATATGAAATACATGGTTGTCATTAATAATTAAAATGTGGTTCAATGAGATTAAAATAATTTTTTGTTAATAGTAACTGTTATGTTCTTAATCGCGATTAGAGATAATTAGTGTAGTTTAAGGTAAAAATAATGTTTTAATAATATGAGATCTGCATAACACTTGTCCTACTCCTATTGGATGAGTCATGGCCGACCAAGACAACCCATGGGTAAACTTGGGGACCCCATGGAGCCTCTTTGGTTGGAAAATGACATTAATATATATTTATTTAATGTTAAAATTAAATTGACACAAACATGAGTTGTTTTACTAGAACAATTTTTACATGGGGTTATAAAAGTCATATTTTTTACTATAAATAGTCATTTAAAAGATAAAAAGATTTCCTACATCTTAGTAACTTATTTATAATTTTTAGACATTAAATAAATTAAATTAATTATGACATCATTATGATGCAGCGATGACCTCATTATTTAATGATTTTAATAAAATGAAAAGATAATGTACAATCCAAGGCATACACTTGTCAAAAGACTATTGGATGGGTATATTTAGAACCCTTATCTCCTTAGCCACGAATTATATAAGTGTGGGACCTTTAGAATCCGAAAATCATTGTATAATAATGTAACATTTCAATCTTTCCAAAAGAGCCCCTCCTCTCCACTTATAAAAGGACCCCACCTCTACCACCTCATTCACACTTTCAAGCCATTTTGCTCGGCCAAACTCTGCCCAAATACTCTCCCAACTTCCCCCTATTACTCTTAGAAGCCTCACTTTGGGCATAACCCTTCCCAAAGAAGCCTTTGTCTCAAATCAAAAAGAGTTACCCGATTTTGAGGTAATGTCTTCTCTAATGTTGTTTTGTTTTATTTTCCTTCTCCAACCCCCTAAACTCTTTTTATTCATTTCTTTTGTAACAAAACCAGTATACTCAATATACTAGGATGTTTTTATAAGAATTATTCGATCTAAACTTACACACACCTACATCTAATGGTTAAAGAACATACGGTTTCTGTGGAAGGCGAATTTCGGCCTCACGAAACGATGATTGTTCAACACACATATAACACCTTCAAAGGTGGCCATTAAGATGTCACTATATTTATATATGATATATAATATGTTTATGTTTTACTTATACTTATTTATTTCTCATTTATGGCATAATTTATGATTTCCATTATGGGTAAAACGCGATAATTTCATTTTAGGAAGTGCGGACTACCGCCCCCTCAAAGTGATTTGAATCGTTAATGCCATATGTGGGATGTATAAAGGATTGATTAAATGGTATTATACACCATATTATACTGGAATTATATTATACATTTATATCATTATTATTTCATTCCATTAAATACGAAATAGAAATGAAAGTAGCGTTCATGCGTACGTACGGCTTACAATCTCCATGAACGGTGCATTTCATTTCTTACCTCTAAATGATACGTAATGTTATAAATGAATGTATATTCTGGATATATATGATATATAGGACATCTAAATCATGAATATAATTCTGGAGATAATGGATATTCTACCACATAAACAACTTGTAATTATAAGAAGTTTATTGTTGACTCAAGTACCAATGATCGACAAAACGACCGTTATTAACTTAAATAATTACATAATGTTCATATAATTGTAATAAGTGATATAAAAAGGATAATGAAATTGAAAATGGTTCTTAATAAGTTATATATTAACTCTAGTTTATTATTCAGGAGGTTAAAGAACGGTTGAGTCATGTCAGACACGAGGTAAGGGAATTTCTTAACCCAACATCCATTCTTTGGGTTAATCTCCTACTTTCAAAGAATGTCATTATATTATTATGTCCTATATTGTATTTTTACATTATTTATGTGTACTTATAGTGAATACACATTATATATGTACTTTATTTTAAAAAAAAATGATCTTTTTAAGGACTTCGTCTCAATCCCCTTTCATTGAGGCATATTTGGTTTTATACACTACATTATTTTATACGGTGTATAAACCCCTTTGACTTTTATGTTTCTTCTAAAGGAATCTTTTTTATACGAAGTGTTTTTCTAAACCAAAAAAGGGAATGTTTTTCTTTCTTTAATTATGCGGCGACAATGACTTCTCCGCCACCGTGACCATTATTTGAGTTTTGGCTTCCTCTAAAAGCCATCATTTTTTTAATGAAAAATAAATACAAAGTTTTAACTTTCTTTTATTTTGGTATTGAAAATGGTTTTGAAAGCGTTTTTATTATATCAATGTGTTGTATTGATATCTTGTGATTGAAATGTGGAAATGTTATGTTTCCTTTATGCATGTTTTATGTGATAAGATTATGTTATGGTTTATGATATGTTTAAACCTATTCATATGAGGAATGTATTGGACTTAATAAGTGACGGGTGGAGCCCGCTATAGCTCCTCGATGCATCAGTAGGTCTCATGAGACAACTAGACGTGGAATTGGCCGAGGCCCTTTCCAAATTTGATTTATGGTTTTGGCCGAGGCCTTAATCATTTTAGACGTCTTGGCCGAGGCCTTGACGAAATGTTTCAGAATGTCTGGCATTATACATTCCCTCATTATGAAAGTGGTTATTGATGTTTCATGTGATTATTAGACTAGTAAGAAAACCATGTGAGTATGTAAATGGCATTATTTAATTTCATTTTTTCCATATTATCCCGAATTTCAAGTTTAGAAAGGCTTTTGTTTTAGTTATACATTGCCTTAAATTTTAATGTTTATTTATGAAAGCTTCCGCAATAATGGTATCCTTACTGAGCATCTGAGCTCACCTCTTTCAATGTTTTAATATTTTCCAGGATGTGAAGTGGTATTATATGAATGACCTGCAGGGATAGTTAGAAGAGGATATGATTGTGGACTATGAAGACTTTGTTATTAGTTTTTCACTTTATGATGTCATGTAACATTTATGAATGTATCTAGTCTTTCCAAGGCTACTAAAATAATCAGTCTTTCGAGACTTTATCTTTTGAGATCATTCCAATGTTACGAAGTAATGCACCGACTCTGGGTAGCTGGGGTTGGGGCGTTAAAATTTTGCACGAGTACACATTCCAAGTCTTTCTTTGAAGCATCGCTGTATATCACAAATCATTCTTCACTTTTCGGTAGTGTGAGTACAGGTGCAGTGATCAGCCTTCTCTTTATCTCCATGACGCATCCCTCACATTCTCCCGTCCATACATACTTTACCCATTTCCTTGTTAACTTAGTTAGTGTGCTTGACAATCGTGAGAAGTTTCTCACAAAATGTAGATAGTACCCAGATAATCCAAGAAAACTACAGATTTCTGAGACACTATAGGGCATGTGCCATTCCTCAATCAACTTTTTCTTTGAAGGGTCCACAGAAATTCCCTCACTTGTGATCACATGTCCCATGAACGTGACTTGATTCATCCAAAAGTTACACTTGCTGAACTTGGCGTACAACTTATCCTTTCTCAATGTCGCCAATACAAGTCTTAGATGTTCTTCATATTCCTCCTTAATCTTGGAGTAAATGAAAATATCATCAATAAAGACTACCAAAAATTTGTTGAGGTAATGTCTAAAGACTCTATTCATCAAATCCATGATGATTGCAGGGGCATTAGTAAGTCCGAAGGGCATCACCAAAAACTCATAGTGCCCATACCTTGTACAGAAGGCAGTCTTCTGAATATCTTTATTCTTCACCTTTACTTGATGATAACCAGAACGAAGATCCACCTTTGAGAAGTATTGAGCTCCTCTGAACTGATCGAACAAGTCATCATTCCTTGGGAGGGGATACTTGTTCATTATGGTGATCTTGTTGAGTTCACAATAATCGATACACAGCCGCATGGTTCCATCATTCTTCTTCACAAAGAGCACTGGTGCACCCCAAGGTGATGCAGTAGGGCATATGAACCCTTTGTCCAGATGCTCTTACAGCTGCTTATTTAACTCCTTCAGTTCGATAGGAGATATCCTATAGGGGCACTTCTAGATAGGAGTATCTCCAGGTATGAGTTCAATTGAGAACTCTGCCTCACGATCCGGGGCAATTCCGGGTAACTCTTCGGGAAATACATCACTGTATTCCCTTACGATGGGCATTTCCTCAAGCTTGGCACTTTCCTTCGACTCAACTATTTGGGAGAGGTATGCTTCTTCATAGGGAATCATCACCCACACCATTGAAGGATTTTTCAAAGGATATTCATGATCTTCCTTGCATTTTTAGAGGAGCATGGAATGGTTTGGAATATGAAAATATATTTCCTTTTCCCGACAGTTGATATGTGCCCTATATAACGAGAGCCAATCCATTTTCATTATAGCGTCGAATTCCTCCAAGGGAAGTATTACGATATTTGCCGGAAGAATCCTCCCACATACGTCAATAGGAGAAGAGTCAAGCACTTGGGTTGCAATGATTGCACCACTTGGTGTTTTTACAAATATCTCTACTTCAAGGTTTCGGGGATTCGATTCTATAGTTCTAGAAAACTTTCAAGATATAAAAAAATGCGTAGAACCAGAATCAAATAAGACTTTTTCCATTCATGAGTAAATAGGAAGTGTACCTTGTATGACTTCATTATCATGTTCCACCTCTATAGTAGTGATGTCATAAGACTTCCATTTTTATTTTGGCTTTGGTGGTTGTTGGCACTGATTACCCTTGAGAGCTCGATGTTTAGTACACTAGTTGGAATAGTGCCCTAACTCCCTATAGTTTTAGCATTGAACCATGAGTGGTTCTCTCCTTCCATCGGCTACATTATCCTTCTTTTTCATGTCTTTTCGAAACTCGTGAGCTTGGTGTCCTTCCTTCCCAAACTTAAAGCATTTCTCCGTACCTTTGAGGCAGTTCCCATGGTGTATCTTCCCACATTTTTGGCATGTGGGTCGTTGGGTTTTCTTCCCATCTTTATCACTAGATCCACCAGCTTGAAACTCCATCTTTCTTTTCTTATCACTATATCCATGGTAAAATTCTCCAAACTCCATCTCCACTTTGAGAGCACACCGAATAACTTTTTCATAACTCCCAAAGTCTCGAATTGCAAGAGCCTTTCGAAGATGTGGTTTTAATCCACTAAAGAATCTATCAATTTTTCTATCATTGTTGATAACAAAACCTGAAGCATACCTTTCAAGCCTTGTGAAATTTTCTTCATAGGTTGTGACAGATTCTCCTTCTTTTTGATTGAGCTCTATGAATTCTCTCTCCATCTTCATGCGAAGAGTTCATGGGAAGTACTTATTAAGAAACATTATCTTAAAGTCTTCCCACTCCATCTCTTCAATTTCATCCCTTGGCTTGGTGTTCTTAATCAATGCTCACCATTTATCAGCTTCTCCATTTAGATGATAAACGTCTAGATTCACCTTCTCCATCTCGGAACAGTGAAGAACAGAAAGGATCTTCTCCATGGAGTTGACCCACTGTTCCACAACTAGTAGATCGGAAGATCCACAAAACATCGGTGGTCGTTGCCGCATAAAACATTCGATAGCTAGTTTCTCCCTCTTTGTTGAAGGAGGACGTTCCCCATTATTATAGTTATTATTCAGAACCTGAGATAATTGGGTAAGCATCGCCATGAAGTTGTGAACTCCACCTCCAAAGTCATTGGGGATGTTGTTCGGGCAATCGTTGCATTGGCCTTCGTAAGAGTTGTTGGCCTGATTTCTCCTGGTTCCCACCAATTTATAAAATAGAAAAGGTTAGAACAAAACATAAGTAAACAAGTCATGAATAACATATTCATTTAAACAATTATACCAAAAACATAACACATGGGATCCCTAGGTAAATATCCTTGTGTGAATATTTGTACTTAGTCTCATGCTAGAGGTTTTTTTTAGGGTTCACTAATCCTAATTCCCAAATTAACTAAACCTTTCCATTGATACAAACTATAGCGACCCGTCCTTTTCTTACTTTACTATTACATAATTTCAAAGATAAACAACATAATAGTATTACACATGGAGGATATAGAGGTTTAGTGTCTTGGAAAAACTAGGACAATACATAACAAATACAACATCAATCATAAACATTTATTTAATTTCTTCTTCACTATCTTCCCAGTGGCACTTGTCCTCATCTTAGTACATGTAGTCACCTAAGGATATACATCAAAAGGGGTGATCTAAAAGCCCAGTAAGAGGATAGATAAGAATAATAAATCATGGGGTGAGCATAATCAAAACATAGGAAAAATATCATGATCATGAGAGGAGCATATTTAAAAGAATTGAAATGTGTCAATGCATAAAAATGAAACATCGTGTCTTAGTGGTTAACTACCACACATACTTGTGAACATATCTAGCATCATTTTCACAGATCATTTAACATTTACTCAAGAGATTCATAACTTTACCCAATGCATTGGAGCACTGTATAATTCTTGGTGCACCCGTCACATTTAGAAATTCATATTGCGCTATATAATTCTGGGGGCACCCGTCACATCAAAACATTATCATTATCATTATTGCCACATAGAACACATATCAAACATGTAAATAAATAACCCCTAGAATGGAATGGGTTTCATCTCTTAATTACACATTCATAGGCATTTTGTTCCCAAAAGAAAGAGGGAACAATATACTTGATACAAGAACTATCAACCTTGAATGAGAGGTAAAAGGTGAGATCTTGAAAGAAGAGTTCTTTTGGAAAACATTTTGAAGGAAATAAAAACCAGTGACAAACAATTATATCCCAGAAAATTAAAGTAAATGATGATCAACTGATCTTTGAGGAGTAACCATATCAAAAATGGAGTGAAAGAAGAAGAACCTGAAGGAAGCAAATTGGGTTCGAGATTTCCCCTTACCTTTTACTCGAATGCCTCCTTCTCTTTAATGTCCTGTATAATGACATTATATTCATTAATTAGAAATTACAGAACCATTTATACATTAATAGGGTTCATTCTGGTTTCATTATTTCATATTATGTTCCTTTGTATGACTTATAGAGTTTAAAAACATTGTTCGGGGATGTTCGTTTTTATGGTTTTCTTGAGCGGTCCACTTGTATTCTTAAATTGATGTTTGGGTAGATCATGGTTAAACATCAAGAAAAAATATTAAATGTAATTAATGATGTTACAGAAGCATTAATGATTTTATAATGAGATATATTAGATCCATGTGGACGAATCATTAGATAAGAATTAAATGAAGATTATTTGGGTTAATTTGTGCGGTTTTTGGATCACAACGAACTCGTTTTAACATTTAACTTAGTAATATGGCCATAGGTTATTTCCAGAACTTACAATAGAACATAATACATATAAAATATTCCGGTTCAACCATAAAAATGGTTTCATGACCAGATTTTAAGGTAGAAATGGAAAAAGAGATCATGTCGTTTTTGAAGGTGATAAATTATCACCAAATGAACAACGTTCTCTTTAATAAAATAAAAGGAAGGGGGAAAGGGTGTGTGGTGATATAACATTAGAATAATAATATTAAATTATATATATAATACTGGAGTTTCAGAACAATTTGGATGAATATAGGTAGGGAGAGATCAAGAAAGGAACTTGAACTTGAAAGGAAATTAAAGGAGAAGAGAGAGAGAGAAATCACCTTCAGAATCCTTCTCTTGAGATCCTCTTTAAGGAAGCTAGGCATTGTCTTTTGATGAGACCAGAATCTTTTGGACGTGGGGGATGAGCTAGGGATGGTGTTTTGGGCAGAGTTTAGAGATTTCTTGAAGCTTGAGAGGTGTGAGGAAAAGAGGGAGTGAAGGGTGGCTTTTATAGTGGAGGGTAGAGGGGTTTCCTTAATATAAAATTGATTAGTTTATTAATTTCACCAAAGACAAGGAATAGTGAGTCTTGGATGACCAATAATAGTAATTGTATAATGTTATCCTGAACCATGTGGGCTTACATCAGCATAAAATCATCGATGACTGAATTAATACATTATTTAGCTTTTATTGTGAATTATCAGATTCCACTATTCATAAAAATTCAAGTATCTCAGAAAAATCCCAAAAATTTACCCCAACCATTTCTTGACGTGTAGAATCCAAAAAAGAATTCCATTTTTCAAAAATAATTTTTCTAAATATTATTAATTCAATATTTAAATAAAATCATAATTTTCTTAAAAAACAGTTTTTAAGATTAAAACTGATTTTATTGTTCTTTCAAAAATTACATAGGGTCTTATAAAATTATCTGAAAACTATTAGAAATTGATTCAATATTTTATGAATACATTCCAGGCGAATAAATATTCTTTTAAATTAATTAATTAATTATAATTAATTATTTATTACTTATAAAATAACAAAAATGTTTACTAAGGTCAAATTATCACTTTCTATGATGTCTAAATTTTATTTTTTTATTGAAAGGTAATGTTACTCTTATTTAATATTCATAAGGGTCATATTACTATTCATAAGGGTAGGTTACTATTCATAAGGTTAGGTTACTATTCACCAAATTTTTTTCTGTTTCATTAGACACGAAAAACTATCTTGAGCACAATCGTACGTATGTCGGATTTTTATAATTCCAAACATAGGGGTGACAAAATTATGTTTAAAGGTCACTTATCACTTATTACTTAATTATTTTGTGTTTTTATGACATAGATATAAGAAGTGAATTTTCTATTGAATTACTTTGGATCATTACACCTTTACTCCTGCTCCCTTCTTAAGATGACTTCTTTCACCGCGACATGGATATCTTAATATCCAAAACTGCCAAGTCCCAACATGATGAACATGGATGACAATCGGGGAATCTTAGATGACAACACATCAAGAGGAACTTCAGATATGATCTTCCATATGTTCTGTCATTCCTTGTGATGTGAAAATTGGAGCGCCTTATGTACCTCGGGATCTGACTCAGCATCACTGTCACATGGGGGAATATAATCTGGAATTAATGCACTTAATGAATTGCCATGTTCTGTTCCTTCCCCCCCTGACCCTTGTTACATCACATTTTATTCCAGTTGGGGTGGAGGCTGAGGCTTCACCTCTAGATCTAGCCACTGAAATTGATGGCCCTGTATAGTCAATTGAATATTTTTGGTTAGTTTCAAAGGATGAAAAAAGTTGATTAAGTTGTCTTGAAAATATATGTACCAAAAAAAATATTGTTATCTCATACCCAACAGTAGATCAACAGCAGGAGAAGGCTCCTACCCATCATTTCTAGCTTCAAAAAGATTTTCTGGATGAGTTTCAGGAAGCTCTACTGGGTTCAACTCCACTTGAGACAGTTTCTCTACAATAGTAAGGTTGTCTATACCCCCTTTAATAATTGATGGTTTGGCAGATTGTTCAGATGGAACTGCACATTTAAACCAATAATGATCAGAGATGTAATAAGAAATTATTTTATCAGGACGAAGGTTAACACTCATGTCCAAAATCTTCTAAATTACATGGTAATTTAACATGATCTAAAAAATATTCAAAAGATACACAAATTTCCATAATTTCATCCAATGTTATCTCTAATTCCTAATTAGTCTCACTAGTGGGAGAATTTAATACATATTCTTGGCGAACTTCATGTTGCAGCCTCTGAGCGTGGACAACGTCTTCAGATAAAATTGCGGCATCAGTTGTAGTGGCTGATAAATCTTCTGGTTCAGGGGTCGAACTTAAAGTATCATAGAATGGAAGTCTGTTTTGATTTTCATTCAACCTCTTATGAAGCATTGTTAATTTACTAGAAGCAGGATCTTCTCTCCTTGTAGCAGCAGCATGAGTGGTACTGAGAACAGATGTTGGCTCCTCTTCAGGAGTAGCCAAGCTATCATGAACTAGTGATTGTTCACCAGTACTCTCTGTCATTCTCAGAGGATGGTCAGTCCACTCCGTCAAGAGGGAAATTGAAAAATCCTAGAAATCCTAACAAGTATGAGCAATCTTTTCACGGGTTAAGACTCATGACTATCCAAAGGACGTACCAATACTGATAAAATGTTTAGATGTGGACTTCTTACTTCGATGAATTTGTTTCTTCGGCTTTTTGGGAGTGATGACATAATCATCTTCAAATACAGGAACTAGAGAATGAAGAGCCATATCTAACTCATCCTCCATGGCCTGCTGACCTGGAGATATCTTGTCTGGCTTGCGATGAGATTCATTAGCCCTGATGGCAGTACTAGCAGGGCTATACAATGGTGAAGGAACCTCAATAGTTTCTTTATTTGCAAGCTGCAGGATGAAGAAAGTAATTTATTTTAGTAACAAATCTTTAACTCGAATAAAGTTACAAATAAAATAAGTAAAGATACTTTCATCTTCAGGAGCCACATAATCATGCCACTCCTCATCTCTGGAAGCACCGGTAACCTATGTGGTGCCACAATCTATCATTTCCTTCACCCGCTTAGTGACAGGAATTGAATCATCAGTGGTATATATGAGAATCTCCAGCTCTCTGATGTAAGCCCGCATTTCATCGGGGTTATCCGTGAAACAGATATCGGTGGAGGCTCGAAGATTCCCTATTCTAGGGATGTGTAGCCCCTCGCGCAAATAAATTCAGTGTGTGTACCATAAGGCTGCAAGTAGGGTCATACAATCTTAGACTTCAGCTTCTTCCCATCTCCTGCAACTACAAATAAAGGATAAGAAAATAATACTTGATTCTCTCTAAAGTAATGGCGATTAAATTGCCCCAATGATGTAACTCACTGTGAGTTGATGGTGTTGGTATCTTGATTCTGATAGGCGGATTATATCTGGAATGAGGCTGCATTGACACATGCCGCACCTCATCATCCCCATCTTGGGAATCCTGCGAGTCAGCCCAGGGTGAGGAACCTGGTGAATCAGCTCCAGGTGGGGAAGAATTAAATTCCTGATGAAGGGTTTGTTTCCCTATAGTTATTTTCTTTTCCCCCCCATATTTAACAGATGATTCAACACCCCTTCAGGTTATGATGCTATCCAATTCTCAGCATACCATGTAGTCATGTTACTTGCTACTTTATCAACTGGTAGATCAAATAGTTCCCACGTAATCTCCATAGATGTCAGCAAAAATAATTGTCGGGCAACCATAAGATGCTTCTCTAACATGACATGCATAGGAGGGGATACAACAGTCCGCTACAGACATTTGAATTGGTGTGCAAATCTGTATGGAGCATAGGACTAGCATATAATGTCTCTGTCAATACTGGTGGCCAGTACACTATCTCTGCAAGCAAGCATGTAAGACATCAATTCCAGGACGGCTGTTCCGTCATCAACAAACCTCCTGGTTGGCGGGTTTCCATATGGAAAGAAATATAATTCCATTTACATGCTCATCCTCACCTTCATATCATAGATGTTGAGAGCTAATGGAGAAACTCCACAAAAATGCCTACACAGATGGTCTGAAAGAGCTTCTAGGAATCTATACTCTGTTCTGTACAATATATTTCCTGAAATGAGTGGCGATCCATCCCCACAAAACATGGAATGGTCCCACTATTCTCAACGGAGACTTACCCATAAAGAAATGGAGTAAACAGTTGTGAGTATTCGCCAAAATTAGGGTGGCCAACCAAACCATTTTCTTATCAGCTAACTTAGCTGCAACAACGAACATCCCTGGCCTGAAGACTCTCTTCGAATCCCTGACTGGAAAAAGATAAACACTGAGACACATGGAGATGAAGCCCACCAGACTGGTCTTTTTTGGGATTCTATGATCCACTTCGTACCCCCACTTACAAAATTATCCTACCACTAGAGTCGGCCAGAATGTGCCACCCCTCTTCTCTATTCTATGGAAAATAGTAGGATGAGTACAGCAGGGCCACTCTGCCTCTTTCCTGGTAAGAAACGTGTCCATCCACTCCTCTGGATGAATATCATTTCTGGAATGATTTTTGGAGGTCTTGGAATTCTTGATCTTGTAGATGGTTTTCAATAATTCCCGATCCAAAGCCGGAGTCTTCTCGGAATTATTCCAAGTCACCTTGGGATGGATGAATTCATCATACATGTCACCCAGAATTGGATCCCCCAAGATCTTGCAGACATCCCACATTCTGATGCCAACTTCTCCATGAGATATATGGAATGAATTAGTTTTTGGGCTCCATCGGCTTATTTGCTCTGGCACAAAGTCATCATTCCTATTAACATATGTTTGCCCAGCCCAGCCCAGACCGCTTCATATATTGCAGCTCCATTCAGATCCTCAAAAAACTCTACACAGGTCTATCACACCCAATATGCCCACATCCATGTTGGCTTCACATATCCTCGAAGAAGGATGTCCCAACTCCTCTTCTAGCCTTTGGATTGATCCATCTGAGAATTTATAAAGATTTAAGGATAACAATGGTGTTGCAGCTTAGGCTTGTGATGTTTCAGATCTGGGGAATAAGAGAAATGATGCATTATGTAGGCCTTCTCCACTATTCTAGCATTTTCAAATTCTCATCCACTTGAGATATTTGCTAAAGAAAAATTGGTGTAAGTCTGAAACCATCAATGCGGGAGATAGTTCATTGCTTTTGGAATGTTGACTTCTTGCAGATGACCATGCCCATACATAGGTAAGTAGATGCTCTGTGGAAAATTACGATGATACTTCTTCATGTACTTTTCTAGATCTGTGAGTGTGTTGTCGCAGATATCATAGTAATCATGGACAACAACGTTCATCATGTAATCAATTCTTTTGCTAGCTAGTTCATTAGTCGTACCAATTATTCTAGGAGCCATTTAATCTTCACAATGGTAAAATAATTAACTCTTATGTTAGTTGATGTTTCATAAAATTTGTGAATAAAATTGAAAAAATGGCTATGGAATTAAGGCACTCAAGTCCAATGTTGGCGTGCATGTGTAATTGTGTCGCACAGGTTTTGGTGCACAGGTATCACCGTGCAGGTCAAAATACTGCTATAGAAGCACGACATGAATAGAAGCAATGAATCCATGGAAATTCTGAAACCTGTGTGATGAGAGAAACTTGCACGGAGAGAGCTCAGAAGATTTCAAAACCAGGTACTTTTTATGAGAATGAGGCGCATATTTATAGGCCAGGAAGCACCCCTGCGCACCGAAGCCTATGCACCTCTCACCAGCATGCCGCTCTCTGCACGCTCAAAACTTGCGCGCCGCCCTTCCATTGTTTTCTTCTTTAACTCAGAGTCACATATTCCTACCTTTAGGATCCAAATCTGATGGGTGACTTTTGTTAATTATACTTTTCATCACAGATTCTAACGAATGAAAAGGGAAATAACTTAAACACAAAGTGATTCATCCTTTGAAGAAACATCAAAAATCGACAAAGGCATCAACAAGGATTTCTTTAAGAGTAGGCCTCAAAAGATCCAAGATGGTCACACTGGTATACCTGTGCCCTATATATGGGGTGCGCAGGTGACCAACACACCCTATTTTCTTTTCTCCCAAGGTCTTCAGTAGCCTATAACTACCAATTGTGGGCCCCCCATTACGAAGACGAAAAATCCAGAAACGTAGATTTCACCACTCGACGCCCTAGTCTCTTCTTGAAGTTTTCCAAACACTTCTAAGGTAATTTATTACCTATAATATAAGATCTAAAGAGGGGAACAAGGACTATGTTTTGAACTTAATCAACCCCAGTGCGCCTAAGTGTCTAACCCTTAATGGAAATGGTTACACTTGCGTGCCACCTTATCCCTTCAACCGAACCAGCTCGCCACCCTTTTACAATCCATTAGGGATAATACTAAGGGCGTGAGCCATGTATCGGCCATGTATTACCCCATTGGTTAACATGCGCGCAAGTATACCTGTGCCGCGCAAGTATACTTGCACACCCAGGACCTACACGCCCAAAATAAGACCTGTGCGCCTACCTTTTTTGTGGTGTCCCTCCTATCTATTCATTAAATTTTTCCAATCCACATCTCCTCTTCAAAATTTATCCTTTAGAACCCTATTGAAATCCATTTATGGCATGATTCTTTTGTTTCATTCCTTTTCTGAAAGGAATTCTGTGGAACATCTCTGAAAACCTAGTTCTTTACATATCTTCATGTCACCAAGGTGAGAGATTTCATTCATTCAACCTCATACTTTATGATGAGAAGATCTTTAACATGGGCCTCCTTTTTAGGAGTAATCCCCAGTCCAAGTTCTTTTAACATGGGACTTCTTTTCAGGAGTAATCCCCAGTCCATGTTCTCTTATCTTGGGCATCCTTTTCATGAGTAAGCCCCAGTCCAAGTTCTCTTAACCTGGGCCTTCTTTTCAGGAGTAATCCCCAGTCCAAGTTCTAAAAACCTGGGCCTCCTTTTCAGGAGTAATCCCTATTCCATGTTCTCTTAACCTGGGCCTTCTTTTCAGGAGTAAGGCCCAGTCCATGTTCCCTTATCCTGGGCTTTGTTTTCAGGAGTAAGCCCCAGTCCATGTTCTCTTATCCTGGGCCTCCTTTTCATGAGTAATCCCCAGTCCACATTCTCTTAACCTGGGCCTTCTTTTCAGGAGTAATCCCCAGTCCATGTTCCCTAGCCTAGGCCTCATTTTCAGTTGTAATCCCCATGTTCCCAAATATGGGCATCTTCCTCAGAAGTAAGCCCCAATTTCCAAATTCCCTAAACCTAGGCATCCTCCTTAAGAGTAAGCCCCAGTCATAATTCCCTTTAACTTGGGCCTCTTTCTCATGATTTATTACCAGTCATAATTTCTCTTAACCAATATTAATTTATTTTTATTTTTACTTCCTTCTTAGTAATAAAACCCAATCAGAAATCCTCTCTAATTTGGGAATCCTTTTCATGATTAAGTCCTATGTTATGTTTCCAAATCTCCATAAAGCACATATACCTTTATGGACCTTGTTCCTAGGTTTCTTACCTAAAGTAAATACCAATCCTCATATATCATTGGCAATCATATATACATAAGCACCACATTATTTCTTATGATTGCATCTTTCGTGGCACAATTGTCAGGTTTTACTGATACCTCTTGTTTCTCACACTAAGCATGATTCACGTGATCTTATAGCATAAAAGTAATTATGACATCTATTATTTGGGCCATCAACTATGCATAAACTTCATACTTATTCACTCAAACTATGTGGGTTTTGATTCCTTTTTTAAACAAGCATACGTAGGTAGCCCATCTGCGGGTAGGATCCCAACTCTAAAATAATCCATGTCCTCCTGAACAACAATAAACTTCAAGTGCCCCACAGAGTGGCTTTAAAACCAGTACGGTTATAATAATGACCATGAGATCTCTATACAATGTATTAAAGGATACCATTGACTAAGAATCTATAACAAATAAAAATGATTATACATCAATGAAGAACCTCAAATACATATAAAAAATTCTTTAAATCTCATACATATCAATCATTGATTGGTAGATCTAAAGGAAAGATCATTTTCATACTTGGTAATTTAATAAGGATTCACGAAAATATATTAAATATATAAAGAGAGTCCCGAAGTGGACAATAATTCACCCCAAAAAGGTGTGATGATTTTGACCTCCCATCCTCTTGACCAATTCAAATTCTTAAGCCTCATCGGTTCACAACTAATGAGAACCTACCATTGGAAAGTAAGTCCAAATGGATATAGAATCATTGGATGTTTCCATTTCTATGAAAAACCCATTAGAAACTGATTGGATTGTTTGAACCTTAATCAAACAAGTTCATCATCATTTCCAGAGGAATCATATACCCATCCAAATAATTATGTGTTGAATAGAATACTACACCACGACATGGATACGGTAAGCCATACGTACGCATGTATAGCGACTTTGTAATTTATGGGATAGATAGAATAATGAATATGGTTTAAAATATTTATAATAACCTATATTTATTTAGATTATAATGAATTTATTATTTTAGTATGGACACAACAAAGAAATTGGAAGTGGAAGAAGAAAAGAACATTGAAAGAGTTGTTGAAATAATTACCACTTCTTCAGTTTATTCCTTTTGATTTGAACAAAAGGGCTATTTAGGTTGGATTTATGATAAAATTCAGGCCTCTAGGATTATGTGGGGGTATTTTGGATGATATTTGAGCAGGGTTAGGATGAGCCAAATAGATATGGATGTGTGAAATAAAGGAAGGGAATATACCCTTTTATTAGATAGTTGAGAGGCACTTTTAGAAAAGTATGAAATATCAATTTATTATAAAGTCATTTTCGGTTTCTAATGGCTCAAAATTGATTAATTTATAAGATAAGGTGTATACTGGTAGAAATATTATCAGCCAATAGGTTTTAGAAAAGTTTAGGTCACCAATATAACCATATCATTTAGATTTTACTCTTAGTTAAATAGTTTAACTTTTACCACGTCTTCTTGTATTAATAAAATTCATGATTAATAAAATTACAAATAAATGACAAGAGAACATAAATGGTTCATTAATGACATATATATAATTATATAATTCCTCTGGATGAACCTTATATTTATTTCTAGTATTATATAATTTAATAAAATTGTATTTGTTTTAAAAACTCATTTATGTCGTTTTTTACACTATTTAGTATTTAGTTTTTGTGAGTGTCATACCAACATGATTACTTCGAAAAAAAATCATCAAATCAACCATAACATGACATATTAACTTATACAATTTGTGAACTACATAAAAAGTCACAAATTAATTTTATTTTAATATTTATAACATCAATTATTTTAATGATTCATTAATAAGGTAATTACTACATCATCATTATGTCACAAAAAATATTAATTATTTAAGGTATAAAAATTATAAATAAAATACCATGATATAAGAAATAATTTTATATTTATAATGAATATTTTTAGTCGAATTTATTTTATGTATTACCGAATATTAAAAAATTTTTAGTTATTACAATTTGAATTTAACAATTTTAACTCTTCTTTAAATAAAAGATTATAAATGTTCTAATCTAATCCAAGTAGATAAAAAATAATTTTTTTCGTATTGATTATTTAGTTCGAAATACACTTATCCAGTAGAATTAGGACTTGTGTTAGGGTATTTATAATATCATTTTTTCCTTTATTTTCCCTATTTACATTTAACCGTGGTAAATAAAATTTAAAAGTTACTTTTCAACAAAACAAATTTCATCCTATTGAACCAAATTTTACATAATTATATCAACAGAGTCTCTCAGATTTTTAAAATTCAATTCACAGAAGAGGTAAAATTATGTTTTATGAAAATTCGCAGAGGTGCCTAGAAGGTGGGTAAAAGGCATTAAATAGTTCAATAAAATTTAATATATCAAATCTTATTATAAAATGACACTAATGAATTACATTGAACATATATTGGTATTATGTATCTATATTAACTAAAAATAAATTTAAATAAAATAAATATGTATTTAAATAAAAACCTAGGTTTTAATCAATAATATAATGTTTTTCACTATTCATAAGAAATGAACATTTTCTGAAAACTACAAACAATTTACCCTAAGTTATTTTTGATATTACAAAAAAAATGAAGTATATTTTAAAAAAATAAGATTTATAAAATTTTAAAAAGTGTGTATTACTATTCATAATGGCATGTTCTTTTGGTCATGGTGTACTAGAACTCGAAGTTGTGTGCAACACAAGATATTGTATTATTCAAAGAGATGTGTACCATGGATGCTTGGGGTGTTAAAATGGTAATATGAAGATATTTTTTTTTATCTTTGTAATATGAAGGCACCAACAATTATTATAACTCATTTCCCATAAACACCATCTTATTGGTCAAAATCTCATTGAAAATCCACTAAGGTCCCCTATATGGCCTCCAAAATATTGATATCATCTCACAGGTCAACACCCACCACATGAAAAAAACAATTACACCTTGAAATAACTATACTATTTTCACATTCTCACTTACCACATAATACACACCTTATTGTGTTTGGTTTTAAGAAATAGAATAGAAACCATGTCACTTCGTAGGATGTAAATCATACCACATCATATACATAGTATACACAGGGCATACCCACATAGAAACTCTATTATTTTGGGGGGATAAAGTCTCATACCATGATCCTCTAAACTAACTTGAGTCATTATGGAAACTAATTTTTCCCTTATGAAAAAACCCTTGGCTATCTAGCTCAATTCATCTATCACTTCTACCTGATGGTAACTATGGAATCCTATCAACAGGAATGATAAAATTACTATGTTCAATTCCATCACACCCTATAAGGGATATGTATCATTGGTCACACCATTATAATCTATCCTCTGTCAGTAAAAGACTATGTAAATCAACACATTGACCATGGTCCCTTAGAGCATTGGGTGTTTATTCAATTCATGCATGAGTATTAAATTTTAAATTAAATCATCTATAAAATTATAATAGGTCAACTATATTTAGGGGATATAGTGAATATAAAATTTTATATATGTAAAACACTGATATTTTAATATATATATATATATTTTAAATTATTTTATGGTTTTAATATTTTTCATAACATGAAACACCGACTACTAAGTAAACTACTAAGAAAATATCATTATTTAAATTTTACTATTATTAAACAACTTTTACATTGGGTGTATGAATATTAAAAAAACATTAAAAAATAATGTATAATTTTTTTAGATAAAGAAAATATATTTTTCAATATATATACAATTTACTATATATTCATTTTATACTTCAAAAATAAATTTTCTTGAAAAAACGTTCTATGTTTATTTTTTTAAAATATAATTAATTTATTCAAATTTTAGAAAATTAAAGTTTATTTTTTTTCTAAATTATCAGTTCAAAATTATCATAGAGTTATGTTGTAAGAATTTTTTGGAAATACATATTTTTTTATGAATAGTGAAATTTTTTAATTTCTATCAAAACTCATCCTTTCATTTAAATAAATTACCAGGATATAATTATTTTAAAAAATATTCTTATTTAATTTATATTATTAGTAATCAAATTATAGATACTATAATAAATTTATAGTGTTATTTATGTCCGGAAACTTTTTATACATTAGAACATTGTTTTTTTAGAAAATCACATTCCATTAGGTTTTATTTGTATAATTTTAAATTGAATTATTATAGCTATGGGAATTAATTTTCAAAAAATTTGTTCCATATTTATAATATATATCCCTAATTATTTTTAATAATATTTATTTTATATTCAATCATAATAAATAGTAAAAATAGTAAAAATTTGTCACCGCGTTAAAGAATAAAATCGGTTTACCGAGGGTTGTGTAAATAAACAAAGACATAAGGGTATTTGTTTAAAAAGTTAAAAATATATAAATCCTATTTTAATTCTATATTTAGACATAATATTATACCATATTTTAACCTATTTTCATTAGGAATAATTTTTATTAAGAATTACATTATAATATTTTAATCATTTGAGATATCCCATGTTTGTCATCTCCCCCATTTATAAAAGGAAATACCGTATCTTCTTTACACATATTTGATCCATATATCAGGACGAAAACATTCCCAATAATATTATAAAATTTCATATCCATGTTATATAGGTTCTATTCTCTCCAAAATTTTATCCATAGGGTCCTTAAGAGGATATCTAATGCAGTTCATTCAAACAATGGGTAATCACGTTAACCCATCACATTATTTTTTTACTTCATATATTACCACAACTAAATCTATTTTATTTATCAATAAATAATATCATCATTTCCATAAATATACATTAATGTTAAATGTTTTATGAAACCACCACTATCCTCACACTATTCTAACAAACGATAAGAAAAATTATTGCATGTGCATACGTGTGGACTACCACATCTATATATTAATATAAATCACATCCATCACCATATTACATGGATGGTTTTTATTATGGGTTTAGAATTAGTATATTATATTAATTAAATATTTATTATTTTTAAATAATAATATAATATCTACATTCTTAACTTCACATCCATTGAAAAACAATAACATCACTTCTGATTACATACGGCCTACCACCCCCATGAAGTGATCTGATTTGATTTTAATTTTTCAATTAGATATTAATAAATATTTATGAAATAAAAACAAATTATATATATTAATTTATAGTTATTTTTAATGGTTAATTATTATTTAACATTCATTCCTTTAATCCATCAAAAAGTGAAAACAATGTTCATGCATAAGTATTCCCTACTGTCTCTATGAAAGGTGTAATTTATTTTTTCAAATCTATATTTTATGTAAGATTATTAATATATATGTAATTAATATATATGTTATTTATAACATTACTAACATTATATATATTATGGAACCATATTGAATGTATAATGAACCAAACTACAAAACCCAAACTTACATTAAAAACAAAGTATATATCTTCCAGAATAATGATTTTAATAACGAATTATTAATAAATTGGTTATAAAATGTTATAATTAAATAATATATAATATGATATAAGTTATTTTAGTTTTGGAATATATTTATAATAAATAATTATTTATAATATATGAGGTCTGAACACATATGATGGAATTTAGACCTGAGGTAATGGTTTATTTCACAATATCATAATTATTCAGGATTGATTATGTTAATCTCTATGCTGGGGGAATTATTTTATCATTATTTATTAGTCCAAATATAAATTCTTCTCATTTATTTATTTCTATAATCTAAAAAATTTCTTTTCATTTCCTCTTATTTATGTGCTCAATATATAGGAATAACGTCTTTAAGAAAAAACTAATTTGTTTTTATACTTGGTCAGGAATATTTTATTCCATTTATATAGTTTATTTAAATTTGTTTAAAGAAAAAATTTTCTGTATTATATTAATTTAAAATATATCTTTCTATGCATTATTTAATTTTAATAAATTAGATGAAAAGGAATATTGTGGTCATTTTCCTAATGAGTTACCTTTGAATTTTTACTAGAAATGTGAAAAAAATAATTATTTTAATTTACTAAAAAATATAATTTTATAATATCAAAAAGTCTATATTATTAAAATATTAAATTATATAATTCTATGATTATTTCTCTATAAATTTATTCTCCGATCATTATTGAAAATTTTTCTTTTAAAAAGTGATATGAAATTTTAAAACGGTATTTTCCTCAAGAATGTTTTTGGGATATTTTATGTTATTTAAATTCATCAATAAAAAAAATAAATTATTTTAATTATGATCCACTATTTATATATTGTTATTATTACATTCTTATTCTTTCCCTCGATGGTTTGTGACAAGTTTGACCGAGGAAACTAATCACATTATTCATACTTATTCATACTATGTGGATAATTTTGATAATTAATCCATATTGATTGAGTTGTGTTTTTAATTCATATGGTAAATGAATTGGAATATTAGGTGATGAGTGGTTCATGGAAATAGTTAGCACCTTGATGAATTGTTACATCTCATGAGGCAAAAAATTTTGGTATTTGGTCGAGTTATTTACCATTTATGTTGATTTATTTTCCAATTCCTCGATAGTTGGTTTAACGAATCTAAAATTAAGTATTCCATATTTAAGATATTTTATATTTATTTATATGTGATTATTTAAAATTTTATTATATTAATGAATGAGTTTCAAGATAATTTTATTGTTTATATGATATTAATTGATCAACATTTAGTCCTGTCATATTATTGACACCTTATTTATTACATATTAGCTTCTAATGTACACATAACTTTATTGTGAATCTAAACTAACCCATTCCATATGTTTCCATTCAATATGATTCTATAGAATAATTAAATTCTTAGTAAAAATAACTTATTATATGTTATGTTTTCAAATGTACGTGTAATTCAATTATGTATCTAGTTTACCAAGACTACTAATCGATTCAGTTATTTGGGATTTGATTACATATATATAGTACGAATGTATTAATGTAACCACTAATTATTGTGTAACATCCCATGATTTTTCAGTATAATTTTTTTAAATAGATTTAATTTCTCTGATAGATTACCTTGTACACAACCCCAACTTAAATGAAAAAATGTGATATTATTATGAAATTGTTATAACCCAGCCATTAAATTAAATTGTATGAATATAATTCATGGAAATTTTAAATATATATTTTTCTTAGTCACTTTTTATGTAATGATTAATTATTTTTGAATATGTAATTTATTTTTTAGTAATTTCATTTTATTCATCAAAAAGCATTTTTTTAAATATGGGATTTCATGCATTTTATGAGTGAATATTATAATTATTTTCGAGAATATTTAAAAAAATATATAGAAAAAATTAATTTCATTATTTTATTCATATTTTTTAAATTATCGTAGGGTGAATTTTTTATAATTTTGTAAAAGATTTATTTTTCAAGGAATTATGAAAAATACAAATTTTTATAATGCTCTAATTTTATTTAAATTAAAAATTAAATTTAATATTTTTAATTGACATATATATATATATATATTATGTAAAATATATTGATATATAATATAATTAATTACATTGGAGGAATATAAATTCCTTATTTTGGAATAAATACATTTTTGTTCCTAAAAACACATTTTCTAAAAAAAATATTTTTATCATTATGACTTGATGATTTAATTATAAATTTAATTCTGATACATATATTTTTTTAATTATTGAAAATCGATTCCATATTTTTTTTTCTAGTTCAATATTTGTTAAATTTTTCAATTTAATTTTTAGTCAATTTTTTTTTTGTGTTAAAGAAAAGATTTACCATATTATAGATAAAATAATATTTCCGGTTAATGTTAAAAGATTAAAGATTAAATCACCTAAAAACTAAAACATGAAATGGGTTTTTGTGGTGTTTCATGACCCTATATGATATAATTTTTTTTAATAAAAATCTAAATTATATTAAAATAATTCCACCGAAAAGTGGTTAGCTTTTTGTAAAAATAATCATTATTTAAGGAGTTTAAACCACCCCTACTCATGTATAAATACCCCCATTCCCTCTTTCGTTATACATAATTTATTGATAAAATACAACACCATTTATCTTCCCAAAATCATTAACTATGTTTTCAATGAAATTGGGTTTCAAAAATACCAACCGAAGTTTTCCTAAAAGGAGATCCAATGGATGATTCTTTAAGGAAAGTCAATCTTCATTACTAACTCTTTAAATTTTATTTCTACATTATTTCCTATTTATGTTTTCTAATAGTTATAATATAATTAATAAATAATAATAAATATACTATTATTTTACTATATTTATTGGATAACCATTTTACATATTATCTCTATCCTATAAAAATCAAAGACACCTCTTATGTGTAAGTACGAATAACCATCTCCACAATGTGGTGTAATTCATTTTTCATCACCACATTACATGGATGGTAATAATGATAGAGATAATAGATATATATGTTAATTATAAAATAATATTTATTGTGTAAAATTAATATACCATCTACTTCCTTACACGTTCAAACATTTATAAAGGTTATCATCCCTTGTGCATATGTACGATTAACCTACTCCATGAAGCGATCTGATTCAATTTCGTTGCGAAACATTAAATAAATGTAACAAAAAAGTATTTAATGATTAAATATTATATTAATATCATTATTATATTTCTTAATATGATGTATCTATATCATATTCACAAGAACTTGTACTTTCAAGAAAAAATAAGCATGGGAAAACAAAGAAATTAACACCAAAATCAGTAAAAATAATTAAATATTTCTTATGAATGGGAAGTAAGATGTTTGAAAAGGATCATATAAAATGTTATAAATATTAGTATGGTTATGGTATTAATTTGTAACTTGTTTAAAACAATCGTAAATTAGTTTTCAATTCATTTTAAAGAATTCCAACTTGAGGTAAAGGACTTCATCTCAATTTTCGTTAATTGAGTTATATTTTTGATGTTATGCACCAATATTATTTTTTGGGGTGTATATAATAACATTTTACATGTTATATGAATAATTTTTTTACACTCATGATATTAATTGTTTCACTCATTCTAGGGGATTATTATTTGGTGGATTAATAGGTGGTATGTATTTATTGTTTTAATTTTACTTCTTTGAGTCATATGCCTTATTCACTACTTATTTCATTTTTTTCAGTGCATATACTAACAATTTTTATTTTATATAATGATTTATTTTATCTTAATATTTTTTATATATTCATTAATAATGATTCCAATCATAGGTTGTATGATTCAGAAAATCCTATAATGGAAACAGATTATTTCACCATGTCATCATTATTCAAGATTGATTAGGTTTATGTCTCCCTTGAGGGAATGATTTGATATTTATATCTCGAAAAAAATCTATTTTATTATCCCCCCCTTATTAATGACCCATTTAAATTAAAATAACCATTTTATACTCTTTAGTCGATAAAATTATTGAGAAATGTTTTTTAAATAAAAAATAATTTCTCTCATTGGTTGGAAGTATTTTTTCTTCCAAAATATTGGAATATAAAAATTTTTCAATAAAAATTTTTAGCTCTTAAAAATAATGTATTAAAGAAATATTTTCTAATTTAATATATAAGTAATCTTGTCATCATTTTAAAAATAATTCCAATTTGGCCTTTACGAAAGAGTGAGCATCATTTGTGCTAATGTGTATAGTGTGGACATAATTTCTAGTCATTATGACCACTAAATTTTTTAAATATTATTTGTCATATTTCATATATAATTTTCAATGATTTTGTTTAAATAATATAGGGACTATTTGTTTTCATATGTGATTTTCAAAAAGATAATTCTATTTTCCTCAATAATATTTCTAATTATCTTATTTTATTGTATTAATCTGTGACAATAACTCTTTATTATTAAACTATTGGGAATATATTAAATTAATACCATATTTATTGTTCATCTTGATGGTTTAAAATAAATTTGACCAAATAAATTATTGAAATTCACGTTCTTGATTCACTTTTTAGTTATAAAACTTACCCCAAATAGCTATATAGTTTTTCAAGGATATGATTATTTAATAAACCATATATCATTATTACATAATGTATTCTACATTAATATGAATTAAATTATCTGGTAAAATATTGATAAATCCATATTACATACTCAATATTGACATTTTTTTATAAAGATTTTTTTTCTGAATAAAAATGACTATTTGATATTGGAGGAATGTGTTGGACTTAGTATGAGATGGGTAGGGCCAACTAAAAAACCTTAATGAATCAACAGGTCTCATGAGAAAAACTAGTGGGCCAAATCAGATGATTACTATGCAAATATATTAATATTTTTGGGGATACATCATGAAATTAACTTTATTGAGGATAAATCTAGACATAAATTATCTTGGGGATATGCCTTTATAGTTTAGACATCCGGTATTGTGAATTCCGTCGTTATGAAATCATTTTTTGATATCTCATATGATTATTCAATTAGTATAATATCCATGGTTATGTTTTATTTAAATGTGATTAATTACATGGAATTATTTAATCAACAATTATTCATTCCATTTTACTTTCAATATATTAATTAAATGACGTGTGTTTAAAATATTAACATTTCCATAAGCTTTAAATCTTATTTACTTATTTATTTCATTGTAAGATCACCCGTAATGAGAATATGAGTTCACCCCTTTATTTTTCATTTTTTTCCCTAGTATTTGAGGAATTGTTTTTTATTTTATAAAAAATGGATATACTTAGAAAAATAGTGGAATTATCAAATAATGTTATATACCTATTTAATATTTTAAACTATAATTTGAATTTCATTTATCAATCTTGTTTACCAAGACTACTAATCCATTAAGTACATTGGGATGTTATTTCCCTGTATCCAGTGAAAAGTTAATAATTTTACCACTCACTATGGAATTCTTGGTATGAAGTCATTACAATTGATTTTAGAGGATGTTTAGTCGAATCATTGGGAATTAAATTTAGGATAACACAGTTTAGAGAACATAAAGCCTTGTATAATTTTTAAGACAAGTCTTTGTATAGGATAATATCATATAAATGTGATAATCAAAACATATACCCTAGGATAAACCATAGGACTCATATATTCAGAAGGATTCATTATTTATACATCATATAAATGATTCTTCATTATTATGTGATTTATCAAAATGATTTGTATCTCTCAATTTTTTTTTCTAGATTTATTTAATGGATAGAACTAGAAGAAAATGGTTTAATCATAGATAATGTGGTTATGATAAACCAAAGGAGATTATGGATATATTAATTGATATTTTTATTATACCTAATAATTTATCATGATATATGATAAAATTATTTTGCCACAACCAACTCTCAGACTCACAATGGAAGAATGGAATAGAGTTTGGTGGGAGCTTGGGTGGTAGAAACCATGGAGGAAAGATGATTTAGTGTATTGTAAGCAAATAATTTGATAATAAATACCCAATTTCATGTCTTATAGTAATGGTATGATGTATTCATTGTGGAATACAAGGAATAAAATCATGTAATATTTTATGAAAAAAATGTGATTTTTGGTTAATGAAAATTTTAATAATAATGGTCTCCCTAATGTATCATTGATGATTAGATATGTTTAATAATAAAATTATAGGAATTATTAAAATCGATGTACTCAGAAACTATTGACTAAAATCATCATGTTTATATGAGTAATTGATATACTGCTGCTGATGATGAGACTAAGAATGTAACATCAGAGGAAAGAGGTAATAAGGAATAAGATGATGAAGAATTATTTCTGTTTGAATAATGAAGTGGAATTAATAAGGTTTTTGTGTAGTTGGGTTCAATTATTATTTTTTAAAAATATTTTATCATCTTTATTATATTTTCAAGAAGCATCATATATATATGGTTTGTACTAAAGAACATATTCTTTATAGATTTGGAGCATATAATTTCTAGTACCTATAACAAAGACAAGTGATTCTATAGAATGTTATTATTTTTTAAAACACATTATTGGGATAAGATAACCTTAATATGTGTTTTAAATTTATATAATAATGTTAAATACATTTTTATGGGTTATTATTTGTGAAGATGAAATTGATTAGTGATTTGATGGTTTATTTTTCTTTTTTAGGTTTATTATATATTTGGATTATGGAATGTATTTGAAAAAAATTAGATTTTATTTTTGGAAGCATTCATGTTTTAATTAATGTTTTATGGTGATTAAGAAATTAATATATTTTGTATGAAAAAATAATAGCTACATTATTTTGTTTGCGAAATCTAAATTTATGTTGATTTTGGAAATTTAGTGAACATCCCTATAAATGTTTTGACATTGAATTTGGAAAGGTGTATTTTTCATGAACATGAAGGTTAACATCCTACGGAATCGATTATGTTGAACTCCAGATATTAATTTAAGGGTAAATTATGATTTATAATATTGGAATAACTTTTATCACCATTTTGGTTTCATTAATAATTATGAGGATAATGTAATGACTTATGGATATTTTGATTCATTAAAAGTGATATTTATATAAAAATTCATCTTCTATATGCATCTATTGGTGTAAGAAATGAAGTGGGGGTAGATATTATCACAACAAAACAATAATATTATAATTATAAAATAGAATAGAATCGTGTATGTTTGTTTTCATGACTGGTTTATCTTGGTAGTAAAGTAATTCCATAACTCTACGTATGTAATTTTGGATCAAATACAATATCAATAAACTTTTCTTACAGGGAAATTAATTTTATTTTAATAAATAACATAATTATGGTATTGCGATGATAATATTTCAATTTAAAAAGTTCAATATCACTCTAAATCAATCCCTGATTGTTATATTTATCTTCAATTTCTATATTTTTCACTTTCTAAAATGTTCTCCAATTTTTTATCCTAGTTTTGTGGCGATGTTCCCATTTCCCTTTCCCTATATTAAGATGTTATTTTATTAACCATTTTGACGTTGTTGGATTTACAAAAATTAATTTCAAAATATCAAACATTGACTTTTGAATTTCAATTTAAAATTTGGAGGGTGCTATTTATTAAATTTTTGGAGTATGTAATTCCTTATGATATTATAATATATTTCCTTTAAAATAAATTTCATCTATTTGATATCTTATATTCTACCTAATAACCAGAATAAAATAATAATGATGTATTATTATGTAATTTTTATAGACCACCCGTAAAATTTGAAGGTATGAATATTATTTACCATAATATGAAATACATATATTTCTTAATCATTGTTAATTTATTAATTAATTATTCAGGAATAAGCACTTTATTTTTAGTAATGTAATTTTATTTTGCAATAATATGTCTTCATATAAAATATGATCTAATTCATTTTATGAGTGAATACTATAACTAAATTATTGAATTTTTATATTTTTTTTGAAAATATAATTTCATTTTTTATTCATAATATCACAATTATCATAGGATGAATTTATAATAATTTATTTAAAGGATTAAATTTTCTATGAATGGTGAAAATACCTTTTTTATAAAGATCTCATTTTATTTATAGTAAAATGTTATTTTGTAACATGAAATTGAACTAAATGTAACTGAGTAATATTTCTTTTGATATAATATAAATAATTTTATTTAAACAAAAAATAATCATTATTTTCCAATATGTACATTTTTCATCATAAAAAAATATTTTTTTTTCTGAAAAACTGTTTATCATTCAATTTTAAAATTCTAATTTTAAATATAATTATAGAAATTATATGTTTTGAAATTTTAAAACTGGATACAACATTTCAAATATGTAGTTCCAAATTAAGTAATAATTTTATTTTCATTTTTGGGCAAAACCAATTTATCGTGGTAAAATAAAATATTTTCCACAGTATGGGTAAAATAATTTTAGTTGGTTAAAGTTAAAAGGTAAATGATTAATATAAATAGGAACTACAATTTTATCAGTGATTGATGTATTTTTGAATATAATAATTATTTACTGATTAATTTTAAAATAAATTATTTTAAAATTATTTTTTCCCCAAAGTAGTTAGCTTTAAATACAAAATAATCATTTTTAATCACATGAAACTACACCTCCTCACGTCTAAACATTAGAAATTTTTTCGTCACTTATAAATACAACCTATATTCACCAAACCGTAATAATTTATCTCTCCAAAATCATTACCTATGTAACTTGAGGTCACCTTCTACCAGAAATACCAACCCTAGTGTCCTTAAGTGTTGATCCAATTAAAAAATCCTTTAGAGAAGGTAATCATCCTTACAAAGTCTTTGAATTTCGTTTATTCTTATATTTCCTCTCAATAAATTATAAAAATATTAAATTAATAAATTTAGTATAATAAATTTAATTATAAATTTTTATTTCTATTGGAAAAACTTTTCAATTTAATCTCTAATGTATGAAAATCAAAAACACATCTTGTTTGTACATACGACATACAATCTCCAAAAAGTGGTGACATTAATTTTTCAGCACACTATAATTATATTGATATAATTATATAAATAATATATATATATATATGATAATTATGACATTATATCTATTATATTAAATTATTATACCCTCAAATTCTTTAACCATTAACCAATTTAGAATTGATATCATTGCTTTTGAGTACACATGACTTATTGTCTCCATGAAGAGATGTGATTTATTTTATATATTATACATTCAATAATGGTTCTTGAAATGTATTTAACAATTGAATAACAATTTTATTATATTAATATAATTATGAATATTATTTATCTATATCATCTTCATGGGAACAATGACTTTCAAGAAAAATTAAGTATAAGAATATAATGAAATTAACACACAAAGTAGGGAAAATAATGGAATATTTCTAATGAGTGGGTGGTAATATGATATAAAAGAATCATATTAGCTTTTATAAATATGAATATTATTCTTTAATAAATTAATAACTTGTTTAAAACCATTACATAGTTGGTTTTGAAACTTTTGAAGGAATTCAATCCTATGGTGAGGGACTTTGTCTCATTTTTCTTTCGTTGAGGCATATTTTGATGTTATGATCCTATATTATATGATAAGGTGTATATAATGGAAATATTACATTTTTTATTCTAAATTTAATTATTGAACTGAAATTTAATGGTTTTCATTCATTTTTGGAGAATTCAATTAGATTTACTATAATGAGGTAAGTGTTTCTCATCTCACTTTTTCTTCTATGAGGCATACACCACTTTGAAAACTTATTTCTTTTGTATGATGTATAAAATTACCCTTTTGTATCTTTTGTCTTGAATTAATATATATTAGTGGTATTTAATTATTCATTTAAACTCATTTATTTCACATGGATTATGATTCAAAATTTACCAAATTTATATGAGATGATTTTACAGTCTCATCAATATTCACGATTGACTATGGTTTACATATCTCTTGGGGAAATATTTGATATTCACATTTTTAAATAAATATAATTTCTTATTCAATAGCTATTAATTAAAATTTAAAATTAACATTACCATTATACCAGTAACTGGTACATAAAATTATTGAGAAAATGTTTTTAAGAAAATAGGACTCCATGTATCTCTTCGACTAGAAATCTATTTTCTACAAAAAGTATGATTTATAAAAGTGTTTTCAAATATTTATTTTACCAATTAAAAATTAATTAATAAAATATTTTTTACAAAAAAAATAAATCTGAACATCATGTCATTTTGAAAACAATTCTTGTTTGTCCTTTACTAAATAATGAAAGTATACTCTTTTTAATGTGTATGACATGAATGAAATTTATAGATGACTTGAACAGTAAAATCATTAAAATATTCCTTTATATGTTTTTCTGATTATTTTCAATGAAAATTACTTTAAAAAAATTTTGTGACCATTTTTTTTCAGAAGTTATTGTCAAATTTAAAAGTTTATTTTTTTCAATAATGTTTTAAATATCTTTTGGTAGCATTATACGATGAAAAAAACCTCTTAATCTGACTACTATGAGTATATGTTTTATTGATATGATCATTATTATTTATCTCGATTCTATTAAATAATATTGATCATGGAAATTATCACTATTTACATCCTTAATTCATTCATAGTAGTCATTAAAATTCAAATTAATACCCATATTATTTATCATAGATGTGTTTATTTATTTAAACATATATAATTTCTACATAAAATGTTCTACATTGAATGTAATTTTTTTATCTAGGAAAATCCTTATCAATACATATTCCTTACATAATAATGATATATGATGATATGTACAATTGTTTTTGAATGAAATTGATTAATTGGCAAGTGAGAAATGTATTAGCGTTGGTAAGTGATGGATAGAACCAACTATATCCCCTCGATGCATCGAGATACATCATTAGAAAAAGCTAAAAGGAAAATTTATATTGGTTTCTACACATAGTTATATACCATCCTGAGGATCGATCTTGACAGTAACTATGTCGACGACATATATTGAGAGTATCTATGTTTAGGATAGTTCATGATAATCCATACATCGAGTATTACATATTCCTCCTTTATGAATTATGTTATTGTTAATCCATGTGATTATTTAATTAGTAGAATATCCATGTTTAAGCTTCATTATAATTTTATTATATGTGTAATTATATTATAATCATTAATTCCTTCCTAATTATTATTATGTTATTTGTTAATTACATTGGTTTCAATTATTTAGGTTTCCATATTGTTTTTCTTCATAATAACTCATAATTATAGAAAACAATTCTCCTAACTATGATTCTAATCTAAACCCTTTCTAATATTTTACTTTTCCATGGATTTGGGGAAGTAATATCTTGATATGCAAGGATATACTAACATGAATAATGACATTCTCAAATCAAGTTTGTTTTGTATTGTATGTTTTAAAATGTAACGTTAATTTCAAATGTTTCTTCATTTTAAAAAGTCTACTAAACAATTCAATCCTTAATGATGCAATATCTAGGTATCTAGTTCGAATATAATAATGTAGTCATAGGATCTGGGCTATTGGGGTTGGGGACATTGAATCAATACTATTAGGATTTGGAGAATTATTGTTGGTATTAGATGATATTTAATACATTTTTTCCAAACTAGTTCTAGTAATATATATATATAATGGAATATAACCATATGTTTTTCATTGATGATATGTCTAGGTATAGGATAAAATACTAATTTTTTTTTGAAAGGTGGAGATTTTGTGGTCTTTCTTGAGATACATATATGTTTGTAAACAATAAGTGGATGTGGATTTAGAATATATTCATCTGGAATTAGTAACCCCTAAAGGATATATTCATGTATATATCAATTATCATTCAAGTGCACCATATATTTTCCTAAACTATATACCTAATTTGACACTACTAGGGTATATTTGTTGGTATATTAACATTTTAGTTATAAAAATTTAATTACAAATTGAAACAATTTTTATTATTTGATAATATTGACAAAGAACACATGTTTAAGATTATGAGATTAGTTATAATTTTTTTTCTGTAGTTTAAGTTATGTTTTTTAGTTGTTTGAAAATTTTACATGATGATTCATAATTTTATGATCTGATCTTTTATATTACATTTTTTATAAATTTAATATAGTGGAATTAATGAAAACAAAATCAATTCACATAATCTATGTAGGTTTTTCCATCCTAGGAAAGATAACCTACCATGATCTAGGGATGAAAATAAAAACATTTTAACTACATTATTGTAGATAAGCCAGGTCATGACTAATAACCCTACTCATATACAACAACTTAATATTCCATAACATGGGGTAAAACATTGAACCATTTTATGAGACAAAAATATCCATCATTCAATAAAACGAAAAATAATTTTTTTTGCTAAGAAATTGAAAACTTACACATAAAAGATAACTTCTTCTTTTGATATTAATGAATAGGAGAAGTTTTTCATGAATTTTTTATATATCATAGGTGATGAATATAAAGGGTGGCCATTATTTCATAATAATACGGATAAGAATGAAATGGGGTGTACTGATTTGATTGATTTGAATGTATTTTTCTTGGAAAAATATTTTCCTCATGAGAAATGATCATATGTGGAGATAACATTCCTTAGAATAATATTAAATAAAGAGGGGAATGGTTCTATATATGATTATATATTTAAAAGTTTAGAAATCCATGCTACATATTAGTAGATAACTAAAATAGAATGTTTGAATGTTTCTTTAATGGAATTAAAGAATCTTTCAAAGGGAACTACTCTGTAAAACATTCTCATCGAATGAAGATGTTGTATCATCTAAAATAAAATTTGACAAATAATTCTATAATACTTATGGATTCAGAATAATGAAAGAGAATATGTATGAAGTAAATGAGAAATATGGATAAGGGGATGTAGAGAAAATGGAATTTTCTAATATGCGATACATGTGGTTGGAAACCCTTTTGTACATTCTTAAAAGGAATACTAGATTTATTCATATGTAGATCAAAAGGATATAATACTCATTAATGAAAGGTTAATTCATAATCCAGTAAATTAAAATTATTTATCAATTAGGATATATGAAAAAATTTGATCCAATACTGCAAAGGCAATGGAATCATAACCAAAACAATCCAATAGTAGAAGGGAAAGTTTATTAAATTACTAATGTTGAAGTGTAATTTATTTACGATGTATTGAAAGGTTACCTTATCTTCCAATATGAGATTTCAAATGGATTGTTTCATTATGATTATATACACTATTTTATATCTAAATAATTTCTTAATGGAATCAAATAACCACAACAAAAACTAGATGGTGAGTTAGTGGTGAAAACTCATAACGGTAAGATAACTTTATATCAACTATGCATGTCCATTATGATAGGAGTATGTGGGAATTTTATTTAAGTAGTTATTTTTATTATTATAGTAGTATAAATTCATTTAATTTTTTTGTATGGATTAAATCTCTTAGTATATATCCCATATTAGGTGTCATGTAAGGCATGTTACATTTGATATCATGAATAATCATTCATTCATATGTCAATTTGAGGATTAGGATGAGCTTAAAATGGGAATTAATTATATAATTTGGAGTTTTCTACCTATTCATGAGGGATGCTTATCTTATTTTTTTGGAAATAAAGTCAAAATAGAACATGTGCTGATTATTTTGGAATATTATGATGTATTTCCAGATAACATTCCTAGTATTCCCCCAAATTAGGAAGTTTATTTTTCAATTTTACTTATATATAGTTCAATGAATATTTCATTTAATCTATATAGAATATCTTTGATTATATATCCACAAATGAAGAATCAACTGTAGGATAATCTATATAATGGAATCATTTGGCCTATTTCATATCGAAGCGGTGAACATATTATTATTTTTACGGAGAATGATATTTTAATGAATATTTCATTTGATTTTCTGAAACATAAAAAGATCAATATTTTGATAAATCATTTTATACCCTATATCAATGATCTACTTGATCAATTTTGTAGATTAAAATAATTTCCATGATTGAATTTTTTTAGATATCATCAGATAATGGACATGGAGGATGATATACGAAATATTTCCTTTTATATGAGGTATGCTCAATATGAATTTATGGTAATTCCATTTATGAGGAACTAGTTATCTTGATATCATCATTTACATAGTGAATATGGTCTTCATATATAATATTGATTTGTTGTTAGTCTTTATAGATGATGTTCATATACATTCAAAGGGAAAGGAAGAGGTTGAAGAATATTTGATAATTATGTTAATGACCATAAGAAAGGATTATTTTTATTCAGAATTTAATAAATGTAAAATTTGGAAAAAAAAATTATTTATTGGGTCATATAATATATTTGGTGGGTATATTGATGGACCCTTAAAATAAGGAATTTATTGACTAATGACCTAGACAAACCACAAAAACTGAGTTTTTTATTTTTCTAGGATTGGATGGGCACTATTGACTATTTGTATGACATTTCTCATGATTATCTAATCCAATAAACAGGTTTAAATAGTGGGTGTTATGTTATTGTGGATTGTTTAATTTGAATAGTATCTCAACGAACTAAAGAGAAGACTAGTCAACATGCCCATGCATAAACTACCATATCGTGGAGAAAGGTTAGTTATCCATTATGATGCATCAAGTAAGTGACCAATATGTATCCTCATGATGAATGAAATGGTTGTCGAATATTCCTTTAATAAACTAAAAATTCAAGAGAAATTTTACCTGACTCATGATTTGGAGTTGAAGGTGGTAATTTATTCATTGAATGCATAGATTAATTATATATATAGTGAATTGTGTGATATATATACTGATTTTAATTCTTTAATGTATTTATTTACATAAAAATATTTTAATATTAGACAATGAAGAAGGTTAGAGTTATTATAATATTGTGATTTCTCAATAATTTTCCACCTGGGAAGGTAAACGAAAGGCCATGGTATATTTTCCACGATGAGGATTTAAAGAGACCCGATATTTATTGATTTTCAGAATAATGATATTGAAATCAAGAGGAATTGGTATATATCTTTTCATTCTCATACGAATACATAACTATACATCAATGATAGGATTATGAGAGCACATAAGGAAGATGATTAATTAAAGAATAAGGTGAACAATTTTCCTAAATTATACCATGATTATGTTGAGATGATAACATTAAATAATAATGTATGAGTTACATCTATAATATAATTGAATAAAGAGTCTTTGGATAATGATCAGAGTTTATCATCCCATATTCATATTGGAATTACCACGATGTATTAAGTTTTTGGATGACATCCACAATGATATTTCATAGTATGTGTCCAGGTACCGATTATATCAAAAATTTATAGATGAGAGATATAATTCTATTAGGAAATTATAGACATTACCAATTATATAATAGAAATTGGAAATAATTATAATGGATTTGGTTTTCGAATTCCAAAAACATATAATGTTAACAATTATATATGGTTTTTAGTAAATAACTATATGAAATTATAACATTCTTCTAGAAATTAGATAACATTTTAATATTTATCAAATTTATCATTTGGGTTATTTTCCTTATAAGAATATATTTCCCTGATCATTTAGGTGTATTTTTATAATTCCATATATTCATAAATTTAATGAACTCCAAAATGTTAGAATGATGTTTAAAAAAAATCTATTGGAAACTAATATATATGTGGAAAATGTTATTTATGATTATATCCATTAAATATTGCATTGGGGAATACTATATTTAATAAAAATTTATATAGATAATCATAAAAAAGATATATAGTTCAATGTTTATGAGATGGAATTTATGTGATTTTATCCATGGTGGATGTTAATGAGATTTTTAAATAGCGCAAAGATGATCACAATTTTTATTATCCCCTTTGTGATTTTTCACTATATCAAGATGGTATCTTATTGCTTGGTGCTTCCACAAAATCTATCCCATTTTTTGATGTGGTCTATGTATGTCTCTTGAGGAACAACATACCTGATCCATCCCATGTACTAATCATAGTGGCCATTCCATTAGAGTAGGATATCTATTATGAGGAACAAACAATAGAAATATTGTACTGTAGAGAAAATGTAACATTTAATAAGACTACTAACCTGGTTAATGTTTTCCAAAGATGTAAAAAATTTGAAGAACCTCCATGGGAACATGAGGATGTTTTGAAAAAATATAACCTCATTTTTTTGTATCAGAGTGATGTAATTTCAAGGGAAACATTTTTTTTACGATGGTTGGGGGGGAATGTGGCACCTAAATATTTTATAATGTATTTCTATTCCACTAATTTTATGAATTTAATATCATTCTAATGAAATAGAACCATGCTTTAGGAAATCTACTACAAAAATATTTTTATTTAAATTTGACCACTATAACATAAATATATAATTATCGACATGAATAGGAATAACCAAATTCAACAAATATATAAAACTATTTTATAAAAATAAAATATATCGATAAATAAGAAATAAATTTTTAGTATGTTTATTATACACTTTGAAAATATATTTTCCTCAAAAGATGTTTTTTGTTATTTTTGTGAGAAAATAATATATTTAATTTATACCAAAAATAGAAAATTTATTTTTTAAAAAATCATATTTGAAATAATCAGGTCAAAATTAACATTTATTGAATTTGAAGTAATTTATGAAAAAATTTATTTTTTTGAATATTGGTGAAATTACTAATTTTTATTTAAAAATGTCTTTTAATCTAAAATATTTAAAAGGATAGGGTTTTATTAAAAATAATTTTAAAAGAAAATTATTAAATTAATAATAATAATAATAAAATTAGGGTCATTTTAATTAATTATATTTTTTAATATTTAAACATTTTATACCCAAGAAAACATTTTTTAGGAAAACTGATTTCCATCACATTTTGATGCAATGATTTTTAAACAATTTCATCGACCAATCTAAATTGAATTTTTGTAAAATATATTCAATATTTTTAACCAATGATTACTTTTTAAATAATACCAATTTCATTTTTTGTGATAAGGAATAATATGTATATATATATAACTTCCCACTCGGACAACGGTTAAGTCAAGTTTTTCCAGGGGAGTTAAATAAAAAGATAAGTGTAATTTATCAAATTAACCTTATATAAAAGATATTTTATGAACATATTTCAACATAATAATATCCCAAATTCAATCCTCTATACATTTTGAAGAATATTTCTTGAGTGTGAAATTATAATATTTATATATTTTAAGAAATCACAAGTTTTTCCTCTCCACCCATATAATAAAGGAAATACCAACCATATACCCATTACATCACATTGTGCAATCGAGATTGAAAAAACCTACATAAATATTATTTTTATTTAATTATTCACATTATATATGTTTTGGTCCTTCCAAAAGACTACCCCTACAATACTTAATATGAGATCTGATGAAGTTCTTTTAAAGAAGAGGAAATCACCTTAACTGAACACTTTCATTTTTATTTCATCATTAAACATATATAAATATGTTGTAATGATGATAGAATAATAAATTTAGGACCCTAAATATACAAAAAAAAATATTTTTTATATGAAACCACCATTATCCACACTCTTTTCCATCAAATGAAAATTGAACATATTACTCAGGAAAATATGTGGACTACCACATCCACATTACAATACAATCCATCTCCCATTACAATATTACATGGATGGTTATTATGAATTTTTTAATTTGTTTATATGATATAAGTAACTAATTTATACTTTAAATATTATACAATAATATACATCTTTTTCCCTTATAATCCGTTTAAAATGTTAATGTCTCTCATGCTTATGTTTGGACTACATCCTCTATGAAGCGATTTGAATTGATTTCTTATTTCTGATTTAAAAGGATTGTAATAAGGATAGATTTATGAAATTTATATGATATATATATATATATATATTATTAATATTATTCTCTAAATGTGAGATGTTATTTTACATTTTTTGGCCATATCCATTGAAAAGTGAAATCAATGTTCATACATACTTTTGACCTACCATCCCCATGAACACTGTAATTCAATTTTACATGAATATATTTTATGGACGAATCTAAATATATATAATAAATATAATATATTTATATAAATATTAAAAATCAATATATTATTTATTCATGATAAAATTAATGTGACTAAAACAACTAAAAAATAACATGCATGAAAAACGACAGAGATTGCACCGGGAAAAGTGATTTTAATATTGAATAGTTAATAAATGGGTTATAAAATGTTATAAGTAAATAATATATGGTATTATATATATGAGTATAATTTTTTAATAGATTTTAACAAAAATAAATTTATTTTATTATAGGTTTGAACACCTATAAAGGATGTTAGACCTAAAGTAAGATTTCATTTCAAAAACTCATCATTATTCACTTATTTCTATGTTTAAGTTAGAACTCGCGGAATTATTTCAAATTTATATATTCAGAAAAATTTATTTTTCGATACTATTTTTATTAAATAAATTAAAATTTTCCTTTCATTTTCCTCTCTTTAGGTACTCCAGATAATGAAATAATGTATTTAAGGAAAACTATATTTTTTTTCAAATAAAGAATGAATATTTTACTTTATGACAATATTATCCTTAAATATTTTAAAGAAGTATTTTAATATCATCCAATGGCTTATTAAATAAAATTTAAACATGTTTAAAAAATATAAGTATAGTAATCTTATTTTCCTTTTAAAGAAAATATATTGTTGACTAATTACCAAAAATATGAATTGAATCATTATTTTAACATAATCTAAATAAATAGAGTTTCCCCCATTAATGACTAAACAATGATCTTATGACTCCTTTAGAATTTTCCATTATTCCATTCAAATAAAACATTACACTTAATATTTTTGAATTTTTATTATCAAAAGTGAGTTTCAAAGTGAAAAAAGTATTTTCTTGAAGAATGGGTTTAAAGGCATTTCATGGATTTTCTATCACCAATGATAACAACCTAGTATTTTCCTTATCCACCACTAGTGATATGTTATAATGATACCATAATTTTTATTTCTATTGGTATATTATTATTACATTGAATTTTAAAAATATTTTCATTTCATATACTAGTTCATCTAATACATACATATTTTTATTATTTAGGGATTTTGATTTAGGTGTATTGTTTATTCAAATGATTAATGCATTGGATATTTTATGTGACAGGTGTAAACATGAATTATATATACCCTTTATTTATTAGTAGGTATCATGAGACAAAATATGTTGGTTATTTCGGAGAGGCCTTACCAATTTATATATATGTTTTTTCCAAGGCCTCGACCATAAGTTTAAGATTTCCAAACATTTGAATTCTATGAAAATATATTCAGTTGATGATGTCCAAGTGATTATTTGAATAGTTATGATATCCAAGGATAAGATTCATGATCATGTGAATATTTAATTTTCGTTATTTTATCATCATTTATTCCTACCATACAATTGATGCCTTTTTTATCCCACGTTAGCTTCTGATGTATGCATACCCTTAGCGATAGTTTGAGCACAACCATTTCTTATGTTTCCTTTCACTAGAAATATTGGAATTATTCTATTATTGATATAAAAGGATAGACTGTATATAATACTAAATTTATCAAAGAATTTAAAATGTTCAATTTTATGTTTTCAAATGGACATCTGATTAATGTATGTACCTTGTTTACCATGTTTACTTATTTATTCTGTCCGTTGGGAGGTGATCACTTGTCTCCTGTACCAATGGAATAATGTAAACATTAGAAATGGTATATCAGAATCATGGAATTTATAATATATATGAATAAATTTAATATACCAGAGGGTTATGTACTATACACTACCTAATTCATTTTGGAGTTATTCCCCTTGATCACAACCCGACATCTCATACTGGAACTCATAAAAGTCCAACAAGTAACTATATAAATAGATAATGAAATAACACACTTTAATAAAATAAATAATTAATTATAAACCATTGTAATTAATTATTGATAAAAAATTCAATTTTTTTTAATAAGTTTAATATTTAAACCAAATATAAATAATTCCTAAAATCTCACTTGTCCACCTTGTCACACTATAACCCTGAAAAAACTCATATGGTCGATAAAAAATATATTATAAAAACAAAACCTGAAAAAATACCTAACAATAAATACAAAAAAATCCCCAAATTAAAATCATTTAAGGAAAATCCATAGAAAACCCAAAAACATGGACATACTATATTTGAAGGGATAAGTGACAGAATTCAGAATTTGTCTTCTGATTCTATCTATGTATGTAGGGAACAAACCCCATTAGAATCACCAAATTCCACCATGAATTGATCTAATATTATCCCAAACCAGAAACTAAACTAGAATAAAATCCAAAGGATACAATTGAAATAATATCTAAGGGAAATAGAGGAATAATACACCTTGAATCATCTGGATATTTTCCCCCAAATATCACCTAATTGAGGGGGTAATAGAGAGGAGGATAATATAATTGACCTAATGTTGAGCCTCAAAAATACCTATAGAACAAAGGAACAAGTGGTATTGAACTTGTAATATAAATACCCCCTCTAAGAAAATCCACCGATGAACTATTGAATAAATGAATAAGGTTTTTCACCATGAACTATCTTCTTGGAAGGAAGAAATCCCCCTTTTCCAAATACATTCATAGTGTAAACCTTATTTTACACTGTTAATAGTATGTAACTAATTTTTAAATATACCAAATACTATAACCACATCCCTATTTCATCCTAAATTATTGGGAAAAAATAGTATCCTTAAACCCCATCGAAAACAAATTTTAATATTGTTTAAAAAATTTGATTTTTAGTGTATAAATTATCATAAGGAACAAGACATCAAAGCTAATATTTGAATTCCCACAAAATTTCTCACCTTAAAATTTATGGGTCTTTAAAATGTGTTTATTAAACCAATTAGTACCATTATATGTAAATTAACATTGTTACACTAATAACCCTTACCACATGGAAAAATTAGTTTCCCCTCATTAGGATTAACTTAATTTTATTCGTTTTGTGAGGCAATAACCTCAATCAATTGGTGGGACTATTAACCAAATGGATTTAAAAAAATAAATAGAGCCTCTGTAAAATATTTTTACTTAATTATGGTGTAATATCAAGAAAACATTTATCAAATTTATATAAGATTTAATTGGGGATGATAACCCAAGGTGGTAACTAATTTATAATAATAATAAGTAGAAAGATATACATAATAATAGGTGGAACACATTTAAGGTAATTTTAGCGGAATAATATTTTAATTAGATGAAATATGAAAAAATGTAAAGGATAATAAATTATTTCAGACAAAAGGAAGAATGGATGGTGGATGTATGTGAGGATACATTCACAAGGTTTAGATAATATGTTTTTTATCTACCCAACCAGAATAGAATGATTTATTACTTATCTAATTCCCTAAATCCATACATTGAATAACATTATTTTTAAAAACTTTTTCAATATATTAATATATATTAAAAAGTATTATTAGAAATAATAATGTGTTTTCTAAATAATTCATTTCTAAAGTGAATATCGAAATGATTATGATAGTTGGTCTTCATATTGAATGAGAAATTGGAAATTAAAATAATAGATGAGTAAATATTGATAAATTTAATATATTTTTAAAGAAACTCCCTTAGATATATTAACGAGGATTTATGTATGATTCACATGTGTAGAGAAAGTCCATTATCAACAATGTTAACAGAGAGGAAAAAATGTGAAATTCTACAATTACTGAGAAATGTGATATTAATTAAATCAATTCCTCATGAGAAATGGAAATATACCCTAGGAGATGCCTTTGGATTAGGAATAATATTTTACAATAAGATCATAGGAGGTTAAAGAAACAAATTATTTGATATTAGGAACCTTGAGTACCCTCAATGATAGCTAATATATTTTAGATGATTTATCTACAAACTCTTTTATATTATTCTACATTTGTAATGAAGATACCATAACCCATGATACACAATGACATGATGAATTATTTATAACATGAAGTAGTACTTTGATCAGGAATAATATACAATGGGAAACTAAAATTATAATTCAAAGGTAATATCTCATTTCAAATCTAAATATCATATTTGTCAAAATAAATCTAATTATCATACATATGATGGATATTGATTTAATATTGGGGATATATATGATCCCTAATTATAAATAAAGGGTTTAACATAGTGATTATGGTTTTAACATTCATGATGTATTGAGATAATTTTCTTTAGATAAGATATTTCACAAAATGAATCATGTTTCAAACCACCCTCATTGGTTCATCATAATAATATAAAATGGGGAAAACAATGAAATTGAATATATTAAGGGGAATGCGGTTTTCATAATTTAATATATAATAATTTTTTATACTATATTTATGTATTTTCTAATGAACTATATGGATCTCCCCGAGATAGAGATGTTGAATTATCATCTTTATATTATCCCTAATTTAAAATCCATATCTATGATAATCTATAAAATAGATCAAGTTGAATTTTTTGAGTTAATGAAGATATTATATGTGTTTGGTGATAAAATATTCATTAATTCAAGTGTTTCACTAGGGGAAGAACCTATTTTATTAATGATTATGAAGGAGTATAACTATTCATATCATTTATTATATTTAATTAATGTTTTTCCCATAAGACATACATCATAAAATACCCAATGGCCAAGATGACTATTGTATTTTTGTAATAATAAACATTACCCAATAACATTAAATTACTATAGAACCATATTATTTAAAAATTCAATAACAAGACCATAAATTCCATTGATCTTCTTATACTGTACAAGATAACCAGTGGATGTACATAAGAAAGGGGTGTACTATAAAGACCAGTAAGGGAGTAATCAATGCATAACATGAATATACATTGTATATCAGAGTTAAGGGGAATATCATGGTTATATTAAAAGGTGACAATGATTATAATTAATATCAATATATTATTTATGTTGATAATATCAAGTAATTATAGAAATTTAGAAACATAATAAAAAAATGACATCATATGAATAAGGAATAGATAACCATTAAGACATCATAAAATAATGTTATTAGTCCAACCACCAATGAAACATACATGGTATCTAATGAGATAAAAACATTATCCAATGCATTGGAAGGCAATATAATATTTGGACCACCCATCATATTCACATTCTTTTTATATATATTTTTTTCTCTACATAGATTATACAACTTCAAAATGTATTTAATTAATATTTACCCCATAATTATGGAGTGTGTGTTATATAAATTGAATTCCAAAATAAATTAATGTTAGGTATTTTTAGGTGAATGTAATCAATTGGAAATTGGTATGGCTATTCACAACATAAAAGTGTTTCATGGAAGACCATAGGATAATTTTAGACTAATAACGAGTGTACATAATTGTTTGTTGAAGGGAATAATGAGAGTGAAATATGGTATATCATTAGTTTAAAATCATAAGGTAATTTTATTGGAAGAAAACATTAAAATATGAAAATAAAAAATAAAAAAAACTAGTATAAAGAAATAACATGAATAAAAATGAGGATGAGATATTACATTACCTTGAGGGGTTCTTTCAAAAATCTATGGAGAAGAAACATAAGAGATTGGGATCAACTTCAGAGAAATTTAGAGAGGTAGAGGGTGATAAAATAAATTCATAAAATGTTTTTAGTGAATAGTAATGAATGGTTTTTGGGGTACGTATATAAAAATATTGGATAATTATTTCTTAATTTATAAACACAGGTTATTAATATATGTTATAAAATAATTCAAACTAGAAACCTTATGGGTGGTTTTCCCATTATTTCTATAAAACATGAGTTTTTTTCAACATTTTATATAGATAATTATCAAACTTATTAAAACAATTCCATGTATTATGTTGAATTGAGTCACAATCATATTGAATTATTCATAAATTTTAAAATATAACATAGGTTTTGGAGGATTCATTATATGTTTATAAAACAAATAAATTAAATATAAAAACAAATTATTAGTGGAAATATATTTTATTGGATTACTTTCAATTTATTTATTAAATAACATATAGGATATTTTATTGTCATAATTCATACCATATAATAGTAATGTATTTAAATTTTAAGAAAAAATTTAAATACATTAATTTATTTTTGAAATATTAAACATTAGATAATATTAACATTCTTATTTCCAAATTTAAATTTATATTCCTAAAATAATTTTATAAATATATGAATTTACAAGTTTAATTAAAAATAATTATTTTAATGAATATATTAGTTTTTATGATAATAAAAAAGTTTCATACTTTTATAAACACTAAATTGTACTTCATTAAATAAAATTTTCATTTATATTAAATTAAACATTATTTCCTAATGATGCTTCAAGAAATTATCATTTAATTAAAAATGAATAAAATTTTCAAAAGGAGTGTTTTAATTGAAACTATATATTTCCCCAAAAATACAATTTTCATTTTTTTAAGAATCATATTTTTTTAAAAAAAGTATATTTAATAATTTGTATAAGGTACTAGTTAAAAGGTATAAATACATTCATTATTTTATTAAGATGAAAATATTGAAATTCCCACTTCTAGGATCTATATACAAAAACACTTATTAAACTACAGTATGTCGTAAGGGTAAGGTGTGTGACTGTGGTACTTTATTGGTGTGGTTCGATGGACATTGTTTGTGGAATGATCTTGATAAGCTTTAAAATCATCAATAAAACGGGTTTTATTATGTCTAAGTTACTGAAAACACTCTTTGGGATGGTCATGGGGAAATAATAATGAAGAAATATCCCTTAGAAGCTCTAATAAATGGGCTATATAGTGTATCATATTATTGATTGAGTCCATCATTTAATCTATGTTGGTCGATTGGAATTTTATTCCATAACCCTTTATATATAATTATAATAATTGTCACCATAGAATGACTATATTAATAATGATTTTGATTCTTAATAGACTTTTTTAACAGAATAATTATTACTAAATTTTATAATTGTCCAAAATAATAAATTAAATATAAATCATATGTTTTTTCAATAAAATTTATTAATAAAGAGTTTATTCATTTAGAAGAACATTTCATCTATAAATGTCTGGTACAATATATTCTCCCCCATTTCAGATATTTCACTATTAAATTTTTTATTTAGTACACTTAAAATCATGGGGGAACTTTTTTTCATCAAATATTCTAGTTCTCATATTTCTTCCTCAAACATGTGGTTTATTCTCAATATATTACATCCTAAGTTGAATTATTTAATATAACATTGTGTCTACAATATTTTTTATTAAGATTATTCTACTTGTATTAAACATCATTATCCAAAAGAACCATCTCAATCTTCAGTACATGAGATTTGTGTGGCATGTTCTTTATTAATATTGACACTTGGGATACATAATTTACATGAGATTTGTTAAGTGAGAGTTCCTGTAGGTAGTCCAAAACTCTAATATGAAAAAGGATCTCAAATGGGACCATGTATCTAGGAAATATCTTTCCCTAATTCCAAAAACTCATAAATATATTATATAATGAAATATGAAAGAACACTTTACCTCCAACAACAAAATCATGGTCTCAATGATGAATATATATATATTTTTCAATAAAATTTATTGTTTTTCAAATGATAGTAACTAATATTAACCATATCATTCGTCACATAGATAAGATCAAAGTCTAAGCAGCATTTTCTCTGAATATTCATCCTACAATGTTGAACTCTAGCACCTCTTCCCATACATATCCCCATAACGTGATTTCTGAATGATATAATGGAATATTTTTTCATCTAAGGACTATATTATGGGATAATGATGATCCAAAAATCCTTTCAAATTTATTGAACACAATCACTACATATCATCTAGTTTTTAAATGGTTCTATTTTATTGGGCATCGATTTAAGGGAGATAAGATGAACAAATAAATAGGTGATTATCCAACACTTGCTGAATCATTCTCAAGAGACTCATGTTAACAAATAATTATTAATCAGATAGAATAGAGAGTTGTAATCAATGTGTTCATACAACTTTTCTTATGTATATAATAGTGTGTTGGTCAAGAGAGAAATATCACATGATAAAAATGAAATGAACTGAGTTTATAAGGAAATAAAATACCAGTCATGTTGTATTATTTACTTTATATGTCACAGGGAGTCAAAAAATGAAATCCATGGTTATGTTTTCTCATGTCCATACATTTATAGGCATTGGTTGTATCACACCCTTTTACATCTATCATTTACCCATAAATTTGTTTCAAACCATAAATCAAAATTCAAATTACTAATATTCTTCTTCATGTTATCCCAATAAATATTTTTTTTAGATTTCTATACATCATAGTATATTAAATATGAATAATGAAGGATGATCCACACACATCATCTAGAAGATACCTCATATATTCTGGTTTTTATGGGACACATATCCAGGTTTCAAAAGTTATTGATAAAATATTAGCAATGTTTAACAATAAAATAATTTATATATTTATATATATCTCATGATCCTATTTTGGCCCCCCTTGATAATACCAATAATTTATTGTTGAGATGTTGTTTGATAATGTTAGGATGATTTTAGGTTTATTATTTCTATTTAAATTATTTATATTTTAAAAAATATTTCAACCCATTCAATCATCAGCACGAATTAAGTTCTTGGATCCTCTTAGAGTTTCTATAACTATATTTTAATTCTATAGATGAAAAAGGATTGAATAATAATAATAATTAATTATTTCTCAACACATTATTTGGTTCATATTAATATCCTTTATTTTGAATATATAGTTAAGGATTTTATGATCCGTAAATATGTTTAACATATCTCTATAGATATAATGTAATTGAATCTTCAATGATAAAATCACTACTACCAATTCCATATCATGGGTTGTGAATTTTAGATCATGGATATTTAGTTTATAGGATGTGTAAGATATCATTTTGTTATTTATAATGATTATAGAACACATTCCCATTTTGAATTCATCACTATAGATCAGAAATCCTTCTATACAAGTGGGTAAAATATGTATAGGTGTAGTGATTAGCCTCACATTTAACTCCTTAATTATCACCTTTAATTCATCAATTTGGAAAATAATCACTCACTTAAAAGTAATATTTTTATTAAGATTTAAAATCATGAGATGTTTACCACAAATTGATGATAGTACCCCATTAATCAAATGAAACTATGGATATCCATCATAGATTTTGGTATGGTATATCATTCATTTTTCTTTTTATTTAAAGGATCTATAAATATTGATTTACTAGTGATAAAATTCCATAGGAACGTAAATTTCTTCATCCCAAACTAATATTTACTATACTACAAAACAAAATATTCCTTTAACAAGGTATTTAATACAATATTCAAATGATCCTCAAGTTTCTCTTTACTTTTTGGTGTAGATAAGAATATCCTTAATATCAAATAGAAATTTATCAAGGTAATCTAAGAAATATATTCATTATGTCTGTGACGATAGCTGGATAATTATTGAGTCATTATTGAATCACTACTTACCAATAATTCCCATTACTTATATGAAATTTTTTATTGGGAAGACCCACCTTTTTTAACATTACTTTGCAATATACTAATTGAAGATCCACCGTCGATAAGTATTGGGATCCATGTAACTGATCAAACAAGTCATCATTCAATGGAATATGATAAATTTTTTATTGTGATCTTCTTGATAGGACTATAATAAATGAATATGTGCATTGACCCATCCTTTATCTAAAGGAATTGGATTGGTGAACTCCATAATGAAGAACTTGTCGACATAAAACATTTATCTATATTATCTTATAGTTCTTCATCATTTCTTCATGTTCAATAGTGTATATTCTATATAGAGTCATGGATATTAGGAAAAAACTTCTTATAAGTTCTACTGTGAACTCCACCTACCAGTTTTTTGGAATAAAAGACAATTCTTTAAAAAAAAATAAATTTTTTCAATTTAAGTGGGAATTCCATCAAGGAAGATATTTTACTCATTCTCAATAAGTTGTGCTAGATATTATTTGGAATAATGAAATTATATCCAAGACTGAGATTATGTTTCAAAAAGAGTTTCATCCTTTTCTATACACTTATATAATATTATATGTCAATTTTTTAAATGGAGGGTGATTTACTTTTCCTAAAAATATATTTTGACTTTATATAAGTAAATACAATCCATTCTTAAAATGATATTGAATTATAATAAATATATTTTCACAAAGTTTTCCATAAAAATTTTATTATAGAACATTAAAAGTGGAGATGCTATATTCTTAGGATTCTATTAATTCCCCATTTTTTATTTTCATTGATATCTTGAATTGAAAGTTTTTGAGGTGTGGTTTAATTAATTATTTTAATCATGTGTGAAATAAAATACTGTGTATGACCAAAATTAAACTATACATTAACTAAACATTAATGAATAACAAGTAGAAAAACAATAAATTCATTGTTTTAATCCATCTCAACAATTGTAATAGCATATTATTTCTCTTTATCAATAGTACATGGAGGTTGTTATCTCACGTTATATTCAACACCCCGTAGATTATTAAACTATTTTTGTTATTGTACTTATTTATTGACATTGAAAAATTGGAAATCATGAGGATGGTGAAATGTTACATTTCTTTATTTCATCACTTAAGTGGGTTTCCATCATAAACATTCGCCTTCTAGGTTGCCGTACTTATCACACATAATGCATTTCCGTATCAACTTCATGAATTTTCCAGGATTCATCCTCCCACACTTTTGAAAGTGGGTTTTTTATATTCATATCATCATGAGATATTCCTTCAGTCCAAAAAATTTAAATTATATTCTATACATCCAATATCCTAACTAGTGAGACCCTTTATATTAAATTATCTATATTTTCAATTTGAGGGAACACCATAAAATTTACTCCAAAATATTAATGTCTCAAAATTACATAGCGTATGATAGATTAATATTTATCCCACTGGATAATGGTCAACTATAAATATAGGGTTAATTAAAAGGTAGATGGTGTAACATATCTATTTTGTAATGTTTTCTACAGTCAACTTGAAGGATTCATCGTCCTTTTTCATGAGGACACATTACTCAATCTTCATCATATTTATCAGATTGTAAAGAAAATATTAATTTTTTTTCTATAATTCATTTCACTATATTGATTTAGTTTATCAAATGGGATTTAAATTATTGATCAAAATCCACCATTGACCTTCTTCCACCTCCATGTGATGAAAGACTAGAACAACCTTCCATTTCTCCTTTCATTGAAGGATAATGTATATATTCTCAATAGATTTGATCTCTTGTTTTCACAATTAATGGATCAGAAGATCCAAGGATATTCATAGGACTTTGTTTCATAATGGCCTCAATTGCAACATGCCCAATCATAGGGATATGTGGGCTTTCCACATGATTCATGTTTTTATTCTAAAAAAGTAAATTGAGTATATATTGACATGAATTTCTTGACTCCCACTCCAATCATGTTAGTAATATTACTTATTTAGTCATCACATGTCCAATAAAAATGTTTGTTGACTTGGTTCGTCAAATTCTGATCCTTCAACTAAAATAAATAGAAAATTAGGGATGTGGATTTTTAATATAGTAGACACATAAAATGGAAACCTTTAACATTTAAGAGAAAACTTATAAATGATATATATTCCCTAAAATCTTATTTTTTATGTTTTAAACTATTTTATAAATAGTCTATTAGAAAAAATAAAATGTCATAGGTATTTTGGTTTCCTTTATAATGGGTTTTAATTTTCATGTGAATTTACAGAATCATATACCATGGGTTTTTCAAACTAGGTTTGTTTTAGGGCCTATTTTTCATAAACTTGGATATTATTGAGTTAATACCTGATGTACCATTTTATTTCTTGTTATCCCTATGTAAAACCATGACACAACCACTCCAACTAATAGTATCCACAAATTGAGTTCATTTTATAAAAATTCCCTAATCTATACATTACAATGTTTTTTATGTTTTATATTTATAGTCTTATTCCTAGGAAATCCACAAGGGTTTTCTAACACTAGTCCCCATAAATAACATGAAATTGATTGGAACCCGTCTATGAAAATCAATATATTTTATAAAATTTGATTCATTATATTTTATAAAATGATAAACATAATAAAATATACAAATATTAAAAGGCCTACTGTATTTGTTTTTTGGATAAAAATAGTTTATATGGATACAAGAGGTTAGGGTTAATTTTAGTTTCAAAAATTTAATCTTAAGAAAAAACAAAAATCAACTTTTCAAAAAATATGTGACTCATTTATTGCCCATATATTAGATTATTATAATTGGAAGAAAAAATAGTTCGAATATGTCAGAGTTTTTTATTGGTATCGTAGGCATAATAATAAAATATTTTGTTAAAATATAACCATAAAAAAATAATTTCAAAATAAACATAAAAAAAGAAATATAAAATGTATAAAAAAATATGAAATATTATCGTAGAATAAATAACATACGAGAATGAAAATATAATCTAATATTTATCCTTATATGTTATGGAATTCATAAAATCTAAATTAATGTATCCACAATTTTAGTATGTATTAAAAAAGTTCTATATTTCCATACCTGTAAATCCCTTAATCTAATGATCAAATTCATCTCTGTCATCTAATCCACAAGAAGATATCTATACGATGATCAGTCTATTTATTTGTTAAATAATAAGTTCCTTGATAATATTATTGGTGTTTATTTTCCAGGACCTAGAAACCCTTAATCCAATTAATCTTATTCGCCATCTTATTATCCCCGGAATCCCTCAATCAATACCATGATATAAAGATGAATGAAAAAGAAAATTGTTTCGTATGGAATTTTTTAAAATAAATGAATTCCTTATAACATCAACTCTATAAAATAGTATAATGTTTATTAATGAGATTTTCACATAGAAAAATCATCAAATGACTTGATATGTGAATGCATCATCTCCAAACTCATGAAATAACCTCCAATTTATAAGAAAATGACCAATGGTCATATTTTATACTTGGATTCAATAGAATTATATAGTTTTTACTTGATGGATCATAATGATCTAGTTCTTTATCATGATTGAAAATAATTTAATGGTATGATCTCATTTGATTTAGAAACATTAAATTGATATTATGGATTCTATCTAATAAAAATAAATAAATATACTAAGATTATAGTCATTGGATAGTTTGATAGAAATTATTATTATTTTTCAATTAGATAAATAAAAAAATTGTTTGTCCAATGTATCAGTATCATTGTCAGTCGGATGGTCATTAATTTTTTGAGTATAATAGATATTACATGAATATATCCATTGGTCAAAAAAATTTGGGCTGAATTAACAGACACACCTTCATTCTGAGGGATCATATTTTTAATAAAAAGATTTTATTAGTTTTTATAAGAACTAAATATACATTCTCTATAATTGAATGATTTCTAAAAAACATACTAAAACACTTGGGAAAAATTATTCTACTGAATTAATGTTGTAATAAAATGATTTTGATTTCCCAAAATAAAATATTAAATGTATAAAGTATGAATTTATACTCAATAATCATAAACTTTTAGGAAATCACAATTCCCAATAGATAAAATGAAAAATTAATAGCTTTTAAATACTTAAAAAGTCATTTATTTTTAAAAAGCATCAAATATATACATTATATATTAACTCCCACTATGTTTTTAAATTCCTTTTGATCTGACAGAATGTATTAATTCATATTCCCCCTTGTTATATCATCTTACCATTTGGACAATATATCCACATGTGAAACTTTCTTATAAATTTTTTTCTCCCAATACATCTCTAAACTCTTCCCCCAATGCTTCTCCTGCAAAACATTAATTTTTAAAACACTTATCCCGCATTTTATAACTATTTACCTAAAAATATGTCCCAAAAACATATCCCATTTATGATTACAAAAAATAATTGTAATGGTATGTAACCTAAAATATTAGAAATGAATAACATATGAAACAATTATATGGGAAATAAAATATCCAACCAAAACATGAAAGAAAAAATTATATCCAAGAGTATAAAAATACATTAAAACCTAAAAAATGGGATAAAAATTTACTAAAATTCACCATTCATTCATAAGGTTTAAAAATACATAAATAGATATAATGAGAAGTTCATTCTTGTTGTAATATTTTTTTCCCGATCATAATCATCTTTTTATCATAATTGTGATCTTTCTGAGCTCTATTCATAGATTCTGTATGATTTAAAATCACGTATTTTATAATCATTTTCTTTGATCCTCATCCATCATGTTTCCTATATACTCACTTAATTTCTTAATTTTTTCCTTCATAAGAAATAACTAATTTTCACATGTTAGGAGTCTGTTGTGATATCCTTCCATGTTGGTAACATATTATTTTAACACATTAACTTCAAAATGAAAATCTATAATATCACTAAAATATTCTAAATAAATAAATATATTTGAAATATATGAAAAATGTTAATTAAAATAATTATCTTTATCAATAGAGACATTTTTAATATCCACTATCTGATAGTCTTGCTCATTTAAATCGCTATCAACATGTATCACCCATTTAACAATTTTATTGAAATATCTTTAATAATCCATTTTCTTGGTCTTGATATTTTTCACTCCATCCCATTGAGAATAAAATTTCTAGTTAAAATTATCAAAAATATATGTTGTTCATTTATTAAAGTCGGAATTTGTTTTTTTTCCTCAAGGCTCAGAATGGTTGGAATTAATCACTCAATATTTTAAGGGATAACAATATGTAATAAATTTTTTATATGCCTTAGTAATAGTTATGTTTGATGAATCTGATATCACATTATTAACATACGTTAATGATGATATGACATTTGATTTATTTTATACTTTATAATCATATTTGGGAAAATAATCATTGTGATGTTAAAAAACTATTGTAGAATCCACGTATTTATCAAACACAACTTCTTCCAATGAATTCATCTAGTATTTATATTGTTCTTGTTCTTATTTTGAGGATAACTGTTATTCTTCTAAATCAAATTGTTCTAAATCTCTATCATACAAAAAAAGTAATGGAGTTGAATTTGAATATGTCCATGATGTTTTATTTTTTGCTTTATATTCCTCAAAACATATTTCATCATCGTGATATTTTTTCCCTTTATCTTCCTAGGAATCTACCTATTACTATTTTTATTCTTATTCCACTTTTGGAACCTTTTACAACATCCACGCATGTTTAGTTACCCCTTTTCAAAATTTTGAAATATATTTTTGAATTTCATTCTTAGAAACATTATTATGTTCATTAGTTGGGACATAAATAACAACTTCTTCAAAAACCTATTTCCCTTTAACCTTTCCTAAAAATGAATTAACTAATGATGGTAAAACGTATGTTTGGACTAATTCTATTTGGGAATTACGATATGAATGATCATCATGATAAAAGTTTCTAGATTAAATAATAGCCTACGTCACTGATAATGGAGAAACTGATAAAATGATATTTTCATAATAATTTTATACATCATTGATTAGTCATTCTATCACTCTTACTTATACTAATATATTATTTAGTTTGTTTCTTTTATATTATTCATTAATTTTGTATACATTGTGTATTATCAAGGATAAGGCCTCAACCTTATCAAGCCCTAACCCAGAATCCTGGGGTTTCTTTTGAGTCTTATAAACCATGAGTTTTTTGTACTCATTATCTAACATTTTTTTGGTTTCTTTTTCTTCTCTAGTAGTGAAGAGTCCATATTTATTTTCTATTTTATACAGTATATTTTCTCAGTAGGTTGAGAATTTGATGTATATTCATCCAAATTATCAAAAAATGTTTTCAAATTTGTATCATGGACTAAGATCATCCTTGAAATTGTTTCTTCACCTATCAAGGAAATATTGTTGATAATTAGATAAGTCTGATTCTTCATCAAGAAAATGTCTATAAAATTGACTGATATATTATTTAAAAATCATGAAAACATCAAAATTTTACATTCATCAAAGAATTATTTATTTATTCAATTATAATGAAAAAAGCATCACTAGGTTTATTGTACTTATATTCTTCAGAAAATCTAAAACAAAGATGTCTGGAACCATAATGGTACCCCTGTCACCCTTTCATTGAATAATATATCCCTTCATCCATAGTATTAAAACTATATAATTAAGTGTTAAATGATAAAACATTCTAAAATTCTCATAATAAGTAAACAAAGATGCCCTAGTCTTCATCTTTAAAAAACATTTAAGATTATCGGATAACTTGTGAGAAGGAAGATATGATTCACCCTTAAAAGGTACTACAATTAACAATGATAATTTTTTGTATGAAATCTTAAAATATTTAGTAAACACAGAAAATAGAACTTCAACTTTACCATCATATCATTTAAATATAATAGAAGTATAAAATTCAAATATAATTTTGGTGTAATTTAAATCAAATTTTTATTTTAGTTTTTTCACACCAATGATTTTACAGGACCTGGAAAATAAAAAAATTCTTAATAATAGAACCATGTTTTACATACCATTCCCATTAAATAAAACATTCTTTGACTAATTCTCTCTTAAAACACTATTTATTAGTTTTCTTCATACTGAGAGTTATACAGAAGATCAAACGAATTGAAATAGATCCAAGTGAGCCCAAAATGAGGTGGAGAGAATTAGGTGAAAATCAATATAGATTCATGTGGGACACTTAATTTACCAACATTATATTGGTACATTATTAAATGGTTCAAATTCCATAAATTTCATAATATCATTTTAAAATAGCATTTATGTTCCAAGGATTGATATTTAATCAGATAAGGAATACAAATATAATTTTAAAGATTTATGTTTTTAAAAAAAACTTTTCATCAGAGTTTAGAATTTTCCAATTAATTTTTTTTATGTTTAAAATAAATAAAATTAAAAATAAAGTAATATTTAAATAATATTTGAATAATATTAATAAATTTATGTAGTGAACAAGTGAAAATTTCTTTTTTGAGTAAATGTTCTTCATAGTTATAAGTATCCTTTTTTATTGGTTTGTCTAATTGAAACTGATTACTATTAAATATATACCAAAAACTTTTTGATGGAATGTTTTTATAACATTTTTTTAATTTCGAAAAACAATTTAAATTAAGAAAATATTATTCAATATTATTAATATGAAAAAAATCAATTATTATTTGTATTCTAAAATAATAATATAGAAGATTTTGTGTCAAAAATTCGTTCACACAAAAAATAATGTGTGAAATTTTTTTTTATATTACTATTTTTTTAGAAAAGGAAAGGTTTTTATAAAAATATAACATATATACTCATCCTTTTAAAATAAATTTATTAATTCATGGAATTTTTTAAATTTAAAGTTGGGGTGAATAATCATTGGATATTTAGCATACCTAGATCCTATTTAATGTATTGAAACCTATAAAAACTAAGGGGTTTAGTAAAAATATCAACATGTTATTCTTGTGTTCAGATGAATTATAAAATAATATATACATTTAGTGTTTTATCATAATAGAAGTAGGGGATAATGTATTTTTTCATATAACATGAGTGATGTGTTGGGTTTTAATTAAAGCAATGGAAATCCTTTTCTCACAAAAAATTGGTGTCTTAGTAATGCTGATTCAATAGTCAATGAGTGTTTGTGGAATCTATAACACATGTGCACAACAACATTCAACAACCACATATTTAGCTTCATGCATGGATGGTGCTACTGGTTGTTATTTATTATAGGACAAAGGAAATTAATCTCTTCATAAAAAATAACATGATCCATATGTATTTTTCTTATCATTTATATATCCACCAAATTCATCATTTAGTTTTTTTCACTCAAAATCATTTCTTGATGAATAGAATTATAATTTGGAATCCATAATTCCTTTATGGTAAAATTTTTTATTAACAACTTTAAGGTGGGAAACATTTGGATTCGTTTGATATCTTCCATATTATAATAATAAAAACATTAAATCAAGATGAATAGATATTAAGTAAAGTAATCATATAATAAAAAATATAAAATCATTTTGATAAACTAGTTTCTTTTCTTCAACATGATCTAAATTATTTGAGTTTATGACCAGAGAACATAAAATATTAGTGTTTTTATACTCTAATTTATTATGAAGATATTTTATTTAGTTATATTGAGATATAAAATAACCTACAATTTATTTTTAAATTTCATAACCACTAAATTTTTTTAACTCACCCATCATACTTCTTTCAAATAATGATTTCATTATATCCTCAATAGAATTTGTAAAATAATTTTCAGTTGAGAATAAATAATGTAACCAATAAAAATATATATAATCTCAAATTATTATTAACTTATTTTAATAAAAGAGTTTTATCCATATATCCCATAAAAAATTTGTAATTAAAATCTAGTTAATCTATCATACATGGATCTAGGGTCTTGTTTAAGTCTATATAGTTATTTAGTAATTTTAAAAACATGTTTTGGGCATTTTTTATTTTACAAAACATGGGGATTTCTACAGAAAAATATTCCTAAAAATATTTATTATAATAATCACACTTCACATCATTTTGGAATAGTTTTAAATTTTCTAATACCTAATACGCTAAAAGTATAATTATTTCTTCATGTATTTCTACCGTAGAATATGTTTTTTCAATGTCTTTTACCTCATGTTTATTATAATACTTATCAATAATCCTAGATTTATTTTTAAATATTATTCCATTTTCATTAATTTTTTTAGATTAAAAAGTTTTCACTAATTATGGAATTATCATTAAGACATTTAATAAATGTCCATACATGGTTCCTTTCAAATTCATTCAGTTCATCTAACATAGATTTTATCCATTCATAAACACCTAATTTTTCATTAGGATTCCTATGCTCAATTTGAGATAAAAATTCTAAATATTCAAGTTTATTTCTCAACGAAAATGTAGTTATAACTGGTTGATCGACATTAAAAATTCTATATTCAATGGGATGATTACAGAGAAACAAATAACATATGGGGTTTTCAAATGTATTTAGTTTATTAATAGGTTTAATGTATACTTAATGAATAACTTCATAAACATATTCTTCAGTTGTTTTCTCATGTGACAAAATTTCTTAAAATGGTTTAAAATTAGTTTTAGAAATTACTTTTGATGATGCAGGTTGGGGTTGTTTGTAAACAAAACAACCAGTTCCATCATAATTTACATGTACTTTTTCCATGAGAGTAATTTTATTGTAGCAACCCTGATCCCAGTAGCATAGAGTCAATGGTCATTTTCTTATGATGACAAGGATACAAAGGAAGGAATAATTTAGCAGTCTTGAAGAACTGGATAAATAAATGGTTCCCTTATTATATTATTAATTAAACATATAACATAACAAAATAATATTGACATCATATTGTAACTTTTTCAATGATTTCATTTTCACAACCTAGGGAAGAAAAAGAAATAAAAGGGTGAGTTCAAACACTTAGTAATAGTTACATGAGGCAATAATAAATGAATAATCTTCTCTTAGTCATCAATATTAAATTATGGTAAATAACTAAAAAACGCATTTCATCAATAAAATAAGAATGTAAATGCCTTCATATATTATTTTTTGGGAAAATGTCAAGGAATTTAAAAATTAAATACTGAATGAATAAAATGATTAATCATTATAGGCTATTATCTAGCACATGAACCATTCTATCATCAAGACGGTTCATATCTGTGGGTATAAACCCACATTATTCTCTAAAAAAACATAAAATACGGGGTTTTCTCTGACTTATTTTTTCAGGAGGCAGGTTGATGCATCTAGGGAATATCTATAACCAAGCCCCACCCATCACAACAAGTCTAATGAATTCATTATAAAAATATTTATTAACTAAATTCAAAGAAAATCCCATATGAAAAATCCCATATAGGTAAGACAACAATAATATCCAATAAATAGAGATATTTAATGAAATATTCAATGAATTATTATCATAAATTGAAGGGATGTATACATACACCACATACATGGAATAAGTGGTCAATAAGTCATAACGAAAGGGATTATCATAAGGGTAATCATGAATTAATATATTTAAAGAATACATGGACATTAATAATAGCAAATATGCATATATGAAGATAAATTATGTCTAGATGAAGTGAAAACATTTAAAATAGTTCATAGGAAAATTTTGAAAAGATCACATTTAGTGTGTTGAAGGGAAAATATTAATGTTTATTTAAAACCAAGAAAGGATTAATGGTTTTCATAAAACTATACATTAAATAAGATTGTTTTTAATGATAAAAATATTGATTTGGTAAAAATATTATTCTCTTAAAATAGATTATGTAGTGTATTTGATAATGGGTATGAAATTGGAATGTTATCTTAAATCGGGATTACTTTTCATAAGGAATTGAAAAGAAAACATTAAAAATGATTATTTTCCTATAAGAGATGGATGGACATAGATCTGTAATAATTTTTGGAAAATAAAAATATAATTTTGGAGGAGTATATAAGAATAATTAGTAATTATTTTGGGGTAAGGAGAGAGGAACAAACCTGAATGAAAATGGGGGTTTAGAGAGAATCCCATACCTCGTTGCAATTAGTCGAATCGTAAGACCCATGGAAGTAATAATTATAAAATAAAAAATGTAATATCCTTAATATAAATTGGTTCATGATTTGATAAATAAAATTTCAGTATACATACACAAGAAATAATAAGTAGTGGTGATTAAGGCATATCTTATTGAAGTAAATGTGAGATGAGAAAACCCATACATTATGTTTGAGTGTTTTATATACTGGCACTTAATGTACTAAATAATTAAATTTTATCTATTACTAATTTAATTAAGACCCTATTGAACATGTATTATATTGTTATATTTTTATTAGGATTATTTATGGAATTTTTGATGAGTTAAAGGATTCAATTACATCATTCAAAAGTATTTGTTTCCATGGTTTTCATGATTGGTTCACTTGTATACATGTATGAAAGATAATATAAAATGATAATAGTCATCCATAATTAAAATTATAGGATTTAAATGATCTTCCACATAATTTATTTTCATTTATTTTATATGAGGATGAATCTTCAGATATAATTTTAATGGTAATCATTTCGAATATTTTGGTGTTTTTTGTTCATCAAACTCTATTTGTGTTTTATTAATTAATATTATGTATGTATACTAGTTAAGGAATAGTAAATAAGTTGTAATATATATTTTAAAATAATATATTACCATAATAATTTTTTTATGACAATACATGTAGGTAGTAATGGAAAATAAAAATGCATTATCCAT